>VDFB02058242.1:230072464-230226621 GCA_007258455.2 Sequoia sempervirens
GAGAGCCTTCATGTGGACAGAGAAAATGATGGAGGCTACCTCAAATTATATAGAGAATCGATAGGAGATCATTGAGAGAATCAAGAGGATGTCCTTCCAAATCCTCAAATCTAAGCTCTCTAAGGAGAAGAAGCTTGTAGCTATGTTTGGAAAGATTGTAGAATATGTAGGTGCTCAAAATGTGGTTGGAAAACCCATCATAGATGATAAATATTTGTCAAAGTAGATATAAAGGATGGCAACCACTACATGACAAAACTGCTACAGTGCGAGGGTCACTAAATGACAAAACAGGGAAAAGACAAAAGACTATTTTTTATTGTCATATATTTGGGGGTAGGTGAAACCATAATTTAAAATGAATCTAATCCACACAATGAAAGTTAATCTTGTCCATTCATTTTGCTTTTGGAAAACTATAAATAGGGGTTTCCTCTCATTTTCAAAGAGAGAGTTGAGTTGTGTAATGGCATGTTGCAGAATTTTAATCAGAATAACATTATTTTGATGGATTCTTGTGTTTCTTCACATGTGTGCATGATTCAATCTCCCAATATTAGATTTTAGCTTTGTTGTTTTAGTTTTAAGTTGCTTAGTTGTATATACTACACTTTAATGGTGAAGAATGCTATCATTTTGATATCCTCCTTGCTCAAACTTTTTGTTGTCTATTGATGATAAATAGCCCTGTAAAGTTAGTTTGAGCATTATTTCATTGCTGCACTTAAGTTCATCTATTGTTCATGCTTAATGGTTAATGTATGGTTGAAAATCTGCAACCCTTAGAAGATTACACTTGTTTCATGAGACTGTAGGTTGGCCTTGGTTAAGTGGAACTAATTTTTAGGAAGGTTGCCCACTATAGCACCCTCCATTGTTACTGTTCAACATTATTTGTAGGTTTAGGAAACTTCTTATCCCTTTTCCCTTTTGAATTTTCTTTGAAGATTGAAGTTGAAGTAAAGTTCCAACATCATCTCAAAGCGAAACTTGATGAGTAAAGAGGAGTTTTAGCTTGTTGTCTTGAACTTACAACAATTGTACCACATTTCCATAACTTAGAAAACTCCCTTTGCAGACCCAATTCCCTGCATGCTTAGCCAACCATAAATACCCTTTATGATTACCAACAAATCACATCAACCAACTAAATTATTCCAATCTTAGTCATGACCTGACACCTGAGAGACCTTGTGATATTTTTTGTAACTTGTTTGTAGGAATTATCTTTCTAGAGAGATAGAGCATTTATGTTCTATCTATATTGACAAGTGTAAAAACACCCATCAACAAAACTGGTGCTAGGAGGGCCACAAGGCTAAGTTGGATCGAATTGGTTCCTTCTCCCCTCAAAGGTTTCATAGAGTGCTTTGATCTACACCAGACAAAGGGGAGTTTCAAGAACTCAAGACCCCTACCAAGGATAAGAGAGCCAAGAAGGGGAAGCATCCACTTCATCCCCTTTCATTTTCCCTCCATCCCCTCCATCTCCTTCCATCCTTCCATCCCATTCCTCCCCTTCACTTCCAATTGTGCTTCCATCCTCCCCTCCACTCCAAACTGCCTTTCCACCCCTCACCTCCTGCAACCAATGTGTTGTCCCAGTCCTAGCACAATTCCTTCAGGGTGCTACCCTAACTACTACTGCATTGTTGCCTCGGGTTACTATATCACAATAAACACAACCTTCACCTCCCACAATGGCTTGGCTAGGTAACAATCCATCCCCGTTGTCCTTCAATGACTACCATGACATATCGAAGAACCTAGAAGGCTTTTGCACTAAGTTCCACCCATATGATCCATAAAGGATAACAAAGGAGCACATCAAGATATTTCAAACAGCCTTGAAAGATATGTAGATAGAACATGAGGATGTGGCTTGTAGCCTCTTTCCCTACTCATTGAGAGAGGAGGCCTTCTATTGGTACATCCATCTATTCACTAGATCCATTACCACTTGGGATCAAATGAAGGACACATTCTTGTAGAAGTTCAAGTTTCATGTCAGCCCCTTCGAGTTATACCAATACTTCATGTCCGTCAGGAGGGAAGTTAATGAGCCCATTAGCTCCTTCAATGATCGGTTCCACAGAGCTTACATGAAGTTGTAGCCACCCTACGTAGTTGATGACACCTCAAGCTGATAAGCCTAGTTTTTGGTCAAATTTTGGGTAGAATTTATAGTCCATTTATAGCGATATCATGAACTTTATTAGTTAAGTGTTAATATTTGCATAATATCTCCCTTAAAACATTGACTTTGGGTTTAACTCCATCTCTGTGAAGTTTTAATGACATTGGCATATTATGTGGATTATCTATATCAGTTTTGTGCATGGTTGATGAATGTTCTTTAAGGTGATTATAGATGTGCAATTATTATGCATACTGACATTGCTCTGCAAGACACAATTTGTGGATGCTAAGTTGAGAAAGAAAACCGTCAGATGATCATAGAGGGGAATCATTCAAGGGAGTCAACTGAGCACGACAACAAAAAATTCCCCATGACAGTCAATTGTAACCACCTTGTATTTATGGCATTGAGCAATCAAGGGTGTTACTGCAACGCTAAGTCCACATTTGGGCATGCATGTTTGACTGGATTCCCTGCAAACGTAACCACTTTTCCACTCTTTTCCTCACTTTCCCTAAATGGCATCCTCTCAGTTAGTGAGAGTTGACCGCCTTGTTTAGCTAGTAGAATAAATAAGGATTTGAATCTTCTTATTAGGGGGTTCTTAGTTCTTGATTGTTGTTGGAAAATGACATTGGTAATGTATTGAGCATTCTCTACTTTTCAATATAGCCATGTTGTTACTCTATTTCTATGTTTTCCAATGAATGAGATGATAGTCTGAGTTTAAGAATTTGAGTTTGCATTAGTCTTAGTGGATACTCATCCAAGGGGGCCCACTTGGTGATTAATCCTTTCTTTAGAGTTATTAGGTTAATTATCATCTCCTGTTTTGTACTTAGTTGAAAATCTAGCATTGACTATTCCTGTAGCCACTAGAAGTCCATTTTGTGTTTGTTCCTATAGCCAAAGAAGATAGAGTAGTTCCTATTTTTTGCTTAGATCTTTTATTCCTATTATGCATTTCAATTTGGCATAGTTGTTGGTTGATGTTCAACATTTTCTTTATTTCCTTTCTGCAATTTACTTCGAGTATTGTGTGTTTCTTAGTTGTAGATTACAAATGGCTACTTAATGTTCCTAGTGCACATACTATGTTGGACCATTTCAATTTCACGTCCCTGGGTTGAAAAAGTAAATACATCTTCATGATGATTGAGGTAGCTATTCAGGTTAGATGACCAATCTCTAAATCATGGCTGGAAGGGCCTGGTTATCGAAATCATTGTAGGAGGCCAACATTTTTGGCACCATTGTCAGGGATGGTGTCAAGCAAGGAAGTCCTTCAGAGTCATTGATAGTTTCTCTGCTTTAGCACTTTTCCTAAGTTGTTCTTAGAATATCCCTTGCTTAGATGAGTAATGATCCACTATTCTTTATGTGAGTTAGTTGATGTTGAGTTGATACTGCATGCTTCCTTCTTAATGATCCTGATCCATTTCAACAAGTTGGGCTTCCAAATCTGCCTAGAAACAAAGAAGGAGAGGCACCATTTCCCTTTTTGTTGATACATATCCTGATCTGGCTAGTCCTAAGCCTCCACTAAATATCAGAACCAGATTGATAGCCCTTTTCCCTAGGAATCCATCAAGAAGACATGGGTGATTATTTCTTATTCAAATACGACCTACTTTGCCAAGATTATGACTACACCATTGATGCTCCTAGGCTTGAGCTATTTCCTACCACTTTAAAAGAAGCTTCACTAGGATGGTTTATGAGTCTAGGTAGAGATACCATGTAAACTTGGGAGGACATGAAGACAAAGTTCCTTGGAAAATGCAAGGAATATTGCAGGGGTAGTAATACAAAAAGAGGTGATGTCTTTAGGATGCAGTAGAAAGAAGATGAGAGATTGGAAGATTACATTTCAAGGTTTTTATTTTACTTGCAGAAATATCCACATCATACACCCAATGAAGAATCACATAAGCTAATTTTCTTAAGAGGAATCAATGAGAGTTGCACTAATGCTTTGGACTTGATGGCAATAGGAGATATCACTCAAGTCTCTTGGGAAGATATCAAGAAAATATGTTAGAACTATTCTAGAGCAGCTTCAAAAGAAGAGAGAACTTACCAATCTTTTGAGGGTAAGTCATATATTATTGAATTCCCAAGGATGGAGATTACTAATTTGTTGGTATATTTCAAGTAGGATGTTATAAACAATCTAGCTACTTAGCTAGATACACTTCAGGCCAAAGACAAACATGAGGAGGTAGAGGCAACACTGATAGAATACTACCCTCATTGCAAAAAAAAGAAGAAGAATTGCAAATGCACGATGATAACTAGCATTGACAGCCAAATTCCACTTGAGTTCAAACTAATTCAGACTGAGGAAGACCAAGTCTACCTTGTTGCACAGGGGAAACCCTAGGTTCCAAGACAAGGTATGTTACTAGATCCACTATCCTTTTTTGGGCCAAACCAAGCAATCAGTTTTATGCAACCATCTTCTCAATCCCAATAGCCTACCATAACACCTCCACTTGCTAATTCAAGCTCCAATGCACCCAAACCTATTTAGCTACCAACTCAATCCACACCCTACCCAAATAACACACCACAACTGCAACCAATATACCTTGCTGATTTAAACCCATTCCCTGCATGTGTTGTGAGCATAAGTGATATTCACTTGCATTCAGGAACTATTGTATTAACTCCTTCCACACCTACCATCATTGAGCCACCTATGGAAGAGGAAAAGGAACCTCTGAATGATCTCCTCCAGCTTTTCATACCTAAAAATCCTAAACTAGTTCAAGAAAGGAAGACTACAAAAGAGCCACCATTTCCTTAAGGATTGGAAGTTTCCAAGCATAAGGAAGACAAGGAAGATACAAATTTTGATCAGCTAGGGCATACATGTGTTCAAATACCCCTATTTTAGGCCATAAAGGATGTTCCAATCTATGGAAAAGTTATCAAGGAAGCTTGTCTCAAGAAGACATGAAGGAAGAAGAAAGACCTAGCCACATTTCATATGATGGGCCAGCTCACTGATATCATATTGGGAAAAGTGACTATTCCCAAGTATGATGACCCAGGCAGTCTTGTGATGGCTGTTGTTATCAACAAAATCCAAGTAAATAATTCCCCGCTTGACTTGGGGGCGACAATCAATATGATGACTAAGGACATCCTACAACAACTAAATGTTGCAACATGAGATCTACACCTACTGTCCTACAGCTTGCTAATAGTTCTACTGTGAAGCTTGATGATATAGTAGAAGGCCTTGTGGTAATTCTAGACTTTTGGGGAAATCTAGTAGGCCTCATGACTCTCTCTCCTAAGTCCATCTTAGAAGGGTATCATATCATTCTTGGAAGGTCATATTTTTCAACAACAAATGCTTATATTAGGTGTTCATTAGGAGATGTGACTATTTCTAATGGCAGGAATACTAAAAATATTATTCTTTATCTTCCTACTCAGTCAATCCGTAATAAAGAGGGTTATGTATGGCCACAAGTTGGTGAAGAGGGAAAATGTTTTGGTGCTCATGATGAGGTGAAGGAAGCATCATCTTCTATTTCGGTTAGAACACTTATGCTTGTTCTTCTTGTAGCCATTGTTCCTACATATTTTCTTCCTACAAACATTGTTCCTACAACAATAGAATCATTGAAGTCTCATCAACATGCATTTGCATGGGGCTATTATGATATGAAGGGATTGGATACTAAGCTCTACACCCATAGGATCTACATCAGAGAAGATTGTCAGCCAATAGGGTAGCCTCAACGAAGAATCAACCCTACATTGAGAGAAATTGTTAAAACAAAACTACATAAATTGTTAGATGATGAATCTATCTATCCTATTTTAGACAACCAGTGGATTTCTACACTAGTAACTATTCCAAATAAGAAAGGAAGATGGTGAGTTTGTGTTGATTAATGAAAATTTAATGATTCTACCAAGTAGGATCACTTTCCTTTACCCTTCAGTGATCAAGATTCAGACTCACTTGCAAGAAAACTGTAGACAAGGTGGCCAAGACTGTACGAAGTTGTTGAAACCTTTCCTAGTGAAGCTGTTCAACTCACCATCATTAACCTTGTCAAATTCAGGCTACTTGAGCTAGCCTCTAGGGAAGAGTTCTTGTAGCCAAAAGTGGTGGACTTAGCATCCCACCTTTCAACTAAACTAAAGGTACGTGCTTTCATAATAAATATTTTCACTTTAGTGTAAATCCATTTCTTCACCCATCAGTCCATCTATTCGTCTGTATCACCTTTCTCTCTCTTCCATCATTTCACTTCACCTCACTTCACTTCACACCACTTTCATTAATTGCTCAATTATTTCTAAAAAATATGCAACGGTACTTTCTTTCCATGATCCTTGTACCGTATCCTTCGCATGCTCAGGTATGTATGCAGTAATTCTCATCTTTTAATTACCTTTTAAGTGCATTTATTTAATCATGGCATGTTACTATAGATGATTACATTATATGTCATTACTTTTTGTCAAATCATCACTCCCTTCTCATATGCGCAGACACATGTCCAAATTTAGGTTGGGGGAGAATAAAAAATGCAAATATACTGCCTATGTGTCAAATCATAATGTGGCTATGTCAAAAAATTTAAATAAGCCAATTTGAAAATCTAGCTCGCATGTGTGAAGTAATGTTAATTGAGCTGCCAATTCTTTCCATTATCACTCTCATTTATCACCTCTTTTTCCACTATAATTCCTTAATTTCCATGTCATAACCTTGAGTTATAAGTAGTAAATGGTAAAAGCAAAGAAAAAGAAAGAAATTCAATCAGCACTAGTAGTAAAAATTTAGCAGAAAGGTGGTGGTCTTGAGAACAAAAATTGCAGACGAAATTAGGAAATTTCACTGAGTGAGTAATTTCAGACAATGGGAGGTGGCTTAATTTGGAATGAGCCTTGAGTTCATGACGTTTTTCTACAAGATTCACAATGCCTAGAAGAATTTTAATGTTGTGGATGGTTTGATTATTTCATGAGGATGGATGGCTTTGATGAAGGAATTGCACTCAAATTCGCTCAAACATTCTCTGAAGGAAAAGCTACCATAAAAAGGTTAGAAGTTGTGGCAACCGAGGAGAGAATTGTAGAAGTTTCAGGGTTACCTGCTGATGGAGAAAATTACCCTACCTCTAGGGATGCCAGGTCAGCCAGAGTAGAATTTACAGTACATGGCGACCCGCCAATGAGCATTGACAAGAAGGGTGCAAAAATAATGTCTTTTCCCAAACCATGGAAGTAGAAAACTATCTACATTATAAACTATATCACCTATGAGGGACATTTTTCAAACCTACATTTAGTACATTTCAAGCTCTTCAACCACATGAGGCACGGAAGGACAATTAACATGCCCAATGTTCTATACAATCTTTTCTCCATCATGGCAACTGAAACACTTAAAGGTAGGGATAAGTCTATCTCCCACCCTTGCTTGATAAAATTGCTAGTTAAGAAATTTTTGCATGATGCTTCTAGAATGACTTGGGAAGAATTTGTTCAAGTTAATCAAAATTATCGTTAGGAAGAGTTTGTCAGTGTTGAGAATTTTCCACCTAGGGCTATACCTCAATCTCTTAGGTCTAGTAGAAGATTAAGCATAGCCAAAGCCACCCTTGGTGCTTCGAATTTTGGTGCTAGTTCTAGTATGAATCCTCCTATAGTATCAGAAGAAGCCATAAACATTAGTTCCTCTGAAACAAAACATTCAAAAAAAGCAAGCTCTTCATCTGACTCTGATGATGATGTCCCCCTACAAACCCTAATAAGAACTAGAGAACAGAAGAAAGAGGTTTAAATAAGAAAAGAAAAAGAAAAAAGCCTAAACCCAACCTATAGAGATAGAGGTGTTGAGTGCTAGGAAGAGAAAGTTGACCCTATTCATCCTACAACCAAAGGAAAATGTATGAGAACCTCTAGGAAGTCAAAACCTATTGGGTCAGTCTTTTGTATTCCTTCATAGGAAAGCCCTGGGCATGATGAGACATCACATGGGGACACTGAAGCTCCAATAGAACGAGAGCATGTTGATGAAAAAGAAGGGGATATATTTTAGGAAGAAACAAAAGTAATACTGGAAGACCTTGCTAATATTGCAGAAGAATTTGAGAATGAGCAAGGGTTCCTACAGAAAAATGAAGAACTGTAAGAGTAGGAGTTCCTATAGCCACAACAGGAAGAACAACAAGAGCCAAAGAAAAACCAAGAATAGGAACAAGAGGTCCTGCAACAAGAAGGGGGAAAATAAATAGTAACCCTGCAAACGCAGACAACTAGACAGCCCGAGGACATGCAAATAGTATTGTATGGGGAGCAACCCTCAACAAAAACATTGGTAGGAATTCATAACCCTCCTGATTTTAATTTTCATGTAGAAATTTTAAATTTATGGAAAGAAATGAATGGAGGGAGAGAGAATGGAGACAAGAGAAGAAGAAAAGAAAAAAATAAATCCAAGAGAGAGATGAGATTATTGAGGAGAAAAATGAGGAAATTGCTACTTTGAAGAAGAAACTAGATGGCATTGTGACCTCGATGCCACAAATTCTTGAATGCAGAGCTCCTCCAAGGGTTTATGACCTGCACTTGAAAGAAAAATATCTCTCTTTCAGGTTGCCAAATTTTTTTTCATATTTAAACCCCACCATTGAAACCCCTACCAAATTCTTCAATGCTTTCAAGATTGCTTCCTCTGAGATGAAAATTTTGTTATGTGAATTCTATTTGCACAATTATGTTGTCACATAGGATCATGATTGGAACCCGTTGCTATATGTTGGGGATATTCAGTTGAGAGCATTTATGTCCTAGGCACAAAATGAAATTAATTGGGGTGAGAAGAATAATTCTTATAGGAGAATGGAATTCAATATCCCCTTATCCATTAGGGCTGAGTCGAGCAACCCAAGGGGTTTTCACAGAGAATGGATCGGGATGCTTCTTAGAACAAGCTATGGTAACAAAATTATGCCCTGGATTGAAGTTATCTATACTGAGTATGAGGTTAAAATGGTAGAAAAAGAGGAGCTTGTAAGGGGGTACTTGGCCCAATGATGGAATAGTTTAATAGATGAACTAAAACAAGTTGAGCCCCATTCTATTCACAACTATGCTGCAACATTGAAGAGGATTGACAGGTATATCCAGATTGGTAGAATAGAGGGAATATTTTGGCTTCCACTAAATTTCCAGCAACCCATTCTCATGTGGCCAGTACCAAATTATAGATTCTACCAATATGATATTGTTGGAGAAAGGAAAAGATGGAACAAATTTGATAGGTTGGGAGGATTTTATTGAGATCCAAACTCATGAACTCCATCCACTAATGTTGGACAGCTTGTAGTTGTGAACTTCAAAGCCTTAACCAAACAAAAGAACAACCCTTCCTCTGTTGGAGGACAAGCAAGATGTTAGGTTGTGGGGGGATGATGAGCCTAGTTTTTTATCAAATTTTGGGTAAAATTTATTTTCCATTTGTTGGCATTATCATGAACTTTAGTAGTTAAGTGTTAATATTTGCATAATGTCTCCCTCAAAACATTAACATTAGGTTTAACTCCATCTTTGTGAAGTTTTAATGACATCGACATATTATAATGTGGATTATCTATATTGATTTTGGGCATGGTTGATGAATATTGTTTAAGGTGATTGTAGATGTGCAATTATTATGTGTACTGACATTGCTCTACAGGACACAATTTGTAGATGCTAAGTTGAGAAAGAAAACCGTTAGATGATCATATAGGGGAATCATTCAAAGGAGTCAACTGAGTACGGTGGCAGAAAATTCCCCATGATAGCTAATTGGAATTGACTGTTCCTGCAACCACTAGAAGTCCATTCTGTGTTTGTTCCTACAACCAAAGTAGATAGAGTAGTTCTTGTTTGTTGCTCAGATCTTTTATTCCTTTTATGCATATTAGTTTGGCATAGTTGTTGGTTGATGTTCAACATTTTCTTTATTTCCTTTCTATAATTTACTTCCAGTATTGTGTGTTTCTTAGTTGTAGATTAGAAATGGCTACTTAAGAGTTCCTAGTGCACATACTGTGTTGGTCCATTTCAAGTTCACATCCCTTGGTTGACAAAGTAAATGCACCTTCATGATGATTGAGGTATCTATTCAGGTTAGATGTCCAATCTTTGAGGCATGGATGGAAGGGCTTGGTTATTGAAATAATTGTAGGAGGCCAACATCTGGGATGAAATAATGTAGATTATTTATCATTTGTGTGACATGTTTCAATTGATTGATGTTATCATACTACATTATAAGAAGCTTGACAAATATTTAATGGAAAACAAAAATGTGTTGGCATTAGAGAAATCTGTAAATCAAGTTCAACAAGTAGTTTACAAAGCTAGTGACAATGATTTGAAATCAAAAGGGATTACTAATCAACTTGCTAGCTCAATGAAGTTGTCATCTATCATTGGAAAGTGTTAAGAATGCATGAAACAAAGGAATATTTGCATTTGGTTGTAGACAAGACGAAGAAGGTGGATGAAAAGGTAAGGAACTTCATAGAGCTTGGTTTTCTAGAGGCTTTTGACATAAATGAGTGATTCACTAGAAAGGATGATTTCAGAAAGAAGATGGAGGGCACAAGGAAGATTGATTTGGACCAGTTTCCTTAGAACCTAGATGTGGTGAACTATTTGGATTCCATCAAACCATTGATACCCCTGAATGCAAAATTGACTGAAGAATTCAAGAGAGGTTCCAATTTCAATCATCAAATGTTAACAGATCTTCAATTCAAACAACTTCAATTAGAAAAAATGACAATTCCACCACTTGAACAGTGGAAGTTGCTAGAAAAGGTGATACAATGATTTGATTTTTGATAACATGAGTTTCCAAGTTCTAACTCAGCTCTGTGCAGAGGTGTCTTTGAGCAAGATTTTGAATTTCCAATACCTCTATGTATTTCTTCATGTGAAAATCAATAAAAAACCTCAAATTTAGTAATGTGTTGATGTTCAATTATCTATATTATTTATTTTATCATTTGAAGAAAAAGTCTAGTAGTGGTTTTAACTACTAGATACACATTAAATGATTGTTGATGTTCTTTGTTGTATATGCTACTAATACTATTCTAAATATGTTATTAAGAATTGAGTTGAGTGATGAATCAATAATAAAAATGTTTAAGTTTTAACACAATTAAATTATGAAATTATTAATAATATGTTAATTTATCCATACAAACCTATGATTCCATCAAAGAATTTTAATTAATTCTTTGAATTAAACTTTAAAGTAGAAACAAAATCATACATTCAAACAAAATAATTAAAGACTAATAGAAGGTTCCTTGATCATTTTTTTAATAATTCATATGATATTTGACAAAATACAGGAGGAGAGAATTTGTTCCAGAATATGCATTTTCTCATTCAAATTCCATCACTACTGTAAAACCATTATGCCTATGGCTATTATAGACTTGAATTCATACCTAAGACTCAACACTAAATCTATTTATTTTTGCTTGAATTAAAAAATTCTCTTACATGAGTTCAAAAGCTCTTTCAACCAAAGACCCATGCAATTGGCCTTGAATTCCCTTTTATAAGAACAAGGGAGAAAACAAGCTTCAAACTAAATTACACATTTAGTTACATTTAGATTTGACATACATTTGAATTTCAATTTATAAATGTCCCCAAAGGTAGTTACATTTTCATTTCCAAATACGATGGATAATTCCATACGATACAAAAATCATTTCCATTTGTTGGTGAAGATTTTACTGCCTTCCAAAAGGCTCCTTTAGTTGGTGCAAAGTAATCTTTTCCACGAGTAAACACTATAGTCCACATGCTTTAAAAACTTGTAGAAGAAAAGCATAAAGTGAAAGAGAGAATAAACCAAAGTAATTCCATGTCTGCAATCCTTGTCACCACATTTGAAACTGAGAAAGTGCAATATTTGAACATTGATATATGCAAGGCCTAAGCTATACTTATTCTAGACCATGTATTGCACTTCCTTACTGAACTTTGTTATTATAGACCACCAACCAAAATTGATCTCACCCACTCCTACTTGCAGCAATTTCTATGTCCAATGTGTCAATATAGTTGTACTTCCATAATGCAAACTCCTCCTCTGTAGGCCAGTCAAATCCCATGATACATTCTTCCTTTTTTTTTGTATGGGCTATACCTAGCTGCCACCTGATTTTCCTCCTTATCAAAATCTTCAAGGAAATCCATTTTATGCATGAGCCTATCCATATTGTTCCTCAACATAACCAAACCCATTTCATCACAGGGTATGTGCAGGATCATCATGGAAAAAATAGGCCCTTAAGTGGCACAAAAATTCAGAAAAATTTGAGTTAGGAAACTTCATGTAAACATTTGAATAAGTTATCTATATTATTTCAAAAATATGTAAGAATAGAATCTGTAGAAAATTGAATGTAGTTTCTAAACTACTAGGTTATATATATATATATATATATATATATATATATATATATATATATATATATATATATTTGGTGAAAATTTGAAATTTCAATGTAGTAGTACTTAAATTTTAGCAAAAAAATAAGTAGGTGTCTGTCTGGCCACCCTAACCACAATAAAATGATAATACTTTTTTATAAGATTTTAGATATAAGTAGAGAACTCATGTCTTGATGTGATGCATATTTTTTTGTAATTTTTTTCCAAGTAAATAATTAATTATGAATTTTTTATTACAACTTTTTAAAAATATAAAAACTTGTATGTCTAGCCACCTTAACATGGTCAAAACTTCATGAAATTTGTTTTTTATTTTTTAATCCTATAGTATGCAAAGCATAGAATGTGATGCATGTTTTGGATTCAAAAAATGTGATACCATTTGAAAGCAATAGATTTTTTTCAATTAGCCTATCAATCAGGACTTTAGTCGTAATCTGAATACAAAATGAATAATAATTACTTATTAAATTCAAAATAAAGGATAATTTATATTGGTTGAAAGCTGATAATCTCCTTTAAAAACCCTTTTCATTTCATAAATTTTGGGTAAAAAAAATGTCGTCAAGCACATACCCATCATATTGCCACTTTTTGGCCCATCATGATCCTGCACATGCCCCACATATTTTTTTGGCCTAGGAAGTTATTGCTTGAGCTACCTAGTCTTTCCAATCTTATAGGGACTTAACTTCACCCTTCTCATTTAGTATGTCTAGAAGAAGACCAAAATTCCAATCATCAAACTTCTTAACCAATTCTCCAATCTTTTCCTCTAAATACTCAATGATAATCAACCCTTGAGAACCAATTGTATCTATTAGAAATCTTAGGGTTGCAAGTATCTTTGGAGGCTTATCTACATCACGAGAGGATGCAATAGCTATATCCTCAGCATTTGAGCCCTTGGAATCCATTTATCCATTAAAGGAATAACAATTTCTTTATCTCTATCAAGGTTCTTAATGGCATAAAACATCAAAGCATAATTGGCATGAATACTATTTAATATTTTCTCTACCCCCTTATTCAAGTGCTCAAGCACTGTTGTCAAAATCTTCATATTATTCAAATGAACAAGATCATCCATCCTATCTTCATAAGTCTTGAGCTTTTCCATCAAATCCTCCTTGGTAACTTCCTCAAATTGAGGGGCATATGATGATTCAAGAGTTAATTATGTCATTTGTACATCTTCAGATTCAATGGGGGTAGTCTCCTCATCATTTTGAGGAGGTGATAGAATTGGGGAAGCAGGAGGCAAGATTATAGCATGTGAGGTAGTAGGCTGAAATGCTTGGAATTGTTGTTTCCACATATTCATTTGAGTTTACATTTGAGTGACCTTTTGCTGGCTTAAGTTGTACTCACTAGCCACCTCATTATATTTGGGTCAAAATCTATCCCTTTCCTTCGTTAATGACTCAACTATGGCTTTGGTGAATTGTGCCACATTAACATTCATGGTTTTTTCCTCCAAGGAAGATGTATCTAAAACTCTTTTTATGATTAAGCCTCCTCTTACACCTAGGGAACATTCTACAACATCAAGATTTTTAGTGGTTGGGGCTAATGCCCAAATAGAAAGAGTGTCCCACCTAACCACTATAAAGCCAGTGTGACTTATTCTTCATTGTTAAAAATGGGGGCATCTTGTCTTCTTATAGTGTCAAAATCAATTGTTGATGGCAAGTCCCATTCTAGGAGTAATAATGCTCCACTCTTTCTCACTAATGCCCTTCCCTCTTCTGCAAAAATGTTCAAATACTTGACCCTCATTTCATCTCAAACCTCAGCTTCAACAACTTCTTGGGGCTTCTCAGGGCTCTCACTTTTCCTTGTTTGCACCAATTTTGCATACCCATCCTTCATTGCTCTCCATACATATTCCTTGAAAGCTTGTGTCTTGACAAATTGATCATCTTCCATAAAGCTTTCAAAGGCTTGTAATCTAACATCCTTAGAGTTATTTATTCCACTTAGGTTAGCTTTGCTAAACCTAAGGCTCATAGTTTGTGATAATATTTACCCTTGAGGAGATGACATCCCCTGCATTATTTCCTCATCAATTATAGCAATTTCATCATCTGACTCCTTTGTAGGATAGTTAACCAAACCAGAAGCTTCAACCTTTTTCTTCTTTATTGATGGGCATGGCTCCCTTGGAGGGGATGATTCTCTAATTGGAGAATCCAATTCAATTATTTTAGGGGAAAAATAATGTTGCAATGACAATGGAATTGGAGATAGTTGTTGTTGTGGTGAATGCACTTTTGACTCCCTAGATTGTGCAAGAGTAGGAACTATTTGTTGGTTCATTATTATTCCTTTCCTCCTTGAATATATGTGCACCTTCTTGGAAGGTTGCACAACTGACTCTTCCTCCATCATAGGGGCCTTCCCCTTATCTTGCACAACTTTTATCTCCTTTAAGCTTGCCACTACTTTGCCAAAATTTTGTATCGCAACTTCAATCTTTAAAAATGGGTCACTAATTTCTAACAAACCTTTAAAATCAGGATTCTTAACCTTAATTTATTTTTCCAATTTCACAAAAATGCCCCACTTCTTCATTCTATCAATTTGGACATCAAGATAAAAAATATTTCTAATGAGGTCATCAGGCATAGTGTGGGTGTGAACATACCGAACTCCCCTATTTCTCTTCATTAACCAAACTATGAATTCCTCAGGGTCATATGTCCTATATGCCAGGATCTTCATATTGTAATGATTGAGATAGTACTCCATAATATTTATCCATCCATATGTAATCATGAAAAAATTAGCAAAAAAAGTGTATGTAGAGAAGAAAGTTCCCTTTCGCTTCTCATCCAACAAGAAATCATCTACATTCCCTAGTTGCCACATCACCTCCAAAAACCCAATCCTCAGAGGCACTTCCCTAGGGAGTATGTGGGGTGTCAATTTTTTTCCAAATACCCTTAGAATTGTACAATTCTTATAAGGGATTACATCCCCCCAGTTGTGAGCAATATTCAAATCAGGCCTCCTTTCATCTGGCCTCAAAAAATCATGTAACTCATCAGGGATCCTAGGTACATCCACTATTAGAGCCTATCTCAATTTGGTGGCAAAAATATTTGTAGCAGTCACATAGTCAGTCTTTTGTTCATTCCTATCCAATATAGGGATCCATGACTGCATCGACATATCAATACCATCCACAACCCTTTTAAGTTCCATATCCTGACAAAAATAGTATACACATTTAAAAAGAAACATATGCATAAACAGTGAAAACCACCAAAATCTGACACCAAGTTTCCCACCCTTGAATGCCACCAATCCTTTGTGAATTTTGTCTACTATATAGGTGGAAAAAACATATAAGTTATTTATGCTAAGATGTTGGATACTCGTATTCATGTACATATGGGCCATTGGCATGCTAGAGCCAAGATCAAACCCTAGAATTTGGCAGAGGGAGCAAAAAGTCTTCTAAAAATATGGTTTGAAATACTTAAGAGGGAGGGGCTCAACATTAGAGGGTCCTAAAGTAATCATTCTTTTGTTGATTCCCTTCCCTACTCATATCAGAAAATTGGTCAATACTGACACAATGAAGTTGTGTTTTACCCTTTTGTATTCCTCCCTCAACATCTACTCACCATTCTTAACCATGCCATTTGTCCAAGTGTTTAACTTGAACACATATGAAACTTCTTCCTTATTAACCCATACGAAATTCTATCCATCATGAGCTCTAACAACCCTTACTAGAGAGTTAGAGTTCACAACAATTGCTTGGAGAAGATCAACATTTATGAACATGTTGGGTACAACTAGTTTACCCATGTCCAACCTCCAAGGGTTGCAGAAAGGGATACCGACATTCCTATTTCCAAACCATCCCTGGAAAATCCTACATCTAGAGTATGATAGGGTAGCATCTTTAATTTTACAATATTTATCAGTGATGCCAAATTTAGTTCTAGGGTCAAAGTACATACATTGTCCTTTTGATTTCTCATAGGTTGAAGATACCAATTGTTAAGTTAAGTCTTGTGATAGGTCTTTTAGAGGGCTTTGACTTAGAAGATTGGTCTTTTGACACAGATCCTTTGAATTTGGGTGCCATAGTAAAAAAAATTGTGCAAACTAGGGTATTCTAATTAGAAAATTGCAAGCCTGCAACTAGGGTATAGGTTGATGCAAGCCAATAATGGGAATAAACAGGCTAATCGTTTGAATTGAATGTCAAGCTTTAAAAAAAATGCAACAAAACCAAAACCTCTAATGACAGAATGATAGAACAAGCACTTACAACAAATTTTAAACAATTGGGAAGCAGGATAGCAATTTTACTTACTAGCTTTGTAGATGTTTGAAAACCCTAAGTCTTGTGGTCAAACGAGCTTGAAATTTTCAGCGAGAACTCCTTAGATGCATTAAATGATTTAAAAATTTGCAATTATACTTTAAAGAAAGTTTTATGGATTTAAAACATACCAATTGGTAATTTGTTAGCTCGGCGTCATATCCACCATTATGGTTCGCTGATGCAAACCAGAACGATTGATATGACTCATTTGACCTCAATCTTGAATTTTGAATTTTAACCATCAATCTCATAGTGAGATGGACCAATAGATGACTTAGATTCAATCAAATAAGTTTGAAAATATAACTACAAATGGCTATTTCCATTGACCAACTAAAAAATTCCATGTGGATTTATCTTTGTGTCACTTTGCAGGCTCCACCATCTCTACAAGCGTTGAAACTATCTACATGTCAAACTCCTCGCTTCCCCTCTGGGTTTAAAGTGTCTTCATCTTACGACAACAACAAAGCGGGGAACGGTTGAGATTTGTTTGTTAAAAACCATAGTAATTTTTGATTTGAACACCTTTAGTCATCAGTGCCTTCGAGTAGTGGTAGGACCTACCAAAAGGGTGTCTAGGTGTTGCCTGCCCTCTATCCTGCTGGCTCCTATATTTGATTAATTTAATCTTGCGCAATGGAGGGGAACAAATAGAAAGCAGTCAATGGGAATTTCCAAGCATAGAAAAGGATTTTAATAAGCACGTGTGCACTTATTACATGACTTAAAAGGGGTCGTCTTCTTAGGTTTATAACATGAATGATATTGAGAAAATATTTAAACCCAAACTTAGGGCAATAACAAGAATTAAAGAATTTTATGACCCGTGTAAGACAAGGAAAGATTTATAAGGATTCTAAGGGTAGCAACTTGGAACACTAGGCTCAAGGGGTCAATGAGTAAATGGATGCAAAGGCATAAGATATGACTTAAGAGACCAGGAATGGGTAAAACCTAATCAACTTCAAATTAGATTATTAGAATGTAGGTAAAAGGAAAATACACTATAATATCTTTAATTTTGAATATAATATTGACTTGTCTTGCTCTGTAGTATTGTATTCACTATCATCTGACTCAAAATAATCAATGGTTATTTATAAGTTATGGATTTTGAACTATTAGCTTATGTTCAAGGAATGGATTAATATTCCTTTCAGATATTTATCAAAGATTGTGTGAATGGAAATACAATAGGAATTTATAAGTAGTGTGATAAGTGTTGTTCTTTAAAATTGATGCAGAATCACATATCAAATTCAATACCATGGAATTCAATATAAAATATAAAATATCACAATTTCATGGGATACAATATAAAATATCATCAACTACAGTTTCAAATATCATTTATGAAGTGCAATATAAAATAAAATATCATGAAGTGCAATGAGTCACAATTTCATGGAATACAATATAAAATATCATCAACTATAGTTTGGAACAATGGAAATTGATTCATGAAGTGTAGTATAAATACCTAAAAGTTTCTAATTCACTTCCATTTCCCAAATGGAGTCAGGGTCCTTAAACTGATGTTCAACTTGAGATAAAGTAAAAGAGTCATCTTGATTCTGAGTTTGCTCTTCATTTCCTTCGGCCTGCATCTCAAATTCAACATTCATTATTTCACTATCATTTGTCCCACTGCCACTACTAGTGCCACCAATACCAATGTTTGGAATTGGAGTGTTGCACAACCTGGTCCCTCTTCTTTCAAATGTTCACCTCAAGATTGTGAATGCCCTTTCAAAAGGAATATTTTTTAACATTATACACAATTCCTTTCATCCTCAAGCAATTTTACAAATTCTCAAGTCTAGTTTGTTTCTTAACTTTTATTTCAAAAATGCCAATAAACTAAAAACTCTCTCATCCTCCACTTACCCCAATATCATTTTTTGACATAAATCAATAGGTTTGAAATATTTTGATATCGTATCACGCAATATTTCACTCTGACCTAAGTTTGTCCAAACCTTTGTTGTTGATCCCAGTTCAAAGGCCTTCTCCATGCCCATGGAATTATAATGGTCACTCATAGCAACTACAAAATTATTACATTGTTCTCTAATCTTATCTTTATTTAAAATTCATTCTATTGCCTACTCATTGTATGTTACACTTTTCAAAAATGGTTCAATGAAGATATTTACTTGATCATGAAAATATTTTGGGCTTTCTCGTTTTACCCAAAGTTGAGGATACACAATACCCATGGCTTCAAGTATTTCATGTTGAGGGAATCTTTCACGAATCTCTGAGGATAGATATTTTTCAATTTCCTTCAAATTATCACTAAAAAATTTAACAATACCATTAAAATCTTCCTCTTTAATAGGTACTTCTCTACTAGAGTGTCTGCCTATCTTACAATGGTACATTGGCATCCCATATCCATGTACACAGATAGATAAGTGCCCACTTGTATTAAATTGTAAATAATTATTAGGATTATTCAAATCAGTAATTTTTTGCCACATGAAATAATTTGGGCTCTCTTGTGTTAGATCTAGATATAGATGATCAAGGACCAAGCATGTATGTTTACGTAGTTTCAAATATTCATTAATATACATAGTTCTATCTTGGGTTTTCTTCACAAGATTTTTCATTTCATTCAACATGGGGAGAAGACTAGCTAAAGTCAAGAGTTTATCTATATTGCTTAACCTATATAAGAGGTCAGGAGCTTTGTCTACTATGCTACGATGCTCGTACATCACTCCAATCAAGGATTGATATTCTGAAAGAACTCGTTGTGCTCATCCATGTAGAGAAATCCACCTGGTATCGACATCCTTGAGAAGCTTGTTTCCTGCTATTATTCCCTCAGTAAAATTTTGAAATTTCATGAAACGTTTGGGACTTCAAAAAAAGTATGTGTGGAGCTCACAGACTAGATTTCCAACTTTTGATACTATAGCCTGAAAGTTGCTTACAATTTTGAATGCTAAATTCATTATGTGGGCCAAGCATGTATGGTGCACAAGTACTTTGTAACTTTGTGAAAACACCACTCCTTTGACCTTGCATCACTGTAACTCCATCATCTCCAATACACACCAACTTTTTGGAAATTTTCAACTCATCCATACCTGCAATTTCATTCAAATATTGCTTGACTAGTTCAAATAGATTTTGCGGTGTTGAACTGACCTTCATTTTATGAACATAAAGA
The DNA here is from genome assembly GCA_007258455.2 of Sequoia sempervirens. NCBI lineage: Eukaryota > Viridiplantae > Streptophyta > Pinopsida > Cupressales > Cupressaceae > Sequoia > Sequoia sempervirens. The sequence continues at coordinate 230,092,640 of VDFB02058242.1, forward strand.
ATATGAGCTTGGAAAACATGTTGTTTTACAGTATACAAATGCATATAGAACCAAGAGGTATTGTCTACCATAGTAACTTCATCTAAAGATAATGTAATGAAGTTTGAATCTTTTACTTTCTCCTTTAAATCTTGCTTTTCTACTGCAACAAGATAGTTTTCCCATTCCCATCCAGTGTTTATTGACAAATGTGAGAAAGGAAAGTGAGGAACACCCAAAAAATATAATAAACTACAATATTCTAGTTATTCTATCATAGGACACCCTTCTGAAAAAATATGAAAAACAACAGTCATCTAAACAGTTTTTGATAGATTTGCTTCTTCCATTGCTTTTCCAAATTGAGCCTCAGGTGTACCTTGACATGCAGCAAGCTTCAGCATTCTTTGGTTATGCTCTTCATATTCTATGTCATACTTCACATGTAGACATTCTTCCTTTAATTTACATCGTATGACTAATTGTTTCTTTCCATCTATGATTTTTTTTTCATAAACTTTACCGATATGCTTTTCTATAGTGTCAAGCTTTAGCTGCAACATCTTGTCTCTTCTACATATCCAAATACAAATCATACACATGCATTCTATTGCACTTTCAACATCATTTTCTTTCCCCATTGGTACAATGAATGGGTACTTTGACAACCAACCAAGTTGAAAGTTCCTTGTCATTTCCCACTCGCGCCCCATTTTTTATTTTCCTTTTCTTTTCTTGCTACCAACATCATCCTGATCCAAGTTAATTATCTCATTCTGGCTAACTAGGGTATCACTTGGAACATCTTCACCAGTATTTACATCCTCATTTGATACATTCACTACAATGAAAATCTCACCATGACCTTTCGGTGGCGGTGAGGTATTGTGAATGCCTTCTTCATTAATATTTTGTGGAAGAGTTGATGATGTAGCTCCATCTTGATCTGATGAATCAGAAGCATTACCAATTCCAAAGTAAGACTATATGGCGTGGCCTCTATGTTTTGGTCATTTTGATGGCCTCCCAGTCCCTTCACCTCCCTGAGGAGTCTTACCTTTACTACTTGACATATTGATCTCTCACTTTGAATAAAAGTTAGAAAAAAATGTCTTCTTGTTTAAGAAGGGTAGAGAATGTAGATCGTATTCCCTACTCAATATCATCTTTAAGATTGAAGCAAGAATGGAAAAGATATAAAGAAATATTATAACACTATGAAGAAATGATCACTCACCTTTAGGTTTACGATTCCGGCTTCTGTTGACTTCTAAATTGAGATCTGAACAAAATATGTAAGAATAAATGATAGTTTTGATTGTATTTATATCAATCCATATTTGGAAAATTCTGTGGGATTTTTAAATGGTATATTAAAAATTTGGCAAATCTCATGTGCTTATACAACGATACGTTGTAATTTTCAAGGTGAAATGTGTCCTCAAATGTAATTATTTTTTAATGTTATTGGTGAAATGGGTCCTGATACAATGTTGTTGTAATAGTATTGGTGAATATGTAGGTGTTTTTTTACATGCTTCTAGGATTCCAAGAAAAAATATTAATCGGTCCATTTGAAATGTGTAGTTTTTTATGGAAAATTTGTTGCTTAAATATGCCTCATAAAAAAATTGTTGGCGAATGGACTTGCATTGGACTGATACTTCGTAAAATCTGGGAAATTTGGACACCCTGTTGGGTGCATTTAATTTGCCAATTTCAACTTGGCTGATTTCTAAAATTCGCCAATTGGTGAAGATTCACCACTAAAGTTTTCCCTAGTTGTTACCATTGATTTCAACAATGATGGTTTTGTTGTTTTCATTAATGTTAACACTAAGGATATTTTTGGAAGCTTTTGTCATTGTTATCAATACTAATTATTGGTTGTCATTGGTTTATAACATACATTCAACTTATGCTTTCATTGTTACATATAATATGTTGTTGAAGTTTATGGCTGGATGTCATGCCTTATCAAAGAAAGAATTAATGCCATGCCTTATCAAAGAAAGAAGTGATATCACATCTTATCAAACAAATAAGTGATGAAGTCCATGGTTGGATGGCATTCCTTATAGAAGGAAGAAGTGATGAAGTTCATGGTTGTCTCTCATGCCTTATTAAAGAGAAGTTGTTGAAACTTTCATATAATGAATCATTATTATCAGTAGAGTTGTTTCATAATGATTTATTCAAATGATGATTATAAGAATTAAGATGAGGATTAGAAGCATGACTAATATTGGAGATATTTTTCTAAAGGTCTATAGTATGTCTAATGCTCTCTCCTAATATTCCTAATGAAGTATGAGTTGCTAAATGGAAGATTTAGCCTCCAAAATTTGCTTAAGTGTTTCTAGTTCAGGAATTTGCATTCAAGTATGTCCAAGAGAGTGGTCTACATTCCTCCATTGTTGCAATTATAGTCTTGTAGTTTTGTACGCAATGTTATTGCTTTGTATATGTTGCACTCTTATCTCTATAGGTCACCTATAGTCTTACTGAGGACATTTCTATGAATTGCAAAAGGTTGGTAGTGTTGTTGGTCATGTTGACTGGTATATAAAATGCCCTACATTTCTGTACCTTGATATCTCTACTCCTACAACTTGGTGAATGTTCTCTCAACATTTGTGTAGTTTCTCAATTATAATCCCATGCACCAAAGTGATCTGTAAGATGAAATGTTAATGTTATATCTCATGATTAAGCATTTTGTGCTTTATGGATAAAGTATCATGTATCTATTTGATATGTGATAGCTATTGATGACATGAAACTAAGGAAGAAATATATCAAAGTATTGTTGGATGTTCAAGGAACATCCTTGTGTGATCCGTATATTTCTAATTGGTTGCTTTGGTGCCACATTATGTCTTGGGTTGGCTTTCTATGTTATTTATGGATATTTAAATGATAGGGCTTGTTCCTTTACTGGGGTCATGCTATTGGGGGTTGCACCAAAAAAGGAATATGTGTCATGATAGATTTTTGTCTTGACCTATCATATTACGGACCGCATCAAGTAAATTAAATTGAAAGAATGTTTATGGGTTGAGTGGTTATGTCCTTCAATGTTTCATCCACACATTTCCTTGATGTTTACTTAAGTTGATGTGCACCTGCATGTAAATCATTTTCTATCACATTAAAATTATTAATATTATTTTTGGTCCTCTCTATCCTCAAGATAGGACCACATTATGCTTTGGTGGATGACTAGTTGAATTCAATATTTATTCTCTTCTTGGCCGACCTAATTGAAGACTTAAAGTGTTGCAATGGATATAAAGGAAAGATAATTTTAAGATGCAACAAGATGGATTAGTGTACAAGTGTGAAGAAGTGTGTGTAGAAAATTGTATTGAATATCCAACAAAGATAGTGCCAAATACTGTGAATGGAAAGATCAATTGTACTATAATGCCTTATTTAACAAAGAGTTGTGTTGGAAATCATTGTAATTCTCTTATAAATCATATTGTATCCTACTCTGAGATAGTGAATCTCATCAAGTCCCTATATCTTTCTCTTGGAGTTAGTTGATACTTCAATATTCCAAGTCCCTTTTTGTATCTTGCTCTAAGGCAGTGAGCCTTCTTGTAAGCATTTTTGGTAGTGAGCCTTATATTGTGAGTTAACTCTCATCATAGTTTTCCCTCATTAGGGTTTCCATGTAAATCTAATTCCTCCTTTTTCATGTGTGTGTTCTCTATTTCCTTTTCTTTGTAGTTTATCTATTTAGTTCTATATTTTTGGTTAGTAGAGTTTGTTGAAGTTGTCAAAGTTTCAAATTGCTATATTTTCCTTTGCTACTACTCTATTTAAAGTTATATCTTTATTTTCTAAAGGATTTTGAGTTGTGTTGAAAGTTTCAACTTCTAGAAAGGGGTTAAGTTTTGAGTAGACCGATTCACCTTCCCTCTCAGTCTCCTAAAGAGTTCAACAATTCTCATACCAAGGATTTTCTTTGCAACACAAAAACCCTTTATTGCAAATGAATTAGCTATTTTTTGTTTGTGAATATTTATATCTTACATGTTAGACCCTATAACAAGCATATCATGTACATACAATAATAAAATAGTTTATCTACCATTATCTAGTCTCTTTAAATAAACATAATTGTCAAAATGGCATCTATTATAACCTTGTTCTATCATAAACCTATCAAATTTCAAATAAAATTACCTTGGATCTTTCTTTGGGACATGCAAGCTCCTCTTCAACTTGCATACTAAGTTTTCCTTCCCTTTGACCTCATACCCCTATTGTTACTGCATATAAATGTCTTCCTCTAAATCTCCATGGAGAAAGTTTTTCCTTACAAGTAACTATTCTAGATGCAAACTTCTATTACAACATGAAAAAATATTTCATCAAAATTTATACCTTTCTTCTTTGTAAAACACAAGTTTATAACAAGTCTGGCCTTATCTTTTTTCCTCCATCTTCTTCCTTCAACATGTAATCCCACTTATTTTTCATTTCTCTTTTCATTGTAAACAATTAAACCAAGCAATAAATCTAGTTTTATATCAAAGAGTCCATCTCCTTTTTCATTCCTTGCTCCCAATTCTTTATGGTTTCTACTTGCATTAATTCTCATAAATTTTTGATTTACTAGAGTCGATCAAAAATACATAATACAATAAAGGATAGTATCATTCAAGTGGTCTACTTATCCTAGTATATTGTCTAGCAACACTATAATAGTTTTCAAGGCACCTTTGTATTTCATCTAGCGCCATATATTTTATGTTTTCATTTTCCCGTTTCTTTCCTTGCAACTAATATATATACATAACCTTCTCTTTGAATATTACATCTATATACTCTGGTGCTGTCATAATAGTGGTTTACAATTCCTGAGAGGAACGAATTTTAGCTGAAATCACATATTTTTAGAAAATATAATGATTTAAGCCTTAAAAAGTTCCATTTTAAGGATTCCAATTGAAGAGGGTTTGATCAAATCACCTTAGATCAAACCCCCTTGGATAGAACCTCGCTAGTTTTAAACCATATCTATAAATGCGTCTCCTTTACACCTATCAAAATGCTGATAAAAAATCACTTTTGATTTAGATTTTGAGGGATCAAATGAATTCATTTAAAATTTATTTCAAATGATTATGGTATTCCTCAGAACAAGCTATCCAATGAATATAATTTTAATATGTTTTGGTTTTGTTATGTATTTGTTTTTAAGTTTTATTAAACATAGGTTTTTCATCAAAATTAATTTCTTTGTTCTTCACATGTGGAAAAATAGAAGATTATCAAAATAAAATAAAATAAAATATGAGTGCACTAGATATTGAAGTCCTTGATCCAACAAAAAATAAAATAAAATTTTGACATATACAAAAAGTTATGTATACACACAGTCTGAATTGTAATTTGTTTGACTTTGAAACTTGATTAAGGAAAAAATATTCAATAAAAAACTATCTAACCAAGTTGAAGCACTAGATATCAGAGTTAAAAATTTAAATTTGAAAGAATTAGAATTTTATCCTTCATGGAAAAAAGTTATGCTTATATGGCGTCACTTTTTAAAAATGTTGTTTTCTAAAAAAATCTATTTTCATGGGAGATGGAAAAGAGGCAATTTGATTCCAAAAATTTTGAAAAAATATTTTTAGAATCTATAGAAAAATTTGATGAGACTCTAGTTTGCACCATCTTCAAATTCCTCACAGTTTAGCTGCTATAGGTGCCCGAATGTGAAGATTTAGTTAAAAATAATAATTTTAGTGTCCAGTTTGGCCAAAAATTGTAAACCACTATTATGGGATCACCCTTCATAATGATTTTATTATTTTCATAACCCATAAATGATAACCAAAATCATTAACTCCATATCCAATAAAAGTGAACTTCTTGTATTTTCCTCTAGCTTTGATCTATTTTTAATGTCAATATGGACAAATGCCTCACAACCAAAATTCTTCATAAATGAGTAGCTCAACTTTTTACCTATTCATGTCTCCTCCAAGGAACTTGAGGACCATTTATTTATTAATTAAATAAAAATATCCATAACATCTACCCAAAATTGTAAGGTAAATCTTACATGTAATAACATACTCCTTGCACACTCCATAATTTTTTGTGTTCACACTTTCTAACACACCATTTTCTTGTGGCATTCTTGGAACCATCTTTTGTCTATGAATCCCATTATATGAATAGTTAATATCAGACTCCTTGTTGTATTATTTACCTCCATTATTTGATATGAGAAACTTCAACTTATTTCCCATCTCATTCTCAACCAAATCTTTCCATTTATTAAAAGTATCAAAGACACCATTTTTTTTTATGAAATAAACCCAAGTTTTTTTCTGTAGCATCAATAAAATTAACATTAATAATAAGATCCTCCAAGAGATGATACTTTATTTGGTCCACATAAATCTTAATGTACTAGCTCTAACTTTTCACTTCTCCTTTTTTCCCAACTCTAAGAAATCTAACTCTCTTATTTTTTCATTAACACAATTCTCATAAAAATCCAAATCAACATGCTTTAAAGCTGAATAAAAGTTCCTTTACTATAGAATTTGCATCCACTCCTCACTCATGTTCCCAAGCCTATGATTCCATAATGTCATATTTTATCTTGTAGAAGCTAATTCAATAGTAAAGTTAGAATTACCTAGACATAATTACAATGTTGCTAAAGTGTCATCAGGAATGCATGTGAATTAAGTAGAAAATATTGTCTTTGTACGAAGCAGATTTATCCATACTAATTTATTCTCATCAATTTCTACCTGCAAGTTATATTTTTCCATTTTATTAACCAATCCATGACCTCTGACCAATATAGTGTTTTGTATTTTAATACTAAACTATTGGATCTTATTGGTCAAATTGCACCACCTACCAATTACTTCCTGATATGTAAATTATTTTAATACTAAACTATTGGATCTTATTGGTCAAATTGCACCACCTACCAATTACTTCCTAATATGTAAATATGTCTTTTACAACTACACATGGTATAAAAGTAATACTTCTAGAAAACAATAAGGTTTAAATTTTTTTATATGCTTTACCAAGGCATAGGTCTTTTTCTCCATAATGTCATACTTTAATTCTATATTTTGGAGGGATTGGCTAGAGAATATATAGGTTGTTTCTTGTGTAATTATATTGTGGAAAAAATGTGAAATGAAGATATAGATACCCCAATTTTGATATCACACATTTGATTAATTAAAATTCTAAATTTTAATTAATCTTGACCATCACCCTTAGGAAATGAAATAAAATGGTAGATGGACAAAATGGAATCACAAGTAAGGGATGTCCACATAATCACAAACCCACCTTTAACTATTTCATTAGGAAGAAGGATAGTGCCATAAGATATTAGAATTGATCTACAACAATTAAGGTGAGTCAACTCCAAGTTTTGTGACACTATGTGATCTCTTCTTCCTTATGATAGAAAACTATAAAATATGAATGAAATGCACTTTGGGGAGATAAACCAAAAATACCTAATGAGATCAATTATGCAATATAAGAATTGAAATGTAAATTATAATTATAATACTAACATAAAATACAATTTGCAGGTAGATCTGAGGGTTGTAGGATGATATCTATCAACCCAAAAAATCTTGTCCCAAAAGTTGTAACAAGATGCATTGGCCAAAACTAGATACCATAATATATGACTAAAAGGCACTTTTGGGAGATGAATAAAAGTGCTTTAATGATTTGATAACCAAGATCTACCACTTGGAATGCAAAGTTCTATGATAATACTATCAGAAACAATCATTAACTAGTAGATCTGAGAAGGTTAAGATGTTATGTACCTGACTCCAAATGTGTCGTAAGGCATCATGTTTAGGTGAATATTTCCTTGTATCCTTTTCTAAAAAATATTTTTCCAGCCCTCTGATGTTGGATCTAAAGGTCTGATTTCTCTAGGTTTTATTGTTAGAAGGCTGAAAAAAAAATTGTAGATGAGTTTTCATGCCTTGACAACTTTGTAAAATTGCGCTTTTGATCCAATTTCACTCCTCATTCACCTATAAATATGCAAACATGTAAAGAGGTAAAAATGTTTTTTTTCATGTATAAGGGTTTGCCTTGGTAAAACCCTAGTTTGGTAATTAAACTTTGAAATAAAAGAATAATAAAAGGAAGGAATGATGAATGAACACTAGCTTTTTGCAACTCACCAAACCCTTTTATGGTTGCCCTTGGAGGACTAAAGTCTAACACATCAGTCCAAAGATTATCGCTTGCATGAAATGGCTTGATTGGATGTTAATTTTGATGCTTGAATGCTTCAAACCTACATCACAATGTTAGCTCCAAAAACATGCATGAACACACGTAAAATTTGACATCATGATAGGATCTTGAATGCTACAATAAATGAATGATAAATATTCTCTCCAATGCTCTTGACAATAATCTTTGCTCTTGGGATTAATCTCTTGAAGGCTCAAATTGCTTAGCCTTTGAATTTATTAAAAGACCTTGTATTTATAGGTAATTTTATAATTTCTTGACAATTCAACATTAGAGACTAACAATTGCAACCTTAATTTGAATCATAAAAATGCCACCAAAAACATATTAAAAAATGGGATTCTAAGCCTAAGGACGACCCTTCACCCTTGGGTGAATGGGTCCTAGGCCCTAAACCCAGGACAAACATTTTCTAGGATGTGTAATTTGATGTTTGCAATTGCTTAATGCAAGTCCCCTTTTCAGAAAATGAGATTATTAGGCTTTCAAATACATAATTGGTTCAATTAGAGACATAATTAAGTCCAATTAATTAAGGGGAGGCAAAAAAAGTGCGAAAATGTAAAGGAGTAAATTTTCTAACACTACATTTAGCCCCCACTTTAGTGAGAGTATGAATTTTTACTCAGACTCACACAAAACTAGAAAAATAAGTCAAGAGAGGTCTAATTGTACAACTATTGGAAAGATAAGTTGACAAAGGTCAAGGAGGGTGATCAAGCCCCCAAGATCTAATATCTCATGGAAAACCAACAAAGGAAGAAAAAATCACATGCCTATGTTTGATATGCAACAACAAGATAAGATGTACAATCACACAATGTCAAAATTATTGCCAAAAAGAAAGAAAAGAAAAGATGGTCTAGCAAGTTGCATTATTCTATGTCCATAAAAAATGCATTCACAAGTGAAACCCGTTGTCCACTATGCAATCTGAGATGAAGAAAAATAGGTTTTATGTTGTTTCCATGAAAATATGAGATTGATAAAAGGGGGTTTAAGGGACCTATCTTTCTAATTTCGTTAGGAAATGAGATCCACACAATGAAATGACTATCAAACCTTAGGTAAATCAAGCCAAAGTGTGAATCTCTAGATTTCCTTGTTTTGCAAGGACATGGGTCTTGATTAAACAATACTTTGGGGAGAAAGACTAAAAATGACAAACTAACTCCAAAAAGAAATATATAACTTGAAATGACTAGATGAAACTCAAAATAAGTATAACTAGAAATTAAATCATAGATCAGAGAGAGGTAAGATGATATGTACCCATCACCAAAAGGAAATTTTTGAAGTTGTACATGGACTCATTCGCCTTAGGGTGAATGGGTCCTAGGTTAAGGTTTGTCTACAACTTTTGAGAGCCTCTACTATTGTTTTGAATCTCTCAACCAACCTAGGTTTTAGGTTTGAAAAGCGATAAATTAATTTTATAAATGAGTGTCTGTGAGATGACAAATTTTATGACAACTTTGACAACTTTCTTCAAATTTTCTCTTCAAAGGATCTTCAAGCTTTCTTCTACCTAAATCTGAAAAAATGCATCAAGAGAAGAAAATGTTTTGTTTTTGGTGAATGGGAGTTTTCCTTGGTCAAACCCCATTTTGGTAATTAAAGCTTGAAATGAAATGAAATAGCATGGAGGAATGATGAATGAACAAATGCAATGTCGCAACTCACCAAACCCTTCAATGAACCTTGGAATGTAAAACTGCAACTTTCAGGAAATGGCTTTAATGGATGTGGATCTTGAACCTTGAAACTTGACTTGAAACAATGCTTTGAATGCTTGAATGAATCATGAACTCACCATCACCATATTAGCTCCAATAATATGCATGATGCAAGAAGAATTTGATATGAAAATAGGATCTTGATTGCTCTAATAATTCTTCAATAAACATGTTCTTGAATGCATCGAATTTCTCTTGAAATTCTCTTGATCATAAACTTTTCTATAAGGATGCTCTCTTAAAAATTTGCTAGGTGAAACTTAGAAAATAACCTTATATTTATATGTATGTAACCTTAATATCCCAAAATTCAAATATCACAAGCTAACATCTGAATATGGATTTGAATATGTTAAAATACCGTTAAAAACATAATTTAAATTAGAGTCCTAGGTCTAAGTGAGGATCCATTCACCCATGGGTGAATGGGTCCTAGGTCACTCACCTAGGACACACATTGCTCAATGAGAAGTGTTATGTTAAGGCATTAATGAATGTTAGGTTTCCTCTTTGGAAAATGTAATTAGTTAGCTTGGATTTTAATTAAAGGGGCCAATTAAGGGCTAATTAAGCTCAATTAATTAAGGGACCCCTAGAAAGGTGTGAAAGTGTAATAAATACATTTTGCAACACTAAATTAAGGTAATTAAGTCCAATTTAGTTAATAGGGCCCTAAAATTAATGTGAAAATGTAAAATTCATATTACACCACTAAATTAAGGCATAATTAAGTCCAATTAAATATTAATTAAGTGTAAAAATGTAAAAGGGATACATTTTTCTACACTACATTTAGCCCCCACTTTAGTGAGAGGATGAGCACAAGAAAAAAATCACACTAAAGTAGACATTCAAATTGTATGTCTGAACCAATGACAAAGATACTTAATCATACAATATCAAAGACTAGGAAGAAAAGGTGAGAAGAGGGAAAATCAAGCCTTGAGTGTCCAATATAATGTGGAACGCACCTCATTTGTTTGTTGAAAAGAAAGGGGTGGATCAAGCCTCGACTGTCCAATGCAATGTGGAACATGCCTCGGGCATTGTTTGTCCAAATATGTTCACAAGTGGAACACGATGTCCACTATACAAAAAACATGTGTTCTCAGTCTGAGCTAATGGAACCTCAGGTTGTCCACTAGGTGAGCCTCCAATGGGCAGAAAATGAGAGAATCTTATTAGGCTCTCATACCATACCAAAGCTATGCCTCCATAAATCTGATAAGAAACCACAAGACTTCAAGATTCATAAGGCCTAATAAGTTGTGTTATGTTAAGCACCTATGAACAAGGCAAGGCTCCAATGGAAAGAAAAGAGTGTTATGCTTGGTAACTTGAAAAAGGGGTTTGAGCTTCACAAGGTTAGCAAGATGTATTATGCTAAACACTTATGAACAAAAATGCAAGTAAACTTTTTTTTGTTCAAAAGGATCTTTCTTAGTTCATGTAAGGTCTCTTCTTAGGGATCATCATGCCTAATGTCCCCAAGAGAGGACAAGTCAAGGATAAAAGAATCACAACTTAGGGAATGCAACATGTAGCATCACCACTAAGAGGAAAGTCATATGCCAAGAAATAGCACACTCTCGAAGGACATCAAACCCAATGACACCACCAAGAAAAGGATGCATCACAAGAAGAAAGGAAATTGCACAATGAAACATGAGGAATGTGAAAATTAATTCCAATGTATGCCCTCACTTTAAATAAATTGCTACACCGTTTTTGTGAGAAATAAATTTAAACTAGCCAATAATCAATGCCAACAATGAAGGAGACATGAGAGCTTATTCGAAAAGCCTTATGCCAAGTCATATGTTCCCAAATGAAGCTATGTCATAAAAAAGAAGGGGTTGACCCCAAGATTAAATCCCAAACACATAAGGTATCTACGGATTTAGGGTCAATATTTCTTTGCTACAATGTTTTCATAGAGCTTGAAAATTTCATCATTCCCCAAATACTTGCAAAACAAGAAGAATGACACATAGAGAGAAAAAATAAAGAAAATATTTTGGGTCAAGATGGAAGAGACCTAAATGTCTCAATAGCTTGCATCATCTCAAAAAGGAAAAAACAAGACAAGCAGAAAGATAAAATTTTTATGACATAGAGAAGAATGTAGATACAAATAGAGGAATGCATATGATGAGAGATACATCAAACAAAACAGTACAAGGGATCACATTATATGCATGCAATCAAACAAAGAGGATGAAAAAATAAAACAAAAGAAAATACTAGTAAGCCACATATGAGTCAATCTATAGCAAGTTGTCTACATCCCAATCTTGATCGGTATATACGAAAGGTGGACAACTAGCCAAAGGGACAACATCAAGTCCCAAACTAGGACAAGCACCAAGTTCAACACTATTTTTAGGAAGATAGTTACGATTCTTATCTTTTAATCACATGGAAGAGGAAAACATTAAATTCAACTCATTATGCACTTCCACTTCAATCTTTGCAATTTCAATATCATCATCTAGATTAATCACAACAAAATTTTGAATGATAATATCCATGGAAGTTTGTTGTTCTTGTCGTGTTGGAGATTTTTGATGTTGCAACAAAGGTATAAAATCATCATGCATTTTCTAAGGTAAGTTTATATTTTGATTTTTTGTGTTTCCCTTTTCTCCTTTTCTTTGTAACATATGATCACTTTAGCATGACACCTACGCTTACACTCTCTAGTGTTTTAGTTTCTCTTTGCTTTATTTTCAAGCTGTGATTGTGTAGGAATGAGTTTATCAACCATAAGTTTATTTTCTTCCCTTAGGGGATGAATGAAAGGAACCATGGGAGGTTGTTCAACCACTTTCTCTTTAGCTTTGTAAAAAAAAATTATTTTAGGAGAAACAACGAGACTTATTTGGTTATCTCATGGTCTCTTATAGGAAATAGGTATGGATTGGACTTGGTTACTAGTAAGAGCTTTTGGTTCAATCTAAGTCTCATCAAGGATGGGTGACTCAATCATGGGTTGAGGCATATTGGTAAAAGATAATTCTACTATGTGCTTTTCCTTAAACTGTTAGTAGGATTTGAAAAAGGATTCTTCATGAGGTCTAATAGGTTCTATAGGCTTGGGCCAAAATAAATCCAATGGAAATTTCCCATGGGAAGACCTAGGATTAAGGCCACTATGATGTACAGTAAATATTTTATTGCCAAATGGAAACTTTAAACATTTATGCACAACCAATGGGATGAAATTCAAGGATTGAAGCCATGAGTAGCCTAAATTCACATGAAACTAATCTAACAATGAGATGATGGTGAATGAGACACTTAATTCTTTTGGTCCAACTTTTAGAGGTAGAATTATCAAGCCTATCATAGGTCAAGCAAAACTATTATGCATTTTGATCCATGCTTTTAGTTTTTCATAGTTATCTTGATAAATTTCATGCGCAAATAATAATTCTTCAATGATAACATTCTCTACACAAATGGGATAAATTAATATTTTCATTTAGTAGGCTTGTCATTGATTCTTTCGGCTATGTAAAGAGGACAATCAGGTGCACTTTAAATTATCTTTTTCTGAGAAATAAATATCAAGGGGAATTTTGGTTTGGTTCTTACGAGGTTTAGCTTCAAAAACACTAACTACATTATCCTTTTGGTATTCATTATTATTTATTTTGTTTTCATCATCCATATCAACATTAATCACATCATTCTTTGTTTCACTAGCTTTGAAAAAGGAAATATTATGATTCAAAATAGGATTGGTAAAGATTTGCAAGTTTTGATTAGGAAGAGCTACATATTTATTGTTGAACACATATAATACTAAGAGGGGGGTGAATCAATATTCCATCAAACCATTTAGCTATAAACCATCCAATTATTAAAGCATATTTAACTGCAAATAAGAATGAAGATATTGAAAAGAGAATAACACCATAAGACACATCAACATCATATTTTTACGTGTAAAACCCAAAATGGGGAAAACCGTGGTGAGGATTAGCTTACAATATAATATATTTGGATATAGAATATTACAATGGCTCACTACAAGGACACACTATCCTTGAAAGGATCATAGCCTGAAATGATTACAAAAGAGTGTGGCTTACTTCTAAAAGGATGAACTAAGATAGAATGCACCTTCCTTGTGTTGGAGTTTAGTTTCGGTGAAGCATAGTATATGAATCACTTCTCTGCAAGTGTATGCAACACATTTATCTGCTTATTCATACAAGTTCATACATTTGTAGCATAAAGTAATCCTGAATCACTCTAACATATTTCATTCATTCACACACCATCTCCTCTACTACCTCATTTTGTTTTTCAAAATTATTCACATATATATACCTTGTATAATCAAGTACACCAATTAGGTCGATAGGTAATTAGAGTAACTTCATTTCAAATCAAAACTAATTATATCAACATTAACCTCAAAAAAATATTCATCTTTGTATGATATTAGTCAACATGGACCTATGATAGATCCATTTAACATTCACAACACATGTTCAATCTTCTTAATACCAATTCATAATTAGGTCAACCAGAGTTAGACCTAAAACATCAAAAGTCAAATGTATATGCAATTCATGAAATGTGTAACACAAAAACTTGTTAACACATCAAATTATTCTTTATACAACATCGAATAACTTATCTTCAATACCGTAAAACAAAATAATTAATCCTAAGAAAATGCAAAATCTCCCTCATCAATGCAGTGTATAGAAACTCATTGTAGTCTTCAAAGTAGAACACTATTATTCATATCTTTTGTGTGCCTTCACATATCATCACAAAGATTTAGTGTAATATGAATTTTGTAGTCACAAGCCTATGTACAAAGTCCTATAGTGATATATTTCTTTGAGGTGAAATTCAAACCTAAGAAAATGACATACTAAACTAGTATATAAGTAGAAAATTATTTTCCAAACTATTGGTGACAATATCTTTCCAACTATAAAGCCTAGTCAATTGAAAACTTGTTAGTGGATGCAAATGATGTTGAGATATACCATAATAATAGCTTCAGGAAGAATTTTACAAATTAAGATAATTCAAACCAAGATATTAGATCAACAAACTTCCATTACTAGAGCAACTACTAAACTATACAAGTAATGTACACCATTGGAAATCATCCAAATTCCATTGTTGACATCAATGACAACCTTCCATTTTCCAATAATCTCCCCATTTTTCATTGATGGCAACACATGATGTGAAAACCATCAAAAAATTCTTTCTCAACTTTTTCATTTCGCTCCCCAAAAAAATTTCCAAAACTTTCACAAAACATTTCACATAGATTCCTCTTTTCACATCCTTCTCTCCCCCTTTGACATCAATGGAAAAGGATAAAAAGATATTCAATTCCTTGAAATTTTCCTTTACATACCTAAATACTCCCCCTGAGTACATCCAAAACATCTATGATAAATCATCCAGAGGTGGTTGTCCCTTGAACTTTTCTAAGAGTACCTTTCCAAGAGGATTTCTCTTCATCCCAAAGATTATTTACTTCTGATAAGGCTCTGAATAGATAATTAAGATCGACAAGGATGTCCTTTCCTTCAACTAGAGTCCCAGGAGTAACATTCAAGTTTAGAATTCTATTAGCCAAAGAAAGAGCATAGTAGATAGGTTTCAACCTAATCCTAATTAGATCTATGAGCATCCCATATTGTTGAATCATCTCTCCTTTCTCTTTATGTGATGGAAGATATTCTTCATTCAACTTTGTTAATCTGTACCAAGTTTGATCATCTAGATCAAGAGTACAATTAAATGTGGTGGAAGAATATTTTATTTAACTCTCAATAGTTTTCTCAGCAACCTTGAATATTTTAATCGCATCAGGCCATGTCCAATGAAATGAGAATAGAATTCTGGCCTCATTCTCACACTCTTGAACCTCTTTAAGTCTCTCAAGTGCAATGTAGTGTGTAGATCTGCATCTATCTTCAATTTCCAAAAATCATTTTTCTAGACCTGAGTGACCATTTCACTTATTTCTTGACTCTTCAATTCTTTGAATTCATTAGTCAATGAATTTATGCTTTCTACAATGGACTGAGAAAAGTCAATGACTGCTCTAGGAACTATCTAAAAATGTGCCTTTTTCCTAGCTAGTTGCTTAAGTCTCCTTGGAGTTGGCTCAACCTAAGAAACCAATTCATGAACCTCAGTAAAAAATTTCTTCTCCAAAGACATTCATTGATTTACTAGAGACCAACTCATATTTTTCAAGAATTTCTTGAGCTTTTTCAGTATAAGTTCCAAATCTAGGTCTATTGGGATCTTGAGGGTTATTGATTAACATTTCAATACAGCCAACAACATAATCCTTTTCAATTTCATACCTTAGCTCAGGAATCCATGAGCTTCTTGGTTTAACTGCCTTGATAATGCAACTATCAATGGAAACCAAAATTTTTATATCACCAGGTTATACTTTATAACTAGTTGTCTTGGAACTCTCCTTATTCTATTCATTCTTCTCTAAAACTTTCTAAAGAATGCAGCAAGAGCATCTCCTTATGCATCCAAATCACCAATATTTCTCATTAATTCTCTAATCTAATGAGCAACCATTTTGGTATTTAACCAAACAACTTCTCATATTCCAAGAACTTCTCTCATAAAGTAGAATGTTAGAAATAACATCAATGTTCCATATCTAAATGTGCATTTCTTTTTCTTGATACCAAGTCTCAGATTTTCCAATGTTTATTGTCAGAGAAACTCACAAAGATCATATTTTTTCCTCTTCCCAACCATTTCTACTAAACTAATTGCACAGGTAGAGACATCATTATCACCAAAAATCAAATGTGAAATAACCAAACTTGCATACTAGACAACTAGATTAGTAATTCCAGTACCTGTGTTCTTTATTAATCCATTTCCTTTGTCAAGATTACATTTAGGAGTAGGTCCAATAGATAATAACCCAGCAACATCTCTAATTGCTTCACAAGATATCATATGTGAATTGTCAAGCCACACAAACTGACCATGAAATCTGCTAGTGTCTATCTAATACATCTCTCATCATTACTAAAGTTTGGAAATCGATCCCACACATCCAAATTCATCTTTGTAAGTACATTGTATTCTAGTTTTAGTATAAAGATTTTAGTTAATTCTTCAAACCACAAGATGTGTTCTTTTCCATAGGTTGGTTCTTCCAATTTTCTATGAATATATATTCCAATGTTTTAAATTGGAATAACACCAAGTGGAACTTCTGAAAATGCACCCAAGGGGTCAAGTTCTATGGTTTTAACAAAATGCATTTTAAGTTGTGGTTCCATTCTCACTGAGTTGTCTATTACTAGAGGTATATCCATCACAATCAACCAAATTCAGTGAACAATTCAGAGGAAATAACGACAACTTACCTCTTGCCTACACACCAATGCCAAACTCCATTTTTTTGCGATATGGAAATGCTTTGGTTTCTTCAAGTTTGCTCTACATGCTTCTTCTCTTCCAAAAATTCATTTTATTGAATGATTTTTCTTTAACATACTTGAATTTATTTCATTGATCCCAAATGCTTCAATAATAAATGCTTTAGAATGCTAGTAGATGTCCTTGAAATTAGTGTATACTTCCATTTTTTCAAGCTCTGCATAATTCATTCTTTGCACATGTGCCTCTAAAAATTCCTTTCACGTGAAATTTGAATTTTTTACCTTAATAAATGCATTTATGTCATGATATTACATTATCTATCTAAAAAGATGATATTCATTTTTTTTATTATTGCTCACTCTTAGCCATTGCCTGGATTAAATTTCTGATGGAATTACTTGCACCAGGGGACACCATAGATAAAATTGATATCTCTAATTCTCTTTGATTTTCAACTTATCCTTCCTTTCTCCAATTCCTTTCCATTTCCTTTTTAACCTCTTTTGGATGAATCTTAATTATTGTTCCCTCTTAGCCATTTCTTGGATTTAATTTGTGACGAGATTGTTTGCACTAGGGGATGACATAGATAAAATTGGTATCTTTGATTCTCCTTGGTTTTCAGATTCTCATTCCTTTCTCAATTCCTTTGCATTTCCTTCTTAACCTCCTTCAGATCAATATTAATGATTGGTTCATGTCTCTTTATCAGATAGTCACTTTTCATATTTCTTCTTATACATTCTTTGGAAAAGTATCTCACTTTGTTACAATTATAGAAAACAACATTCTTCCATCCAAATTGTCCTTTATTCTATCTATATTTGCACTAGTTAGCTGTGTGTCCAAATAAATTGTAGTGATAACAATATCCATTGAATGGATAAATTGTCTTGTTCAACTTCCCACTTTTGTACTCTATAGCTTTATGTCCAATCCTTTTGCATTTAAAACATTGACCAAATAATGATAGAGTATTTTGATTCATTCCATCATTATGTTTCATTGTATTTTCACAATATTTTGCACTATGCCCAAACCTATTGTAAGAATAACAAACACAAATAAAAGATAAGTACCTTTGAGCATTAAGTTGTTTGATAGGAATCCTTCTAGTATTTCTTCTTAGTTTCTTGAATTTTCTACCATTGTTTTGATTCTTCATGTCACGGGATTGACTTTCTTTCAAACTTTGTCCTTCTTCAAATCCTAAACAACTTTTGTTCTTAGAGGGTTTATGTCCTGCAATCAGTTCATCCAACATTGTAAAACTTGTCACAAATTTATCCTCATGTCTTCTTGCCTTTTCTAGATTTGATTTCACAATTTTCATTTCTTGTTCAAGCTTTGCACATTCATCCATCTTTCTTTGAATTTCAACTTTCTGACTATCTTCAATTCTCCTCTTTTCTTCCAGTTCTTTTAGCTTGGTGATGTCCTCATCTACTTTCTTTAATTGATCACAAACCTCTCTATACCTTTCCTTCAACTTCTTAATGGACTCATTTGATTCCTTCAAGCTATACTTCAAATCTTTATTCTCCTATGTATGTTCAATAGGGATATCTTCTGGAGGAATAAGAAATTTTTTATCTTCCATGTATTCAAATTTCAAGACCTTCCTCAAGCTGTTAGACTTCTTAAGAGGAACCAATTTCTCATACCAATTTTTGAACACTTGGAATACTGAGAGGGGGGATGAATCAGTATTCCATCAAACTATTCATCTATAAACCATCCAATTATTAAAGTATATTTAACTGCAAATAAGAATTAAGACATTGAAAAGAGCATAACTGTTAAAAGGTGCAAGACAACTGAGAGGGGGGGTGAATTAGTTGTCACCAAAAACTTAAACAAAAAACTTCAACACTTATTAACTTCACAACCACATTGTTCTGTTATTAAGATGAACATGAAATACAGATAATAGAAAGTAAAATAAACACAATGAACACCAGATTTATGTGGAAAACCCAATAAGGGAAAAACCACAATGAGGATTAACTCACAATATAAAGTAGTTTCAAAACGGAATATAAGGCTCACTACCAAGGTCTCACTACCCTAAAAGAACTCACTGCTTGGATACAAAAGCTCACTACTTACAAGGAGGATCACTGCCTATAAAATGAATTCATAATTTACAAAATGGGCTTCACATCCAGAATGAATTGAAAAGAGTCAACCTAACAAGTTTTGATGTGATTTTGGTGATGCTCAATAGACTAACTTAACACACTTTATCATTTATGCTCTTCTTCACCTTCACATTCACTACCGCTTCATCGATTACTCACCATATTAAAAAAATACTAAACATATACATACTCGATCTATCTGCAAGCATCAATTAGGTCAACCTAATTAGATGCATTTCTTTGTTTACCAAAAATACCAACCTTTCGGCTTCAAGCACTCACAAGATATTTCCAAAAATAATTAAATCATTCAATTCACTACATAATGTTGGCATAGATCTAAGATAGGTCGCTCATATATTCTCATAACAAAATTAATTCACCACATCATGACTTATCCAAGAAGTCAGCCAAAAATAGACTTAATTACAAAAAGTAATCAACAAAATGATGTTGATACACCGTACGAGCACCGGAGCACAAGAGACTTTGAACATACATTCCTTCAACAACCATAAATAGTTTCCCAAAATTGCAGACTAGAATACCAAAGTGTGTAGCCTAAATACCTATTCAGATACTGGACCAAAATACTAGATCAATCACTGACTTAGACTTGCTTTCACAACATGGTGACATCAATGACAACACAAAACTATACAGATGATCATTATTCTTCATTCTTCCAAAAATCTCCCCATTTGTCATTGATGGCAACATGTGCCAAAAAATTTCAAAAAACAACATTCTCCCTACTCACATGACTCTCTCCCCACAACTTTATACTCTAACTCTCTCCATAACTCTCTCCCCCTTTGACATCAATGGAAAAGGGTGATAAAAAAAAGGTAGGATGTAAATTTATGATGACTTTGTATATACACAAGAATTCCAGCTTCCTATTTTAAGCATTGAAACAAGAATGATACTTTTTACATGAAATAATTTCTTGTACCTCTCTCTTATGATCAAAAGAATTATTTTCAATGCAAGCACAACCAAATT
The DNA here is from genome assembly GCA_007258455.2 of Sequoia sempervirens. Taxonomy (NCBI): domain Eukaryota; kingdom Viridiplantae; phylum Streptophyta; class Pinopsida; order Cupressales; family Cupressaceae; genus Sequoia; species Sequoia sempervirens. The sequence continues at coordinate 230,113,206 of VDFB02058242.1, forward strand.
CATTCTTGTACTCATACCTTCCAACAAAGATAACTATGTAAAGGAGGATATCTGATCAGAAGATAGTTGTTCACAATTTTCAGCATCAGAGAGAATTCTAGAGAGATGATCTAACCAAACCTCAACAAATTTATTAACCAACAAAAGGTTCTAACCATGTCTTCTCTTTGCCTCTGAATAGTAAGAAATTCCACCTGTAATTCTCCAACCCTTATTCTCTATTTTCCATCCTTGTCTTTGAAGCAATGAAAGTTTTTTCCAATACTATTCATTTATGATTCAATTGTTTCAATTATGCTTCTAAAATTATTAACAATTGTCAGCCACTGGAGACAATACCTATACATGTCAGATATTTCTTTGATAAATTCTTTTGTCTCATTCATATGTTTAGATAGCACTTTCTTTGATTTGTTACATCTTCTTTCAAGCATAACTTTGAATTTATGTCCTTCAAATCCTTCCAGCAATGTTCTCTCTTCAAAAATCTCTGCTAGATTATCTGGCAAGGACTCTGACATATCTGAAACTGAAATATCCTTATTCAACAAATAATCAACCAACACATTATCAATTTTAAGTTTCTCAATTGTAGAGCACACATTCCACATTTCACCAATCTTCTTCATCTCACCCTTGTCTAGCAACATCTGTATATTCTTTGGATCAGATCTAGACAGAGATTCTTCTTCATTCTTCTTCTCTTCCAAGAAATCTATTGTAATAATTTTCTTATTTTTTAGTTCCAGAGGGGAATCACTAATAATAATTTCCAACTCTCTCTTACCAGAGGATGAACCCACATCAAACTGACTAGGTAATGACATACTGAGGCATATATTTGATTTTAAAGATGTGAAATATGATCTGCAATCACTTACATTATCTACCAATGATAACAAGTATCTATAGACTTGTTTCCCAACAAGAATACCAGATTCCCACACAACATTTTCTCTTCTCGGTAGGGAGTTCAAAAATTAAAGATCCAAGTGCAGAAGCAAATATCTAAACCAAAAGGGATAACCCTCAACCAATGACATTCAGGCATTCTCAGTCAATTTTTCAAGCAATAGAATACACATATCAAACTAGCTATTTTCCTTAACCATCATATGTTCAATATATATAGCAATAGCCAAATTCAAGCCTTCCCAATTTCTGAAATAGATTTTATAAGAAACATCATATGCAACATACCTTACAGATGAATCCGCAAGTGTGTTTATCAATGCTAGTGAGTTCCTCCACATCTTTGTATTTTATGGTTTTCTTTCTAGGGAGATCCCCAATACTATATAAACCAGTAACCAATTTGATCACTTCCTTCATAATTAGGTAGGGTTTGTCCAACAGAATGTTGTTCTTGAATTGACTCAACAAGAACAAAATGAACTGTTTATCAATAAACCATAGTGTCGAACCCCAATCCTAATACTTGCAAAACACAACAAAAGAACAAATTAGGAGATCAAATGCAAGTAAGAACAATGATTCCCCATAAAATCAATTAGCATAGTTTAAAATAGGAAATGAAGCAAGAATGATATGAAAGAACAATAAAGCAAGCTAAATCCTATTGAAGACAATGCAAACTCTTGATCCCATGGGGGAATTGGTGCCAATTTGATGTGAAAATTGGCACTTTCCCAACTCCAATGCTAGATTTGATGTGTGATGAAGAATGTGATCCACTTTGATGGAGGATGATGAGTGCTTCAATACAAAAATCTGCATAACCTAGCTACAAAGTTGAAAATATGGATGACGATTGCTAGATATTTGAGCATAGTAAGTTTACTCAAGTTGTGGATGATGAAATGAGGAGATCAGCCTATTATTTATAGAATGAGAAGATGGAAGAATATCCAAAATAGAGCAATTTGGGACTAAGAATTAGCCAATGACAAAGTGCCACTTTTCATTGGGTGAATGGATGGAGGATGTGCAAGTTTTGAAGATTGTGTCAATAAATGCATATTTTTGAATTTTGAATTTGTTGAAATGACATGTAAGAGGGAAAGAAGGTGCATTGAATGCCACTTGGCTCAAGGAAAAAGGAATTTATAGGTGGAGTAAATGCCTTGTTGGAAGGACAAAGTCCACTTGGATTTTGAATTCAAACCTGAGGAATATTCCTTAAAAGATGCCTTGTTGACGAAAATAGAGATGTAATAAATCAAACAACTCTATTTTCATGTGCAAGTGGTAAAATATGGAGGATGGGACATGAGAAGGGATTAAATTAATCAAGGTTAATTAATTTAATGAAGGGGTTAAATGATGTGACCTATTTGACTTAAATTTGTGGATTTATTTAAATCAAATATGAGAAGAATGTGATAAAGGATTAATTAAATAAAGTTTTTTTATTTATTTAATTAAAAGAGATGATGTTAGATTAAACTAAATAATGTTTTAATTTATTTAATTTAATAGATAGAATTAGAGATTTAATCAAATAAAATTAATTATTTAATTAAGATAAGATAATTATATCAGAATGGTTAATTTAATTATCAAGGGTGACTTAATTAGATAACTGATTTATTTAATTAAGAGAGGAATATTGATTAATTTAATCAAATAAAGGTATTCGATTAAATGGTTAGACCATAGGATGACTCAGGATGAAATGATGTTAGTGGTCAGGATCAGACGTCCAATGCCAATCAGTACATTTTACGTGTTTACATTTTGCCCCTCTTTGAAGCAATGCACTTGTTGTGTTGGTTCAAAGAATAAACGGTCTCAATCAAAGCCAAAAAAAATCATTTTAAAAATCTTGCCCCACTATTGCCCAGCGAGAGAAAAAATGCCAATATATTGCCCCCTCGAGAGATTGGACAAAAATTTTGATTTTTGGATGATCTCTCGAAAAAAGAGGACAAGGTGCCTGACAAGTCCAAAAAGGCTCCCAGAGGCCAAAAACATGTCTAAACATAATAAAATGATGTAAAATAGGCCTTAATTGGACAAAAATAGGTTGAAGAGTTCAAAACCCTAGTAGGATAGCCAAATAGGGTGAAAAAACCCTAATTTTCAAGCTTAAAAAGGCTCCAAGGTGTCACTTTCAATTCATTTTCACACACCACCCTTCAGCAATTTTGAGATTTCAGCTCTAACATTCTAACGAGATGGCACAACGACAGCTCCCGATGCACATTTTCGATTGAGTTCAGACATACCAGTGACCACCTGGCATTGGGGCACCGGTAAGTGATCCTTACTTGAGCTTTGTTTTTCATTTTTCATGCTCATTTATTGCTTTTAAACTTAGTTATTCTACAGTGGTGCTATATAGCACCGTTCAAAAAAAACACTGCGCCACTCAGTGTTGGATTATGCCGCGGTGGTGGAGTTTGGAGTTTGAAAACAAATTTCAAACTCCGATGCTCATGCCCCTGCCAGCGGGGTCATTTTAAAGTGCAACGTAGCAGTGCTCTATTAAACAGGAATCTTCCCAAACTGCGCTGCTCAGCAGAAAAGTGCACTGCGGCGGTGCTCTTTCGAAGTTTAGCCCTCCAACATCGCAGTTTGGAATTTTCAAACTGCGACACCTTCATAGATAGTGATGTTGGGATGGTTTTTTGGACACCCGAAATGAAATTTTTCAAATTTTTTAACATGGTGACCTTTCTTGATGCAGGATACATCGAGGGAGCTCTACTCTCAGGAACACAGATCATAGGAGATCTTTGGTTACCTGTGAGACCTTAGTGACAGGGATCAGGATTGGCTGTGAGACATGGGACTATGGTTCATTACATATGCAGCACCTACGTGGACCCACCTTGGGTTGATGTTAGCGCTTGTTGAGAGATGGCACAGTGAGACCTCGTCCTTCCACCTTCCTACCGGCGAGGGTACCATCACCCTAGAGGATGTGTGGTGGATCCTCTGATTGTCGATTCATGGGTGGCATGTTATATATGACATGGATGGTGGACGGGATGCTTGTCACACAGTCCTCGCTATGGAGAACGTTATTTACTGCGAGGGTCAAATTAAGCTTGAGCATCATAGGGCTCTAAATTCTCCCTTCTGCTTGGTTGTTGCGGCTATTATTTCAGGTCTCATTTCCCCAGATCGGCAAGACTGGTACTTTAGTTCTAGTTGGGGACTCTACTGGGAGTGCATAGTGATGCGCGACCGACTAGTTCATTTTACTTGGGGGCTTGTTCTTCTTGCTTCACTCTACAAATATTTACACAAGTACGTCTACCTCGATGGCAGACCACTTGGGGCAGGTGTGACACTCCTCCACGTATAGGCATGGGAGCACATCGTTTTTCTTCAGTTGTGAGTCGTTGTAGTACTGATGGGGCCTGATGATCCCCTCATGTGGTGTTATAGAGGTGGTGTTTCCTTTAAACACATGGGCGAGCATGAGATTCCTCACTAGAGGAGGGTCCTAGATGAGATGAAAGTTTTCACATGGAACCCATACCTTGGTCGCCTTGGATGGGCTAATGATGCCTAATAGATCTTCCTTTCCCATCAGGACCGGTTTATGCAGGGGTGGGAGCATACTATGGTGGAGAGATACTTGCCAGGGTGCATCCAGTGCCAGTTCAGTGAGCCACAAGACCAGCCAAATGATGATTACGTGGCCATATTTTCCCACACCATGTCACAGGGTTCGTGGGGGAGATACATTCCTGCCTCAGAGGCCATAGATAGTTTCAAACAGTTGATGGCTTAGCCATGGGTTTACGATCAGGGGCCTGCAGATCTAGGGGTTACTCAGGCTTACAGGCCACCCCTACAATTGACCATTCTAGGAGCACCCTCCGCTCAGCGGAGGATGAGGGGTAGAGGGGGAGGACAAGGACGGAGAGATGGTGCACAATAGGATCAGCTAGTTAGGGTCCCAGCTTAGCTAGGCCAAGTTGATGTTCAAATGCAGGACCAAGAGTAGGTGCCAGCTAGGCAACAGGAGCAAGAACGTGCACTACCACGAGCCGAGGGTGAGGGTCAACCTCACGTGCAGCTTGCACAAGCACAACCAGCAGGGCAGCCAAATCCTAGAGACACACTGATTGCACAACTATAGGGTCAAGTTCAAACCTTGACAGTAGAGGGGGATCAAGCCAGGGTTGAGAGAGACCAGGCTAGGGCTGAGAGAAACTATGTTATTTTGCAAAGGTAGGCCTTAAAGCTACAGGCGGCTGTAGAGATGGGCTAGAGACAGTAGTTGGAGAGCATGGCAGCCTCCTCTTCCTAGAGCATAGTGTCCCTTCGGTCTTACAGGGAGGTTGTTTGGGAGGTAGATTATTATTGTATGCACTATCATCAATTTGTACCCAGAGCAGAGTGAGCCCGAGATTACTCATAGCGAACCAGCTATAGACCAACAAAGGGTCATGGTGATAGAGGCGAGGGCAACAGATAGGAGGAATAGGCCTCATTTTGATCGAGACATCATTTTTCGTGCCATATGGGCTCATTTTTTATAGCCCAATGGGCCTTTTTGTACTTATTGAATACATGTACAGTGATCCAATTATTTTGTATTATGACAGTTACCCAATGATGATATATATATGAGATGATGATTTTGATATGATGTGATGTGCATCATTTATTTATGCTTTTATGGATGGTTTTATTTCTTTATGCTATGCAATGATGTTATGGGGTGATTTGATGTATATATGGATACATTTCTTTTCTGATGATTCTATATTATGTTGTTTAATACATGATATGCAAATGGATTTATATGATATGTGATGTGGATGAATAAAGATGTATATGATGATCTATGTATGTTGATGCAGATGATATATGTGATATGAAATGGATGATGTAGTATGCAAAGTGATATAAAGATGATTTATGGTGTATATGTGAAATGATATGTGAATCATGCTTATATAAAATGATTATGGATGGATGTACGCTTTTTAATGTAATGGATTATCTATGTTCCTATTATGCTTTGAATGTTTGAAATGTTTTATGTAATGAAATGAAAAGATGATTGTGATGTGATTATTTATATATGATATGGATGACTAATGGATGATATAATGTAATGTAAATGCAATGGTCATGCTTTATATGATATATATTGATGATGTACATGAGATGGTTTTTAAGATGCTTAGAATAACAAATATATATTATCCTAAACATGTTAAATGATTGTGAGATGTATGTGATGCATTTATTGTGATGTGATGTAATATATGAAATGATATGTTAATGCAAAGTGGTATGATGATGCTTTATGTTATGCAAAATGAATGTAATGTAAGAGATGACTTTATGATGTTTATGTGATGTGAATATGTATGCTTATAATGTGATGGATTATCTATAATGTTATCGTACTTATTATGTTTGATTATGCAGTAGGTGGTAATGTGAAATGATTATGAAATTTTTATGCAAATTAATTCTATGCGATGGCTCATGTGATGAATGCAATGTGATGGAAAAAATGGATGTAATGTGATAAGAAAGGGATGTAATGTGGTAAAAAATGGATGTGCTTATAGATGGAAAATTCTTCTAATAATATGTTTATATGATGATGAAAATGCAATGCATATGTTTCCTATATGATATGTTTATGCAATATGCTAATGGTTTATGGATGCAACATCGATGACGATGATGATGATTAACTGTCATAGTACTTTGTTAGTGTGAAGGGCAAGAAGGGATGAAAGAAGAGAAGACATTTATGTTAGAGTAATAAGTTATTCCACTTAATTAATTATATCATATTGGTTAATTAATTAAGTCAATTATTCCTTTATTTACTTAAGCTAAACTTGGGCACATTAATAATTAATTATTTATTAATTATTAAGTGTGCACACTAGGGTTTCATTTAGGGTTTCTTGATCTCCTTCATAAGGATTGATCTCTTTGTAATATTTGATTCTCTTAATGCATTTTTCACTTTGAGGTTTACCAAACATCTTCTTTGGTTTTGCATGTCTTTTGCATGTGACATGTATCCCTTTGCATGCAGGTGATCTTGGTTTTCTAACATGGTATCAGAGCTCCAGACCTGCAACTTCCTGTTCGTGATCTGAAGATATGGCCTTTCAGTGAGTTTCTAATGCAAGGGTTTTCACAGGCATCCTTTTTGCAAGATCTGGGGGTAGCAGATTTTTTTGGAGCATTTTCAGCCTAAACAGACCTCACCATTGCGTTCGCAGCAGCCCAAAACCCTAAGATCGACTGTGAAATCGTTAGGCAATTTTTTTTGCATGTACGGCCTTGTTCGTCGTCTGCACGCAGATCAAGGTAAAAAAAATTCGTCAAAAAAAAAATCATTTTTTTTCCGCACCATAAAAATTTCACAGATTTTTTTAATGTAAATCATTTTTGAAAAAAAACAAGCTTTGAAAAAAAATTTAAAAGTAAAAAGTTTTATTTTATTTTTTTAAAGTAAAGGGTACAAAAGTACCCTACGTAGGTACCTACGCAGGTCTGTACCTGCACAGGCCTGTGTAGGAGTACCACCCTGCAGGGAAGGTACCATGTGTACCCTTTCTGCCACATGGGTCTTCAATTTTTTTTATTAATTTTTTTTAAAACAAAAAAATTAAATCTGTAAAAAAAATTTATTGGTTTTTTTAAAAAAAACATTTTTTCAAAATAAGCCCACTTGTGCAAATCCACCGACGACCATTTGGCTGTCAAATTTAGGCCCGGATTTTTGCTGTGATTGCCGTATGACTATCAAATTTAATGTTGCACTGGTTATTTTTCCCCCTTTGGAGCTATTTTTTTCCAGATGACGTAACTTGGGAATACGGTATCGTTTTTTGGAAAACGAGATATCATCGGAAAGCTGCTTCTGTCAATTTTCCAGTGGTGTGGATCTCATCACTTCATTTTTATGTTGGTGCATTCTATAGCCAATTGAAGTTAGAGGAGCTATTTTCAGTCTCAAGCTCATAACTTTTTGCCATGATCTTCGATTTTTCGCTATCTTTGCGGCGTTGGAAAGGTATTGAGGAGCTCTACGTTGTTGTCCATGCACTTTTTCTATATCTATCCTAGGTTGATTGCTTAGTCCAGATTTGGCCCGATGGGTGTTTTGGAGATTCCTTGGAGTTTTTGGTAGTTGGGAGAGTGCACCTTGCATCTTTGCACTTCATTTTCAGTAATACATCATGCAATAATCACTTGTTGCTTCATAGATTCCAGGGTTGTTCCCGTTTGGAATTTTCAAGTGTTCCATGGCATCAAGTCTGTTGTTGCTTTATCATGATTCCTTGAGTCTATTAGTGACTCTCATCTAGTTTCAGCAGTAAATAGAAGAATCTTTCCTTGCTTGCCAGTATCAGGTTCCAATGTTACTCGACAGTGATCTTTCAGTGCTTCTTGCAGTAGTCATCTCATTGTAGGGGGGTTTTGTCCCACTGGGTTTTTCCTTCTCTACCTCATTCTTGCATTTGTAAATGGGTACCTGATTAGGCCTAGTTGTCAGGACCCATCTTTTCTTTCATGCATCTTATTCTAGTGTTTTAGCTTCTTCCTAAGTTCATCTTAAGGGGCGTGTGTTAGAGTAATAAGTTATCCCACTTAATTAATTATATCATATTGGTTAGTTAATTAAGTCACTTATTCCTTTATTTACTTAAGCTAAACTTAGGCACATTAATAATTAATTATTTATTAATTATAAAGTGTGCACACTAGGGTTTCATTTAGGGTTTCCCTTTTAGGGTTTCTTGATCTCCTTCATAAGGATTGATCTGTTTGTAATATTCGATTCTCTTAATGCATTTTTCACTTTGAGGTTTACAAAACATCTTCTTTGGTTCTGCATGTCTTTTGCATGTGACAGGTATCCCTTTGCATGTAGGTGATCTTTCTGATGAATTTTTTGTGTACTTGAAGAATTTTCACTTTGAGGTTTACAGAACATCTTTGGTTCTACATGTCTTTTGCATGTGACAGGTATCCCTTTGCATGCAGGTGATCTTGGTTTTCTAACAATTTCAACAAGACATAAGATGATGAATATGCAAATGATGATGACTACTTTCCAAGGAGTTAGGATTTTCAAAGGACCAATTTTCTTATGTTTGATAACACATGTGGTATGATGCATCAAGGTATAGAGAACCAGTATGGCATTGTACCAAATGTGATGGACTTTGACTTGACAATCAGATAGGAGTATCCTTGTTCATACCTGACATACGGAAACCTTGCTAGGATGCACTTTAGAAGTTTAAAGCACCTTAGACCAAAACATGGAAAGGTATATCCTATCAATGCAATAGTCAACAAGTATGTCCAAAATACCCTCCATACATATCTAACAAATCAAGTATTCGCTAAGGTTATATTACAAGAACGTCCAACAAGCATAGAAGACAAAAGATAATGATCATTGCCCCATTCCTATTTCTCTAAATCCTCTATTCAGATATCATCGAGAGGTCCTTGGAAGGAGCGCAATAAGATCAGTTAGAAAAACAAAGATAAAGTAAACAAACAAGTTGATGTTCTTCAATACCGCTAACCAGAAGGGGATGCGTTCTTAAGGATAACAACCGAAACTATTTCCAAAATATAATGCCCATTGTAGGAAGGATACATCCTAGGACATGTTATTGGATGGTGGCACGTCATTTCATTTATCAAAGTTTTCTTTCAAATGTTTGATATGGGACCAATTGGGTGATGGGCTATTGACACAAAGAATTGACCAACTTGTTTACGTATTGTCTTAAACCTAAGACTTGACGTTTTGCTTTTTGACTTTTTCACCTACTAGACTTGTTTCTGATTGTTTCACCAAAGGTTGAGGATGTCGATCGTTTATTATGAGTGATGTTATTTCGGGTGAAAGCGAGATGAGACAGATGGATTTTTTCAAATATTTGGATGTCTTTGGAGTTTTGCAATGTTTTGAGGCTATTTTTGGTATTTTTGAGATTTTTCAAATGTTTTGATTTCTAATTTTCCAATGTTTTGGGGTTTTGTGAGATTTTGACCAAGAGACTAACCTAAGGACCTATCCTAGGGGCCTTGGGGGCTGAACAACAGATTAGCCTTGCCTCTGTTATACACATAGGGACCATGTAGTTTGACTGACGACTTGACGGATTTACATATGAAGATATACATGATGAGATGTCAGTTTATTATGACGGATGCCTAAAGGATTGACCTAAGTGTCTCAGGGGATTCAATCAAAGATCAACCTTGTCTAAGTTCAAGGCTCAAAGGGCCATAGTTCGACAAGACGACTCTGTTTTTGACTTTTTGACTTGTTTTGGGATTTTGATGTGTTTTGAATGTTTTTGGATTTTGGTGATTTTTTGATGTTTTTTTATTTTACTTTTTTTAAGATTTTCTAATGTTTTTTGTATTTTCTGATTTTTTTTATGTTTTTGGATTTTCTGATTTTAGGACTTCAAGAATATACACGAATCTGATCCAATGAGAACATGCCCCCAGATGATGCAATAGACTACTCGATAAAGGCAGGACAAACTGACCTTGGGAATGGGCTGAGTAGTACTGGGAGGGATTATGATACGAACACAGGACCAAGCTATGATGCGGATGCGGGTGTATGATAGATGGAGATCTAAATGTGATGGATGATGGAAATGTGATGGATGGATGATGTAGAACAAGCCGTAAAGATCCTGGTGTATGGAAAGTGCTTATTTACACAAGGTGCCTATTTTCTAGGTTTTCACCAAGGTACTTGTCCAAAGTGCCACTGAAGTGGTTTTCACTAGAGGACGATATTTTTTCTTTACTATTTTTAATCCTTTTTCTAATTTTTTTGGATTTTTTTTTCTTTTTTGAACTTTTTGTTGTCACTAAGACACTTGTTTGCCAAGTTTTCACCAATTTAACCATTTTTTGAGGACATTTTCTAATTTTTTGGATTTTTGGTTCTATACCTTGAAAAATTAGGCATAAAACTTTTTGAGATGAGAGTTATTCATGGGCTCTTGCAGAGGTTCCCCTTCGGGTGTTAATAACTGATATGCCCTTGACTTATAGCTTGTTGTGATAACAAATGGTCCCAACGAATTGGGTCCAAATTTTCCTTTGTTGTTTGGATTTGGGACGTTCTTCTGATTCTCCTTTAGTACCAGATCGTTGACTTGGAATGTTCTGCTTCTGATTTTCTTGTTATAACTCCTCTTGAGTTTGTTTTGATAGACTTGCAAATGATTTAAAGTGTTTATATGTCACTCATCCAATAGCTCTAGCTCATTCAATCTTGATACTTGGGACTCTTCATCCATGATGATGTTTTGTAGTGCTATTCTTAGTGATAGGAGCTCGATCTCAATGGGGAGTACTGCTTCTGATCCATAGACTAGGGAGAAGGGGGTGGCACCGGTCGGTGTATGGATGCTAGTTCAGTAGGCCTAGAGGGTGGGATTGAGCTGTAGATGCCAGTCACGACTTGCATCATTGACTATTTTCTTGAGGATCTTTAAAATGGTTTTATTTGTGGCTTTTGCTTGGCCATTGCCTTGGGGATAGTATGGGGTGGAGAAGTGATGTTGGATTTTGAATTTTTCACACAAGTTGCAGACATCTTGATTCTTGAATGGTGTCCCATTATCTGAGATAATGGCTTGTGGGATACCATAGCGGCAAATGAGATAGTTCAGGATGAACTTTGATATCTGCTTCCCAATTATATACATCATGGGTATGGCTTCCACCCACTTAGTGAAGTATTCAATGGCTGTTATGATGAACATGTGGCCATTAGATGAAGTGGGAGTGAGTTTTCCAATGAGATCAAGTCCCACTGCAAAAAGGGCCATGGTGTGATGATGGGATGAAGTTCTTGAGTTGGAGCATGGATGAGGTCCCCATGTTGTCGACATTGTAGACACCTTCTGACATATTCATGTTCCTCTCTTTCCATTGTAGGCCAATAATACCCCATCCTCAGCAGTTTCTTGGCTAGGGTCATTCCACTCGAGTGTGAACCACAGATGCCATTATGTACTTCAGTTAAAGTGGTCAATGCCTCCTCAGCATTTAAACAGCGTAATAAGGTTCCCTCTATGCTTCTACAATATAAGGTATTTCCTAGGATGATGAATTGGGATGCCTTTTTGACAAAGGTTTGTTTTAAGGTTGAGGGTAAATCGGTAGGTATGACCCCTATTCGTAGGTAGGTATAAATGTCATGGTACCAGGGATCACCAGGACCAAGGTGATCAATGATTTTGCACACAAATTCTAATTTTGGTACCTCAAATGCGGGCATGAGAATCTGCTCTATCAAGAATTCATGTTTTAGAACGTTGCGAGGAATGTCCAGTAGGGATCTAATTGTTGCCATGGCATGTGTTGCTCTATTTTTGGCTCTGGGTATCTGCTCAAATGTGATCTTGATAAAGGATTCCTTGAGAGTCTCCGCTATTTTCTTGTATGGAGTGAGCTTATCATCCTTAGTTTGGTATTCACCATTCACTTGATTTATTATTAACTGAGATTCTCCATATACTTTGAGGGCCATGATGTGCCACTGCACTACTATTATGAGACCTACGGTTAGGGCCTCGTATTCTGCAATGTTATTAGTATAGGGGAATGCCAATTTATAGGAACTTGTTATGCAGTCCCCTTGTGGGGTGATAAAGAAGACACCGGCTCCTGATCCATGTTGTGTGTATGAGCCATCAAAGTAAAGTTTCCAATGGTCAGCTATGTTGAGATTAAAGATGGATTCATCTAGAAAATCTAAGATGAGAGGATTCTCTAAATAGATCGGTGCTTCTGCAAGCTGATTTGCGATTGCTTGTCCTTTAATTGTTTTCCGCTCTATGTATTCAATGTCATACTCTGATAGTATCATGACCCATTTATCCATTCTGTCAGTGAGCATTTCCTTTGATAGTAAGTATTTGAGAGGGTCAATTTTGCCGATGAGTTTTATTTTGTGTTCCAACATGTAATGTCTGAATTTCTATGAAGTAAACACTACTACTAGACATGCTTTCTTAATAAATGAGTAGTTTAGCTCATGACCAACCATTGTTCTGCTAATATAATAGATGGCCCTTTCTATCCCGTTTTCGTCGTGCTGAGCCAGGAGAGCACCAAGGGCTATTGTTGTTGCTGACACATAGAGAATTAGTCACTTTCTTGGGATCAGTGGCATTAGGACAGGTGGTGTAAGTAGATATTCTTTGATCTTATTGAAGTATTCTTCACACTTGTTATCCCACTTGTATGCTACTCCCTTGTGAAGTAGGTGAGAATATGGATTATGTTTATCTGCCAACTATGCTATAAATCTTCAGATGGACTAGAGCCTGCCTTGGAGACCTCTCAATTGCTTCAATATTTTGGGTTCCTCCATCTCAAGGATTTCTTTTACCTTTGCTAGATCTACCTCAATACCTCTCATTGATACTATATATCCTAGCAATTTTCCTGATTGTATGCTGAAGATGCACTTCTTTGGATTTAATCAAACCTTATATTCCTCCAACCTATCAAAAATGGTACTTAGGGTTGCTATGTGATCCTTCCTCTTTCTAGATTTGGCTATTATTTCATCAACATAATCTTCGACAGTTTTATGGATCATGTCATGGAAGATTAAGGTCATGGCCCTTTGGTATGTTGCTTTTGCATTCTTCAAGCCGAATGGCATCATATTCCAGCAGTAAGTCCCCCATGGATAAGTAAAGGTTGTTTTATGTTGGTCTTTGTTAGCAATCATTATCTGGTTGTATCCCGAGAAACCATCCATCAAGGAAAGCATTTCATGTCCCGCTATCATGTCTACGATCATGTCAATGTTGGGCAACGAGAAATCATCTTTTGGACATGCCTTGTCTAAGTCCCTGAAATCTATGCAGATTCTAATGCTCCCATTGGGTTTTGAGATGGGAACTAGGTTTGACACCCATTCTGGATAATCTATCAATCGAACGAATCCTGCACCTAATAATTTTTTTAGTTCCATTTTGACTAGCAGGGTGATCTGTGGGTGCAATTTTCTAAGCTTTTGTCTAATGAGTTTTGCTTCAGGATATACTACTAGATGATGAACTATAATTTCTGGATCAAGCCCTAGTATGTCTGGATAGCTCCATGCAAAGTTTCCCTCAAGAAAGCTGCTAGGAGTTCTTGTTCCTCTAATTGTAGTGATTCCACATAGAATGTGATGTGTGGGGTCTCCTTTGTTCCTAGATTAACTGGATTGCACTTTTTTGCTAGGACTGCTGATTTTTCTTGATGAAGAGTTGTGAAAGGAAGATTGAATCCTCCAACCTCAGGCACCTCGAAGAGGTTTTCACCATTGGATGTTTCCTTTATTTTTACTTTTTCATGTCGAAGAGTGCCATAGTGTGGTTTTCGCTCAAGGACTTAGATATTATTCTTAATGTCTCACTTTTGCAGCTGAGGGATTTAATCATTTCCCCATAATAGGCTTGTGTATCTAGTTCAATGATGAACCCTGCTTTGTGATCCCCACATGGAATGTTATCCCATAGTCCCATGAATTCTGAGAGCGCCTCATTGTTTTCGAATGTATCAGCAACTAGTGGTCCTCGTTGGTCATAATCAATGAGTTGGGGGTAAACTAGGTGGATTTCATGATTTTGATGGTCTGACTCAAAGGATAAGGTGCTAATCATAAGAAGGGTGGTATCGTCGAAGATCCTAGGTAGGTTGGATATGGGATCCTCATCATTGCTACTACTATAGACGTTATGTCAAATGTGAAGTTGTCTAAGACCCGACCTATAGATACGGGTAAGTGAAGTTTGGTTGCGGATTGCTGAGGAGGATTATTGACCTTTCTAACTGGAGGACTTCAGCCATGTATGGTTATACTTGGAGGGGTACGTCTGAGGCCAAGATTTTTCATTCGTGTCTCTAGAATGATAGGTATTATAAGCCCACTATTATTTTGTCCAAGTCTCTAGTTTCTATCATAACCCATTGCAAGCATCATTTGCAAACCTTTGCTTCTGTCATCCAATGGTAGATTGGTTGTTGGTCTATCATCTTGGTATAGGAGATGAGCTAGATCCTCCTCTATGACTTCTCATCCAAGATCTCCCCAACTTATGAAGTTGGGGTAGTCTTCAGGGGATGTTTGAGATGTAGAGGCCTCATTTGCTTGTAGACATCCTCATGATCTGGGAGATTGTCGTAACTCTCCTACCACAAAATAATTTTTGGGAATCGTGTAGCTTCCACAACCATTATCCTGGATGATGAGTTTTATTTCAAAGATGGTGGGAATGGTGGGAGTGGCGGGTGTCTCTGTCATAGAAGTGGATGCAAGAGTGGCTAGATCAATGTATGGTGTTGATGGGCCTTCATCATTTTTAGGTACTTGAGGGATTTTGTAGTATTTTTCCTCAAGGTTCTTATAGTAGGAGAATGGCTTAGGATCTCCATGGATGGTGATCCCTTATCCTTCATATGTGAACTTGACACATTGATGGAAAGTTGATGCTACCACTTGCATTGCATGAATCCATGGTTGTCCTAGCAAAATGTTATAGGGTAAGTCGAGGTCTAGGACCTTACTAGTGGTTTCCATGATAGTTGGCCCTACTTGAATAGGGATTTTGATTGTGCCTTGGGACACTCTTTCCTGATCATCATATGCTCTGATTGTGATACCTTTTCCTTTGTTGATGGAATCCTCTGAGATTTTTAACTATTTAATGAGCTTGAGGGAACAAATATTCAAGCCTGCACCTCCATCCACCAAGACTCGCTTGAGTTTTCTTTTTTGCACTAGGACTTCTAAATGGAGTGCACAGTTATGAGATGGTTGAGCGGGAAAGTCCTTATCAGAGAATGTAAGGCGGTTCGGGGTGATGATGTTGTTGACCATAGCTTGGAATTGTTCTACATCAAGGTCTATAGGGACAGTGGATGAAGCCAATGCTTCCTCAAGTATTTTCTTATGGGCAAATGAGATTTTTAACAACTCCATGCTAGAGATTTGTGCTGGGGTTCTTTTTAGCTGATCAAGGAAATTGTAACCATTGGGAACAAATCTTGGATTTGACATGGAATTTCTATTTGGTTGGGATGAACCTACGATAGTAACTTTGTTGCCTCTTGTGGTGACTCCACAATCAATATCTAGGCTACTTTGATAGTGATTACTGCACAGTATTCGTCTAGGGAAGCAACGATATTTTCATATACATGATTTATGTTTTTGTAGGTGCCTTTCCCCTTATCCGTGTTATTATTTCCTTTATTGTTATGGTTAGGCATCAGATTCGTGTATATTTTGAGATTTTGGTTCCCTGTTGGTTGTTCCACATTGATGATTCTTTGATCGATGAGGTCTTGGACTATGTTCTTTAGTCTCATGTAGCTATTTGTGGTGTGCCTTTTGATTTTGTGGAATTCATAGAGCTTATTTTCATTGGACCAAGGAGGTTTAATGTCTGGTTCCTTGTAGTTCTCATAAGTGGGGATCTTGATGAGATTTTCGTTTAGTAATTTCTTCATGATGACTTCAAGTGGTTCCCCGAGAGCAGTGTACTTTTGTTTGGTGAATTTCTTGTTTCACTTAGGAGGTCCTCTTTGGTCATTGACATTATTGATCACTTGATTATTTGGTTGTTGTGTTGTTGTGTTCGCTTGATGATGATTTTGGTTTTGTTATTGAGGTGCAGGTGTGTTTTGCCGAGGGACATTGATGACAAATTTAGCGTCAATGACACCATCGTTGGTAACATTTTTGTTTCTTTCCCATGTGCAAGGTTTTTCATTATAGTTGGTGGGTGGGCAATTATTATGTTGTTCAGGATATGAAGTTGATCCTCCCGGTTGTGTCATAAGGGATCGTTCAATGCTAAGCACCTTGGAAATCAACTGGTCATACGTGTTGATCCCTTGAACCTTGAGATGGAATGCCAAGACGCAGTCAAGGTTTGATATGATAGTGCACACTTGTTGTTCCTCAGAAATGACCCATTTACTCCAATTGGCCTTGGATCACCATCATTGTAGGAATGAAGCGAATGATTCATTCTTACCTTGTTTCAGAGGTAATAGTTCTTCAAGACTGACATCCATGGCAATAGTACATGTGTAGTTTTTTATGAATTTTTCTATGATTTCTTGGAATGTCCTGATGCCTATGGGTAGGTGAGAGAACCATTCCATAGAGTGCCCTACCAAACTCCTAGGAAATAGCCACATCAGATAGGTATCATCATATGTGACTTCCATGTAATGAACCTAGAATTCCCTGATATGATCTTCAGGGTTTCCCATTCCACGATACTTATTGAATTTGGGGATCTCAAATCCCTTCGTGAATGGTTTCATCACAAGGCTCATGTCAAATGGATAAGGACAAAAGTTAATAGATGTTCTTGTGGTTCGACCTAATTGAAGATTGAGCACTTGTTGCAAGAGCAACCTGATTTGTATTATCACATTATTTTGTGGATAAGGAGGTGGGATGAAAGTGTTTTGATGTGGTTCATTTGTGGATGTGATGGGTGGATTGGTTGATGTGTTGATTGGTGATATCTATGCATTATGTTGAGCCATGTATGCCTACACTTGTTGCTGTATAAACAATGCTTGTTGCTGATCTTATTGTTGTTGTGCTAAGATTGCCTATTGTTGAGCCTGTTGTTGTGCTTGTTGTTGCACCAACAACACTTGTTGTTGGGCTGCTAATTGGACTGCTTCTAGCTGCTCTTAATATTGTTTTATTACTTGCTGATATGCTTGTAGTTGTGCTACTTTTTTTTGTGTAAGAAACTATGCTTGTGCTTGATATTGGGCATACACCTAAGCTTGAGCTTGAGCTTGTGCAGCTTGAGTGGCTTGTTGTTTTTTTTTTTTTGCAATAAGGCTTGTGCTTGTGTAGCCTATTGTGCTTGTTGTATGATTTGGGCAGCTTGAGCATCTCATGCCACTTGAGTGGCTTGTTGGGTAGCTAGTTGCACAGCTAATTGTGCGGCTTTTTGCTTTTGTACTTGCAGGAATGCTTTTTGATAAGCATCTTGTTGAGCTGCTTGTAACACCATGTTGTATTGGCTTGATATATTGGAGCTTGCTGGTGGTGGAGGTGGTGATGGACTCAAAATGGTGCTTGTGGTGGTGATGAGTGGTGATGTTGTGTTGGTGGTTTGAGTGGTGGATGGTGTGATTGATGTGGTTGTTCCTTGAGAGCCCATGCTTTGAGATGTTAGGGGGGTGGTCGATGATGTTGTGATTGCTTGTGTAGTTGTCATATTCACTCATCATTTAAATAAATCAAATTCACATTAATCCACTCATTAGGTAAATTGGGTTCATTCAATCTCTAAGGATTATCCACTTAAATTGAATAAATTAACTTTATTTAATTTAAGCCTATCATTCCCTTTTTGATTAAATAAATCAAGACTTTATTTAATTAAATCTCCAAGTCATATTCCATCCTTTTCTGATTTAAATAAATCAAATATTTAAGTCAAAAAGGTCAAACATCCTAATCATCATTAAGTTTATCTAAACTTGATTAATCTAATCTAATGCATGTCACATCCTCTAGATAATGCCACTTGCACAAATAAATCAATTTATTGATTTATTAAAATCCTTATTTTCACTCAACATGGCATCTTCCCTCAAATTTGAATTCAAAAGCAAGTTGAAAGGTACATCCAACAAGGCATTTAATGGGTCTTACATGTCTCTTACATGTCCCTTGCACAAGTCAAACTCAGCATTAACTCTCATTTCAAATTTGAAATTTCCCCCTCTTGAGCACACTTCCCAAATCTTGCACATCCCTTGTCCTATCACAACTTGACAAGTGGCCTCTTCTCATTGGTGGATCTTTAGTCCCACATTCACCCATTTGGCCAATCTCTCATCAAGAAAATCTATAAATAAGAACCTCAATCTTCATCAATCCATCCACAACTTTTATGCAAAGTCACTCTCTTGATTTGAGAACTGATTTTACTCTTCATCATATTTGCATTTACATCATTTTAGCTTTGGACAAGGATTGGGAAAGGGTCATTTGCACATTTGAAACCAATCCACTATGGAATAGGTACTTGTTAACTGTTTTCACAATTATTTTAGTCTTCTCTTATCATTTGTTGCATTTTGAAGCATTTACAAGTTATTTTACAGGGGCATTTTGATGGATTTGTGAAATACTAACCCCTACATGAAGTTTAGTGTTTTGCATATTTTAATGGATGCCTACATTTGGCGCTAGAGGGAGGGCTTGTTTACATTTATCTATAATTTGTAGGTTGCATTTGTTAGTAGACTGCTTGCTTTTAGATTTGCTCGGAACTAAGGATGTATCTCTTTCTTGATAAGGTTGTATGTCAATATCTATTTTAAGATTCCAATTGCTTCTTGAAGTTGTTGTTCCTCAAATATAGCACGATCAGAAATATTCAATAGGTTTTGATTTCTTGTGCCTTTTGTCTACTATTAGATTTCATCATGCTATTAATACCACTCAAGAAGCTCCTAAAATTTTCATGTAGCTAGGCTAATGCCATCAGTCAGTCTCACAGTCACACCCCTATCCATGGCTTTATTAATTTTCTCTAAATTTTCCTGCCTTACTATTGTTTCCATAAGACCTCCAGTTCATTGTTTTGCATTGTCTGATCAACATTGCCATAGGAGGCCATAGTTTTTTTTGTTGCAGGTCTCACTCAAACTCTTCAAGAGGTCGCTCTCAGGAATTTTCTAGTAATGTTCATTATTTTATCTGTAGGGAGAGTTTTGGTTTTATTTCAGCAACTTGTGAGCCATGTGCCAAGTTATCCTTTGAAGCACCTCCATTCAAAACAACTTTACACAAAGGATTGAACGTGGTAGAGGTGCGTAGATAGCTTTTTTGTATTCATTAATGCTGATATCATTATGCTTTCCTTCCATTCTCTAGTCCCTCAACAACCTATTTATGTTAAAAATAAATAAAAATATCAACTTACTGATTCTAGGACAGAGATGAAGAAAGTATATGTGAAAAGCTGATTTGAGTATTCTTCAGCTACTTTTTTATTCAGTGACATGCTAGGAGGATGTTGCGCACAGATTGTGGAACTTATCTTTACACCAACTAATAGCATCAGCTTGAATGTTTCTAAAGCATTTCTTTCAAATCCATTTTGATAAGCAGTTCACGTGCCTTGTCTCTGTTTTCACAGGGAGTTGTATGTCGATGTTGGAATGGTGGGGAGTTCGGCTTTACACCTGTTAGGTGCATTTAGCTTTATACAATTTACACCTACCAAATGCATTTGCCTAAAAAAATTTAGTCCACTATTCACCTGTGAATTGCATTGGATTTGAATTTTTTTTTTAAAAGAGAATTTGGGTGCATTTTTTTTTTTTGTCATTTGTATTGTGATTGAAAATTTCTAGAGCTCCCATTTTAGGGTAGGCAGAGCGACGGCTGGGAAATGATTGTAGGAATTTGGCTTTACACTTCAAATGACATTTATACTGTAGCTTTACACCACGCCAAATGTAGTTGCATGGAAGTTGAAGAGCCTTGTCCATGACTCTATTTGGTGCACGTCTTGCACTCATTTCACTTCATACAACCACATTCCTTTAAGGTGTTCTGACTTTGTCGATGCATCCACATTTTGCATAGAATCTCACCACCTGTTGTGTCTTGCTGGATGTTCATACCCTATTAATACCAGCTACAGGGGAGGAGATAGCTGAAGTTATTAATCTCTCGGCAGTTAATCTTGTTTTTGGAATAGCTGACTTAGAGAAATGTGGTCTCCTACCAAATGCGCAATCTCCGCAATCTACAGTGCCATTATTCTCATTTATTCAGGTTTTAGATAAGATCAAGGCTAGAGCACCACGCTAAAGCAAGTTTTGGAAGTCTGTGCTAGTTCTCAAACAAAACATATCTGTCAAGTGGTTGGCGCGCATTTATGACAGTCTTCAAAGTCCTTTCTCTGCTATATACCATCAAGTGCTCTATGGATTTTCATTTTGCGTTTCTTTTTCATTCACTGGTAAAGTTTAATTACTGGAAAGTTTTTTTCTATCTCCTCTCAAACACTTGCTAATCACTTTCTCTTGACAGTTTCTAAAGCCTTTTCAGCGAATTTATTTGGTACACTCATGTGAGAAGACAAACAAGCACAGTTCATTGCATGTAAAGTAGTAAGCTACATAGAAAAGCTAGAAAATGGTAGCTTGAGGAGACCGGCTGGCTATTAAAGTCTAATGCAGATTTTATGGATTCTGTCTGGTGTAAAATGTCCTTTACAACTATAAATTTTGTTAGAGCAACACATTCTTGCTTTCTTTCAAATGGGATTATTCAAATCTTCATCATAGTTTTTCTATTAGGCTTTTAAGGCGTGATTTGACCTTTGATGTGGTGGGGTCAGATACATTATCTTTTCTTGATTGGTTTGAATAAGTGTCTATTCTAAACTTTCTATTTTGTTCAAAATAGAATTAGTGCGAATTGAAAGGTATTAACACTTATTAGGATTCATCATAGGGAACACATGGGTCTCATCAATATTCTCAAATAATTAGCATATCTTGTATATTTCTTATTACAAAGCACGCCTAACTTTCAATTGTGATGGAATAGGTAAAAGCAAAAGGAAAATGAAAGGAAAACAAAGGAAAGATAAGGAGGAATTTCATTTGCATACAACGTTAAAACATTGGAGGGAGTCTTTGAAGACTTTTGGAGTTGAGGAAAATCAAGCACCTAAACTTGAAAAAAGGATTTTTAAATGCTTAGGGCTTTCATTCTAGCTTTTATTTTCAATGTTAAGCCAATTAGATCAATTAGGTGTTAAAATTAATTAGTGATTGATTTTTATTTATTTTTTAATTTTTTTAGGCTAAAATTAAACCCTAGAAACTGACTAGACATTGTTTTTTGGGATACAATTGAACAAGAAAACTTCACATTTGATTTTTGTGCTTAAAACGAACTCGAATCATTGCTTTGAAGGATAAAATGAACAAGTGCTTTCATGTTTTTGTAATTTTTTTTTGCAAAGTAATCTCATCTAAAAGGGCGTATGCACTTCTCTTGCGCTTCATAGCGACCTTGAGAATCAAAAGCCTTTTTAATGGCATTAAGTTGCATAAAAGATTGCCTCCACATTTCAATTTGGGCTTAAAATTGAACAAAACACTTTGCGAGTGTGAGTTAGGTATATCGTGTGTGTTCTCCCTTTGTTTCTAAACAAAGGTTGATCGAACTACAGATGTGCTTGCTCGCTATTGTTTACCTTTAGAGGGGCCTGCCTAAGAGACACATCCAAAAGGAGAACTCAAAGGCAACTCCAACTGGTTTTTCATTCGGGCCGGTATATAAATGGATAAGACTAAACTGTCAAGTCCCCATGGTATGTAGGCCTTAGCCGTATAGTGTCTTTCAGAATGGGGTACTACTGTAAAACGTATAAGAGCCCCTAGTAGGATTGATTAAAGCCTTTAGTGGCTTGTTGGATGCTCACAAGGTGCCATGTCCCCAATGTTGTGTCATTAAGAATCTTGTTTGTAGTTGCCAACAAGTCCATCCAATGATTTTATCAAAGTGGTGCATTGGAACCTAGATTCCAAGAAGTTACTTGCCATGTCTAATCTTGGTTAGAATATAGAGGTTAAGACTTCATTCTTAACATACCTTTATATTTTTTCCTTGGTTGCATGTAAAATCATCTCTTCTACTATGAAGGGCATGAGGCAAGCCCACCAAGAAAAATGTACCAATTGAGCTAGGATGTTATATCGCTTGTGAGTCAATTTGAAAACACAGTGCTTTAATCAAAAACATTGAAAAACCAACATTCAATGAATCATCAAAATTGCAAACCCTTTAGGAGAGGCAAATATCCTTGAACAAATTCACATGTTATTGCTTTCCCTTGGGATTCATGTCCTTAGAGGCATCTAAACATTTGGATTTCATCTCAATTTTCTTCTACTAAAGTCAACTTTAGGTAACTCTTACCTCAAATTTCCTTGGTTTCTGCATAATACACTTTGGGGGATAAGGGGAAAGTTGAGACATTAGACATCTAGATTCAAAATCTAACCAAGAGTGTGTTTGTGGTAAAGAGAATCCATTAAGCAAATATTAAATCAAATTGGACCCCACACATGTGCTTGGCATCTTTTGGTTGTATGATTTTCATACAAACATTGGTCTTTTGATTTCAAATTACTCTTAGAGAAAAGCATGTTCTTCACTATCTTGGTCTTGTAAATAGGTCCCTCCTCGGTTCATTTAGGATCATATCAAACAATTCATCCAAATCCCAAACACTTATCAAAATCCATCCCACCAAACAACTTTAGAGCTTTGGAAACATCATTCTAGACTTGGGTAAATCATCAAAATGAAAATCACCCCGTTTAGTTAGATGTATGGGAATGCATCCTTTCTCATACATTTAATTGAATTAGCAATCCTTTGAACAAGTTCATCCTAATATCACATCCAACATCTTAGGGTTTACAAGTTCATTATCCAATCAAACCAATCAAAATCAATCCCTACATCTAGCATTGATACAAAGTTCCTAAACGTTCATCACTCATATCATTTACACCTTTCACCCTTCATCTCGTCATTAGTCCTAAGAACCTTAGAGGTCACTTTTGCAAACAAGGTCAAAACACAAGGAAAACATGGAATACAAACTTGATCCATACATCATGAGTAATCCAAATCAATTGAACGCTCAAAGCCTTGCAATGCCTATTAATTATCAAAACTCACACTTATACAATCCATACATGGGATCATTACCTTCTACAAATGTCAATTGCACAAAAAGTGTGAGTATGCCCAAATCAAAGAACGGAACACATTTCCTAATGGTAGATTTAAATCCAAACCTACAAATTTGTCAACCGAACAATCAATGCATGAGCCTTCAAACGAACAACGTCATCCCACCAAATCTCTACATGCCAAATGAGAATGTACCAAGTACAAGTTTTCGAAACATGAATCCAGAAAACTTTGGGATAAATATGTTTGCAAATCCTACAAATTTTATTCAAAGTCCAAACAATATGTTAACGACTCCAAGGCAAGGTAACACCATGCAAAATCAAAGTTACCCAAATCAAGACAATGTTCAATTTCAACCTATCATGCCAAATCTAAACATCATCCCAAGTCTGAACAATGTCCAAAATTGATTTGTCCATGATCCCATTCAAACACCACAAGTGTACATCCCAAATCTACTTGAACAAAAGCCAAATCAAGGGAGTCAAAATCAAGATCAAATTTCGCTAGAACAACTTGCTTCACATGCCAAACTAATTGAATTATTGAGCCAAGAGATATCTTCTCTCCAAAATCAATACATTCCTCCATTGGTTGAACCATGTCATAAAAGCATTGAGTTATATCCACAATTGCATCAAGAACAACATCTCCAATGGCAAGAAGTTAGATATCAAGATCAACAACATCAACAACAAACCCAATCACCACATCTCAAAGATCAATCACCACACCTCCAAAATCAATCACCACAAGGTCAATTTAAAGTACAAATCTCACAAGGAAACAAACGAAAATACACACCACTTGGGAGACCAATCGAATCAGTCCTACAACAATTGGTACAAGAAAATCTCATCAAAATCCCCATTTATGTGAACTATCAAGAACCAGCCATAAAACCGCCAAGGTATAATGAGAAGCACCTTTGTGATTATCATAGAATAAAGGGACACAAAACATCAGATTGTGTTTGACTCAAGAAACTCATCCAAGACCTTATTGATCAGGAGATAATCACTATTGGGGTCAATGATAGCATTGGCAATCTCTCCACCATGACTATTGAGAACAAGGAGAAAGATCAATCCATCACTAAGCACCTTGAAGTTGTGTCTACTCCATCCAATGATCAAATGAACATATGTCAAGAGTCACTTCTCAATCATGATCAAAATCCACCAACAATAGCCAACAATGATCCAACTCAAGAAATGTCAACATCATTTGACCCTATGGTTGAAGACATTGGAAATCTCTCCACCACAATTGTTGAAAACAATGATCAAGATCTATCCATCAATAAAGATATTTTCACTTCATCCAACGAGGCATCGACCAATGATCATGTTGAAAATGTCTCTACATCACCTAATGAGTTAGAGGGCATATCTCAAGAATCTATTCTAAAGTATGATAAATATCTTTCACCAAAGTCTAGCAATGGTCCTTTCCAAGACATATTGACATCCTTTGACCTCATGATTGCCGATATTGAAGGAATATTCAACCCAGCACCTAATCCAAGTCCACTCAAAGATCAAGAAGATATTAAGCCACTTCCCATGCCTAATGAAGATATCCAAGAACCATTTGTAAGAAATCCATCCTTTGAAACTGACCCATGTCAGGAACTTGATCCAAAGCATGTCAAAAGCAACTTTGAAATCATTCAAGATCAAGAATTTGTATCTTCAAGATACTACAACAATCTAATGGACACTCTCCTATCTATGTAAGATGATCATATCCATGTAGCACATACTCCTCCATCTACCCATGAGATGCTTTCTATGGATGGACACGTAGATGATCTTCATCTAGAACAAGATCTTGTCACACAAAAAGAGAAGATTATTAACTCCTACAGTCAAACTGAGTTATCAACATTAGGATCAAATATGTCCCAAACTCAGACTAAGGACATCATGAATAAAGATATCCAACATTATCTACTCAAGGAAGCAAGTCAGACAAAATAGTATAATTTAGAGTTAGCGGAGCAACAAATTGAAACATCACCTACGGTGGTCATTTATCAAAGAACGCTTATTGAATAAGACATATCAGAACAAGCGGTATCAAAGCATGAAGGTACTACTTCCACAATACTGGGGGAAACTTCATCTCATGCAAATGTCAACATAGGGAGCACGAAGAATCCTTATGGTGAAACCATTGCCAATACTACAACCAGCCACGTCATGAATCTTCATCCACCCATCACCCCATCCATGAATTGGGACCAACATCAAAAGAAAGAATTGAATCAAAGTACGAAGAACATTATCAAAGAAAAAGAAGTTGAAAATCATAAAGGACAAATCAAATACAAATGGATACCAAAAAATACAAAGAAAGATCATCCCTATCAAACTCCATCAGTCAAAGAAACTATGGGGCAAAATAAAAAAGGGAAAAGTATCCAACAAAGATGTCCACAAAAGAAAAAGTAGGCTTTTCAAGCAACATATAAAGTGTATCAAGCAGTTGGTCCCAATTCCATGCACACTTTTGTATCCACCCATCATTGCTCATCTTCCCAAGTTTGGAGAGTCAAAGGTTCCAAACTATCAACCAATCCATCTCTTATCCCTAAACACACTCCATCCACGCCTCCACGCATGATATCCAATTCTCATATTGACTATGTATTGGCAACAACCCTTCATCATAAGGATTCAGAAAGCACTCTATCACAATGTGCGCACAAAGACAAAGTTAACTCTGGTATCGATGAAGCAGATCGAAAATCTCAAAAGTTGTATTCAAGTGCACATATCTAGCAAAGAAAATTCTTCAAGTAGGATATCGATGGCACATTATGAGAGGGCCATCTACATTAGCAACACCTTGTGATTTAGCATGAGTTTAAAATCTTTCGAAAAAATCATAAAAATAAAAAAAGCAAAAAATCCAAAAAAATCATAAAAAGGATTGAAAACAGTAAAGATAAAAATTGTCCTCTAGTGAAAACCGCATGGGTGGCACTTTGGGCAAGACCATGATGAAAACCTAGAAAACAGGCGTCATGTGTAGAATCGAGCATCTACGTGCACCAGTTCGGGTGAAAGCATCTCATCCCTTCCGTAATAAATCTAGCATTCCATCCATCTCAGCCACAATAAATTCATTCATCCATTAACCATTTATCCAATCCATTTTCATCTATTGGCATCCATCATCCAAGTTATCTTGATCTTGATGAAAGTTTGGGGCACACTTTACGCTTGCTTATGGTAAACATATTGACATGGGTCATTTTCATTGATCCTATCCTATCCAATGTTATCTAAGCTATGCAACATTATCCAAATGAGCATCCTTTATCTAAGCACCTTATCTTATCGCAAGATAATCCATATCCATCCATCCATACACTTATCCAAGAAACTACCCATCATATTCCATACATTGCTAGACACTGGGGGCAGATATTTACATCTTTCTTTAGGAATAAATCTTGATCTATATCCTCCAACTTATATGGGGTGATCCAAACATTGGAAAACATGAAATAAAATTGGTCCACCACTTGTGAGCAAGAATCCAAATCACTAGCCCACGACATATTTTGATGAGAAGACATTCCTTATCAGTCTTCATCAAACATCGAACATCAATCCAAACAATCACTATCAGTTGCATCTAAGTTGCACCTCGAACATCACATCAAATCATTCAAACAATTTTTTTTCCAAATCAAGCTTCATCAATCATGATCAATCAAATCGAATACAAAAATCATCATCTCAGGATATCCTTGTGTTGCTTAACACTATCCATGCATTGTTGTGCATCCTCAACAATGTTATCATCATCAATCATGATCAATCAATCCTTGCATTGTTGTGCATCCTCAACAATGTTATCATCATCAGTCCCGATCAATCAAATCCTTGCATTGTTGTGTATTCTCAACAATGTTATCATCATCATCAATCCATCGATTCGATCAATCAACCTTAGCTTGGTTTTCAACAAAATACCAAACAGAGCACTGATATTGTCACACATATCCATATCCAAATCATCAAAATCATGCAAAAATCCAAAAACATTCAAAACATATCAAAATCCAAAAACAAGTCAAAAATAGAAAATATCAAACACATGGCATCCAACTACGCCATCTCTGAGCTCAAACGTAGGCTAATATCTGATCAGCCCCCAGACATCCAAAAGCATTAAAAAATGCAAAATCCAAAAACATTTGAAAAACACAAAATCCAAAAACATTCAAAAACATCAAAACACACAAAAACATTCAAAAACACCAAAATCCAAAACATTCAAAAAAAAAATCAAAACATTTGTAAAATCTTGAAAATACCAAAAATAGCCTCAAAACATTCCAAAATGTCAAAAACATCCAAATATTTGAAAAAATCCATCCGTCACATTTCACTTTCACCTGCAATAATCAATCATCCATAATAAATTGATCGTCACCTTCATCCTTTGGCAAAACAAACAGAAACAATCATAACAATTGGAAAAAGTAAGCATTATAATCGTAAAAATCAAAAGAAAACAACAAACCTTTAAAACAAAATCAAACTCTTGATCATTTTCAAACATCTCAATCAACTTTATATCAACAGCCTATCAATCATCTTATCAACCCATCATCATCCTATACAATGCATGTCCTAGGATATATCGTTCTGACAATGGGCATCATTTTGGATATCACCTTGGATCCTTATCATATCAAAACACATCCCTTTGGCTCAAGATATGAAGAACATTGACTTGTTTATGTACTTGATCTTTTCATTTATCTTATTGTGCTCATTCCAAGGACCTCTCAATGATATCCGAACGAAGGATTTAGAGAGATAAGAATGGGGCAACGATCATTATCTTTTGTTTGTTGAGCTTGTTGGACATTCTTGTAAAATAACTTGGCAAATAATTGCTTTGTTAGGTACGTCCTAGCAAGGTTTCCATATGTCAAGTGTGAACAAGAATATTCCTATCTATTTGTCAAGTCAAAGTCCATCGCACTAGGTACAATGCCATCCTGGTTCTTTATACCTTGATGCATTGTACCTACGTGTGTAATCAAACATAAGGTAAGTGACTCTTTTAAAATCCCAATCCTTGATAAGCAAATCATCTATCTATCATCATCATTTCTTATCATCATTTCTCATCATCATCTCTCATAATGTTGGCTTGTTGGATCCTCTTGTCATCATCTAATTTCTTCATTTTCCGCACAAATATCACAACATGAATAGTTAATCATCATCACTAATACATCCATCATGCATCCATCATGCATCCATCGTGCATTCATATCATCATCATAATATAGATCTATTAGTCTAAGCATCTCATAAATCATCCATTGCATAATCACAGTGTATCACATCATCCATCTCATACATCAAATCATCATTTAAGTTGTTTAATATAATATAGATTTGTTATTCTAAGCATCTTGAAATCATCAAATTTGCATCATCATCCATAACCATCCATTTTTAACCTCTTTATCACGAGATCGACCCTCAAATCGAATCTTTTCGCTTGATCTCTTGAGGGGGCAATGTACCAGTATACTTCTTTCTGCTGGGGCATCCGAAAAAATCAAAAAAATTCTGAATTTCGATTGTGGCAAGTTTATTCTTTGAACCAACGCAACAAGTACATTACTTCAAAGAGGGGCAAAATGTAGACATGCAAAATTAACATCATGCATAATTATATTCACTTGTCATTTAAATAAATCAAATTCACATTAATCCACTCATTAGGTAAATCAGGTTCATTCAATCTCTAAGGATTATCCACTTAAATTGAATAAATTAACTTTATTTAATTTAAGCTTATCATTCCCTCTTTGATTAAATAAATCAAGACTTTATTTAATTAAATCTCCAAGTCATATTCCATCCTTTTCTGATTTAAATAAATCAAATATTTAAGTCAAAAAGGTCAAACATCCTAATCATCATTAAGTTTATCTAAACCTGATTAATCTAATCTAATGCATGTCACATCCTCTAGATAATGCCACTTGCACAAATAAATCAATTTATTGATTTATTAAAATCCTTATTTTCACTCAACATGGCATCTTCCCTCAAATTTGAATTCAAAAGCAAGTTGAAAGGTACATCCAACAGGGCATTTAATGGGTCTTACATGTCTCTTACATGTCCCTTGCACAAGTCAAACTCAGCATTAACTCTCATTTCAAATTTGAAATTTCCCCCTTTTGGGCACACTTCCCAAATATTGCACATCCCTTGGCCTATCACAACTTGAAAAGTGGCCTCTTCTCATTGGTGGATCTTTAGTCCCACATTCACCCATTTGGCCAATCTCTCATCAAGAAAATCTATAAATAAGAATCTCAATCTTCATCAATCCATCCACAACTTTTATGCAAAGTCACTCTCTTGGTTTGAGAACTGATTTTACTCTTCATCATATTTGTATTTACATCATTTTAGCTTTGGGCAAGGATTGGGAAAGGGTCATTTGCACATTTGACACCAATCCACTATGGAATAGGTACTTGTTAATTGTTTTCACAATGCTTTTAGTCTTCTCTTATCATTTGTTGCATTTTGAAGCATTTACAAGTTATTTCATAGGGGCATTTTGATGGATTTGTGAAATACTAACCCCTACATGAAGTTTAGTGTTTTGCAGATTTTAATGGATGCCTATAGTTAGGATCATGGAAAGCGAGAGGGGCATGCTTATGTAACAGATTTTGGGGTATGTTTTGTTCCAAAATGGTGTTTGCATCCAAGTCTTGATTATTGACAAGGGGGTGTGTTTGAATGGGATTGATAAATGTATTTCCCTTGTTAACATTGGGTTGATTTGGAGCAAAAGATGTGATTTGTGGGATATTTTTGGTATGTGCAGGATCATGATGGGCCAAAAAGTGGCAATATGATGGGTTTTTGTAGGGCATGTGGCTGACAAAAATTTTTTTACCCCAAATTGATGAAAGGAAAAGGGTTTTTAAAGGAGATTCTCAGCTTTCCACCAATATAAATTATGCTTTACTTTGAATTTAATAAATAATTATTATTCATTTTCTATTTAAATTCCAACTAAAGTCCTGATTGATAGGTTGATTGAAAAAAAATATAGCTTTCAAATGGTATCACATTTTTTGAATCTGAAACATGCGTCACATTCTATGCTTCACATACTATAAGATTAAAAAAATGAATTTCATGAAGTTTTGACCAAGTTAAGGTGGTTAGACATTCGAGTTTTTATTTTTTAAAAGTTGTAATAAAAAATTCATAATTAATTATTTACTTGGAAAAAAATTACAAAAAAATATGCATCACATCGGGACATGAGTCCTCTACTTATATCTAAAATCTTATAAAAAAATATTATCATTTTATTATGGTTAGGGTGGTTAGACAGACACCTACTTCTTATTTTTCCCTGAAATTTAAGTACTCTGCATTGAAATTTCAAATTTTCACCAAATAGATTTTATTTTATTTTAAATAAACCTAGTAGTTTAGAAACTACATTCAATTTTCTACAAATTATATTCTTACATATATTTGAAATAATATAGATAACTTATTCAAATTTTTATGTCAAGTTGCCTAAGTTTGATTTTTCTGAATTTTTTGCCACTTAAGGGCCTATTTTTTCCATGATGATCCTGCACATACCCTTTTGAGTGATGTTTTGTGATGGGGGTGTAGATGAGATGGGGAGTGTGGATCAAATTAGAGGCATGACCTCCAAATATGGCTCCACTATAGAGCTCACGTTGAAATCAAAAGGTAATTTGGCCCCTTGTTTTGCTAGTTCAATCATGTATAGTTAAGGGTTAAGCCTCATCATGATATTGATGATCTTATGGTTCTCCGAATTTTGGATCATTTCGGTGATTTATTCATGGGACATCCCAAAGGTAAGATCTTCTTCTTGGATTTCCTCTTGTGGATTTTGTGATGATGAGAGAAATTTTATCAAAGGATTGTTTGATTCAACGAGATTCATTTTGGCGTTTGTTTGGCTTAGGTCACTTCAAGCGGGTGTTTCTTTGTCAGCTTCCATGTTCTTCTTGTATTGATATCTAGTTTGAAACATAAAACAAGGATCAATTTTCAATAATATGGGAGATGAATCTCTAATTCATTGGATTGATCTAATTTTAGGCACATAAGAGAAATTTTTAGGATATCTTGAGGATCAAAAGGTGATATGATGATGATGCAAGAGATGGATGATGTGGATGTTTGATATATTGAAAAATCTTGAGGGGAATGCTAGATTTTTTAGGACTTTTGGATATGTTTTGGATTTTCATTTCTTGGATTGTCCTTGACTTGATTTTTTGGTTTTCTTTGATTGAACAAATAGACCCTAACATGTTGGATGATTATCTAAGGGGTAGATTTTCTCAAAGGATGATAATTTGAATATGCATAGGGAGAAGGATGCATCTACCCACACCTATTCAAACAAGATGATAATTTAACCAAGCATATGAAGAAGGATGCATCTACATATACCTAGCTAAATAAGATGGTTTGATAATTTTGACTAAGCATATGCAAAAAGATGCATCTACACATACTTATCCAAAGATGATTTGATAAAGATTTCAAGGATTTTGTCTCAAGGATTTGATGATTTTGATTTTTTGCCAAAAAGCATAGCATGAAGGATATTTTCAAGATTTTTCAAAAGATGATGGTGAGGTGATTTTTGGTTTGATGTTGAAGGATGGATGAGAGATTTTGATTTTGATCCTAAGATGTAGCTAAAAAGACACTTTGTTTACTAGACCTCGGTATGGAAGAGTGCACAATGCTTCTATGGACCTCTATAACTAAGAAGTGGTTCAAATTGAGCATACATTTATGGATTGTTTAAAGGGATGAGTCTATAGAACCTTGTGAATTTTTTGCTTATTTTGATATGTAGCTTTCGATTGCACTTCCTATTGTATTTCTTGATGATCTTTCGAGTGTGACTCCTAAATTTTGAACCTTGACTCAAGCATTTTTTTGTTTTGCGATTTTGACCTTTTTGGAAATCATGAGGTTTCAACACATGTGGGAGCCAATTTTGTTATCTTTGCTTAGTGACTTTGTTTTACCACAAACACTTCTTTGATTAGGTTTCCAAACTAGATGTCCAATGTATTAATTTCTTTGAATCCCACAAAGTATGTCATGTGGAGATTTGATGAATTCAAGGCAAGGGTTACCTATTGTTTATCTTTAGTAGGAAAATTGAGATGTAAGTTCAAGTGTTTAGAAACCTCTAAGGATGTGAATCCCAAGGGCAAGCAATAACACATGAATTTGGTCAATAGTATTTTCCTCCTAAAGGGTTTGAAATTTTGATGATGATGTTAAGTGTTGGTTTCCAAATGTTTTCGAGCAAGAAAAGTGTTTTGTTAGCAAGAATAAGCAGAACCCTATGGATATGAAAGGCAATATTTGTTGAGTCCCCACTTGGACGAGTCCATCTATGCTTATCTTTAGTGAGTGGTTAGATGCTTGACCCCACTGGCTCCCCTCCACGACACTCACTTATATTGTGCATCCAAGCATCAACACCCATGAAACTCCCATGGCATGCTTTCCATTTCTACTAAAAACCGTAAAAGTGTGGGGCGGCTTCAGAACGACCGTTCTTGCACCAACAAATAGATCAAGGATTTTGACAATTCTAAAACATGGGTTTTAATTAGCACTATCCATTTGTAAAAGTTGACCCAACGTGGCGAGAGACCATTTCTTCCCTTCTCGTCGAATCCAACTGCATGATATTGGCGTTTACTCCAATACCCACAATTATATCCCGACTGGAAATACTCTCGGGTTCAGAGTGTTACCAGTTGAGTCATTCCCTTAGGTGAGTACTTTTTCCCCAAGGCAGGCCCTCTAAGATAAACAATAGCGAGTAAATGTGTTTATAGTTCAATTGACCTTTGTTTAGAGACAAAGGGAGAATGCATGCAATAAATTCACTCACACTCGCACAATTTCTTCAATTTTAAACCCAAATTGAAGTGTGTGTGAGAAATTATTTACGCAACTTAATGTCACCAAAAGCTTTTTGATTCTCAAGATCACCATGAGGCACAAGAGAAGCGCATATGTCTTTTGATGATATTACTTTGTGTATGTAATTGCAAAACAATGCAAACACTTGTTTATTTTAAATCCTCAAAGCAAAAGTGAGTTCATTTTAAGAGCACCAAAGTAAGTGTGACAAATTGCCTTGTTCAATTTTTAATCTGAAAACAAACTTTAGCAAATTTGAGTCCTAATGCTCATTTTCAGCCTTTTTGTAACAAGAATTCAAAAGTTCTTTTAAAAGCCCAAAACAAAACTAGTAAGTCCTAAGCGTAAAAAGATGACAATTTTTTCTTTAAGAGGAATAATGAGTCCTCTCAAGAGTGTTAAACAAACACTAGAGTGTTTATAAACACTTTTTTTTGTGAAGTGACATCATCATGTTCTCTTCCTTTTGGTATTTGATCAATCCAACCTACAATAAAAAAATTAGTTATATTTTGCAAAACAAAGGTCAAAAAGACAGAAACCAGAGAAAAGAAACATAATTTTACAAAAAGAACGTGCTTCAAATAAAATTCCACTTCATACTCCCCTCCAACAGTGCAATCTGTGTCATAGTTTGATTTCCTCAGTGGTGCTATATAGTGTCGCTTACCAATCAGCATCACTCTGTAACCGGACCAGTGAGCATGAAGGCATCACACTTTTAGCCAGTGGTGTAGTTTGGGTTTTTGAAAGATTCTCACGGGTCTGTTTAGTTCAATGGCACAGTTTAGAATTCAAATTTTATGGGCGAGAAGACTGAGGCACCGCAATTTGAATTTTTAGTGGTCCTATATAGCAATGTTGGAGAACCAATAGTGTTGAATAGTGACGTTAAGCTTCCAACAATGAAGTTTTTTTGTAGACAAATAAAAACGTAGAGTTTTTGACAAAAATGTGATTGAAATGTGAGATTTCCCTCCTTCTAGTGCCAAAATGTCAAACCCCAATCTTAATACCTGCAAAACACAACAAAAGAACACATTAGGAGATCAAATGCAAGTAAGAACAAGGATTCCCCATAAAATCAATTAGCATAGTTTAAAATAGGAAATGAAGCAAGAATGATATGAAAGAACAATAAAGCAAGCTAAATCCTATTGAAGACAATGCAAACTCTTGATCCCATGGGGGAATTGGTGCCAATTTGATGTGAAAATTGGCCCTTTCCCAACTCCAATGCTAGATTTGATGTGTGATGAAGAATGTGATCCACTTTGATGGGGGATGATGAGTGCTTCAATACAAAAAACTACATAACCTAGCTACAAAGTTAAAAATATGGATGAAGATTGCTAGATATTTGAGCATAGTAAGTTTACTCAAATTGTGGATGATGAAATGAGGAGATTAGCCTCTTATTTATAGAATGAGAAGATGGAAGAATGTCCAAAATAGAGCAATGTGGGACTAAGAATTATCCAATGACAAAGTGCCACTTTTCAATGGGTGAATGAATGGAGGATGTGCAAGTTTTGAAGATTGTGTTAATAAATGCATATTTTTGAATTTTGAATTTGTTGAAATGACATGTAAGAGGGAAAGAAGGTGCATTGAATGCCACTTGGCTCAAGGAAAAAATACTTTATAGGTGGAGTAAATTCCTTGTTGGAAGGACAAAGTCCACTTGGATTTTGAATTCAAACTTGAGGAATATTCCTTAAAAGATGCCTTGTTGACGAAAATAGAGATTTAATAAATTAAATAACTCTATTTTCATGTCCAAGTGGTAAAAGATGCAGGATGGGACATGAGAAGAGATTAAATTAATCAAGGTTAATTAATTTAATGAAGGGGTTAAATGATGTGACCTATTTGACTTAGATTTGTGGGTTTATTTAAATCAAATATGAGAAGAATGTGATAAAGGATTAATTAAATAATGATTTTTTATTTATTTAATTAAAAGAGATGATGCTAGATTAAACTAAATAAGGTTTTAATTTATTTAATTTAATAGATAGACTTAAGAGATTTAATCAAATAAAATTAATTTATTTAATTAAGACAGGATAATTAGATCATAATGGTTAATTTAATTATCAAGAAAAGGTGACTTAATTAGATAACTGATTTATTTAATTAAGAGAGGAATATTGATGAATTTAATCAAATAAAGGTATTCGATTAAATGGTTAGACTGAAGGATGATTCAGGATGAAACGATGTTAGTGGTCAGGATCAAACGTCCAATGCCAATGAATACATTTTACGTGTCTACACATAGAAATTCTCCCCATAAATTCATACCTAGGGTTTTTATGCTCTATAATTCATTTTCCTTCAGCCCTATTTCCATTTCCTTCATCTTCCTATGATAAAATTCTTCCAGTTCAACTCCTTTTGGCTTCAGTGGAATGTCACCACATGATCCTCTGTCCATTTCCATGTTTAACTTTCTTAATTTTGTTATTGTTTTGTTGAGACTTCTTTTTCCTTGAAAGACTGAATAATAATTCCTCGGTATCTGTAATAATCTAGCTTCAAATTTCTTTATAAAAGCTTCAGATTGCTTCGAGATCACTCTAGGATACCTTTCAAACTCTTCAAGTTCTCAACTAATCAAAGAGGCTTACAATTTTTACCTTATACACCAATGATTTTACCTAAAACACCAATGATTTTACCTAAAACACCAATGATTTTACCTAAATCACATTAAATGTGGAAAACATCAAAAATATGCAAAAAACATTCTTCTCAACATAGAAAACCCCAATTCAGTTTGCAAATCAACATGCCAATTTTTTTTCTTTTGGTTCCTTTTCAAAACCTTCTTTTACTCAATCTTAACATCACATTCTTATGCTAACCTCTAACATGCCATTCATCTAGGGGTTTCTTATAGTTTTCTAATAATGCTCCCCCTAAGACCATGCTAGGTCTAATTCCTGGAGGAATTATCTGTACCTGATGAGGGTATAGACACATCAGTAGTTTTAGGTTCTTCTTCTTTCTTCTTCCATATCTTATTCATCTCTTGCTTCATCTCTTCTTTGTCAATCTTCTTTGCCGAATCATTCTTCTCTACCGGAGCAAATTGTTTTCCCTTCTTACTTTTGCAAACCTTTGAGATATGTCCAACTTTTTTACAATTATAGCACACAACTCTTTTTTGATTAGTTTGACCTTCATTACTTCTCGATCTACATTGATTCGCTTTATGTCCATACTTGTTGTAGGTATAGCAGTAGCCATTAAAGGATTGATTCATTCTGCCTCCATTAAACCTATTCATCATTACCCAACTGATCATTCTCACCTGAGATTTGCATTCAGTAGCTTGATGTCTAACCTTTTTGCATGTAAAACATTGTCCAGAGAAAGAATCAAGAAACTGATTCATCCTACTCCTGCATTATGTTTCCTTGTGACCATATTTATTACACGAAAAACAAATACCATTATAAGAGGGATACCTTTGTGCATTAGGTTGTCTCTCAGGTGGTCTCCTTGAAAAATTTCTTGAATTTATTTTCTACTTTCCTTTATTCTGAGTCTTTTGATTGTCCTTTGAACTTTCACCTGCTTCATTTCCCAAGCCACCTATGTCTTTACTTGGTTTTTGTCCTGCAAGCAATTCTTCAAGATTATCAGAGCTAGATATGAAATTGTTCTCATAGATTTTTTCTTTTCTAGCTCTACTCTCAAGTTTGCTACCTCTTGTTCAAGTTTAGAGCATTCATCAGACTTGTTATGCACCATAGTGTTCAAACATTCTTCAATTCTCTTCTTTTCTTCTACAAGCACTTTCAGTCCAATTATCTCTTATTTTAGCTACTCACTTACTTCTCTATGTCTTTCCTTGAATTTCTTTAATTGTTCCTTTAGCTTTCGAACACATTCATTAGCCTCATCTAGATTTTCTTTCAAGTCTCTATTTTTGTTTTCTACTTTATCAAGATCTTCAAGTGCAGTATGGAGTTCTTTGTCATCCATCTGATCCACCTTTAGGATCTACCTCAAGCGGTTAAGCTCTATACCAAGGAACCAAAGCTATGATACCAATTGTTAAAAGGAACATGACAAGTAAGAGG
Organism: Sequoia sempervirens; assembly: GCA_007258455.2. Lineage (NCBI taxonomy): Eukaryota > Viridiplantae > Streptophyta > Pinopsida > Cupressales > Cupressaceae > Sequoia > Sequoia sempervirens. The sequence goes on from VDFB02058242.1 coordinate 230,151,071, forward strand.
GGGAGGGTGAATCAGTTGTCACCAAAAACTTAAACACAAAACTTCAACACTTATTAACTTCACAACCACACTATTTTGTTATTAAGAATGAACATGAAACGTAGATAACAGAAAGTAAAATCAACACAATGAACACCAAATTTACGTGGAAAACCCAGTAAGGGAAAAACAACGATGAGGATTAACTCACAATATAAAGTAGTTTCAAAATAGAATATATAAGGTTCACTACCAAGGGCTCATTGCCCTGAAAGGACTTAATGCCTAGATACAAAAGCTCCCTGCTTATAAGGAGGCTCACTGCCTACAAAATTGATTAACAAAACAAAATGGGCTTCATAGCCAGAGAGTGCACCTAACAAGTGTTGTAGTTTCAGTGATGCTCAATATACTGACTTAACACACTTCATCTTTTCTACTCATCTTCACCTTCGCATTCACTAGTGCTTCATCGATTACTCACCATCTTCAAAAAAAGTTCAACATATATATACTTGATCTATCTACAAGCATCAATTAGGTCATCCCAATTAGATGTATTTCCTTATTCACCAAAAATACCAACTTGTCAGCTTCAAGCATTCACAAGATATTTCCAAAAAAAAATTAATCATTCAATTCACTACATCATGTCGACATAGATCTAAGATAGGTTGCACACATATCCTCATAACAAAATTAATTGACCACATCATGACTTATCCAAGAAGTCAGCCAAAAATAAACTTAATTGAAAAAACTAATCAATAGAATGATGTTGATATGCCATACAAGCACCAGAGCACAAGAGACTTTGAACATACATGCCTTCAGCAACCATAAGATTTTTCCCAAAACTACAAGCAGTAACAATCAACTATGGAGGATTGAGGACTAGAATACCAATGTACAACCTGAATACCAATTCAAATACCAGATCAACCATTGACTTACTTGCAATCATAACATGGTGACATCAATGACAACACAAAAATGTAGAGATGGTTATTATTCTTCATTCTTCCAACAATAACACTTTAAGACACATCACCACTAGATTTTTACATGGAAAACCAAACATGGGAAAAGCTATGATGAGGATTAGCTCACAATATAAAATATCCGAATATAGAATATTACAATGGCTCACTTCTAGGACATATTGTCATTGAAAAGCTCACATCTTGAAATGATTACAAAAGAGTGTGGCTCATTTCCAAAATGATGAACTAAGATATAATGCATCTTCCCTATATTGGAGTTCAGTTCTGGTGAAGCACATTATATGAAATGCTTCTCTATAAGTGTATGCAACACATCTATCTACTTATTCATACAACTTCACACATTTGAAGCATAAAATAATCCTCGATCACTCTGATATATTTCATTCACTCAGACACCATCTCCTCTACTACCTCCTTCTCTTTTCCAAAAGTATTCACATATATATACCATGTATAATCAAGTACACCAATTAGATCAGCCTAATTGAAGTAACCCCATTTCAAATCAAAACCAAGTCTATCGGTATTAACCTCAAAAACATATTTATCTTCACATGATATTAGTCGACATGGACCTATGATAGATCTATTTAACATTCACAGCATGTGTTCAATCTTCTTAATACCAATTCATAATTAGGTTGGCTATAGTTAGACATAAAACATCAAAACTCCAAGCGTATATGCAATTCATCAAATGTGTGACACAAAAATTTGTTAACACATTGATTTCTTCTTTAGATGACACTAAATAATTTATCTTCAACATCACAAAACAAAATAATTAATCCTGAGAATATGTGGAATCTCCTTCATCAATGCATTGTACAAAAACTCACTATAGTCTTCAAAGTAGAAAACTGTTATTCATATCTTCTATGTGCCTTCACATATCATCACAAAACTTTGGTGTAAGATGCATCTTGTAGTCACAATCCTATGTACAATGTTTTGTAGTGATATCTTTCTTTGAGGTGAAATCCAGACCAAAAAAATGACATACTGAACCAATATATAAGAAGAACATTATTTTACAAAGTGATAGTATCTTTCCAACCATAAAGCCTAGTCAACTGAAATCTTGTCAATGGATGCAAATGATGTTGAGATAGACCATAATATCAACTTCTGAAAGAATCTTACAAATTAAGATAATCCAGACAAAGATAGTGGATCAATAGACTTGCATTATTCGAGCAGTTATTGAACTATAAAAGTAATTTACATCACTAATAATCTTCCAAATTCCATTGTTGACATCAATTCCAACCTTCCAATTTCCAACATTTACTACCTTGATCATTCACACCTCCAATTAGGAGTTGATTAGAATCAATGAGGTTTTGCACAAGATGTTTAAAATGCTTGCAATGTTTTGTATCATGTCCATTTTGTTGGTGGAAATGGCAATAGTAATTTGGTCTATAGTTTGAATGTAATGGTTTAGTAGGATTAGGAGCTCTAACAGGAGGTAAGGAAATCTATAGTAATAGAAAAAGTAGCATTTTCCCTTGCTTGGTTTGGATAATTAACATTAAAACTAAACTAATGGTGTCTTGGAGTGGTGTTGTAATGTGTTGTACACATTCACATCATCTTAGGACCTTTATTTGATTAAAAAATTCTTGAATTGGTCCTTCGCAAAGGCGTTGTGAAGTGTTGTAACACACTTTCATGTTTTTCTAGGACTTATTTACTTAATTAAGCCTTATGAGCCCCTTTCTGAATAAAATGTACCTAATGTGTACCTTATTTAGGTGTTGTAAAGTGTTGTAGCACACTTTCAAATTTATCTAGGGTGTTCTTAATTAATTGTGGTTAATTGGAGTTAATTAGACATTTTAATTCGAATTTAAGCCTTATTTATGATACCTCCCGAATATTTATCCTAACACCCAATAATTAAATAATATAGCATTTAAATTGGGAAAATTTGGGTCCTAGAAAATGGTGCCATGACTCATTTTCCCTAGGTGGTGAATGGGTCCTCCTTTAATAGGACCCCCATTTTTTAGTTGATCTAGAATGGGTTTTTAGTGCTCTTTCCATCCCTCAGGGTTAGGTCCTGGTAAACTGAGCCAAGACCCATTCGCCCAAGGTGGCGAATGGGTCCTCCCTTAATGAGGAACCCCTATTTAAATTTCATCTTGATAGGAATTTAATAATGTTTGTTTCTAGATCTGGTGTCAGCTTAAATTGTTTGAATTTCAGGGTTAATCTCCTAATTTAGTATAAATAAGGGGTTAATTCACATTGTTTCTCTTGTCACTTTTACGAAACATTCTAGAAATTTCAAGTGAGTATAAGAGTACATATACAAGATCACTATAGAGTATTACAAGAGCATTTTTAGGGCATTTCAATTCATTATTCAAGAGTTTATTGCAGCAATTCAAGATCATATCATGCCAAGGGTTTGATGCATGCATTCATGTTGTTGAGCTAAGATTGTGAGTGTAGCATTGAAGATATATTGCAAGTATTGTTTCACATCATATTCAAGGATCAAGATCTACATTTTTCATGGCCACTTCATGCTAGTTGTAGGTTTGTTTCACAAGACAAAATCCAAGGTATCTGCATTGCATCATTTCATTTATTTCAGCATTTGGTTTAATTACCTGCAAGGGATTTGACTGAGGAAAACCCCCATTCACTAACAAACAAACAAAAAAATCCCTCCCTTGAATGTGTGATTAGAGGTTTATAGGTTAAAGATCAAGTGGAACAATTTTGGAGCAAAATTGTGAAAGTTGTCAAGTTGCAAACATTGTCATTCAAGGTGAAAAATCAAAGAATTGAAGCTATTGAATTTGCAATAGAATTCCCATATAAAAATATGAAATATGAATTTTATTTTCTAATATTTGGAAAAAGCATAAGACTTGCTATAGTGTTAAAAATTTTAAAACCAAAGAGAAAATGTAAGTAATCTTACAATAAAAAAGTTGTATTTTTAAAAAAATATTACCAATTTGGTGAAGCTACGTTTTGAGAATAAATGTAAAATTTTAGCCAAAAGGTAAAAAATAATCAATTAAATTTTTCTCTATGATAAATATTTTCAATATAGTTTTCCTTAAGTCCTACAAAAAAGCTAAAACTGCAAGAATGCGGGAAACAATGAATCAAGCAATAGTACAAAAACATATCATTAGAGAACACAAGAAAATTTGACCAAGTTTTCATCTATTGACAAGGCATAACAAGAAAATATTTTCCCTCTTTCAATCTAGGAAAAACATTAAGAACATCAAGTACAATTGAGAAAAACTTTTGAAGATCATCTAAAAGATATTTTTGTACTTAATTATAGTCCTCAAATAAATGAAACATAAATAATATAAAAACCATATTAACTAAGATAGTATCCTTAAACTTATAAAATATAACATATTAATTAAAACTTACATATTGCTACAAAGAAGTGCTCTGCATTGCAATTGTAGCAACCATGAAGTCCTTTGCATTGACACTAACATCTGTAATAGTACATATTGACACTCCAACCAACAGTGTTACTATGCTTAATTTAGTGTCCCTTGAATAACGAATCTTATCAAAAAGAGCTTCTAAAAGGAAAGATATATGAATCATGCTCAACTTTGCTATCTGTAAAACATATATATAGAAGCTTGCATAAGAAACCAAATGTTAAAAATAGATACATAGAAAATGAAGTAGTGGGCATATTGTGCAAGTATCGTATGTAGGTTCTATAGCCAACATTACCAAGACATCTTATACATATTTAATAATTGAATCTGCAAACATCCAATACTATTCAAATCACTACAAAGTAACTCTCAAATATTTACATGGATATAGGTGTATGCAATCAGAACTAACCAGTCAAAACATAACAAGGAGAGACAAGATGATATATATTGAGCAGTAGGTATATGCTACCAAGCTTTATTTTTGGTTGACATAGGGTGTAATTGTAATAGAGTTGTGCATGTCCTTGTGCACCAAATGACTGTTACTCCTGCCATGATCAGTGTATTAGTTGCCTAGTGTGAGGGATTATCAAGAGAAGAGCATAAAATATGAGTATTAACAGCAAGCAGTACCCCATGAAATTGAGGCATCTATAGAGGTCCACATTTTTGTTTGTACCAGCCAACATTTTGATCACCATAGGGTGATCCCACAAAACTAGTTTACAATTTCTGGGAGATTCTATTTTTTGTTGAAATCACATATTTTTAGAAAATATAATGATTTAAGCCTTAATTTTTTATTTAAAGCATCCCAATTGAAGATTTTTTTATCAAAATACCTTAGATCAAACCCTCTTGGATTGAACCCCACTAGTTTTAAACCATACCTATAACAAAGTCTCCTTTACACCTATCAAAATGTTGATAAAAAACCACTTTCGATTTATCTTTTGGGGGATCAAATGAATTAATTTAAAATTTATTTTTTGTAAGTATGTAGTCCTTATTATAAGCTTCCCAAAAAGTATAATTTTAAATAAATTAATTTTATTATTATATTTATTTTTTATTTCTTGTGAATGTAGGTTTTTTACCAAAAATAAAGCTCTTTGTTCTACACATGTGGAAAAATAGAAGATTATAAATAAAAAATTAAAATATTAGTGCACCAAATATTGAAGTCCTTGATCCAACAAAAAGAAAAATTCAATTTTGATACATACAAAAAAAGTTATGTGTTATACGGTCCGCATATGTTTGAATTGTAATTGGTTTGACTTTGAAACTTGATTAAGGAAAAAAGATTCAATAAAAAAATTGTGAAACCAATTGGAAGCACTACATATCGTAGTTAAAAATCTAAATTTGAAAAAAATAGAATTTTATCCTTCATGGAAAAAAACTTATGTGTTATACAATGAGCATCGCTCCTTAAAAATGGTGTTTACTTAAAAAAACTAGTTTTCGAAGGAGATTGAAAAAGAAGTGCAATCTGATTCCAAAATTTTTTTAAAATATATATTTAGATTCTATAGACAAAATGTCAAAAATTTCTAGTTGCATCATCTTCAAATTCCTCATGGTTTATCTGGTGCTATAGGTGCATGAAAGTGAAGGTTTAGCTAGAAAAAATTAGTTCAGTGTCCAATTTGGCCAAAAATTGTAAACCAGTATTGTGGGATCACCCCACATAAAGGAAAGAGGAGGCCAAGGACAAGCATATCTATCTTCAAATTACTTTGAATTGGAGGTTCTCTAATAGTATTCAGCACACACGTAGAGCCATACAAATAATGAAGGGTTCTGATAGCCCTGCATCTCATTCTTCACCCTTATGGGTTTTAGCATGCGGGTATGTGCAGGATCATGATGGGCCAAAAAGTGGAAATATGATGGGTATGTGGCTGATGATTTTGTTTTTTCCCAAAACTGATGAAATGAAAAGGGTTTTTAAAGGAGATTCTCAGCTTTCCACTAATATAAATTATTCTTTACTTTGAATTTAATAAGTAATTATTATTCATTTTCTATTCAAATTACGACTAAAGTCCCGATTGATAGACTGATTGAAAAACATCTATAGCTTTCAAACAGTATCACATTTTTTGAATCCAAAACATACATCACATTCTATGCTTTGTATACTATAGGATTAAAAAAAGAAAAATTGAATTTCGTGAATTTTTTACCAAGTTAAGGTGGTCAGACATATGAATCTTTTATATTTTTTAAAATTTGTAATAAAAAAATCATAATTAATTATTTACTTGGAAAAAAATTACAAAAAAATATGCATCACATCGGGACATGAGTCCTCTACTTATATCTAAAATATTATAAAAAAATGTTATCATTTTATTGTGGTTAAGGTGGTCAAACGACACCTACTTTATTTTTTTCCCAAATAAAGAGTACTAATCAAGAAATCTCAAATTTTCACCAAATTGATTTTTATTTTTTAAACAAACCTAGTAGTTTAGAAACCACATTCAATTTGATACAGATTCTATTGTTACATATTTTTGAAATAATATAGATAAATTATTCAAATTTTTACATCAAGTTTCCTAACTCTGGTTTTTCTAATTTTTTTGCCACTTAAGGGCCTATTTTTTCCATGATGATCCTACACATACCCATGCTCATTTTTTTTCTTAACTATTAGCTAGGTACTTAGTACCAATACTGACCTAGCTATTAAAAAACTTATTTATAAACATCAAGGTATCTATTAAACACTCAGATTTAGCAACCATTTCATAAAACCCTATCCCAAATGAAAGGGCTCAAATACAAATCCTTGTTTCTAAATCAACTTGGCAAAAAAATTATCCAACGAAATGACAAACAATCCCACATTTTTCACTTCAGAGTATCTACCAAGCTCTCCAATCCAATACCCACTTTATCAAACCTTGTACTCGCTTTAGAAATGCCTCCTGGTCACACATTTCAAAATAAATTTATCATTACCCAAATGGAAGGGGTAAAAAAAGAAGAGATGTCCTATTTCAGTTCGATTGTGTATGAAATTTCACATAAGAGTGACCAAAAGGAAATCTAGAATTGAACTAATGGGAAACTATACATTTGTCTAGAATCATTAAATCAATGACTCCACAAAATTAATTGCTCACAGCAATGGAAAATGATATATCAAAGGAAACTTAAATTGAAATAAAACCACATAACGAAAGCATTCATTGAACAGATAACAATAGAATTGTTTTAGAATGTAATTTAGAACACAAAAAAAATGGTCTAACTACACACAAATTTGAAAAATGAAATTAATTCAGACCATGGAAAGTGACTTACCACAAGATTCTGCACAAATTATGTCCTACTATCGACATTTTCGATGCGGAAAAATGGGTAGAGGTTGCAAGCCTAAATCATGTTTCGTTGCTTTCACTTCTCCATTTTGGTGAGCTATGCCTGAAAATAAGGTTTCGGCCAAGGTTTTAGAGTATGTTTATTAAAATGAAAATTATGGCTAAGATCTTAATAATGAGCACATTTAGGTTTTAACATTACATGTTAAATACATAGATAAAATCATTATAATTAATAGTTAATAATTTAAAAAAATTATATAATACAAAATATAATTAATATATTATATATAAATAATATAATAGTAATACAGGGTAAATTATATATAATATAATTATATTTATTATTATATTTTTTTTTTAATAAAAGGGGTAAAAACCTTTATTGAGCCAGAATAACAAGCACATCAAATAGTACAAAAGACCCTCCTGGGATATGGAAAGCAAACAAAATCCAGGAAACTCTGAAGAAGTACCTCATATCCTCTATGATAGAATCCTCCAGAACTTGGGATAGGTCCTCGAGGAGGCCCTCCCAATCCTCCACCATCCAAGTATCCATCCTCTTAGATTCCCATGTAGCCAAGAAATCCACCACCTTGGAGGGATATGACGAAAGGTGATAGTATCTAGTATCCCACTCAAACTAATAATTTGTTTGGCCACAACTGTAAGCTGCTAGTTCACCCCATTAAGCTATTGCTTATTCAACATGTCAATCACCACCTGAGAATCTAACTCACAAAAAATGCTTATCCAACCAAGGGTGTAAGCTCTTTCAAGAGCCAAAAGAATTGCTAAGTCCTCCATATAGTTATTGATTTTCTTACCTTTATACAAAGAAAAGAAGAAACTCACCACCCTTGAGCTATCCCTGCCAATACCACCCACCCTAGCATGACCAGGGTTACCCCTAGATGATATGTCTATATTAATTTTCAATGTCCCTAGAGGCGGGGGGCTCCAATAACCACTCCACTAGATCCTAACTGTACCACACCTTCTTTTCCTAGGCCTAGGACAACCTCAACCACCAACTGGAATCTCCAAAGTTCTAGCCACGCTCAGGTCACTAGGATCCACTAGGACCGAAAGGTCACACTTTGCCACCAGAGTCTCCTGAATAACCCCCAAAATCCTCCTCCAAAGTTGACCAACCAAAATATTTTTATCCAAAAACATCCTATATTTGTGTTCCAAATAGATATACCAAATAATCAGAATAAGACCAATTTTCCAAGCAGTTTCAAGAAAAGAAGACCTCACTGGAGGCCTTCCCTGGCTCTTCCAAAAGTCCTCCAAAGAAAAAGCATGACAACATAGTTGGTTCCATGCTCTCCACCAATAATTCCAAATCATTCTAGCAATGGGACATTGAAAAATAGATGTGAGGAACACTCTTCATGACAATTGCACAAAAAACACATAGAAGGGCCCATGAATCCACACTTTATTAGATTCTCCCAGGTGAGACATTTCTTTTGCACAACGAGCCAAGCAAATAAATTGCACTTAGGCCAAGAAAATATGTTCCAGACCTGTTTCCACGACAGAATCCCCAAACCCCCGAACGCTTGCTTGTCCAATACCTGGTATTTAGAGGCAACCAAGAATTTACCCTTCAGATCATCTCCCCAAGCAAGAACATATCTCCCATACAAAGAATTTCAAACCTGCCCAACTAGAATATTTTCCAACTCTCGATGATCCTCCTCTATTCCCCCAAGGGTTCACTCCTACAGGTCCTTCCACTTGTAGACATTCACTTGACCAATAACCAAAGGAACTTTGAAATTTTCCACCTGACTCCAACCCGTCTCAAGGAAATGATTACATAATTCCTACAGATGAGGATGAGATGACATAATAGGAGGATGTCTATCGCATGAATCAAACTAGAACACAACATCCAAACCACTATTGCATATCCAAAATAACCCATATTTAATTAGCTTGGACCCTCTTTTAAGAATGCCCCAAATCATGGAGCCCTTCCCCTCTAGAGTGAAATGCGGAAAATCAACACTCTCCACATCCCTAAGATACTTTGAGGTGAGAATTATAGCCCATAACTGACGTTGTCGAGTGCACTATCGCTAGTATAACTTAGCATCCAAAGCTTTCCCATTCAAATAAGCTCTACGCAAACCAAGCCCACCTTCCTACTTCGGTCTACAAGCCATATCCCACCTAGAACCAAGCTCCACTTCCTATAAAGGAGATTACCATACCAAAGAAACTGTCGAGACAGACTCTCAAAATCTTTGATAAAGCAAGAGGGTTTTGATAAGTAAAAACACCTATATAGAGGAAGGGCTTGAACCACCACTTTCAAAAGGGTTACTCAACAAGCGAATGAGAGCCATTTATAAGTCTAGTGACTAACCTTTTTTATGAAAATTGTCAATAATATCCTACCAGTGAAGCCTTGAAAGTGAATAGATAGCCAAAGGGATACCAAGATACACAAAAGGAAGTAAGCCAATTTGAAATTTGAGGATTACCGCAATTCTCTTTTGAATGAGCTTAGGAGTATAGAATAAATATATGAAAGATTTCCCCTCATTAATACATTATCTTGAAGTAGCCAAATAACAATCATGTGCTTTCCACATAGCAATAGCTTCATCAATTTTAGCCATACCCATTAGAGTAGTATCATCCACAAACTGAAGATGAGATTGGCAGGGTATTCCAGCTCCCGAATCCCAACCTTGAATGAGACCCAACTCCACATGAGATCTAATAAATTTTCCTAACCCTTTAGTCATTAAAATGATGAGGTAAGGAGATAAAGGGTCACCATGTCTAAGGCCGCGGGATGCCCCAAAAAGTTTAGTAGGCTCTCCATTGACCAACATTGAAAAATAAGTCGATGTATGTTCACAACTCTTAACCCACTCAATCCACTCACTGGAAAAACCAAAATACCTAAGGATCTTGAAAAGGAAGGCCCACTTAACCTGATCATAAGCTTTGGCCATGTCTAGTTTAATGAACATGGCCTTCTCTCTCAAAGTAGCCATAGAGTGAATAGTTTCAACAACAATTATGACCCCATCCAAAATCAGTCTACCAACAACAAATCCTCCATGTTCATCTGAAATTAACCTATTTAACTAGGGCTTCTAATGCCCTGAAATAAATTTGTTAATTATCTTGTACACCACATTACATAAAGAAATTAGCCTGAAAAGATCCAAAGAATTCATACCCTCCCTTTTTGGAATAAGAGCCAAAAAAATTGCATTCATGGTCTTCAACATTTGCTTATTCTTCTATGACTCTTGGACAACCTCCATAAGGTCCATTTTGATAACTTCCTAAAATTCCTAAAAGAAATCCACTAGAAACCCATCTGGTCCAAGAGCCTTCCCTTTTTTCAATTTGGAAGATGATATCCTCCAATTCCTGAAGGGAGATCAGTTTGAGCATAGCATCATTCATTTTGTTGGTAACCAGGGGTGGTATACTAGCCACTATCATAGGTTAATCCTCATCTATAAAAGGGGAATCCTCATAAAATAAAGAAGAAAAATATCTAATAGATTCTTCAAAAATCATAGACGAGGAAGAAAGAATGACCCCTTCCAAAGACACAAGGGAGGAGATAATATTTCCTTGCCTCCTATCCCTAACAGAATTATGAAAAAAGGAAGTGTTTCTATCACCCTCAATCAATTTGATACTTCTGCTTCCAAAAAATATCCTCACTTAAATCCCATTCCTCCACCTCCTTCATTGCCTTATCTTCCAAGCTATCAAAATCCATAGTGAGACCCTGGTCTCGAATCTATCTAGTAATGGAGTCCAAGTGAGCTTAGGAATCCTTCCTTTCCAAAAAAAAGACCAAAATATTGCATATTCCAATGCTTCAACCTATATTTTACATATTGTAGCCGCTTAGAAAAAGAATACAGTGTAGTCCCATTAGTTGGTTTCCCAAAGCACCACCATTCTAGAACCAAATCATGTAGTGACATATCTTTGAGCCACATGAGTTGAAATCTAAAGGATTTCTTCTTAGAAGATTGAGAGAATATTTTTGAAAACTTAATCGGCCAATGATCAGATCCACACCAATCTAAGATCTCAAAACTGGTAGACCATCTATCACTGAGCCAAAAGCTAGACACCAAGAACCTATCCATCCATTTAGAGATAGCATCCTCCCCACTTTTCCTATTATTCTAGGTAAATATACCATTAGTAGCTCTAACATCAATCAAATTTAGAAAAATAACATTCCCCCTTAGGAGGTCCGAAGAAGGATCCAAACAGGCACTACCCCCCCTCATGTCTTCTAGCAAGGAGATAGCATTGAAATCTCCTACCAAAATTCAAGGGAGAAGGGAGTCTAAAGAATGTACATACCTAACCCGAGCCCACATATATGCTTTACCCAACAAATCAGTAGGAGCATAAATATTAGAGAAGAGAATCCTCTCCCCTGACTCCCAATTAGAGGCAACAAAGGAAATAGAATACAAGTGTATGAAAGCCACCATAATGGTGTCACCTTGCACAGATCCCATAAACAAGCCACTCCACCAGAGCTACCTTTCGCTCCCAGACACTAACACTGACCTTTTCCCCAAATCTTCGAAGCCACATTCAACATACCTTCAACAAATAATTTAGTCTCCTGAAGGAAAACTACATCTAGAGAATGAGCACGAATCAAATCATGAATAGTCTTTTGTCTAGAGACGCTATTCATACCCCTTACATTCCATGAGAGCACAATCATCGTTGAGGATAGGAGAAGTGGGAATCAATATTTCTCACCAATCCAAACTCCACCAATTTCCAGCCAATTAACTTGACCTTCTCTTGGTCCTTCTTCCTCCTCACCTAGAGAGTCTTATCAACAACCCCTTTTCTGGGAGGCTTTTGTTTTACCCCCAATGAAGAAGAAGAAGTCTTAGAGTTTCCAGAATTAGGATCACAATTAACACTATCAAGGAAAGCACCAATAACACTAGGACCTCTTGCATCTTTAGACAACAGTCCAGACTCCTCTAGAGTATCAGCCAAGGGAGGAATATTTGAATCCATTTGAGCCTCACCCACCTCAAGCAACCTTGGGTTAGGATTTCTGGTAGGTAGGAATTCAGTGTTTGTCTCCACCAAAGAACCATCTATCCCCTATATAATCAAGAGAACTCCCTCTTCCTACACCAAGTCTTCTATAGCCTCAAATCTATTGAAAGTCTTCTTGTCTATCCTTAAGAGTCCTCTTTTAACCTCTACCTCTATTTCTATTCCACACTGGGAAAAAACCATCCTTATCAATTTCCATCCCTTGGGTAGGAGCCTTACCCTTGTCCAACTTCTGAGCTAGATGTGAAGGAGCATTACTCACACTAGTAGCATGAATAGCCCGTAGACAATTCTGTTGGAGATGAGTATATTCATGGCACAACCTACACCTGAAAGGTAAAGCCTCATAGTCTAACTATTGTGTCCAAGAATAAGATCCAATACTCATGTCAACAAAATCCGACAGTAGATTATTCAAATCAATTTCAATGCATATTCAAGCAAAGGATAAAACCCTTTTATTCAGTGTTTGCTAAGAGGAGACCAATAGATTTCCCAAGCAACAATGTTATAATCTACAAAATGTCACTTCTCCAGCATTCAAGAGGCAAGCGAGGAAACCTCATCTAAACTAGAACCCTATATATGGAAGCTCCTCTACCAAATTGAAGCCACCATGTCAAGGTTTTATAAAAAGACCCACCTGATTGTAAAAATACGACCCACCCTCGAAAGCCCTATTTCGATCAGCAATACACAAAAACTCAACCAAAACAAAATTATTAGCAACTAGCATGGCATCGAAATCCCCTTCTAGGTTCCAATTTTTGCGAATCCAAGAGTCCAAAAAGGGAAGTGAAACTCTCATCCCCATGAATTTATATATCAAAACATGGTTGCAGTAATACTCCACATCTTTAGCTATAGATTTCGATTGAATGAATAAAACCAACCTATTTTGGGATTTCACCAAACACCCATTCACCTTCTTCAATTTGATAGCACCAAGAATAGATGAAATCAAGTCACTAGGGTCTCCACCAGACAAAGGAGAGGCATGATCCACCTTATCTTGAACTGCATGCAACACCATGACAAAATAAAAACAAGCCCACTCCAAATCTCAACCCTAAATGAATAGTCAAGAGATAAGCAATAAGAAAAGCTAAGAGAGAAACAATGAAGAGGATGAAGAAAATGGTTGCAAGATGCCCCAAGCACCAGACCAAAGCACAAAATAAAGAAAAAAAGAGCTTTGTACAAGTAACACCCCACACCCAGCATACAAGAAGGAGATGCCACAGGAAAAGAGGACAAATTAAGCAGCAAAAAGAACAAAAAACCCAGCCATTGCCCCTACACCACAAATAAAACCCACCCCAGCACGCAGAAAGAAGGAGATCCAAGCTAGGGCGTTGAAACCCTAGCTTTCCCAAATCACCATGTAGGAGAAGCACACCATCTAGTCATACCCAAAAAACATCTTCTCATGTATTATACCATCTAAAAAAATTCCATATTTATTATTATATTTAATAGTATATATAAGTTATATTATTATTAAATATTGTATTCTATAATAAAAATTATTAAATATAAATATTAAATTATTATAATTAATACATTCTTATATAGAACAAATTAAATTAATATATAAAAAATCTGATAGTTTAATTGATCTTTGGAGAGATTAGGAAAAATAATTATTTGTTATCTGACATGATTGCAAAACTGAATCATTTGTGTGACTAATTATTTAGTCACTTTATTATTATGGCTGATTATTTAGTTTTTTTTTTACCCGATGATCAATTTAGTCATTTATAGTTATGCTGCAAAAAATCAGTAGAATTTAGTCATTTTTAGTTGTCGTAGCTAAAAGTTTTAGTCATGTAGTCATTTATTTCCCAAATTCTACTAGTGTGTTGTTGCGATGGAAGGGGATTGGTGCCCAAGTTTTTTCTCAAAGGACATGTTGGTATTAGGTGTAGTGTTGACCGTTTGGGTTGATAAGTTCTAGATGAGACAATATGAATCCTTCTTGTCTTGTTTGGTGGACTTTGAATTGCATTGATTGAGGGTATAGTGTTTTGAGTGCTAAATGGATTTGTGAATGTCATATTCATGGAACTTGAGGATGAAGCAAATGGGCTACCAAATGTGAGAGTTGTTCCTTGGGATGTGGCATGTGTTCTCTAAGCTCCAAGTGTTGTAGGATTAGGGATGTGTGTAGTTGTTGCAATATGTGTTGCTACTTTGAGTGGTAAGCTAGTGAACATTTGTTGTGAAAAGGGTTGACCTTGTGAGAATTTATTTGGATTAGGACCTTGGGTTTATGTTTGTGTTACTTCCTCTATAATTGTGGAAGTGTCAAATTCAAAGGGTATTTTGGCACCTTTCTTGGTGAGTGCAAGAAAGAATTTATTGGGGTCTACACTAACAAGCTCATCCATGATACATATTACTCTAGGGTCTTGAGAGGCATGTTCAATTTCTTGGGGATTTAGTCGTCTATTGACCTCAATTAACGTAATATTAGAAAATGGATTTGTGGTTTCCCCTTATGGCATGTGAGGTTGGTTTGAATTTGACCCAAGGTTCATTTTGCTAGTAGGATTTTAAAAGGGATATGAGACTATGCTATATTTTTAGGATTTTTTGGGGATATAAGGATGCAAAATTCTAATACACCTAAGACCAAGATTTGGAATGGAAGGATGATAATGACCCTATGACCCAAGTATATGATATGTGTAAACACCATAAATCTGCAAAATAGCTTGAACTTCACAACACATTAGCATGTTAATTCAAACTATGCAAATACCATAGTGTTCCTATGAAATACTTTAATCATGTTCAAATATGCACATAAGATGAAAAGATTCAAGATAACTAAATAAATCATATAAAAACATGATCAAACCCCTATCCCATAGTGGATTGGTGCTTCTATGGAAAGAAGCCCTTTCCCAATCCTTTGCTAAGCTCAATGATGAAACTGAGATGAAGATACTATGAAGATGGGAAAAATCAGTTCTCAATTGAAGAGAGTGACTTTGCATGAGATTGTGAATATGAAATGCTAAGGTTGTGGAGGATTAAAACAATAGAGAAGCTCTCTATTTATAGAATAGAATGATAGAAGAATGCCAAAAATGGAGGATGTGGGACTAAAGATCCACCAATAGAAAGAAGCCACTTGTCAACTTGTGATAGGTTGAGGAATGAACACATTTTGGTCAATGTGCCAAAGAGGGGGAGATTCAAATTTGAATTTGAGAGTTAAATGCTAAGTGGGGGACATGTAAGAGAGAATTTATTGCCATGTTGGAAGGGACAAGTCAACTTGTCTTCATATTCAAACTTGGAGAATATTCTCAAAAAGATGTCATGTTGATGGTAAATAAAGATTTTGATAAATCAATTAAATGCAATTTCATGTGCAAGTGGAAAAATCTAGAGAATACAAGTGATTAGGATTAGCATTTAATAATGGATTAGATTAATTAAGATGATGTTAGATGTTTTTGACCCATTTGACTTAGATTTAGGGATTTAAATCAAATCAAAGGGAGATGAAAGGTGATAAAGATTTAGTTAAATAAATATTTGATTTATTTAGGTTAGGGGGATAATGATAGGATCAAATTAAATAAAGTTAATTTATTTAATTTTAGATGGATGAGCCTTAGAGATTAAATCAATTAAACTTGGTTTATTTAATTGATGGGTGAATATGAACTAATTAAATGCATGATGTCAATTTCACGTGTCTACATTTTGCCCCTCTTTGAAGCAATGTACTTGCTACACTGGTTCAAAGAATAAACTTGCCGCGATCAAAATTCAAAAAAAAATTGATTATTTTGGATGCCCCAGTGGAAAGTACACTAGTACATTGTCCCCTCGAGAGATTGAGTGAAAAGATTCGATTTGAGGGTCGATCTCACGATAAAGAGGTTCAAGATGGACATATGGATGGTTATGATGATGATGCAAATGTGATGGTTAAGATGGATGATGTGATATGCTATGATTATGCAGTGGATGTTTTATGCAGATGCTTAGACTAAAAGATCTATATTATGATGATGATGAAAATGCAATGCATGTGAAATGATCAATGTTTCCTATTATGTATGATATGAATGATATGTGGTATGCTGACAGTTTGTGGATGCAGGATGGATGTAGGATGGATGCATGATTGATGCATTGGTGATGTTATGTTAGTGTGGAGAGAAGAAAGAAGAAATGAGACAATGATAAAAGGATCCAACAAGTCCATGATCTGACAAGACTTTATTAGAGATGATGATGATGATTTGCTTATCAAGGATTGGGATTTTAAAAGGGCTACTTACCTTATGTTTGATAACACACATAGGTGTGATCCATCAAGGTATAAAGAACCAGGATGGTGTTGCACCTAGTGAGATGGACTTTGACTTGACAAACAAATAGGAGTATTCTTGTTAACACTTGACATATGTACAAAAACCTTGCTAGGATGTACCTAACAAAGCAAGTATTCACCAAGTTATATTACAAGAACGTCCAACAAGCGCAGCAGACAAAAGGATAATGATCGTTGCCCCATTCCTATCTCTCTAAATCCCTCGTTTGGATATCATCGAGAGGTCCTTGGAATGAGCACAATAAGATAAATCAAAAGAAAAGATCAAGTACGCAAACAAGCCAATGTTCTTCATACCTTCAGCCAGAGGGATGTGTTTTGATAGGATAAGAATCCAAGGTGATATCCAAAATGATGCCCATTGTCAGAACGATATATCCTAGGACATGCATTGTATAGGATGATGATGGTTTGATAAATTGATTGATAAGTTGTTGATATAAGGTTGATTGACATGTTTGAAAATGATCAAGAGTTTGATTTTGTTTTAAAGGTTTGTTGTTTCGACTTTGATTTTGTGTTTGAAGTTTTCTTTTGCTAATTGTTGTGGTTGTTTCTGTTTGTGTTGTCAAAGGATGAAGGTGACGATTAGTTTACTATGGATGATTGATTATCACGGGTGAAAGCGAGATGGGGACAGATGGATTTTTTCAAATATTTGGATGTTTTTGAAATGTTTTGAGGCTGTTTTTGGGTTTTTTGGATTTTTCAAATGTTTCTGGATTTTTTGAGATTTTATGGATGTTTTTAGATTTTGATGTTTTTTTTTTTGGATTATGTCGGGTTGATCAGATTATCCTTGCCTACGCTTTAAGCCTCAGAGATGACGTAGTTCAGATTCCATGTTTTTGATGTTTTCTATTTTTTTTTATTTTATTTTTTTTAGTGTTTTTGGATTTTTTGCACGATTTTTACATTTTGGATATGGACATGTGTGACGATATCTGTTGTCTATTTGGGATTTTTTTGAAGACCAAGCTAAGGTTGACTGATTGAATCGATGGATTGATGATGATGATAACATTGTTGAGGATAGACAACAATGCAAGGATTTGATTGATCTGATTGATCAGGATTAATGATGATAACATTGTTGAGGATGCACAACAATGCAAGGATAGTGTTAAGCAACATATAAGGATATCCTAATGATGTCTTGATTGGATTGAATTGATTAGGAACAAAATTTGTTTGAATGATTTGATGTGACATTGAAGTGCAACTTAGATGCGACTGATAGTGATTATTTGGATTGATGTTCGATGAAAGATAAAGCCTGATAAGGAACATCTTCTTGTAAAAATATGCCATGGGCTAGTGATTTGGATTCTTACTCACAAGTGGTGGAACAATTTTATTTCACATTTTTCAATATTCAGATCACCACATAAGTTGGAGGATATAGATCAAGATTTATTCTCGAAGCAAGATGTAATTATCTGCCCCTAGTGTCTAGCAATGTACAGAATGCGATGGGTGGATGCTCGGATAGGTGTGTGGACAGATGGATATGGATTATCTTGTGATAAGATAAGGTGTTCAGATAAAGAATGCTCATTTGGATAGTGCTTCATGGCTTAGATAATGTTGGATAGGATAGGATCAATGAAAATGACCCATGTCAAGATGTTTACCATAAGCAAGCGTAAACTGTGAACCGAAGTTTCATCAAGATCAAGATAACTTGGACTATGTATGGATGAAGATGGATGGAAATGGATTGGATCAATGGTTTATGGATGAATGGATTTATTATGGATAAGATGGATGGAATGCTCGATTTATTATGGATGGGATGAGATGCTTTCAACTGAACTAGCACATGTAGATGCTTGATTCTACACATGATGCTTGTTTTTCAGGTTTTCATCATGGTCTTTCCCAAAGCGCCGCTCATGCAGTTTTCACTAGAGGACAATTTTTTTCTCTTTACTGTTTTCAATCCTTTTTCTAATTTTTTTTTTATTTTCATATTTTTTGATTTTTTTGATTTTTTTTATTTTTTTGAAATATTTTAAGCTCATGCTGAATCACAAGGTGTTTCTGATGTAGATGCCTTTGTCATAATGTGCCATCGATATCCTGCTTGAAGAAGCTACTTTGCTAAGATATGTGCACTTGAATGCAACTTTTGGGATTCTTGATCTGCTTTATTGATATTGGGGTTAACTTTGTCTCTGTGCATACATCGCGATAGAGTGCCTTCAAAATCCTTATGATGAAGAGTCATTTCCAATACATGGTTAATGTGAGAATTGGATATCATGCGTGGAGGCATGGATGGAGTGTGTTTAGGGATAGGAGATGGATTGGTTGACAGTTTGGAACCTTTGACTCTCCAAACTTGGGAAGATGAGCAATGATGGGTGGATACGAAAGTGTGCATGGAATTAGGACCAAATGTTTGATACACTTTGTATGTTGCTTGAAAATCTTGCTTTTTCTTTTGCAAACATCTGTGATGGATACTTTTCCCTTTTTTATTTTTCCCCATAGTTTCTTTGACTGATGGAGTTTGATAGGGATAATCTTTCTTTGTATGTTTTGGTATCCATGCATATATGATTTTTCCATTATGCTTCTCAGCTTCTCTTGCTTTGATAACGTTCATTGTGTTTTGATTCAAATCTTTCTTTTGACGTTGGTCCCAATTCATGGATGGGGTGATGGGTGGATGAAAATTCATAGCGTGGCTGGTTGTAGTATTGACATCAGTTTCATCATAAGGATTCTTTGTGCTCCCTATGTTGACGTTTGCTTGAGACAAAGTTTCCCCCAGTATGGTGGTAGTAGTACCTTCATGCTTTGATTCCTCTTGTTCTGAGAGCTCTTGTTTAAAATGCATTCTCTGATAAATGACCACTGTTAATGATGTTATTTCAATTGGATGCTTTGCTGACTTTAGAATATCATGTTCTATCTAAATCTTTTCCTTGAGTGGATATGTTGGATATCTTCATACCTGATGTCCTCAGTCTGAATTTGGGATGTATATGATCCTGATGTTGACAACTTAGTTTGACTATAGGAATTGATAACCTACTCTTTTCGTGTAATAATGCCAGGAGTAAAGGAGTCCTATTCTAAATGAAGATCATCTACGTGTCCATCCACAGAAACCATCTCATGGGTAGATGGAGAAGCATGTGCTATGTGGATATGATCATCTTGCATAGATAGGAGAGTGTCCATTAGATCATTGTAGTATCTTGTAGATATGAATTATTGATCTTGAATGACTTTGGAATTGCTTTTGACATGCCTTGGATCAAGTTCCTGACATGGGTCAGTTTCAAAGGATGGATTTCTTACAAAGGGTTCTTGGATGTCTTCATTAGTTATGGTAAGTGGTTCAATATCCTCAAGTGTTGAGTTTAGGGTTCCTTAAGTATCTATAACCATGAGGCTGAAGGATGTCAATATGTCTTGGAAAGGACCATTGCTAGACTTTGGTGAAAGACATTGATCATGCTTTGACATAAATTCTTGAGATATGTCCTCTAACTCATAAGGCGATGTAGAGACATTTTCAATATGATCATTGGTTGATGGATCATAGATTATGTCAATGGGATCAAATAATTCTAACACTCCTTGAAATAGATCACTAAAAAGTGGCTCTTGATGTGTGTTGAGTTGATCATCATATGGGGTAGAAACATCCTCAATGTGCTCCTTAATTGAGAGATCTTGATCATTGTTTTCAACAATTGTGGCAGAGAGATTGTAAATGTCTTCAACCATAGGGTCAAGTGATGTTGACATTTCTTGAACTGGATCATTGTTGGATATTGTTGGTGGATTTTGATCATGATTGAAAAGTGACTTTTGACATATGTTGATTTGATCAATGGATGAAGTAGACACATCTTCATCGATGAATAGATCTTAATCATTGTTTTCAACAATTGTGGTGGGGAGATTGTCAATGCTATCACTAGTGGTCGAATCTTCATCATTGTCCCCAATAGCTATCATTTTTTGTGTTTGTTCTTGTGCTTGTTGGGCAGCTTGAGAGGCTTGTTGCACTTGTTGAGCTTGTGTTTCTTGTTGTGTGGCTAGATATTGTTGGATGGCCTTTTGGTAGGCCTAGTGAGCTTTTAGCGCAGTGTTATATTGTCTTGCTATCTTTGGTTTTGGTGGTAGTAGTGGCGGATTTGAAATTGTGTTGGATGTAGTGACAAGTGGTTGAGATACGCTTGGAGTGATCATGGTAGTGAGGGGTTGAGATGTGATGGGTGTGAGAGTGGTGGTTGGAATGATTGAAGTGATAGTGATGGTTGGAATGACTGAGGTGATATGTCCTTGGGAGACTGTGTTCTGATTTGTCAGGATTCATGTCGTCATTTGATTAGATACCATCTGTTGGTGCGATGTCGATGGTCTATTCAAAGGATTTGATGTGATGGCTTGATTGGTGTTAGGTGGATTGATTTGGATGGAGTGATTGGTGCTAGGTAAAGGGGGAATCCCTAAACCAAGGAATGATGTTGATATGGGTAATGGTGGTGGAGATGTCTCTTGGTGCAATGACTCAACTATTTTGGTAAGTGTAGCAATTTGATCTCACCAAATTTGATCTTGATTTCAATCTTGACTCCCTTGATATAGTTGATTTGGTTTTTGTTCCAACAGATTTGGGATGCATACTTGTGGTTTTTGAATGGGATCAAGGAAAAATTGATTTTGGACAATGTTATGATTTGGGATGATGTTCAGATTTGGCATGATAGGTTGAAATTGAACATTGTTGATGTTGGGAATCACATTGCCTTGTTTTAGGTAACTTTGATTTTGCATGGTGTTACCTTGACTTGGATTACTACATGGAGTTGTTAACATCTTTTTTGGACTTTGAAAAACATTTGTATGATTTGAAAACATATCCATCCCAATTTTTTCCGGATTCATGTTTGGTAATCTTGTACTTGGTACATTCACATTTGGCATGTAGGGATTTGATAAGATGATGTTCGTTTGAAGGCTCATGCATTGGGTGTTTGGTTGATAGATTTTTAGGTTTGAATTTAGATCTACCATCGGGAAATGTGTTCCAATATTTTATTTGGGCATACTCACACTTGTACCATTGACATTTGTAGAAGGTAATGATCCCATGTATGAATTGTGTAAGTGTGAGTTTTGATAATCAATTGGAATTGTAAGGCTTTGAAAGTTCAATTGTTTTGGATTACTCATGATGTATGGATTAAGTTTATATTCCATTTTATTCTTGTGTTTTGACCTTGTTGACCTCTAAGGTGTTTAGGACCAATGATGAGATGAATGATGAAAGGGGTGAATGATATAAGTGTTGAACGTTTAGGAACTTTAGATCAATGCTAGACTTAGGGTTTGATTTTGATTGGTTTGATTGGATAATGAACTTTTAAACCCTAAGATGTTGGATGTGATCTTAGTATGAACTTTTTCAAAGGGGTGCTAATTTAACTAGAGATATGACAAAGGATGCATTCCCATACTTCTAACCAAACAAGGTGATTTTGATTTTGCTGATTTACCCAAGTCTAGAATGATGTTTCCAAAGTTTTAAAGTTGTTTGTGGGATGAAGATGATAAATTTTTGGGATGGATGAAGTGTTCGATTTGGTCCTAAATGAACCTAAGGACTTGTTTACTAGACCAAGATAGTGAAGAACATGCCTTTCTCTAAGAGTAATTCAAAATCAAAAGACCAAAAGATGCCAAGCACATGTGTGGGGTCAAATTGATTCAATCTTTGCTTAATGGATTCTTTTTACCATAAAAATTTCTTGATTAGCTTTCAACTAAATGTCGAATGTCCTAATTTTCTTTCATCCCACAAAATGCATTATGCGGAAATCAAGGAAATCAAGGAAAAGGTTTCCTAATGTTGACCTTAGTAGGAGAAAATTGAGATGAAAACCAAATTCCTAGAAACCTCTAAGGACATGAATCCCAAGGGAAAGCAAGGGCATGCAAATTCGTTCAAGGATATTTGCTTCTCCTAAAGGGGTTTGAAATTTGAATGATTTGTTTAATGTTTGTCTCAATGTTTTGGATCCAAGCACTGTATTTTCAAACTGACTCACAAGCAATATAACATCCTAGCTCAATTGGTACATTTTTCTTGGTGGGATTTCCTCATGCCCTTTGTAGTAGAAGAGATTATTTTACATGCAACCAGGAAAAAAATATAAAGGTATGTTAAGAATGAAGTCTTAACCTCTATATTTTAACCAAGATCGGACATGGCAAGTAACTTCTTGGAATCTAAGTTCCAATGCACCACTTTGATAAACTCGTTGGATGGACTGGTTGGTTACTACAAACAAGGGTTTTAGTTCAGACTTTCTGTTCGTGGAGATTGACGTGTACGGCGAGAGTCCCCTTTTGAATCCATCTCGTCAGAATCAACCATGTGATATTGGCATTTACTCCAATACCCACATTTATATCCTGGTTGGAAATACTCTTGGCTTTAGAGTGTTACCGGTTGAGTCGTTCCCTTGGGTGAGTACTTTTTCCCCAAGGCAGGCCCTCTAAGATAGACAAAAGCAAATAAACTTATTCATAGTTCGATCAACCCTTGTTTAGAAACAAAGGGAGAACATATGCCATAAGCTCACTCACACTCGCATAAGATTTTGTTCAATTTTAAACCCAAAATGAAGTGTGGAGGTGATCACTTTATCTCAACCTAAGACTATCAAAAAGGCCTTTTGATTCTCAAGATCACTATGAAGCGTGAGAGAAGTGCATACATCCTTTTCAATAATATTAGTTTAAGTAAGCCATCAGGAAAAAAATTTTGCACATGTTCATTTTAATTCCATAAAGCAATGATTTTGATTCATTTTAAAGCAGCAAAATGAGTTGTGAGACTTTCCTTGTTCAATTTGTTAACCTTAAACAAAATCTAGTCAATGTTGCCTAAAGTTCGTTTTAACCCTTTTGCAATGAAAATTGAAAGCCTAGGAAATATTCATTTTAAAGCCCAAAACCAAAGATGAGTTAGCCTAAAACAGAAAATTAAGGTGTAAAACAGAATTTCAAAGCATTTAAAAATGCTTTTGGGTTTCAAGTTTGATGCTCAAATCCTTAACTCCAATCTTGCACTCATTTTTTCTCAACTCCAACACTTGATTTCAATGTCAATTTCACCTTTACCTTTTTCCTTCCTTTGCACTTTCCTCATTTTCCTTGCTCACTTTCCTTTTTCGTTTTCCTTGTTTTCCTTTGTTTCCCTAAACAAGAGACAATCATGTGAGGATCAAAATATTAAAATCGTTTTGATTATTAACTCCAAACAATAACATGATTTCAAATGAAAGGACAAAGATTTGGATGTTTAAAGGATGATTTATAAGTGGATCATGCTTTTATATTGACTTCATTGAAAAGATATCATACTTGCGAGACACCTTCCTTCACACTTGATATTGACTAAAGGTATTTAAGCCCCTAAATCAACCATAAAGAATAAATCTTTTGAAAGCACCCTCCTAATCCCACATGTTGACTATCATACTAATCAAAGTGATGTGATAAACTTTGAAAGCTCATGAATTTTACCAACCATAAATAATACACTATTCAAAAGCACTGTCATGAGTTCAAATTTTTGCTATCTCAAAATGGACCATAATGATGAAACAACTTATAACACAAAGAAAATAAATTGTTTTTAATAAGTCAACCTTAAAGAATGAACCCTTCAAAAGCATTGTCATAAGTTCAAATTTTTGCTATCTCAAAATGGACCATAATGATGAAACAACTTATAACACCATTTTGAAAATAAATTGCATCAACAAGTCAACCCCCGAATGAATAAATCTTTCAAACCTCCTTTTGGCACCCTCTAATTCCCTCCAGTTTTTAAATCATCAAATTTTCAAATTTCAGGCATTAAATTTGCAACAACAAAACAATATTTGGATAAAACCTAGTGCCTTTTTGAAATCTGCAAGCCATACAGATAATTCCATCCTGCGTGCTCATAAAAGAGTGTTTTTCTGTGTAAGTTCCTTCTCTTAACATGGTATAGGCCTGCTTTATGCATTAATGATCTGACAATTCAAACAAATGTGTTTGGTAGGTGTAAAGCCGAGTTCCCAACCTTTGCGCATTTTGATGTGAATTGATAATTTATAGAAAGTGTTAGTGTCAAAATATTATTACAAGAAAGCATCCTAAAATTGATTTCCATTTATATAAAAAGTAAAATGATAGATAATACCAAATGACAACAGGATTTTGCATTTATGAGGCATGGTCAGATTGAAATTCTAGGCATAGCACTCAACACAGCATGTTTGTCATTAGAGGTTAGCCATGATGAAGCACTACACTGGCAGATGGCAAGGCTCAAGTTCAGTCTTGCCCAACGCTAAATGGTTTTAGAAGGCATTAGAGGTTAGCCTATCCTGGCTACACATTCAACAATAGTATGACAGCTAACAAAACCTAAGACTACTTTTGGAGTTGAAACTCAAGTGGGATGGGATTGATTGATTGAGGAATCCAATCTTCCACAATTGCTAACAAAGGGAAGAGACATCAGAGAAAGAAAGGAGGCACAAAGGACCAGATTTTTCAAATAGAAAATCAAAGTAAGCATTGAAAAGAGGGCAGACAGGTCTGAGATAGGCCAGTGATCAAAGTTGTGCCTCCACACAGATGTGAAGGGTTGAGTGCTTAGAGTCATGGAATTTCAGGTTACCAGATCCAACTTGGCGTGGCAGAAATAGACATCTTTGCCCACGTAGGAAGCATAGAAAGGGTACCAGTGAACACAGAATAGAGAAACTTCAATGAAAGTAGTAGGTGTAAAGCCACTTTCTACAATTTGGTAGGTGTAAGGGTGACGCTTTGAATTCCTTTGAAGAATCCTTAGCATACACCCTTTGATTCAGCATCTTCCCCTACAAAATATAAGCACATCTATTGTGAATGGTCCAACATACAACATGCCTTTGATACCATAAATGAACACTATAGTTGGAAATGTTGCGACCATCTACTCGATGCAACCAACTCCATCATTTCCTTGACCATTTTTAATGAATTAGATATTTTGGATGGCTATGACAAGGACGCAAATCTGAAAAGACACATTTTTTATTTTTTTTAATCACTATGGCAGTGAAACAACAAAAATACACAAGCCTTATACACATATCTTGCTTGGAGATTATGTCAATTGCTATCTAAAAGTATAAATCATTTTTTGTTTTTATTTTCCTTAATAAAGTATTTGTGCTTTGATTTTGTTGGAAGGTGAATAACTTTTTAAGCACGTCTTCTTCCTATTGTCAAAAATACTCCATAAATGAGAAACATCATACACATTGAAAATAGGAATTCTCATATAGGAATCTCGTGTATAATATGACACATAAATATGTGGTAGACAAAGTTTTCTTTACCATATAAAATATCCTAGCATACTTGAGTTTAGGAATAGCATAAATTAGCATACATCAATCAAAATGAACTTTGAAAAAGGCACTGCTCACATAAGACTTAGCTGAACACAAAGTAATATTGCTAATAGCCTTCTTATTTCATGCGATAGAAAACTGAATGAAGTAACACAAAATTAGAGTAACAGTGGGTGCCAAATGTAAACACCATAAATCTGCAAAAAAGATTAAACTTCACAACACATTAGTATGTTAATTCAAACTATGCAAATACCATAGTGTTCCTATGAAATACTTTAATCATGTTCAAATATGCACATAAGATGAAAAGATTCAAGATAACTAAATAAAGCAAATAAAAACATGATCAAACCCCTATCCCATAGTGGATTGGTGCTTCTATGGAAAGAAGCCCTTTCCCAATCCTTTGCTAAGCTCAATGATGAAACTAATATGAAGATACTATGAAGATGGGCAAAATCAGTTCTCAATTGAAGAGAGTGACTTAATTGCATGAGATTGTGGATATGAAATGCTAAGATTGTGGAGGATTAAAACAATAGAGAAGCTCTCTATTTATAGAATAGAATGATAGAAGAATTCCAAACATGGAGGATGTGGAACTAAAGATCCACCAATAGGAAGAAGCCATTTGTCAACTTGTGATAGGTTGAGGAATGAGCACATTTTGGTCAATGTGCCAAAGAGGGGGAGATTCAAATTTGAATTTGAGAGTTAAATGCTAAGTGGGGGACATGTAAGAGAGAAGTTATTGCCATGTTGGAAGGGACAAGTCAACTTGTCTTCATATTCAAACTTGGAGAATATTCTCAAAAAGATGCCATGTTGATGGTAAATAAAGATTTTGATAAATCAATTAAATGCAATTTCACGTGCAAGTGGCAAAATCTAGAGAATACAAGTGATTAGGATTAGCATTTAATCATGGATTAGATTAATTAAGATGATGTTAGATGTTTTTGACCCATTTGACTTAGATTTAGGGATTTAAATCAAATCAAAGGGAGATGAAAGGTCATAAAGATTTAGTTAAATAAATATTTAATTTATTTAGCTAAGGGGGATAATGATAGGATCAAATTAAATAAAGTTAATTTATTTAATTTTAGATGGACGATCCTTAGAGATTAAATCAATTAAACTTGGTTTATTTAATTGATGGGCGAATATGAACTAATTAAATGCATGATGTCAATTTCACGTGTCTACAATATGCAATGGGACTATGAACAAAGCTATGACATGAGATTGGGACTAAGGGATTCCAAATGACACTAAAGATGTGAACCTTGGGACCTAAGAAAATGATGCTAAACAAGATATGATAGTGTGAGGTAATAAATAAAATTGTCAAGACCTCAAAAAGGACAAGTACTAAAAGGATGATGATTTGACAAAGTGAGTGTAAACTAAGACATAATTTTGAGAGCCAACTTGGATGACGATTGATAGATAGAAGGACAAAGGAAAAGACAATCTAGATAGATGACCATGGATTGATCAAAGGTGTGGTAGGCTTCCTAGTCTAAAATCTAGAAGGTGTGTGTAGCTAAGAATGACCTAGGAAATCAACTAAGAAAGGATGGAAATGTAGTCTAACTAGGCAATGCAAGCTAACCTAGGTGAATGCAATGAAATGGACTGATTGGACTGAGCAAGTCTGATCAAAAAGAATGGTCACTGTCAAAGTGTAATCAGGACTGAGATCAAATGAAAATGTTTCCAAAATTTTGAGAACTGGAAATTGCGGCTCACAGTCACAAATGCAGCTTACTATTTTATAAAATGCAATTCACTATTTTGCAGATGTGGTTCACTATTATCAAGTCAAATGTGGTTCACTATTTCACAAATGTCCAGTGCACTATTTATTTACTTTAAATTGGATGTTTTCAAATTATTTTTCATTTTGAGAAATTTTAAAAATGTGATTGAAGGGTATGTGTAGGATCATCATAGAAAAAACAAGCCCTTAAGTGGCAAAAAAATTAGAAAAATCAGAGTTAGGCAGTTCTTGACATAAAAATTTGAATAAGTTATCTATATTATTTCAAAAATATGTAAGAATAGAATCTGTAGCAAATTGAATTTAGTTTATAAACTACTAGGTTTGTTTAAAACAAAAAAAAAATCTATTTGGTGAAAATTTGAAATTTCAATGCAATAGTACTTAAATTTCAAGGAAAAAATAAGTAGGTGTCTATATGACCACCCTAACCACAGTAAAATGATAATATTTTTTTATAAGATTTTAGATATAAGTAGACTGATGTCTTGATGTGATGCATTCTTTTTTGTGATTTTTTTCCAAGTAAACAATTAATTATGAATTTTTTATTACAACTTTTAAAAAATATAAAAAACTCATATGTCTTACCACCTTAACTTGGTCAAAACCTCATGAAATTCAATTTTTCTTTTTTAATCCTATAGTATGAGAAGCATAGAATGTGACACATGTTTTTGATTCAAAAAATGTGATACCGTTTGAAAGCTATAGATGTTTTTCAATTAGTCTATCAATCGGGACTTTAGTAGTAATTTGAATAGAAAATGAGTAATAATTACTTATTGAATTCAAAGTAAAGCATAATTTATATTGGTGGAAATATGAGAACCTCCTTTGAAAACCCTTTTCGTTTCATCAATTTTGGGTTAAAAAAAGTCGTCAGCCACATACCCATCATATTGCCACTTTTTGGCCCATCATGATCTTGCACATACCCTGAAGACACAAAAAAAACTTTGAAAATTAGATTTTAGCTATTGACAATTCAATTTTTTACATGAATAGTGTATGTTCATATGCCAAATTCAACCCAATTTCCATGCGTATAATCACAAATCACAAACATTTCAAGCACTTCCTAATCCTAAGGTCAAGGACAATGGAAACAATCTTTGGCCTATAGCTTGGAATCTCCTTTGAATCAATTGTAGGAACACTTAAATGGATGTATACACTCTTGTATCTGTGAGAGAGAACATGTATGGGCCTCGAGGACTAGAAGGATGAACGAATCACCCTCTCCCCAAAAACCACAAGTAGCTTATGCTAAGCTGAGGATTTATGTCTCATCTCAAGGGAGTTAGATGGTGGGTAACTTTAGGGTGTGGTGCACATCCCTTGCATTGAGAATGACGCCAACAAGTCACTCAATAGGGTGGGTCTCTAAAGAAGGTTTCTAGTTACTACTCAGGGACTTAACACCTTGCTAGCATCCAGCAAGTCACTTAATGCTTTAACCATGTAATGCCCCACCGTGTGAACCCCAAAGGACAACAAAACACCACAATATTTTTTTTTTGAAAGTGACACATTGCATACAATGAATACGTACATACATTACATGAAAATCAATTATGCAATTACAAAGTCATTCACGTCCTTTGGGGTACACGAAACGGTCATCACGAATCATAAAATTTTATTAAACAAAAGTGAATAAAAAACCAAGATTACATAATGATATCATACAATCATCCATACTTAAAAGAGAGGAAGAGATATTCATCATTTATTACAATTAAATTTCTTTCCATAATACAATTGTGGAGCATATTTCCATAGATACAACACATCATGATTACATTAATACATTACATAATGCTCCCCTTATAACAACGGGAAGAGTACATCAAGTACAAGAACACCAAAATCTACACACTAAACATCCTAACAAAAACTATGACAATCTTAACTAATTTTGCAATAAAAAAAATTTTGTTTACTTTTAAGACAATAACAACATAATCCACTACATACAATTATAGTCAATGATCTCATTAATTAGAAGCAAGGATAAAATTGATTTACTATTTTTAACATTGGAGTTTATTTATTTAGGGTTGACTTAATGTACCTCTTACATTCCATCATACTAAAGTTTCCTCACTCCCAATACATGTTCCTGCAAGGTCTACATGACTTGGAACACACAAATGATCAATGGTAGTTAGCACATGTTCACCAAGACAAACTATACAAGTCAACAATAGTTTACAATGTCGAGGGAAAAAGACAAGTCTAAAATAATGACTCAGAAACAAAACAGTCCTAAGGGCCCAACCTAATTCCTCGGGGGTTCGTATCCGACGGCCTTGCCTACGTATATAATTCGCAGAGGAATCGTAGTTTGACTTTTCACATCCCATAATGGGTTACTTACAATGAGGGTATCTCCCCTCAAATCAATATATAACTTTACTTCGACACAACATAATCCCAATAATGTTTACATACACCAAAATCAATTCCTAACTCAAAATACATCATGCCCCCTATTCTTTAAGTTATAACACTATAAGAGAAAATCCCCCTATAGGGTCCTTAAAATGTAAGACGAGTAGAAAAACTAACTATATGATAAAAAGATTACAATAACAAAATCCACAACCTATCCAAATCAAATGCTAGATCAAAATTATCAAATCTAATATCGAATAAGGAATTCAAATATTAATCCTTTGATGCAAAATACCTGACAATCATGTAGCCTTTAAATATCATCAAGTTAGACAATTATCATATTTCTTTAAATCCTTCATTCAATTATTATTGAAAAATTCACTTAAATATTCTAAATTGAATGATATTGGAAGGATACATTACTATCAACCTTTTTGCTCCAACATTACCTAGGGATTCTAGTTCTTGAAAGACTTACTAAATTTAAGCAACATTAATCATATAATCAATGTGCATCATATGAATTGAGTAAATAAACCATACTACCAAATCTTTAGCCTAAGCGCTTACATAAAAGAATCGAGTAAATAAACCATACTACCAAATCTTTAGCCTAAGCACTTACATAAAAGAATTGTACCAGTATTGCTTGTAATATGAATAATATTCGTATAACACTTATAACTTTATCATTGCAAAAATATAGTGGTTAAATATACAACTAATCATATCCCGATCAAATTTTAGTACAATACTAGTTTTACTATTAAATTTATTATCCATTGTTAACACTATTGCTATGATTAAAATATCTATATTAAGATTAAGGAATTTTATGTTGCTATTAACTAATAACTTTAGCCTATACAATACATACATACATATATATATATATTCTTTAAGAACAAATGTTCTTTTTATTTATTATAAAACAATAACTCACTTTCGTTTATAATTAATAAATTATTTCAGATATATATATATTTACTTTAAGAGGACCTAAAGAAAAGAAGATAATATCTTTTCTTTATCTAATTAATACTTGTCTTTATGAAGGAAGACTAAAATAACAAAAGAAAATGAAATATCTTTTTAATAAAGAATAGGTATTACTAAATCTTAAGCTTTATACTTTCCATGGGAGAAGGAAAGTATTCTCAGGTGAGAAAGAAACTAAGAGCCTTATAAAACATAAAGTTAGTGAGATCACGTGGAGCCCAAAATGGGTATTTTCTTTTTACCGTGATTTTCATTTTAATAATCTCACTTTAAAATTCTCACCGAACCAGCTGCTGCTCGTTAAACTGGAGAAGTGATAGGATGTTGCCAACAAGTAAGAGTTTAAAGAACAGTAACCGTGGCAGCGAAAAGAGCAAAAGCAATAAGGAAAATAGAACAAAAAATGTCAAAATGATGAGCGGTTGAGATTCATTTATTTTTATTTTATTTTATTTTTTTTTTTAAATGCAGTGAAGCTAAAATATATACTGCATATCCAACACTTTAGATTTATATAAAAAAAAATATAGCATCAACCATAAATCAGAAAACAATAAAAATTACAACATTCTATTTTCAAGTACTGCAGGATGTGATAGGCTGCCAACGGAAATCTGAGAGACTATTTTCTACAGTTTTCTACATTCTAGCGTTGCTACTGTGATAGGTTGTAAATGACATCAGGGACATTATTTAAAATTTATACACTCTCCCTAGTCCCAAACACTGCAGCAGTGATGGCTGCCAAACAGAGAGGGAGAAATGCAGTCTCATGAAACGGGACACAATAAATCCAGAATGTGCATAGAATGGATTTAATGTACCACTCCAGTTTCAAAGTTTGCAGTTGTAGACTGGTAACTCCAAAATGCAGAATTATTCAATGCTCCCTGTTGACACTGTGGTTGTTAAGGATAAAGGGCCTGAAAATGTGACTGGGGTTAGCTCCAAAGTATACTCAGATGTTGCATACTCATTTAATGACAATGATGAAGAAGAGGTCGTGAGACAAAATCTAAGGCCTAAGTAAATGGAGGAAAATTCAGGCATGTCTCAAGGAGGAAAAATAATGCAGGGCATGAACAAGATGGATTTCTTGAAAAGGCTTTGGAAACTTCCAAGCAAAAGCAATTGGCAGGTGACGCCAAGAGAAATAGGCAGGTTATTTAAATTGTTAAACTTCCTATTCTGAGACAGGCTGACAAAAGAAACATAACAATTATTTAAGCCTCTACACCATTTTATTCTCAAGTACTGAAGACGTGACAGATTATCATAAACAAGGCATGCGAACTGTTTACATAGAATTCCTCAAGGAAATGTGGTCTCGGGGAATGCAGTGAATGTACAAAGAATGGATTTTGCAAGGAAACTTTCTAAATCTTTGTATTAATGAAACACCCTATTGCATACCCTTTCATAGTAAGCTTTGCTTGCATAAGAGGTGCGATGCAGGTTTGGTGGATGAGGGCTGCACATACTTCACACAACAGTTACCCATGTTGCTTTACAAAAATACTTGATCATTAGGAGTACAGGGTTAACCTTCATGCCTGTAACAAGGCAAGGCAAGCGACTGCTTTACAGTAGGCCTCCCATAGATGTCATCTCGTGGAGGGAAAAGTTTTCAGGACTGACTCATAACCCATAACATCCAAAATTTGATCGACATAAAAAAAAATATAATAAATATTTAAGGTAATGCATGGAAACAGAGTTCACAGACCAAGGAATCGAACATCATTAAATGGAGTCACCAGCACAAGCTCAAATCCCTTTGCTGAAGAAAATCAAACAACACAGAGGGAAGGTCACTATGTCACCTTCAAACAAGCAAACGGCAGGAATAGGGTGGCGTATGTTATGATCAATTAGGATAGCTTAAGAAGGTTTTCAAGAAAAAACAACTGTGAAGTGAAAATTACCAATCTCCAATGATGAGTCTAAGGAAATGCATAACATAATACCTCAAAGCGACATCTCCTGCAGGATGAGCACGAAATGGATTTGTTTTAAGGCTTACAATTAAACTCTCAAGCAAAAGTAATTTGGTAGGTGTAAAACCCGATTACACCACCTTAGCCAACCTTCTAACTGCCTTAATGACAACGTATAAATCCTACCTAGAATGAAGGATGCCATAATATCCAACCTATAACGAACACCTCGTAGATCATATGTGGCCTGTGGTGAATGATGCGCAGCCTCCAAACAACATTTTGCGGCCTCTTTAGCAGTAACCATGGCCTCCACTATGTTCTCAAATTCCTCTTCTGGGTGCGTGGACAAGGCCCTCCTCTGCTGGCAGAGTCCCTGTCCCCCCCCAGAATGGGTGGTTTTCCCCCCTTTCATCAAGTGTAATGCCTTCCCAAGAAAAGCATGCAGAATGGGAATGCTTTCACAAGACACGTGCACTGCTGGCAGGAAGAGGATGCTAGACAAGACACATGGATCTTGGAAGGATAGCCTTGGAGCAAGGTGGAGGGCAACAGAGGAACAAGTGTAAATCTTAAGCTGCCTCCATAAGTTTAGTTATTATATAAATTTTATATGAATATATGTTTATTCTTACTTATCATTTACTTAATTAATTACTAAGTAAATGAATAAACAATAACATATTTATTTTTATTTATCTTCTTCCGTTTTTTTTTATTCATTTCTAAACAGATTTATGTAGGGAATTTCAAGAATTAGATATACAATTTACTTCTAAAATCAAACAATGGTATTGTTGTAATTATTTATTTTATTTTATTTTATTATTATTTTTAACTAGAACATGTATTAGAATTTTAGAATTAAAATTCTTAGCTATAGGAATCAACTAAATTATCAAGACGAATTGGAATCAACTAAAAGACAATTAGTCGTCTAAAACATATTACTTCGTAATTTCCTAATACCTAAAATATGAATAAATTATTATGGATTCCTAAAATCAATCCGTAATGATAGGGTATGTAAGTATTCTATACCTAAATAAAGATCATTCAAACAAGTTTATAATCAATAACTTGACAATCCCTGACCCCAATAAGCGACTAACTATATTCTCATAATTGATCATCTTATGTGGACATGATGAGTGGTCTCACACTTAGTTTATTTTCTATAGCCCTGTACTCAAATTCATGCATAGTGAAATAATTCTTAATTTTAATTAATCATTTTAAACAAAACCACTAAGTACACCAGAAAACAAACTTACTCGGAAACCAAAGACGACCAAACTGGAGGGGCACTACAAACCAACCCTACTTGGGGCTCTAACTACCTCACATGGATGTGGGCATCTCCACTTTGGAATTGGCACTGTCGGCAAGGTACTCGCCAGTTAGACCTTGGATTTCACCTTAATCATTTGTACAGTAGCCCAAGGGAAATACCACTTTGGGTCATACCCCTTGGAGCAATCACTTCTCCAAAGGAAGACCCTTCTACAAAAGAAAAATAAGATGTAGTGATTTCTCTTACACCCAAAATCCATGAATGGTGAGGGGAGAGGATACTTTCTCTACACCTTATGGGTTCTACAATAGAATGTGCAATTCACCAAACATAAAGACGATTCATTTTAAATCCAAATCTAAAATGTTCCTATTTAAGTGAAATTGAAAACAAAAAATCCTATAAGAACACATGAGTCAATAGTTTTGATAATATTTTCTTCTCCAAACAAATGCCACAGCATGGCAATAAGATGATAGTAACCCAAAAACTCTCTAACCTAATGCAAGCAAAGGAATAACTAAAAAATTGAATTTAAAACTTTGTACCCAAAAACAGGCAATTGCATCGTTATGCATCGCAAATGTAGACACTAAAAAAAATTTCCTAAGCCTGTGAATGCCATTTTTCTTGTCAATTTCCCTTCTTCTCTACATAATTGAATATTTTTAATTATTTGATTATCTTCTAAGGTCACATTCTTCTATTAATTAAATAATTTTAATTATTTAATTAGTTCATTCTCCATTTCTTTATTCTTCCCTCAATTAATTAAATAAATTAATATTTAATTACGTTGCTAATATTTCATTCTCTCTATAATTAAATAAATTCTCATTTATTTTATTCATTCATCACTTTTCTTATAGTTAAATAATTATTTTAATTATTTAACTATTAACTAACTTTTTCTTCATTCTATAGGTTAAATAATTATTTCAATTATTTAATTATTCCTTATCACTCTTCCCTCCATTATTAAATAATTAATCTAATTTAATTATTTAGTATGTCATCCCATTTTCTCCACTTTTAATGAAATGGTTTTCTTAATCATTTTAGTTTAATCCCCATTTCCCCTTTTCTTCAATAATTAAATAATCACTTGGATTATTTAACTTCTCATATTCCCTCTCAACTTAAATAATCTTATTATTTAATTTTCTCCACTTTCCCTCCACTTCTTCTTTTGAATCTCCACCATTTATCACTTTTGGTCTCCTTTTAATCTTAACCGTCCGTCCTTAGCAAGCCCTAACCCTACCTCTTCGTGGTGTAAGCAACCTTGACTGTTGATCTTTGCATCATTTTGGGTTTCAATCTTGACCGTCCATTCGAATGAATTTTCTATAAAAGATATTTGTCTCCATCATTCCATTCTTACAACCATGATCTCTAATGTTCTTGCTATCACTATCACTCAAACTTGTACTTGTAGACAACAAAATTTGAAGGCAAGTTTGCATACGTAGCAAAATGGAGGAGATGTAAGGGAAATTACTCAACTTTAGGATGGGAAGTTTGGTATTAATTTTTTGTTATTTGATTTCCATTGC
The DNA here is from genome assembly GCA_007258455.2 of Sequoia sempervirens. Classification (NCBI taxonomy): domain Eukaryota; kingdom Viridiplantae; phylum Streptophyta; class Pinopsida; order Cupressales; family Cupressaceae; genus Sequoia; species Sequoia sempervirens. The sequence continues at coordinate 230,187,704 of VDFB02058242.1, forward strand.
AATTTGTGCTTTCTTGTTTGGATTTGGGTCTTTTGGGTTTATATTTTAAGTAGTTAGGTTCACCAATGTAGGACAAGGTGGAAATCAAGTGCAAAGGCAAAGATCAATAGTAGCAATTACAAATACTTAAAATATAAACCCAAAGGTACCAAATCCAAACAAAGAAGCACAAATAGAAATAGAAAAAAAGAACAAAGAATAAATACCAAAATCTATATGCCATGATTGAATCATCTTCCTTGCATCTCCTCCATTTTGTTGTGTATGCAAGCTTTCCCTCTGAATTTGTTGTATGCAAGTGCAAGTGAAGTGATAGTGATATAAAGAATATCAGAGAGCATGTAAGGTTGGAATGATCGAGACAACTCTCTTTTATAGAAAATCCATTCAAATGGATGGTCAAGATCAAAAGCCAAAATGATGCAAATATCAATGGTCAAGGTTACTTGCATCACGAAGAGGTAGGGTTAGGGCTTGCTAAGGACAGACGGTTAAGATTAAAAGGAGACCGAAAGTGATCAATGATGGAGATTCAAAAGAGGAAGTGGAGGGAAAGTGGGGCAAATTAAATAATAAGATTATTTAATTTGAGAGAGAATATGAGAAATTAAATAATCCAAGTGATTATTTAATTATGGAAGAAAAGGGGAAATAGGGATTTAATTAAAATGGTTAAAAAAAACCATTTAATTAAAAGTGGATGAAATGGAATGGCATACTAAATAATTAAATTAGATTCATTATTTAATACACTAGTACAAAAACAACAATATATGACTAAATAAACTACTAAAAATTTCATATATGTGACTAATTTTGGTCACGTGACCATTAGTAGTTTATTGCCAGTCATTTATAACGTGACCAAATTTATGACTAAACTATTTTAGTCCTTTATCTAGTCATTGATTTGGTCATTTATTTGGTCATTTATTTAGTCATTTATTTAGTCATTGATTTGGTCATTGATTTAGTCATTAATTTAATCATTTATTTAGTCATGGTAGTGATTTGTTTAGTCATATATTTAGTGATTAATTTAGTCATATATTTAGTCATATATTTAGTTATTGATTGTTGTTAACTGGTCATTTATTTAGTCATGGTAGTCATTTATTTATTCATATATTTAGTCATTACTTTAGTCATTAATTTAGTCATGTAAGTCATTACTTTAGTCATATATTTAGTCATTACAAATCAAATCTAACTTAATTAATCCTCACAAATTAATGCATATAAACTTCAAGTATCATAGATATTCAAATGTTGAAGAAGCACCATGAAATGTAGACTAAAATTCTTGAACAAATATGATTGATCAAACACAAACACAAACAACACAGTATTTATGAGTGGAGAAAAAACCACTCTAAAAATTTACTTTATTAAGCCTGATTGGAAAATCAAAATTTCATTGGTTACATTCAATGTCTCAGTGACATTGTACAACTTACTGACACTATATAAATAGAATACTCCTATTTTCATATACTTATATTGTTTTCCCCTTCCTTAACTGCAGTCATTTTGGAAGGGAAGCGACCTCCTATAGGGGCTCGACCCATTTAATCCCCTTGCAAATCCACAACTTTCTCGCCGCTATTGGTTTCGACTCCTCCAAACTCTTCATCGCTGGTATTCACCTTTTACTTCTCCAATTTGGAGCTACAACCTGAAACTAAGGTTTTGAAATTTTCACGTCAAAAACATATTTGGAAGTAGATTTTTATCAGATATTGTAGTTGCAAGTTCCACTAATTATAATAAAGATAAATAGTTTTACCTTTTTGCATCAACTAATGCAATTCTGATAACTTTTAGAGGATTGACAATGCTAGCCTTTATCATATCAACATACTCAACTGCAAGTTGCAACACAACATTAAACTTATTAATTAGACTCAACATCTAAGAAAGAAAAAAAAAATTCAAACATTATCAATTTAGTTTCCTCGTAGCTTTCCTCTAGCATATCTAGAACCTCTTTAGATGTTCCATCTAGCTCTCATCACTCCCATACAGGTAGAATTGTGTATGTCCGTCAAACTATCATCTTTGCCATAGAGTTAGAGCTAAATTAATTTAGAAATCTTTTCTTGTTGAGCAATCCAATTCCCCTAGCAAGCCTAACATATAGACAACCTCCTTTACATTCAAAAATTTACTCAAGGATGTCATTTTTAGTCTAAGAAATCAAAATAACCATATTGTTCATTTGTCAAAACTACATAGTTAATAGAAAAAAAATTCAATGGAAAAAGCATGAGGAAAAATAATCTACCTCTATATTATTAGGGGTGATCAAATACTGCTTAAATCTACAATCAGAAACCCTCCTATGAGATACAACCAATCCTATCAAATTTAAAAACAAGAACTAAAACCTTCTTGGGAATCACAACAACAATACCTGAAATCCATCAATGGACGAATGTAAGTTTTTCCAAACATGTAGTAATCAAAAGGCTCCTGTATTGCTCTATGATAATTAGAAAATGTGAAAGGATCCTGAAATAAGGGAAGAAATAGAAGAAATTATGCATTTGTTCAAATGAGTAAATATAGTGTAATGTGTTAATTGTTTTTTCTTTACATCATTTAGGAACTAAAGCATAAAAAATTAAATAAAGAGGATTTGAAGCAGCAAACCTCAAACAACTATAACAGAATCCGGTCAAAAGTTGTTGCCATGTTTGAAAGGACTATTTCTTTTGCATTGGGATTCCCACTCTCAAAAACCTGACAAAGGAAATCCAGATACATGACCATTGGAAAGATACAAAATTATCACATTAAAGAGAGGAAACAACAAACACTCTATTAAAATTTCATTCCTACCTCAAAATCTATTGCTTTGCAAGAAAGAAAAGCATTTAAGGAAATTCCAAAGCAATACTTTCATATTTTTTTATTAAACATCAATATAAAGACCTTAGTTTTGTTGCTCTTATGGGAATTTTTTAATTGGGAATGAAACTATTTCAACATTTAGAAAACCACGTTTGACAGGTATACAAGGTATTGGAAATGCAAACTTACAAACTATTTGCAAAAATGCTTTTACATTTTAAGATAGAGAAATTTCATTCTGTGGACTTGCTTTAGTGGCAAAGACAAAGCAGATTTGATGACCATCACCAGCCAAGCATGTGGCTTTAGGAAGGTTTAGAAGGTTGGTCGCTGCCCTTATTCAAGGGTAAAATCTATTACTAAGTCGCTGAAAACACTGTCTCAACTCCAACATCTAAACCAGGTTGGGATTCTTGTTGTCTATGTAATAAATGAACAAAAAATGAATGCAAATGTAGGTTAGTGTTGTTGTAGCATATTTTGGAAACATATATTGTGTTTACTTGGTCACTGTATCATTTTCTGAGTTCAAACACTTCATATCTGCTCATTACATTGTCTCATTATCCACATGTACAAGTCTGAAATACATTTTCTAAGTATTTTTATTGCTGCCATAATTGGGCTATGTAGAAAGTGAATTAGATGTTAAGAAATATGCAATGTTAAGAAACAAATGATTCAACTAGAATTCAAGTAAAACAACCTTAACTACAAAGTACAACATTATACATAACTCATACAAATTATCCTAGTGATGGGTCATGGAGTGTGATCTAGAACATTGATGAAATTAAATGTACAATTTTTTTTACCAGAATCTTGTTACAAATGTAAACAACACATGTTCAGCCCATCTGGGTATATCTAGCAAGGGCATACATTACAAAATAACCTATATATACTATATAAATGCTTTTATTTATTTTACTATTTTGAAATAAATCAGCACTAATGGTAAGCTCCAATGACAATTTCAAAAAATATGGATGACAACAAAGTTACATACCAGTGTTGTAGCTTGTAGTGGTTCAGAAAGATTATGGTTAATTTTTTCCTTTGAATTCTCAATGCCTATAACAAAACTCCTTAGCCAAGCTCCAATTAGATCTGCCAACCATAAACATGCAATAACCCATCATGTACTTAGGAATGAAGTTATATTTCAATTCAAGCATTGCAAAACATGAAATAACAATGAAAAACATGAGATAATGGAGTTTAGTCCCTTCATTACAAATAGGTCATGAATATGACCTCTACAGTGTGAGATTTCAGTGAGTCTATGTTCAACATCATCTTGTTGAATCTTCCTTGTCTTAGGAACACGTTCTTTAACCTTCACTACATCTGTAAATTTAGGCTTTTCACATCCTAAAAGATCTAATTGCCTGCAATTCTTCTACATGCTATCATCTATTGGATTTGACATGTTTTCAAAGGCCTTTGCAACCATACAAGAAGAGGTAAATTGAGGGGATCCTGCATTTCTGAGAAGCATAGTGGACTTCAAAAGGCCTGTGTACTTCCAAGAACCATTTCCTCTAGATTTCTTCCATTCATGGCCATTCATGGTAAGATTTCAAAGCCAAAATACAACCTACGATTTTTGTTGTAAAACCTAGTTGCAAGCTCCCCTGAAGAAACAACAGTATTAGACAAAAGCATAGAGAACTAATTATTTAGAATCTAATAATATTGGAATGAGCATGCTCACTTGTTCTAAATCAGAAGCTTCAAATGTTGGCAACTTTAACTCCTCAATAGCTACAAGAAAATTTCTGACATTCTCAAAATATTGATAAGTATATAAAGGTTGGCCTTTAGGACAAAGTGATGGAATATTTTTAACCAAATGCTTTCCAATTATGTAGACATTATCATCATGATTATCAGCATGTAATAAAGCAAAAAAGCAAGAAGTCAATTGGAAAATTATGAAATGTTGATAAATGAAATTAACTAGCTAATGTCAACAACATGCTCCCACCTTTGGCACTGCTCCTGGCTAAACCTTATTGATTAAGCTACACAAAATAAGTCCATTTCTCAGAAACAGACAAAACTCCTCCTCAAAGGGTTCACATGGCATGTCTGAAGGCTGTGTCATGCTCATAATCCATGCTGCAGCTAGAAACCTTTTGCTTGCTATGAAATGGTATACAGAAAAAGAACTCATTATAATGTAGAATCCCAAGAGGAACACATTTCCTTTGCTATAAACACCCATAGCAATGTATAGATATTGTGATGTGAAAATAATCAATAATATAACTGTGAAATTTTTTGATGGACTAAGTAAAAAATAAAATTTAAACTATAGCACACCATTCTCATCAAAATATAACACTGTACCAAAAATGGCAGAACTAATCAATAATCTGGCAATAGACCAAAGATGTAAAGTAATGTATTATTTAATACAAATGGCCAATGTATCCATAAATTGATGATGACTATTACAGCTACCATTGGTCACATGGCTTGAGCTTTCCCAATAAATCTATGACAGGTTGCCAATGATGACTATTATAGCTGCTATTGGTCATAGGGCGTGCAAACTATCTTGCTTCAAATCATGATTATAGCAAATAAACATTCCAACATTTCATGCACTATTCTGAGTTTTTTTCTGATAGTCCCCATCCCTACACCACTTTTAGGCTATCCCCAAAAATTTGTATATTGGTGTTTGTGGCATCCCCAAAAACTGGCATCTTTGACTACTATCCTTGAAGCATGTCTTGTCATCCCCTTCCAGGAAATGCTATGCGATATAACAAAAAAATTATGTGTGTGTGTGTGTGTGAACGCAGGTATATGTAAAATTTTAGAAGCCTAGTTGTACATGACATCAAGATTCAAGTTTAAACATAAACACAATGCATCAAATTGGAGATCCAATGCTCAATATTCATTGATTCAAAAAAAGCAGCAAAAAAAAAGTCATTGCTTTCATTGAAAATTTTAAGTATATAATGACAAAAGGCCCAAAGGCTACAAAATTTCCAACAAGAGGCATGTCAGTAAGATTATAGATATACAAATATACAACTAGACCTCCTATAGTTGAGCTTTATCTGGGCTGTCACTATCAAAATTGGCCTCTACCTCTGAACCAATTCCTATATAAAATTGTGATTCGTCCAAGGAGACATCAACCAATAGTGGATGCAAATAGAACTATGAGTTAGTTCTATGGAAAATTTAGAGTTTGATAAGGAGTGTGGAGGGCCCACTAATAAGGGGAATGAGGCTATTTTGTGCCCCCTCCCCCTCAACTACTCTTTTCTTCATTCTTATGTTTAACTGTTTTCTTTCAATTAAAAAATTACAACACCATGGAGATACGAGGTCATCCCTATGGCAGTTGAGGGGCATCTTGGATGTCCTAGGTCATCCTAGATATAGCCAAGTGTCCAGTGATTGTGATGCATCCACAATTACATGCCCTAGTAGGGACATCCCATGTTGTCCTTGTGTCCCATGATCGTCACCGAGGACGGATCTGAGGAAATAGGGAAGACAGATCCCCATGTAACACACATTTTTTCCAAATCGTGACATCAAATTTTAGTTATGCCACTTTGTAGGCCTCCATAGTGTCCAAAAAAAAGAGCAAAAAGAAATTTGATTAATAGCCACAAATTACCAAAGTAGGAAGTGGCTCAAGGAACTTTATGGGCACAATCGATCTCCTTGATTTGAAGATGTGATCCACTTACTCATATGTACTTAGAACAAATCTTATCATAAATTTGTATACATCTCACAACCCAATCCATACTTTACAATTCCTCTTACATTCAATGTTCCCAAATGTTGTTTAATGAAAATGATCTTGTGAGGCTAAGATGGCAAATACAAATAATTCAGTAAGAAGAATATGACAAATATTGTTTACATTCTAATAAATACCAGGAATTCACTCAACAGGGTAGTAGAAAGTCCATATTTGAATGTTAGATCCACTCCCCTACACTTACGTACAAATAAAATATTACTATTTTTGTGAAAAGCTCCAAAAACCAAAATATTGAATCTTGCATGTTAAAATCTCCAACTCGTAATATGTAAGATGCTTGCACATGCTTTGGTACAAGCGGCCCACTCAATACTTTACGACCTTGTGTTGAAGCAAAGATTCCATCCTCAAGAAGCTTCTACTTTCTATCATCATTCTTAAACTTCTCTACATTACCTTTCTGGATTTGCATATCTTGTGTTCTACCAGATTTAGACTTGGTATGTTGGCATTCCTTCCATGTTGGGCTATCACACTGATCATCATCAATGATATCAAATTTCCCTCTAGAAAAATTTACATTGAAAAAACCTTATAACTTCAGTTATACTTTGTAAACTAGTCATTACTCTATTGAAGCTTAGAACCATTAAGATCTCTAATTTTAAAACTAATTTCAGTTACATCCTCTAATCCACAATGTATTCTTTAAATAATGGCTACAAATCTAATTAAAAATGATTATAAATAAAAATTATAAAGTAGTTATAATATCAACAAACAAACCATATGTAGATATTATTTGTCCAGAGGAAACTCAAAGATCCCACTATTGATATAGATTATTAATCTATTTGGCTTCCACATAACTTATTATTTATTAAAAAAATGGAACCATTGTGCTTGTATTATCCTCAAAATAAAATGAAAAGAAATTGATAGCTTGAAAACAAAAATTCCATACTAGAGACCATTTAGACACCGAAGTGGTAAAGTAGATGTCAGAGATCCTGGCTGAAAGCGTGTCACATGGCCTCCATCTTGTAAACTCGGTGGTGTTACAAAAATGTTTTGTGGCCTCTAGATTATCATTTTCAATTAACAAAATGATAATCTTTACACATTCATAACCCAATTATCAAGTGTCAAGGGGTAAAAACTCTCTTCCGTAAAAGTATTTGATTGTAGCCTTCTATTCCAAAACTATTACCTATTAGTTATGGTAAACAAGCCCCCCTACCTTTTCAGTAGTCTCATCTTTATGTGTGAGGGGGGACATGGCAGATTGAATATATGATGGTTTATCAATTTGGTCCTTGTTTTTCTTTGTTGGAATTTGAGGCTTCGCCTCATTTTGTGGCAGAAAGTTTGTCATCATCTTTAATCTATGTATAAGGAAACAAAATTAGACCAAGGTATGGACATAGAATAAGAAAGACACAAAAAGTATCTTATCAATACTTAAATATATATCAATACAATGAAAGAAAACATGCATTACTACACCAGACTTCCCACTTAGTTGTCAGGAGGACTGTATATTCCATACCAGAGCAGCTTGAGCTTTTAAGTCCTCAAGATCGAAGTTACAGGCATTGATCCCTTGCTTGTACTCATTCTAAATTCATAAAATAAGATGACACTTTAGTAAAGAAGAATTTTAATAAATCTTTATAATTATGCTAACTCTAATCTAGTTTCTCTTCAAACTCATATTTGCATTTGTGAATGAATAAACACCTTTATACATGTCCAATCAGTAAAATTTTTCTACATAATTCTCATTTGCAAGACTTTGGTATGAAATATTTGGATTAGATCATAATATTGAACTTGAAAAATACATATAATATGCTTAAACTATAACTGGAACACTAATAGAGCACAACAAAATTAGTAAAACACACATTAAATCAGTTCAACATAGTGATAAAGCATGACAAAACTTGAAGAGTACAAATAAAATGTCAATGGAATAGAGTGAAAGAGCAATGAATGATCTCCATAAGAATAACAAATTAAAATCTAATTTACCACAAAGAAGTATGGGAAATGGTAAAAAAAATTGTGGCCTATGTGCAAGAGGGTTGGAGGAACAAGGGTAGAAACAAGTTGGGTTAGTTTAGGTTAAGTTTTTCCTGTTTTCATTTAAAGTTTCCTAAGGGACTTCTCCAAGGAGAACCAAATCTTGGATACCATCAAGAACTGATATGGGTACAGGAGAGAGTAGGGGTGGTTCTAAAAAATTAGGTACTGAAGATGACATATTTTTTACCCCCAATTGTATATAACTTATTAACACTTAAACAGTGGAAGTGGGAAGTGCATCTGCAAACACTTGGGACTCATCTCGTGTGGAAGAAAGGTTGGGGATAGTTAAGAAGTCTCCAAAATTGCTTGTTGTTTTCAAGAGACATCCCTAAAAATAAAAATAAAAACTATAAATTTTGATACGGAGTGTGGAGGGCCCACTAATAAGGGGGATGAGGGTAGTTTGTGCCCCCTCCCCCCCACCAACTCTTTTCTTCATTCTTATGTTTAACTATTTTCTTTCAATTAAAAAATTATGACACCATGTAGGTACGAGGTCATCCCTATGGCAGTTGAGGGGCACCTCTACCAGCTCATCTTCCTACCTTTTTGAGTTGTTAAGAAGCTCCTCCAAACTAGCCCTAATCTAAACACCCTAACATGTTCAAGTGTTGCAGCTGTGACAGGTTTCCAATGGAATTAGAGAGCTTATTTAAATGTACACACCCTTCTATATTCAAGTGTTGCAGCTGTGACAGGTTGCCAAATGAATCAAGGAGATTATTTAAACGTCCACACCCTTCTATGTTCAAGTGTTACAGCTGTGATAGGTTGCTAATGGAATCAAGGAGGTTATTTAATCAGGGAGCTTATTTAAATGCCCACACCCTTCTATGTTCAACTGTTGTGTTGCAGCTGTGACAGGTTGCTAATGAAATCAAGGAGGTTATTTAAACCTTTAAAATTTCCTATTATATTCAAGTGTTGCAGCTGTGAGAGGTTGACAATGGAATTGGGGAGGTTATTTAAACCTCTACAACTTTCTATTTTCAAGTTTTACAGATGTGACAGGTTGCCAATGGAATCAGGAAGGTTATTTAAACCTCTACAGTCTTCTATGTTCAAGTCCTCTAGTTGTGACAGGTTGCCAATATAATCAAGGGGGTTATGTAAACTTTTACACATTTCTATGTTCAAGTGCTACAGCTGTGACAAGTTTCCAATGGAATGAGGGAGGTTATTTAAATCTATACACCCTACCATGTTCAAGTATTGCAGTTGTGATAGGTTTCCAATGGAAACATGAAGCTTATTTAAACGTTCACAACCTTCTATGTTCAAGGTTGCAGCTGTGACAGGTTGCCAATGGAATCAAGGAGGTTATTTAAACCATGACAATATTTTAGTTTCAAATGTTGCAGCTGCAATAGATTGTCAATAGAATCAAGGAGGTTATTTAAATCTTTGAAACTTCCTATTATGTTCAAATGCTACATTTGTGATAGGTTGACAATGGAATCAGGGAGGTTATTTAAACCTCTACAACTTATTGTTTTCAAGTACTGTAGATGTGACAGGTTGCTAGTGGAATAAGGAAGGTTATTTAAACCTCTACAATCTTCTATGATCAAGTGCTGCAGCTGCGACATGATGCCAATAGAATCAAGGAGGTTATTTCAACTTTTACACCCTTCTATGCTCAAGTTTTGTAGATGTGACAACTTTCCAATGGAATTAGGGAGCTTATTTAAACCTCTATAGTATTCTATGTTCAAGTGTTGCAGCTATGACCGGTTTCCAATAGAATCAGGGGGGCTATTTAAACTTTTACACATTTCTATGTTCAAGTGCTACAGCTGTGATAGGTTGCCAATGGAATGGGGGAGATTATTTAAATCTATACACCCTACCATGTTCAAGTGTTACAGTTGTGATAGGTTGCCAATGGAATCAGGAAGGTTATTTAAATGTTCACACCCTTCTATGTTCAAGGTTGCAGCTGTGACAGGTTGCCAATGGAATTAAGGAGGTTATTTAAACCATAGTAACAAAAATCTGCAAAAAACCCGATTAATCATGATTTTTAAAAAATCTGCAGGCTAGACGATTTTTTCCCTGATTTTTTGAAAAAATCTTTCACCTTTTGGTCAACCAATTTTTCCCATTTAAAACTGCAAAATCGCCAAAAAACGTGTTTAAAACCTATAGAAAAACACAAATAAAATTGTGTTGATTTTCACACGAAAAAAAAAATGATAAGACTATAGCTTGTTGCTTACAATTATGCTTTGATACATTTCTTCCAAGCATCCATAGCCTATTCGAAAGCACATGTTTTAGGATTTTAGCCATAGCAGCAAGGAAGTGAACTGTTTGATAAAATGCTTTGGTAGATATGTATGAAAAATGTTGTAGCATAGACAAGGCAGTGAACTATTTGAAAATATGCCTCAAAGAAATGTGGTCTCATGGTGATGGAATGTCATCACAATCCATATCCATAGGCATTCATCATGGCATTCCATCACCATGAGACCATATTTTCGGCATTTTTCAAACGTAGCTCACTACCTTGAAGTGCTTATTGTTACTATTATGTTTTGATAGATTTTTCCTCTTGGCATCCATAGTTTATTCAAGCACTTTGTTTTTAGGCTTTAGCCATAGTAGCAAGGCAAAGTTGAACTGCTTGATAAAAATGCTTTGCTGACATGTATGAAAATGTGGTAGCATCATTGGCATGTAGTGAATGTTTGAAAAATGCCCCAAAAGAAATGCACCATGGTGATGACGGTCATGGAATTTTACTACTATGAGACCATGATGCCAGGCATTTTTTCAAACACCCATTGCCTTTTCTATGCTATTGCTTACTATCATGTTTTGACGTATCTTCCGCCATCCATAGCTTGTTTGAAAGCACATGTTTTGTGGATTTGTGTCGTGAAGTAAAGTGCTGAACTATTTGATAAAAATGCTTTGGTAGATATGTACGAAAAATGCTTGTACCATAGAAAAGGAAATGAACTGTTTGAAAATATGCCTCAAAGAAATGTGTTCTCATGGTGATGGAATTCCATGACAATCCATCACCATAGGCATTCATCATGGCATTCCATCACCATGAGACCACATTTCTTTGAGGCATCTTTTCAAACAGTTCACTACATTGTCTATGCTATTGCTTACTATTATGCTTTGATAGATTTTTTTCAAACATCCATAGCTTGTTCAAAACTATTTTAGGCTTTTAGCCATGGCAGCAAAGCTGTGAACTGTTTGATAAAATTCTTTGGTAGAAATGTATCAAAAATGTCGTAGCATAGACAAGGCAGTGAATTGTTTGAAAAAATGACTCAAAGAATTGTGGTTCTGCTGGAATGCCATGACAAGCCAATGCAATTATTATTCATTAGTTATGCAATGTGGTAAGCAATTGTATTAACCGCTTTTAGGTTGACTTTGTAAAAGTTATATTGTAAATTGAAATTTTGTCATCTATCAAAGGTCTAGTTATTAGTTATGCAATGTTATAATGCTTTGAGTTTGAAAGATGCAATGCAATTAATGTAATCAATGGGCTGGCGAATATAAACTACAAAAATCTATTTTCAACATTTCATTAGTTAAAATCTTTATTTTATTTGCTCTCTATATCTCTATATGGAAATGGCTTTCAATTTAAAAAAAATAGTTTTTATCTCTTGTTCTACAATTTTTACGTTTTTTTTAAATCCGATTTTTTCACGATTTTTTCAAGAAATCTTATACTTTTGGTTTGCCGATTTATTCCCCAAAAGATTTGTGTTGCTATGATTTAAACCATGACAATATTTTAGTTTCAAATGTTGCAGCTGCAATAGATTGTCAATAGAATCAAGGAGGTTATTTAAACCTTTGAAACTTCCTATTATGTTCAAGTGTTGCATTTGCGATAGGTTGACAATGGAATCAAGGAGTTTATTTAAACCTCTACAACATACTATTTTCAAGTACTACAGACATTCAGGTTGCCAGTGGAATAAGGAAGTTATTTAAACCTCTACAATCTTCTATGGTGTTGCAACTATGACAGGTTGCCAATAGAATCAAGGAGGTTATTTAAACTTTTACACCCTTCTATGCTCAAGTGCCACAGCAGTGACAACTTGCCAATGGAATCAGAGAACTTATTTAAACCTCCACACTCCATTATATTCAAGTGTTGCAGCTACAACAGGTTTTCAATGGAATCAATTTCAGATTGGGTTCTAGGTGCATGCAGTCATGCAGGTTTAGTGGATGAGGGTTGCACATACTTCACACATTAGTAAACCTTATTGCATTACATTTTACCTATATAGTTGATCATTAGGTGTGCATGGTTGACCTTCATGCCCGTGCTGGCTATATTGAGGACACCCTAAACATTATTACTAAGATGCTAGTTAAATCTGTGGTACATGTGGATCATATATGAATATAGGCTGAGTATTTCCAGCAACACTGCTTTTTTAGTTGGATCCTAAAAATGTTGCAACTTATGTTGAAGGATATATTTTGCATGCTATAGAAGATATTGGAAAAACCAAACCAATTAATTTGAAGATTTATACCTCGTCCCATTCTAGTGATATCATTATGCTTGAGGATTCTATTAAATGTATAGTATTAAGTTGAAATTAATTACAGTGAATAAAATACAGAAGAATGGTCAAAGAATTGCAGGCAAGAGACCTCTGAAAAGTAGATGAAGAGTAATAGAAACAATTGTAAACCCTTGAGTTCCTTAAATTCATCATTCTTATAATACTAATAAGATTTTACATCCTAGTAGGGCTTTCGATGGAATAGAGTGACCCTACTTTGACAGTAAAATTATAAAGTCAAGCTAAAAATAGAGGAAAGAACTATTTAAACTTACAGAGCACACAATAACAATAGGCCATACACGATAGCTAAATCATCAAAACAAAGAAGTATGGATTCATGAGGCATACCTTATTGATCGCAACCAGCTCACTCTCAAGCCCTTTAACTACAAATTTTTAGGAACAATGCCCCTGTGAATCAAGAAGTATATTGCATATTTGAATCTTTGGCCGGGACTATAAATCAAAACAAAAAACATTTTATTCAAACACAGGGCATGCAAAAATAAAAATCTATAAAGCCATGGCTAACCAAGATTAAAAGAAAGCAACAATTTCATTTCAATGAACTCAATTTCTCTTAATTTCTTAATATTTAGGATCTTGAAAGAAAGATAAACATAATTATTTGGCAATTAAAATTAATCCTAAAATTATAAACACAGAAAGAGAATCAATTCAAATAAATATAATCTTTCGATCTGAAATTCTAGGAAAAAAAAGACAAAGGTAACAAAATTGTCTATAACTTTTCACACAGATGAAGCTTCCCTCCAATTTTTCCCTCTCCACAACATAAGTATAAGAAAATGAATGGTTATCAACAAGAATAACTAGAAACTAGAAGGGTGTATATGTACTCCAAATTTTCTGGAATTAATTTACACCTTATATTGCCTGGTTATGAGCCACCTCGGTGAATACAGTAAACCATTCCTTATGAAACATGGGTCAATGGAAATTGATATAAACTTATGTATTCGATCTTGATAAACCATCACACTACTAAATAATTTAGTTTAGCATTAAATTACTAGAAAAGAAATGCAACGTGTTTTGGAGACGGTTGCTTGAAAAGAGTAAACCCACCTAGAAAGAGATATGGTTATCCCTTAGATTGATCTCAAATTTCTTAGGAAGATCATCAACAAAAGTGCACTCCAAAAGGTGTATTTTGACACCATAGTTGAATAACCTTTAGCACAGTGACAAACATTAGGAAGAGGAAAAGAAAAAGTATCCATGATTCAAAGAATTTGTGTCTTCAGAAAATACATTACCAAGCCCCTTGGAAATCAGAGGAGAGTGGCCTCTTTGCAAGCTTAAATGTTCCAGAGACGGCGCAAGCCTCACTCCTAGCACTCCAATACTATCACCTACAATAAACAGGGGATATGGTGTTAAAGAAAGAAAAGCATAAAAAGTTGTGGTTTGCTGAATCATTAGAATCGGGATAAATAAAATTCACTTGCACAGAACGATTTATATACTCAAGAAGAAAATTTTGATGTGTGTAGTAGACTATATATGTTCACAATTTGAAACAGGGCAGGGGAAAACAAAAAATAGAAGAGCCTTTTAAGCTTTTTAAACATTCAGAGCTTCATAATGATTGAATAGCTTATTTTTTAAGATGCTCGATGACTTTTTATGTGGATTAGGGATTTCGAAGTTTTGAGTGAGCTCTCTCCATTGTAGCTGAATCTATTCTTAACACTGTATATATTACACACAACCAAAAGGAAAAAGTAACTTAAAACTAGCAAGCTACTTCTCTATCCCTCATTGTAAAATCTAAATTTTTATCCAACACCAAGAAGAGAAAAATAGGATTTGGAGCATGCAGGGTTTATTAAAAGGGATTTTTCTCATTGTTTTGGTAAATTTTGATTGAGCTTTGTCAGATTTTTTTGATTGAGGATGTCTAACATCAATTTGGTATCTACATAATTGAAATTTGTTGCCTTTAGAGGCAAGAACTGAACAGTATAGTTTGAACAAGTTTACTGGATTTAATTTACAAAGCTTTATCAAATTTATGGCCAAATCCAAGCCTGAA
Source organism: Sequoia sempervirens (assembly GCA_007258455.2). NCBI lineage: Eukaryota > Viridiplantae > Streptophyta > Pinopsida > Cupressales > Cupressaceae > Sequoia > Sequoia sempervirens. Next base: position 230,203,023 of record VDFB02058242.1, read on the forward strand.
ATGGACCTGCTAAGTCCAATCTCAAGACCGTAAACTACTTTAAAATATGTTAAATGAAATTGATTAACTAATATAAGTTGCTAAAATCTGTAATCTAATATTTTCAGTCATCCTGATAATGGGTCACTACAAAATCTCGAATGCCTAATTAAAAATAAATAGAAATCTATATGTATTCTATTCAGTCATTAAGCTTGTTATGATAGGAAAAGAAGATTAAGATTTACTTGTCACTAAAAAATTAGTTGCATATCTCCAAAAATAGATGTTTAAAGTAAATGGTAGCTCACTTGCTCAGAGCAATGATGTAAATGATATATCTGTTATGAAATTTATTTTGTAACTTAGTGGGTACTACTTGGTTGCATTGTGTGAGCAACCTACATAGTCTGAAATAAAATGAACATTTCTTACCTATTATTACGCAAGCACTGATGGATTTCTTCCAGCGATATGGAATGGCTATTCCAAGGCCTGCTCATAGTGAAGAGAATTAATAAATAACATGTTCAAAAATCAAACAAATCAATAGGTAACTTTATCTGACAAACAAATGGCCGATATGCAAAAGAATCTTACTGCCAGAATCTTGGTCACAAAATGTTATTTTATGTATGCACGAGATTTAACTTAATCATCGCGGGGTAGCAAAATCTATATAAGAAAATCCCCTCGTATAAAAGTGTCGGACTACCCATGTCAATTCGATTCAGATTAAACTCTGTAGTCTGTACCAATCTTCCAGTGGAAAAGGCAAATGGAATAACTAGAAAAGCCCTTTTCTTTAGTAAGGAGCAAGTTAAAATATTTTCGTATACTAAATCAGAAGCCCAGAATGGGATTACTATGATGTTGGACTACAAGATCTGAAATGGTTTAGATCGCCTTCTTAGTTTTCTTAGTAGAAAGTGGCTTTGATAGGAGTGTAGGCTAGCATTTTGAATACAATGTGCCATGGTTAGCAAATAGGTGGTATTTACCAAAGCTTTATGTTGATAGTTAAAATGGAATGGTTGCAGGAGGATTGTAAAGAGCAACTAAAATTGAATATTCAGCCTATATTTTATTTGTAGTGCATCACAGTGTCAGAAACTTCTTAAAGAAAATATATATGACAATTAGTGTCGAACGCTTGAAATCTTTGTGCTTCATCATCTTCAGGGATGGTAAAATTGAAGCCAATGCTTGCGACTAGGGCTAATTCTATTGGTTGTACATTTCATTTAGATACAAAATGATGAGGATGTTAGAATTTAACTTCAAATGTAACCCGCGATGCCCAGAATGCTTCTATAACTAAATAATACTAAAAAAGAGATAAATTTAACTTACCATTTGAGCAATTAAAAAGATGTGTCTTCCCATTTGAGCAGTGGCAGCAGAAAGTTTCAGTATAAGGATAATAACCACACTACCTGTTTGTTGCCTCACAACTGCCACAATCTGGAAATATGATTTTAGGATCCTGCCATTCTACAGGAATCCTCTCCGTAAAAGCTGTATAAAATGTGAGCTATTTTTGGGCACCGTTTTATGCTTTTCCATAATAGGGACTAAATAGATTCTGGAGCAAGCCTCAGGCTCTTCTACATCAAACCTAAAATACCACTCGTGATATTCACCACTCCTATTGTAGTTGAGCTTAACGATTTGCTTGGGTATTTTCTTTCCACAGTCTCGAAGCTCTGTAACATTAGAATTCTGATGTGAAACAAGAAAATGAGAATCTTTTAGATCATCATAGACATCTGGGTAGTCCCAGGCTTTGAAAAGCTTTTGGTTTACTATGGTAATTCTTCTTTAAGAGATCAAGGAAGCATTAAGTATCCTATAGTCATTTCTGTGTACGTGTAACCCAAGGCTCTCTGTATAGTCCACTTAAAAGCCCAGGAAACCACAGCCCTAGTTCAAAACCCCAAAATGCATGTCACCAAGGCTGAGGGAGGGAAAATGAATTAGGGAGGGAAAATGGATGAGGAGAGGAAATAAAAAAAATTATTGTCTTAATTTAAGACAATTAAAAAATTAAAAATATAATTTAAACATAAAATATATATTTAAGACAAAATGAATATTTTGTCTTAAATTAATGTCTTAAATCCCCTCTCTATGTAGTAGTGTAGAAACCATTTTAAATTGAAGTCTCATTATAGTATTCCTTTTAATAGTAAATTGCTGCACTTTAAACTTAATGTCATGGTTGAGGTGTCAATTCTTAGAAATTTGTCCACTTCTTCTCTGTGGCTTTGATCGGTGAGCTTTGCTGGATGCAAAATTGGTTGTAGATTATCAGTCAATTTCAAAATGTCTCACGGTGAATTAGACCTGAAGCTTTGCTACAGGAGCCCCATTGATGTACTACTTGAGTTTATTCCAGTTGATCCTTTTCTTGTCAGCTATGATATGAATCTAATAGTTCTGTTAGATCACCATAATGTACAATTTTCTTGGTTGTTCATTTCATTTCTCTATCTGACTACCAAATCATAGAATCTTGTCAGTATTACTGAAATTCTATATATAGACTAAAAATCTACATATCTTGTTACTCTAAAAATTCTGCCTTGTATCGTATTATCTTCAGAGTCAATCAACATTGCATTTATTAAGTTAAATATTATATATTGTTGTTGTTACATGGTTGGTAGAATCTATAGTGTACTTGGCAATTTATACTATTCAATCTTTATTTACCCTATTAAATTCTACATAAAAAAAAAACAATGCATTCACTAGTAATTATCCCTATATCAACTGATGTTGTGTTCATTTACCTACACCCATACTGTATTATTTGTTAAGAGCTTAAGAGCAATTCATTTTTTTAATTCCTGCTTTCTTGCTTTTATAGGCTATATCAGCCTCAATCCATGGGAATCTCTTTCAGTAGTTCATATTCATAGATTTCCTTTTATCTGTGGTTCTCATTATGAATAATGAAGACACAATGATCTATCTCAGTAATCTAAGATTATGTTTGTTTCAGAAGAAAATAAAGGTGTAATTTCATTGTCAGCATCTGAAAGGTCATAACAATATATTTGTAAGATGCAAAATGGTTTGTGGTATTTAGCAGACAAGGCCATGATCCTTCAACTATGATGACTTCCATAATCAATGTCATTCCATTTAGACATTTTTGTCGGGAGAATTATGGTGGAGAGAGTATTCACGGTGATGGATAGGAATAAATAAATTTAAAAAAAAAAAAGCGAACCCTAATCATTATGAAGTGGAGGCGTTTATTGAGGCAACGACAAAAAAAATTATTTTGATAAATATACTCGAAAACCCTCATTGAAACCTTATTTTCAGGCTATAGCTCACCAAATTAGAGAAGTGAATGGTCAATACCAACAAGGAAGAGTTTGGAGGAGCGGTGGGGAAAGCAACAAAAAAATGGTAGAAAACAGTCGAAAAAAATCGCAAAAAATGATGAACGGTTGAGATTCGTTTAATGGCTAGCAGATTGATACCAACCATTGATCGACAAAATCAGCTTTGTCTTCTTCATATAAGATATTCCTTCGGCGTAAATATATTTAAGACAAAATTAATATTTTTCTTAAATTAATGTTTTAAATCCTCCCTTTATATAGTAGTGACACATGGATGTAGGAATGATTACCATTTAGTAGTGAAATGTTAAAAAAATTTATAAAATATGTGAAAGACTTAAGACTGCACCGAGAGGCAATGCCTTCCATGCAATAGGTATTTTTGGTTCACCAAGCACTCTAGGTGGCTAAATGGCCCGCATAAGTAGGGGTCCCACGAGGGGGGCTTAAGCTCTATGGATTATGATCAAATTCAAAAGAAAAATGAATAGAGGAGTAATAGTCATTTATTTAGTCATTTTTATTTGTCTGATATTATTTAGTCATTTTTATTTTTCTGATATTAGTCATTTATTTAGTCATTTAGTTGTGATTTTACTTGATGACCAAATTAGTCACTTATAAATGACCAAATTAGTCATTTATTTTCCAAATACTACTAGTGTTAGTCATGTAGTCATTTATTTTCCAAATTCTACTAGTGATAATGGAGGAAAGAGTGATAAGGAATAATTAAATAATTGAAATAATTATTTAACTTATAAAAGGAAGAAAAGGTTAATGAACAGTTAAATAATTAAAATAATTATTTAACTATAGAAGAAAAGTGAAGAATGAATAAATAAATGAGAATTTATTTAATTATAGAGAGAAAGAAATATTAGCGAGATAATTAAATATTAATTTATTTAATTAATCGAGGTAAAGTAGAGGGAAAATGAATTAATTAAACAATTAAAACTATTTAATTAATAGAAGAATGTGACCTTAGAAGATAATCAAATAATTAAAATTATTCAATTATGTAAAGAAGGGAAATCAATAAGAAAAATGGCATTCACGGGCTTAGGACATTTTTTAGTGTCTATAGATGCTACTCACATGAGTACTAGGGTAACTTCACCCCACATCAAAATAAATTCATCTCATCATTCTACTAAGAAAGTTACTACTATCAATCCTTTCATTAACCTATCGTCCTCACCACTAACCATTTCATTGATCCCATACCAATCATTTTATCAACCCCATCATGAAACTTAATTGTTCATGTCCTTTTTCCATCACTATGGATCAACAAAATCACACACCATTCAACATCTTCTATAATGATGAATAAGTCACCACCTTCATGGGACTTAAATATCACTTCTTTCTAAAGGATTACAAAATATGTATTGAGTTATACTAGGATACGTTAGCATATCCTAGTCCCTCTAAATGACTAAATTATTTATCCCAAAACATCTCAATCCAAAACATTTCAATGGCGAAAGGTCCACAAGTCAACATGGATAAAAGAATCCCCACATAGGTGTTATTAATTACCTCCTAAATGTACATTTTAAAAAATAGGGATATGTAATTTAATGAAAAGTGTACTATCAATTAATTATTGGTAGGGGATTGAAAGTAAGCAATACTTAACCTAGAACAATAGTTCATCAAAGTATGGCTACAAAACTAGATTTCACATCACATTAAAAATTATTTTATTTTTTAAAGATAGACAAACCACATCTCATTCTCAAGGGATGATCATAAATTTCATATCATGATCTCATACCATATTTTTTCTTTACACACATAGGTCACATAAGAGGGCTACACCCACATAGTTCACATTATTCACAATACATACCAAGTATGTATAGTAACTTTTATTTCATCAATTGGTTTGAGTGAGATTTCACATTAGTATTTTATATGAAACTATTCTCCATCTAAAAACCACAAAATAAATTTCATTATCATCATAACCACAAGCATAGTTTTACATATTCATAGTTTTATCATCCAATACGAGTATTGTGAATATGGTTGAGGGGTGTTCAGTTTTACACTAACATTGATGTTGGAGTGTAAAATAAATAATAATAACTTTGAAATTTTCCCCTTATGTGCATGTTGATCCATATACTTATTTTCTCGTTATACATGCATCCATATAAATCTAGCTTCTCCATGCCATAGATTAAGAGGATTTAAGAAAATGGCTTAGGATAAAATCATTCCATTAGCATGGTTTGTGGACCTAGGTTCAAAATGACATGGATTAAGAGGAATTAAGAAAATTGATTAAGACCCATCGTAAGAGGATGTAGATGGTACAACTTGAAATCTACTCATTGATCCCCTTAAGACACTAATAATAATCAAATCGATCACTCATGTTTTATTATTTGTATATTGTTAGATGCTTGAAGTTTTTACAAACTTATTAAAGATCTATATATTAAACTTTCTCAACTTAGGAAAAAATCATTCCCTTAACATGGTTTAAGGACCTAGGAAAGATGGCATGTAGATTAAGGGGATTTATGAAAATAGGATTTAAGCGAAAAACTTCACTATTCCCTGTAAACACTTTAAAGTACATCAAGCCACAAAATTTTACATGTTATAGACATAAATGAGCCTTACACATTTTTTAATTTGTATAATTGGATCATTTATATCATGGATTAAGAGGATTTAATAAAATGGCTTAAGGGGATTAAATTTACCTAGAAATTTACTTTTTTTGTGTATGTTTTAAGTTTAATTTTTTAGTATGTACATGTATTAAAATTACATAGTTAGATCTTAAATTTTGAAATTGTATGTATCCTCAAGTTGAATGATGTATGTATGTGTAATTATCATATTTTTTCTTGTTAATATTCATGTACGTTTAAATTAAATAATTCTTGTAATTTCTCAACATGTATAAAATCTTGTTTTTAATATATGTTTATTTATAATTTCTATATAGATTCTTGAAAGTTAATTTTTTACTTGTTTATATATTTATATATTCAGGTTCACTAAATAATATCATGGATAACTTTGATATTGAGGATATTCTTAATCCATCATCACCACCCCCTTCACCTCAATACCCTCCACCTCCACCCCCTCCACCTCAAAACCCACCACCACCACCCCTAGGATCCAATGAGGCTCGCTTACGAGTGTAGATATTTGACAACATTAGATCCATGGAAGAAAAAATTAATTCAATTTAGAATGAAGCATTCATTCCACCCCACCTGATGTGTTTTGTAACTTCGATGAAAAACATCGTAGATGTTTTCAAGTCCATTGATTTGGACTTAGACAATCATCAAGTATGGAGAGAGGAGTGGTAATGGTATTATTCTGATGATCTCTCCTATAGGGAGATCCTTGCCCTCAAAATCATAAAATCCCATTTAGCTCCCTATTTTATTGACCTCGTCAATAATCAACCGATTCCTACAAGAAAAAAAATAATAACTATTAGGTTGTGTAGACATCCACAAATGGTAGCCAATTTTTTGGATCGGTGGTGGATGGTATTTGATCATCCACCACATGTTAATTGTGAGATTCCACTCTATTTTTTGTGAAAATTATATGTATAGTTTGTGTTGGGTAGGAAACCCAATTGTTTTGATTTCAAAGCATTCCAAGGTGTTGGTTGTGGCATGCCACAATAGAGGTTGGGGGCACAGGTTGATCCTCAATGAATTGTGCCTGCTCAACCTCTTTTCAACCCTCTCATTGCCATTCTTGTATCCATCCAACACCATGTGGTGGTATCTGCACTAGGAGCATTGAGTGCAATTTTAACAAGCCTCAATGAGCAAACTTCCAAGATGGAAACTAGGGTTAGTGGGAAAGACCATACAATATCTAATGATGGAGTTAGTTCTAGTACCACTCCACCTACGTCGATAGCTCATTTGTGTATGTGTTGTAATCAAATATGTTATGGACCTGATCAAGCTGCATCCTCTTCAACTACACGTGAAGCAACTAAAGATATTTATTCACTTTTTTATTTTTATGTGTTGATGGTCACCCTACAGATCATCCAACAAAGGTATATATGTTGAGTTTATAAAAAAATTAAGCATGTGTTTTTAATGAACATATATTAAAAAAAAATAGTTTAACAATAAAATTGTTTGGTGTAGACAATGGCCACAAGAACATTGATCAACATCTTTTGCTTGATTTTTTTTGCATCGACACTTGTGCAAGCTGGCCACTCATTTGGGGTACTTTTATTTTTTTGTATTAGATAGAGTTTAAATCATTTACATATTGTCACTAGTACAATTTTTTCCTTAGAGGGTCGAGAGCCTTATCAACACATTTTCAAAAACCTTTAAAAGGTCTATCCAACTTCCTTACAACATTTACATCACTATAAGATTACAAAAAAATTAGATAGAACGAGGAGATTTTAAAAAAAAAAAAAACATAGTAATATGTAGAGTGAATTGTTGTTTATATGGCCACCTAATTGTTTGTCCCTCCTCCGCTAATTTCTTTAGCATCCTCCTGGAAAATATTTTAATTTATAATTCAGTCCTAAACATGTCTAATTTATATTTATGATGGTTCAAGGAAGTCATCCAAATTCCACATCGGATCCACCATAGGGTGTGTTGAGTACTCCTCCATTGTTAAGTGTCTCATATGAGCCACTCGTATGTATATTGTTTTAAAAACCTATACTTATAATTTTATATTTGAATTTACTATATCAAATGTACATGTAATTATATTGAAAATATATGTCTATGTAGGTTGGTCCATGACCATGAGGATGGGTATAGCAAACCTGATTGATCCAAGCCAATGTTAGGAGTCAATTTCATTTCATGTTGTTTAAAAAAATTCAATGTGTGCACAATTTGTAGGTCTCTTAAAAATATTAAAACAAAAAATTGGGTACACAAGTGAATATATATGTTTTAACCTAATTTATATGTGCATGTGCATTATTTGAACTTGTAAAGCCTTGTTGGTGAAATTTTTCATCATGATGATGCCATACCACCTACAATAGCATATGCAAAGTAGGATGATAGAGGAGATGATTAGCCTCATACGATACTTTAACATTTTGATTATATTTAAAGTAAATTATATTAAATACATTGTGAATGACTTAAAGTAAATTTCAATTGAATATATGTTAATGTGTTAAATTATTTTTATTCTATAGCATGAGATAGGTCATGTGGAAGAGCATGCAGAGGAGGTCATCACAGGAGATCAGCAACATCATATGGTAATTTTTATGATTTATTAAATTAAATTGAATTAAATTATTTTTGAACATTTTAAATACGATTTCAAGTTTCTTTCTCTTGTACAGATTGATTCAGATCATCCTAGTCTGCGTGGAGTGAAGAGGTCTCTTGATTATAGGGATAATAAGAGTTAGATATATGTTTTAGTACATTTCATGTTTTGATACATTCCATGCACTCTATAAATATTTCAATACATTACATGTACTCTGCATACATGTTTCAATATTTTAGTATTTCATGCACTTAATCTATATATGTTTCATTATTTCATGGACTCTATATGTTTCATTATTGCAATATTTTAGTATAATTTCATGGACTAGATCTACATATATGTTTGAGTATTTTCATGGAATTTATATACTTTTTCATGCTCTTTATAATTAATTTTAGTATTTTATAGACTATTATTGTTAAATAGTAATTTACATATGTAAATTTATGTATTTTAACTTGAAAAAATTAGTTATCCTTGTGAGACAATATTTTATCATTAAATTTCAATATTTTTCATACATTATAATTTAAGAGTTAAAAAATAATTAACACTTATGTTTTTGAAATTAAAAGTGACAAATAAGGGTTTCATCCCTTTAGAACAAGGCCATGCGGGTCAATGACCAAGAAAATGAGAAGAGAAACAAAACAAGGGTGCAGACCCTTTAGAACAAGGCCCAATGAGCCATCAACATCAAGAAATCACAGCAGTGACAGCCAAGAATAACCAACACCTAGTCATAGATGACCAAGAGGGACAAGACACCAAGGACCAAGAGTAGTCCAAGCCAACAAAAAACTTACAATCTCTTCCTAACACTAAAACTAGGAGCAACCAAACACATAGAACAAAGACCCTACAACAGCAGGCCAATAACCAACCTTCCACTCAGAAGGCTACACTCCAATTGCAACAACAGACCTACAGCATATCTTTCACTCGAAGTAAACAAACTAGAGCCTAACGTGCTTACAAACGCAAAGGGGTAAGAATCACCACTTGCAGCAGAGCAACACTCATCAAGAGGCACCGACCAACTTGACACCAACCCCAAGACCACCTCAATAAGATGGGGCTCCCCTCTAAAGGAGAGGAAGAAAAGGGGACCAAAACTACCAGCAGAACCTCCTTCCCAAGCAAGAATGTTCCACCTCAATAGGAACTGGAAAAGGAGAGATGCACAAACCACCACGCCTACAATCACCAACTCCACCTCAATAGGAGCGATATTCACCTCACTAGAACACCATGATTGTAGGAATAGGAAGCAAGCATGAATGTCAGTAGTACAAGCCCATAGCTCCTCCCAAGGCATCCAATTGGAAGAAAAAGGAGGGACAAAAAAATCCTCCCAGCCAACAACAAAATCAATCCAAAACACCATAAAACCATCAGCTCCAACCACAGCTAAAGCACCTTCTATCTCGAGGGGCACCCCAAAAACCAAGGGGTAGGGCCTACTCCTACAACCAAGCATAAGAACCTCCACAACCATTTCCACCAACCTGGAAACCTTCCATAAGCACAAACCCCACCCCCACGAAACAGAGCAAGGTCTCCATGGCCACCATAGGACCAACAACGAAGCATCCACATAACACTGCTACAAAGGGAAGCTAATAAATCACAACAATCCAACCTCAAAGAGCCAACTCCGCCAAGGAGTATTCATACCAAGTCTAACCACCCCCAAAGAAATTCTCACTTTAGGCAAAGAAGCCCAATAGAACAACAGAATCAACTTCCACCAGCAGACAGAGAGACCCTAAAGTAGAGAAGTCTCCAAACCAGCACTGAGGACAACATACTCAATATTAGCACTCAGAAAGCAACAGGCCAAAAAAGACCCACAAACCACAAAAGCTATAGCCTTCACATCATAAACACACCAATCAGTAGCATCAAGGTCAAAAAATACCCCAAGTAAAGCCAAGGGAGGGGCCCAACCGACCACCCCTTGCTCCAAATCACAAAGAAAGCCCCCACAACCAAGCTACAAATGCTTTGTCACACTCCTCTTACACGCCATGCTCATAGTGCCAAACCAAGATACAAACCTAGTGGATTCACCCAAAAATAGTAGCAACCAAAGTCCACCGCAAATAGCCAGAAAGGAGCACAACGACTGCCAGAACATAACAAAAGATGTGTGATTGTCCCCACACAACCCACACAAGGGGAGCAGTGAACAGAGTCACCATCCCCACCACTAATAGAGAAAGACAAGATACCCACACTGCTTTGCAACCCAGCAGATACCAAAGTCAAAAGAAGTAGAGAACAAGTCCAAGCATGGGCAACAACTAGCTCAACCTCATCGACACCACCACCAACATCACCATTGATAACAACTTCAGAAGATTCAAGACACCCTCAATAGCAGAAGTATCCAAAAGCAGACAATAAGGTAGGAGAAAGGAAAGAATCAACCCACCACAGCCAAAGCCCTTCAAAGCTACGACCCACCCCAACACACACACCATAGCAGATGCCATCCACACAACATATAGGAGCAACCAGCACAAATCCATCCTCGTCTAAATCATCCTCCCCATCGTCGCCAAGTCAGAGGAATTCAAATTTCCTCGCCTGCACTCATTCTCGCCCAATTGCAATGGTTGTAGAGCCATTTTATTTAACACTTATGCTATCTAAGAAATTAATAGGACATTTAAATATTTATACATTACATTTGATTCATAGTCAAGACATTAATAGAACATTAATGTGAAATTATAAGACATTCGAATATTCCTACTTTGCATTTGATTCATAGTCAAGACATTAATTGGAAATTAATTTAAAATTAATATGAAATTAAAACGACATTCCAATATTTGTACTTAACATTTGATTCATAGTCAAGATATTTAATAGGACATTAATGTGAAATTATAGAAATTTGAAACTAAAGTTGAAATTAATAGGACGTTGAAATATGTGCACTTTAGGTGGTCAAAGAATTCAAATATGTCTCATGTTCAATCACATTAGATAGATATAAATAAGGATATATGAATTAAGGGGTCCGATGAAAAATTATGGCTTGAAGGGTCTTTTAGGATGTATTAAGGGGTCCTAATAGGATGTTGTAAGACCCTACCTCGCATGTGACTAGTAAAACCTTAAATTGTCATATATATCTCATAAATAGATGGTTAGATATATTGTGGGTGATAAATAAGGTGATTGTCTCACAATAACCTTTTAGTTATTTTTACTTTATGTTATATCATCATTATTTGAATTAATGAAGGTATATGTGCATGTGAGTTATTGAATAAGATTATGAAATTATAAGATGAATTTGAAATAAGATAATTCTTGTGTCGTATTACATTGGATGAGTAACTAGCTATGCAAATGATTCATGAATAAAGTTACAAAGATTTGATTTAGAATTAATGCACGATGTATTATTATGCTCTAATTGTGCTTAATTGTGTTGTGCAGGAAAGTGAGTCAATGTGGGATTAACATTAAAAGTGAAGTAAGTAATGTGGTAGTAGTTTACTTATTTTGAATATCTAGATAGAACCTTAGAATCTAGGAAATATTTTGAGGACTAAGGTCCATGTGTAATGGTGATTTATGTGGTTTAGGTGTGAAGTGTGTTTGTGGAAATAATTGTCATACCTTGTGGGTAAATGTGAGAGTGGGGAATTAAGGTTGTAGACCCTTAATTAAGTTGAAATTCTAATTACTTCTTTCATGAGCTTTTAAGAGGTCTTAAAAAAGTTTATTTTGTGTAATTTCACCTTTTTCTAATACCCTAAAGCAAGTATCTATGTGTTGAGGGTTTATTTATGACCATATTTGGGCTATATTCAAGATATGACCCTTATTTAATGCCCATTTAAGGGAGTAACAAGTTTAAAAGATCTTGGGGTAAAGGAAAAGTCTCTTGACTCGCAAACTCATTTATGAGATGGGACATTAGAGAAGGGTGGAAAAATACTCCACCCTTCTCTTAATGAAAAGAAAGACTTTTAAGATAGAGTAGAGTACACTATTTCTTTTTAAGAAAGACTTTTAAGATAGTGTGAGCACTTGTGGAGGATTGTTTTTGAAGATTGAATGAGAGGGTAAAAAAAATCACTCCCTCATTCAAAAATATTCAAGTTGAATCCCTTTATATTTTGTTGAGAAAGGAAAATAGGGTTGTTACCCACTTCTCTTTTGGGAGAACCCTTATGTTTATGGAGTGAAGAATGAAGGAGAAATGATGGAGAGAAACAAGGAGCTCTCACATATAATGGAAGTATTCAAGAAGTATGGTTGTAGAGATAAGTCTCTATTTCCATTATTAATATCAAGTTATTTTATTTAAATGATTTTTTGTATTATTTTGTCATTGTTTAAAAAGGGAGAGCTCAAGTTTGAGAGTATGTGAGTTGAGAGTTTATTTGGTAAAATGGGTAGATAGAAAATTGTGGCTAAACTATTCATTTCAATTTTTTCATACCAAAATCATTGGTAGTATTTTTTTTCTTTCTTGAAGGAATGGCTAGAACCCTATGAAGCTTCATGAAGCCATTTATGGTAGGGTGGAGAGAAAATCCTTGATATTTGGCATGGAAATCATATTTTTGTTTTCTCCATCTTGTTTGTAATATTGCAAGTTAAAAGATGAGCTTCGTACTTTATGTAATTAAAAAATGAAAAGAGCATGTTCTTATATATTGGTATGCTATTTGTTTCATTGATAAGTAGCATTTGTGATATGGAAAGTTTGAGGAAATTGTAGCTTGTTGAAAAGAAGAAGTGAAGGAATTCTATAAACATGTATTAAAAGAAACGTTTAAAACAAAGAGTTATTTTTTAGTTATTCTTGGAAACAATTATTGTGTAAATTTAATTATATTCATTTTGTATTGTTTAAACAAGTTGTTATAAAAAGAAAAAGAAGTATTTCTTGTAACCTTTTAAGTTAGGCAAGAGTGATAATTTTCTATGCTTGGGATGATAGGAATTTTCATTTATGTGAAAGAATATATATATTTAACTTATACATTATGACAAAGAAAAAATGGGTATTCATTTATGCTACTCAAGGGGAAAAAAAGAAGAGTATAAATTAATGGGAGTTTAAAGATGATTCCTTTCTCTTTACAATTTTAACACTTAAATCAATGTTGAATATACATACATACATATATATTTCAACAAATATATATTTTATAAAACTAAAAATAACAAAATATGTTTTAAATGTTCAAAATAAAATATTATATACTTATATTGTAAATAATTATGTATTATTTACAGATTTAATATCTAATATTCATTTTAATAGAGCTTAAAATATTTAAAAGTCTCTCAAAAAAATTAATACTAAAAATAGAAAGTGAAAAAAGATGGGGAGGGCGACGGACAGGCAGGTTTGGGGGGCCGCGGCTCCCATATTTTAGAGAAGAGCATTTTAAAAAAAGAACCTTAGTTCAGCATCCCCTTCTTTTTTAAATAACATTAAAACCCTCTGTAAAAAAATGCAGTTTATTACATAAGCATTTGCTATCCAAAACACAATATATTATTTAGAACCTACAATTCAAACATTACATATAACTGTGTATTCATCCACAGATAAAATAAAATAATCACAATTTTATGGTTGTTTTGAGAATACGGTAGGAGGTAAGCAACCACAAAGTTAAGGGTTATGGTGTAGGGTTTCCACAGTTATTCTTACCTCATTTAATTCTTCTCATGAGCAGGACGTTGGATAATGAATGTAAAGTTTAGTAATTGGCATTTAAATTGTTATTCCCGCCTTTCACAATTTTTTAATTTTAGGAATTCATTTGCATTAATATTCTTTAATATTCTCTATTAGTAATGATATTATCATTATTAATGATATTATTAACAATTAAGTTGCGGATAAAATAGAAGCTTCCATAGGATATAGAAGTGTAGTAAAAATCAATTGGACTAAGATTTCAATAAATATGAGTTAATATTATCAATGTTGAAATGGATATTGATAGTATCACTATAAAGATTATTATTTCAAGATAAATAAATAAAAATATTAATAATAATAAATTTAATATTAATTACATGGAGAGAAGTCTTACGATGGCATTCTTGTGTTGAGAAAAACTCTACCTTAAATCAAAGAGAGTTATTGAAATCATCACTCTTTATTTTATTTTTTTATGTAAATCTTGATATTTGAAATTAAAAATTAAAAACTATAAAAATAAAGATAATGGACTTTTTTCCAAATGTTTTATTCTTCATGCATCTATATTTGGCGCACAAGTAAATAAAACCATTATTGGTAACCAGTTTCCTTCTTCTGTAATTGTTTTACCTAACCATTGCTCTCTAACCATTCTTGGTGCATTTATGTTTTGCGAATGTGAACAAAGCCATTCCTCGTCATCGTTCATTAACCAGCAAATTCAAGTTCAAACATGTGGCTTCTGCAATACTATTTTTCGTCCTCACCACTCGCCATGTTTGATATTCGGGTGCGAAAATACAAAGGAATGTGTGGTGGTATGATCAGGTGTGCCTGGGTATTGGTGGTACGGTGGGGTGGGCTTCATCATCACCACCGACTGGGCAGCGAGAGGTCGTTCATCAACCAAGCATCAATATATTTGAAGCCTCCAATGAGGTATTACCATTTTTAATATGGACTTTTTTATGCTCAACTGTGTCAAATAACAAATAAATAATGCACCTATTGGTGCAGTTGGTACTAATGAAGCAGGGAGGGTAGATAATCTACATAGGCTCTCTTGGTCACCAATCTCAAACGCTAATTGATTATGTTAAGGCAATTTAGGGAGTTCCCAAAATCACAAAGGGGATTAACCCTGCCACATAGATGCTTGATGTTACCTCCCACGGAGCCGAAGCACATCTTGGGGTTGACATTGCCGAAATTTATAAGAAATCGCCCCTCTGCAAGTAATAATCTCTTCACTAGTAGTGTGCTCCCAAACATTTGAAACTTCATTTCAGTTTCTTTCTATGTGGTATTCATATATTTAATGAGGAGAAATGCACAGGAAAAATGAAATCTTGGTCAAGGGGTTAAGCAAACCTATTGCAGGATCCAAAGATTTACATTTCAATAGAGAATTTGCACAACCATTTTTAGTTCAAGCGTGGGCCTGTTTGTGGAAGCAACATTGGTCCTACTGGTGGAATCCCCAATATAACGTTGTTAGATTCCTATTCACTTTCGGATGCACTCTTCTTTTTGGCACAATTTTCTGGAGAATGGGGCACAAGATGTAAGAACTTTACTAAAATTTAATAATGGTTCAAAATGCCACACAAAATTATGGCTACGAGACTTCCCAAAACCCAGAAGAGAGGGTATCAACCTCAAGCACCAGCAAAATGGGCCATTGTTCTGTATGCAGTAGCAAGGCTCTTTGCGTTGCTCTCGGCCTTCTATTACAGAATTTGTCATGGCCAAGCCTTCTATTAGAGAGTTTGTAGATGTTCCATGGTCACTGGCATCAAACTAATGTGAGACAAACCGCTGAAAGCTATCTTACTTACAGTCTTTCTGTCATTTTGAAAATTTCCTTTACTCGTTGTTTTGTTAACATTAAAAATTAAATGTGTGATTTTAACGAGCACAGTAAGGGGCACCTTTGTAAAATGATCGTGATCTAAAAGATAAGCAGCCACTTCCTTGATTCCTGCCTCTCTCACTCTTTACTGATCTTTATCTGTGAGTAGATAAATGTCATATTGTTCATTCCTTCAAATCTTTCAATGTGTGACAATAGAGTAGACTTTGTTTTTACAAATCCATTAGACTAAATGTATGTTCATTGAGTGTTCCTTCAAATGTAGTGGCAATCAGATGAAGTTCTCGGTGCTTGAATATAATAACTCATGTGAATTAAAAGCATTTTTTTTATAGTAATAGGAATGTGGTCTAGCACAAATTATTTTGTATTTTTGTATTTGAATTAGGATTTGGTTGCGAGAAGAATTATTCAAGAAATTTGTTTAGGTACATGAATATATTGACTTTCAATGCTTGAATATAATAACCCATGTGAATTAAAAGCATTATTTTTAATAGCAATAGGAATGTGCTTTTGTATTTGAATTAGGATTTGATTGCGAAAAGAATTATTTAGAAAATTTGTTTAGGTACGTGAATATATTGACTTTCAAGAACAATCAAGAAAGGACTAAAAGTGATGAATTGTTTTAAGCCCTTCCATTTTGTGCTCTACAAAGAGAACACATATCAATTGACTTATGGACAGTTTCAAACTTCCACCAATGAAGATGCATTTTCCTTGTGGTTGATATTCTATTGAAACATGTTGATGTTATTCTCACAATGCCTAATGTCTAAGGTAGTGAGATATCATATCCTTCTAAAAATATTTACAATGGTGTGAGTGGTAAAGTTTTAATATCCTAAGATTATGAGTCTATTTTAGTTGGGATATGATTGAAGAAAATGTGTACAACAAGATTAAGTCATTCAAAAAAAAATTGGTGAGGAAACAAAATATCAAATTTACAGAGTCAGTGACATTTTAGAGGGTTACTTGAATACACTTTGTGATTAACCCAAAGTAAGTAGTTTTAGCACACATTATTTTTACATCATTTGCTTTCATTTCTCTCTTGAAATGAGCCATCTTGAAGAGGTTTGGTCAAGACTTCACAATTTAGCATGTTTTATGCATTCACTCCACTATCATCCATTGTAATTGAAGAGGTTTGGTCAAGAATTCACTTGAAATAAAGTATAGAGAGGAGAGATGGGGAGAGATAAAGAGAGGGAGGGAGAGATGGGGGAGATAGAGAGAGGGAGGGAGAGACAAGGAGAGATAGATAGAGGGAGAGATAAGATGGGGAAGAGGGAGATATATGTAGAGGAGAGAGAAGAGGGGGATAGAAAGAGGGAGAGGGAGAGATAGAGGTTGATATAGAGAGATAGACAGGGATAGGAAAAGAGATAAAGAGATAGGGAGATATATGTAGAGAAGGATATGTATAGAAAGAGATAGAGAGATGAGTGAGGTAGATTGGGTGAGAAACTAAGATAAATATATAGAGTAGAAGAGATGGAGTGAATAAGATAGAGACAGGTAGACATTTATAGAGATAGGGAGAGAGAGAGAGAGAGAGAGAGATGGGAATAGGGAGGGAGAAAGAGGTAGAGAGATGGGGAGAGATAGAAAGAGGGAGGGAGAGAAAGGGAGAGAGATAGGTAGAAGAGGGAGATAGAGAAGATGGGGGAGAGGGGGGATATATGTAGAGAAGGAGAGAGAAGGAGAGGGGCAAAGGGAGAGGGAGAGATATAAATAGAGGGTGATATAGACAAATAGAGAGGGATGGTCAAAAGAGATAAAGAGAAGATAGATAGGGAGATATATGTAGAGAAGGATATGGATAGAAAGAGATAGAGAGACGAGTGAGGGAGATCAAGTGAGAAATAAAGATAAAGACATAAAGTAGAAAAGATGGAGAGATGGGGTGCTCAATAAGATAGAGAATGAAGAAGGGTGAGAAAGGGAAATGATGTATATGTATAGGGATAGAGATAGAGAAATAGATGTAGAGAGATATAGATAGAAAGGGATAGAGAGAGGAGTGAGAGAGAGAAAGAGATAGAGGTAGATGTAATAAGGTGTAGATAGAGAGGGGGAGGGGGAGATAGGGAGATAGAGATAGAGAGGGCAAGAGTGAGAGAGAAAGGTGATAGAGATAAGTAATAGAGAGGTGTAGATAGTTGAAAAGATAAAGAGATAGAGCTAGAGGTAGGGAAGGAGAAACAAAGAGTGTTTGTATATGAGTGAGAGAGAGATATAGAGAGGGATATATATTTACAAATCGATAGAGAGGGAGGGAGAGGGGAGAGAGAATTAGAGAGAGGAGAGAGAATTAGAGAGAAATAGAAAGAGGGAGTGATAAGGAGAGAGGGAGAGACAGAGATAGAGATAGATATATCTTGGGAAAGCAAATATCAAACAAAAAGAAAAAGAATAAAGGCTTCAATCCTTGGAATATAACACATGTACATAATACCACAAAATGCATCCCTAAGTCACTTATACATTGTACTAAATTCCAAGGGCACTACTTTGGGGGCACTTTGGAATATAACACATGTACATAATACCATAGAATGCATTCTTGAGTCACTTATATATTGTATTAAATACCAAGGACACTACTTTGGGGGCACTGCAAAAAACTAGATCTTAATAAGAAAATGTTTGACAAGCCTACCATTGAGCCATGCAGAAAAGAAAAAATGTATTTTACTCTTGAAGATGTTATATATCTACTATAATACTACAAGATAACCCAACTTATGTGTATCGTTTCACATAATACAGTGAATGATGATGACGCTCTTATTGTATATGATACCATAATTCAATGATATTAAATTATGATGCAACTAATGAAAATATTATTACAAACACACAATATTAATATTATTATCATTTTGGATTCCTACAATTGATATCTCTCAACGTTTTCTATATAGAATATGTGATCGGATAGATATGCTAGTGTTATTGTTCACTCAAATGATAATAATATTAATATTGTAAATATGAGTTAAATAAGGATATCAATATTGGTATAATCATAATAATATTATGGATCTTAATATTGTTTTATTAGTTAAAGAAAAGTAATATTAATTGTATTTCAATATGAAATTTAATATTAAAATATATTATTGGATAAGATAACAATAGTATTATTGTTAATATGAGATTTATTAATGATATTAACTCAGTTAAATACAAGTGCTATTAATAATGTCAAATTAAGAGTAAATATAAATAATATTAAGCTGGGGTAAATGAGTTTCTTTTGTTTTACAAGAAATAATTGTTGATCAAATAGAAATGTCTTTACCGTAGAGACCAATTACAACATAATGAAATATATTATTATTGAAGGTGATTAAATGAAGATATTATTCCAAGCTTCTCAGGTTCAATTAAATATGACCATTAGTATTGATTCAATGGTTATTAGATAATATTATTATCCTTAAGATTATTTGTTGGTTTATTAATAATATTTTTGTTCAAAAATGTTTTAGCAATTAAATATCAACATATTTTTGTTCTAGTGTTCCAATTGTCAAAATAAAAATAAGAATTTGATTATTATCATATTATTAATTGAATAGTAACATTCTTATCAAGGTTTAAGTGTGAAACCAATAACAATGATATTATTAATATCTAAAGGGTTGATGGATCAACAATACTAACATCACTAATGTAACGCCCCGTCATGCGAACCCCAAAGGACAAATAAACAATAATTACAGCACAATTTTTTTTTTAAAAGTAAACATAACATACATGTAATACACATTAAATCATAACATGAATTTCATTTAAGAAGATTCATTAGCACATACATCCCTTGGGGTACACAAAGAGTCATTACGAGACTGAGATCCACACAACGACAATAAAGAATAAAACCAAAGATATAATTCATAACAAAGTAAACATTAACAAATGTATACATGATAATCATTGATAAGAACCCATCTGAGTACATAAATACAACATATACATGATTAACTTAACACAATGAATAACAACTGCCAATAGCCACATAAGGTTTAATGTTACATTACAATACAATATTCAAGAAGTACAATGATACAAAAGTGTTTCCAATATGCATGGAAACCATACAACAAGAATCATGATACAATGAATAGATGAAAACTGGCTCCATGACGGATACAACTCTGGAGTCGCTGCAACAGCACCAATCCACACCTCTCGATCCTCGACCGGGGACCCAATGGGGTGCTTAGCACGTTCCACCCGACCATGTGAGTCCGAAGACCCACCCCCCGTGCTGAGGAGCTAACAAGAAAGAGACCACAACCAAGAACATCCAAACAAGGAACCACAAGACTCAACATACAAAAGTATCATAAAACTCAAGGATTACAAGAGTCAACATACTAACTTAAAATCATAAATCCCATCACATAAATTAAAGCAATGACCAGTAAACAAGTAACCAAAGGATGATCATGAAACACTTCCAAATCAACTGAATTAATAAACATAATACAATTCCAAATAATACAATAACATCATATCACAGTATCATAAGATACAAGATTGTAAATCAAATATAAATGAGATCATACAAGACCGCAAAACATACTAAAGATGTATTAAAACAATAATCATAAATCAATTTAAATCAATTCAAACAACAATCTAAACCAACTCCCATAACCTACTTCCAGAGGAACACAATAAAGTAAAACACATGGGCAACTAGGGGAGAGTGTCGTCGCATAGCCTACATGGGTTATCCGGCCCTTCCTCAAGCTGAGGCATCGGCCCCCATCTATGAATATCTGGCCCTTCCTCCTACTTGAAGCCGACACCATAGGGTAGCTCATGCGAGCCGATAACCTCTCATGAGGACGAGGTTACGACCTTGCCAACCACGGCCTTCTCGGCCTTCCATTAGTCTGCGGAAGCACTAATGAAGACGAGGCATCCATTTTTTTTAAATCTTATTATGATGTTACTACCCAACCCTCCTAAATTAATTATTAGGTTTTCACTTGATAACCAACTCACTCATGGGTTATCCTGAGCCCTTCCCCTTCAACGGGGTGCCAGCCCCCACGAGGAGCCACTCTCCCTAGAGACCCAACAACATAAAAACAAAGAAACCAAGGGTTGTACCATCAAAATAAGAATATTAGATCACAACTGAGAAGCATGCGAGGCATTACCCATCTCGCTATAAATACAATATCCAAGTCTCAACAATTCCCATACAACCCTTTTAAAATCATGAAACCAAAATACTTGCCACATCAAGGGCACATAAAGAGAGAGAACATGGGTATCAATCATCTCAAGCCTCACGGAAGCCAAAGAATGAAAACCCACAAATGAGGGTAAAGTGAAGCAACATGAGTATTTCTCCAATAATTCCAACACAAGGATAAAATTTCATCAATTATGAGAGTAAATCAGAAAATCCATAAAAGGGAAAGATTCATCAAGACCCATCCACAAGCAACAATGGTGTCACCTCAAATAGGGAAACGCAAAAGAAAATCAACCTTTAAACAAAATCACTTAATAAAACCAAAAGCCACCAACTAGGTATTCCACGGGAGACCTCAATTTTCTCCTCACAAGAACCCCCTTATAGTGGTACGCAAATCACCTTCATAAAATCAACAATGTAGCAATGACAACAATAATTGCAAGACCACAAGAGCTATTTTCAATTCAAATATAATGAGTGAATACATTGAAATAAGACCAACAACTGCATCCAGACTAAATAATCAACTTCGATACAAAATAAATCAGAAATTCAAGAAGATCAACCATCCACAACTCATAACCCAAAACATGAGTTCCCAACTACATTGCAACAAAATTTAAATGGCAAAGGATTCATTGAATCAAAATTAACCTACAACGGCATTCATACCAATACGGAAATTTCCAAAAACAATCCTTCAATAACAGAGGTAAAAGCATGCATCCAGGCATCCAAGGGACCAAATTAAAGAACACCTTAAATACTCAATCACTCACAACTCCACCAAACATTCGCATAATAAACAACAACCAAAAATTCAAACAAGAACAATATTTAATAGCTAATCAATTAACAACCAGAACTAAATGACTTTACAACTTACCCAACAATTTATGATAATCATCACAAGTAAAAAGACTTACCCATAAAGAGAACTTACAAACCAACCATTAAATGAATATAAGGGAAGTCAATTTTCAAAAGATTAAAAAATTCCATTTCACCAATAAACTATCCAATTCGAAAATACCCTAATCAATCTCTAACCATGCCTATACATTTAAAATTCCCCTTTTCATTTATCAACACAATTGAAAACTACTTAATAATTGGGTAGTTAACTCATTATCATTTCATAACTACTTATGTCCAAAATATTATCTCCATTTTCCTTTCATCATACTAACTCAACACTCACTTCCAATATTTAAATTAATTGTGAAAACCACTTAAGATCAATTGTCTATACTTTAAAATAACAATAATAACAATACTCTAAATACTTGAACTACATATTAGAAATTACCACCTTAAAATCTTAAATCTATCTAAATAAATTTACACCCAAAAATACCTTTTAAAACCACTACATATCTATATATTTTAATTATTTTCGAAGAAGGAAAGTAGCAAGAGAATAGATCTTTTCTAAGAATCCAACAAGTCTACAAGATTTAAAGTTCTTCATAAAAAGATAACTTATTCGATTCTATATTAAATCCTATTTCCACCCTATACACATTTAAAAATAAGAATTAAACAATCAATGCTGACATATATATATATATATATATATATATATTCATAAATTGCCCTTCTACTAGATTATCCTATCAAATTTCACAAATTAACAAATTAAAAGGAAATTCTTTTCTATTCCAAAATATTCACTCAAAACAAGAATTAAATAAATCAATGCTATCATATATTCGTAAATTGATTTTTCAACTACTTATCCTCTTATAGTTGGTAATTTAATAAATCAATAACAACAACCAGATTTCTTTCTATATTATTATTATTTCCATTTTAAACAGATTCTGCTTTATTTTAACCAGAAAAAGAAACAGAATATATATATATATATATATATATTTTAACAAATTTAAATAATACTACAACAGTTAAATCGGAGGACTCTAAATAAATGGTGTTAATAAATATATATATATATATATATATATATATATATATATATATATATATATATATATATATATATATATATATATATATATATATATATATATATATATCTGAAATATAAAACTATATATACAAATATATATATATATAAATAAAATATATATATATCACATTATATTTATAAAAAATAAAATTTACCTGATAATAAAATATAGAATTAGCATTTTCCAAAATCAAACAACATA
>VDFB02058242.1:230226721-230254740 GCA_007258455.2 Sequoia sempervirens
ACATAATACCTCAAAGCGACGTCTCCTGCAGGATGAGCATGAAATGGATTTGTTTTAAGGCTTAAGAAACTCTCAAGCAAAAGGAATTTGGCAGGTGTAAAACCCGATTACACCACCTTAGCCAACCTTCTAATTGCCTTAATGACAACATATAAATCCTACCCAGAATGAAGGATGCCATAATATCCAACCTATAACGAAACATTCTGGCAGATCATATGCGGGTCTGTGGTGAATGACACACAGCCACCAAACAACATTTTGCGGCCTCTTTAGCAGTAACCATGGCCTCCACTCTGTTCTCAAATTCCTCTTCTGGGCGCGTGGACAAGGCCCTCCCCTGCTGGCAGAGTCCCTGTCCCCCTAGAATGGGTGGTTTTCCTTCCCTTCATCAAGTGTTATGCCTTACCAAGAAAAGCATGCAGAATGGGAACGCTTTCACAAGACACGTGCACTGCTGGCAGGAAGAGGATGCTAGACAAGACACATGGATCTTGGAAGGATAGCCTTGGAGTAAGGTGGAGGGCACCACAGGGACAGGTGTAAATCTTAAGCTGCCTCCATAAGTTTAGTTATTTTATAAATTAAATATAAATATATGTTTATTCTTACTTATCATTTACTTAATAAATTACTAAGTAAATGAATAAACAATAATATATTTATTTTATTTATCTTTTATTTATTTATTTATTTATTCATTTCTAAATAGATTTATGTAGGGAATTTCAAGAATTAGATATACAATTTACTTCTAAAATCAAACAATGGTATTGTTGTAATTATTTATTTTATTTTATTTTATTATTATTTTTAACTAGAACATGTATTAGAATTTTAGAATTAAAATTCTTAGCTATAGGAATCAACTAAATTATCAAGACGAATTGGAATCAACTAAAAGACAATTAGTCATCTAAAACATATTACTTCGTAATTTCCTAATACCTAAAATATGAATAAATTATTATGGATTCCTAAAATCAATCCATAATGATAGGGTACGTAAGTATTCTATACCTAAATAAAGATCATTCAAACAAGTTTATAATCAATAACTTGACAATCCCTGACCCCAATAAGCAACTAACTATATTCTCATAATCGATCATCTTATGTGGACATGATGAGGAGTGGTCTCACACTTAGTTTATTTTCTAAAGACCTGTACTCAAATTCATGCATAGTGAAACAATTCTTAATTTTAATTAATCATTTTAACAAAATCACTAAGTACACCAGAAAACAAACTTACTTGGAAACCAAAGATGACCAAACTATAGGGGCACTACAAACCAACCCTACTTGGGGCTCAAATACCTCACATAAATGTGAGTAGATCTCCTTTTGGATTATCATTTTCGGTAAGGTACTCACTAGTTAGACCTTGGATTTTTCCTTAATCATTTATGTAGCAACCCGAGTGAAAAATCAATTTGGGTCGTACCCCCTTGGAGTAATCACTTCTCCATAGGAAATCCCTGAACAAAAGAAAGAAAAGATAAGATGTAGTGATTTCTCTTACACCCAAGATCAACGAAGGCAAGGGGTGAGGATACTTTCACTAATACCTTATGGGCTCTACAATAGAATGTGCAATTCACCAAACATAAAAGACACTGATTCATTTTTAAATCCAAATCAAAATGTTCCTATTTAAGTGAAATTGAAAACAAAAAATCCTATAAGAACACATGAGTCAATAGTTTTGATAATATTTTCTTCTCCAAACAAATGCCACACACTGCCAATAAGATGATAGTAACCCAAAAACTCTCTAACCTAATGCAAGCAAAAAGGAATAACTAAAAAAAATTGAATTTAAAACTTTGTACCCAAAAACAGGCAATTGCATCGTTATGCATCGCAAATGTAGACACTAAAAAAAATTTCCTAAGCCTGTGAATGCCATTTTTCTTGTCAATTTCCCTTCTTCTCTACATAATTGAATATTTTTAATTATTTGATTATCTTCTAAGGTCACATTCTTCTATTAATTAAATAATTTTAATTATTTAATTAGTTCATTCTCCATTTCTTTATTCTTCCCTCAATTAATTAAATAAATTAATATTTAATTACGTTGCTAATATTTCATTCTCTCTATAATTAAATAAATTCTCATTTATTTTATTCATTCATCACTTTTCTTATAGTTAAATAATTATTTTAATTATTTAACTATTAACTAACTTTTTCTTCATTCTATAGGTTAAATAATTATTTCAATTATTTAATTATTCCTTATCACTCTTCCCTCCATTATTAAATAATTAATCTAATTTAATTATTTAGTATGTCATCCCATTTTCTCCACTTTTAATGAAATGGTTTTCTTAATCATTTTAGTTTAATCCCCATTTCCCCTTTTCTTCAATAATTAAATAATCACTTGGATTATTTAACTTCTCATATTCCCTCTCAACTTAAATAATCTTATTATTTAATTTTCTCCACTTTCCCTCCACTTCTTCTTTTGAATCTCCACCATTTATCACTTTTGGTCTCCTTTTAATCTTAACCGTCCGTCCTTAGCAAGCCCTAACCCTACCTCTTCGTGGTGTAAGCAACCTTGACTGTTGATCTTTGCATCATTTTGGGTTTCAATCTTGACCGTCCATTCGAATGAATTTTCTATAAAAGATATTTGTCTCCATCATTCCATTCTTACAACCATGATCTCTAATGTTCTTGCTATCACTATCACTCAAACTTGTACTTGTAGACAACAAAATTTGAAGGCAAGTTTGCATACGTAGCAAAATGGAGGAGATGTAAGGGAAATTACTCAACTTTAGGATGGGAAGTTTGGTATTAATTTTTTGTTATTTGATTTCCATTGCAATTTGTGCTTTCTTGTTTGGATTTGGGTCTTTTGGGTTTATATTTTAAGTAGTTAGGTTCACCAATGTAGGACAAGGTGGAAATCAAGTGCAAAGGCAAAGATCAATAGTAGCAATTACAAATACTTAAAATATAAACCCAAAGGTACCAAATCCAAACAAAGAAGCACAAATAGAAATAGAAAAAAAGAACAAAGAATAAATACCAAAATCTATATGCCATGATTGAATCATCTTCCTTGCATCTCCTCCATTTTGTTGTGTATGCAAGCTTTCCCTCTGAATTTGTTGTATGCAAGTGCAAGTGAAGTGATAGTGATATAAAGAATATCAGAGAGCATGTAAGGTTGGAATGATCGAGACAACTCTCTTTTATAGAAAATCCATTCAAATGGATGGTCAAGATCAAAAGCCAAAATGATGCAAATATCAATGGTCAAGGTTACTTGCATCACGAAGAGGTAGGGTTAGGGCTTGCTAAGGACAGACGGTTAAGATTAAAAGGAGACCGAAAGTGATCAATGATGGAGATTCAAAAGAGGAAGTGGAGGGAAAGTGGGGCAAATTAAATAATAAGATTATTTAATTTGAGAGAGAATATGAGAAATTAAATAATCCAAGTGATTATTTAATTATGGAAGAAAAGGGGAAATAGGGATTTAATTAAAATGGTTAAAAAAAACCATTTAATTAAAAGTGGATGAAATGGAATGGCATACTAAATAATTAAATTAGATTCATTATTTAATACACTAGTACAAAAACAACAATATATGACTAAATAAACTACTAAAAATTTCATATATGTGACTAATTTTGGTCACGTGACCATTAGTAGTTTATTGCCAGTCATTTATAACGTGACCAAATTTATGACTAAACTATTTTAGTCCTTTATCTAGTCATTGATTTGGTCATTTATTTGGTCATTTATTTAGTCATTTATTTAGTCATTGATTTGGTCATTGATTTAGTCATTAATTTAATCATTTATTTAGTCATGGTAGTGATTTGTTTAGTCATATATTTAGTGATTAATTTAGTCATATATTTAGTCATATATTTAGTTATTGATTGTTGTTAACTGGTCATTTATTTAGTCATGGTAGTCATTTATTTATTCATATATTTAGTCATTACTTTAG
Organism: Sequoia sempervirens; assembly: GCA_007258455.2. NCBI lineage: Eukaryota > Viridiplantae > Streptophyta > Pinopsida > Cupressales > Cupressaceae > Sequoia > Sequoia sempervirens. Next base: position 230,230,710 of record VDFB02058242.1, read on the forward strand.
TCATTAATTTAGTCATGTAAGTCATTACTTTAGTCATATATTTAGTCATTACAAATCAAATCTAACTTAATTAATCCTCACAAATTAATGCATATAAACTTCAAGTATCATAGATATTCAAATGTTGAAGAAGCACCATGAAATGTAGACTAAAATTCTTGAACAAATATGATTGATCAAACAAAAACAAAAACAACACAGTATTTATGAGTGGAGAAAAAACCACTCTAAAAATTTACTTTATTAAGCCTGATTGGCAAATCAAAATTTTATTGGTTACATTCAATGTCTTAGTGACACTGTACAACTTACTGACACTATATAAATAGAATACTCCTACTTTCATATACTTATATTGTTTTCCCCTTCCTTAACTGTAGTCATTTTGGAAGGGCAGCGACCTCCTATAGGGGCTTGACCCATTTAATCTCCTTGCAAATCCACAACTTTCCCGCCGCTATTGGTTTTGCTCCTCCAAACTCTTCATCACTGGTATTCACCTTTTACTTCTCCAATTTGGAGCTGCAACCTGAAAATAAGGTTTCAAAATTTGCATGTCAAAAACATATTTGGAAGTAGATTTTTATCAGATATTGTAGTTGCAAGTTCCACTAATTATAATAAAGATAAATAGTTTTACCTTTCTGCATCAACTAATGCAATTCTGATAACTTTTAGAGGATCGACAATGCTAGCCTTTATCATATCAACATACTCAACTGCAAGTTGCAACACAACATTAAACTTATTAATTAGACTCAACATCTAAGAAAGAAAGAAAAAAATTCAAACATTATCAATTTAGTTTCCTCGTAGCTTTCCTCTAGCATATCTGGAACCTCTTTAGATGTTCCATCTAGCTCTCATCACTCCCATACAGGTAGAATTGTGTATGTCCATCAAACTATCATCTTTCCCATAGAGTTAGAGCTAAATTAATTTAGAAATCTTTTCTTGTTGAGCAATCCAATTCCCCTAGCAAGCCTAACATATAGACAACCTCCTTTACATTCAAAAATTTACTCAAGGATGTCATTTTTAGTCTAAGAAATCAAAATAACCATATTGTTCATTTGTCAAAACTACATAGTTAATAGAAAAAAAATTCAATGGAAAAAGCATGAGGAAAAATAATCTACCTCTATATTATTAGGGGTGATCAAATACTGCTTAAATCTACAATCAGAAACCCTCCTATGAGATACAACCAATCCTATCAAATTTAAAAACAAGAACTAAAACCTTCTTGGGAATCACAACAACAATACCTGAAATCCATCAATGGACGAATGTAAGTTTTTCCAAACATGTAGTAATCAAAAGGCTCCTGTATTGCTCTATGATAATTAGAAAATGTGAAAGGATCCTGAAATAAGGGAAGAAATAGAAGAAATTATGCATTTGTTCAAATGAGTAAATATAGTGTAATGTGTTAATTGTTTTTTCTTTACATCATTTAGGAACTAAAGCATAAAAAATTAAATAAAGAGGATTTGAAGCAGCAAACCTCAAACAACTATAACAGAATCCGGTCAAAAGTTGTTGCCATGTTTGAAAGGACTATTTCTTTTGCATTGGGATTCCCACTCTCAAAAACCTGACAAAGGAAATCCAGATACATGACCATTGGAAAGATACAAAATTATCACATTAAAGAGAGGAAACAACAAACACTCTATTAAAATTTCATTCCTACCTCAAAATCTATTGCTTTGCAAGAAAGAAAAGCATTTAAGGAAATTCCAAAGCAATACTTTCATATTTTTTTATTAAACATCAATATAAAGACCTTAGTTTTGTTGCTCTTATGGGAATTTTTTAATTGGGAATGAAACTATTTCAACATTTAGAAAACCACGTTTGACAGGTATACAAGGTATTGGAAATGCAAACTTACAAACTATTTGCAAAAATGCTTTTACATTTTAAGATAGAGAAATTTCATTCTGTGGACTTGCTTTAGTGGCAAAGACAAAGCAGATTTGATGACCATCACCAGCCAAGCATGTGGCTTTAGGAAGGTTTAGAAGGTTGGTCGCTGCCCTTATTCAAGGGTAAAATCTATTACTAAGTCGCTGAAAACACTGTCTCAACTCCAACATCTAAACCAGGTTGGGATTCTTGTTGTCTATGTAATAAATGAACAAAAAATGAATGCAAATGTAGGTTAGTGTTGTTGTAGCATATTTTGGAAACATATATTGTGTTTACTTGGTCACTGTATCATTTTCTGAGTTCAAACACTTCATATCTGCTCATTACATTGTCTCATTATCCACATGTACAAGTCTGAAATACATTTTCTAAGTATTTTTATTGCTGCCATAATTGGGCTATGTAGAAAGTGAATTAGATGTTAAGAAATATGCAATGTTAAGAAACAAATGATTCAACTAGAATTCAAGTAAAACAACCTTAACTACAAAGTACAACATTATACATAACTCATACAAATTATCCTAGTGATGGGTCATGGAGTGTGATCTAGAACATTGATGAAATTAAATGTACAATTTTTTTTACCAGAATCTTGTTACAAATGTAAACAACACATGTTCAGCCCATCTGGGTATATCTAGCAAGGGCATACATTACAAAATAACCTATATATACTATATAAATGCTTTTATTTATTTTACTATTTTGAAATAAATCAGCACTAATGGTAAGCTCCAATGACAATTTCAAAAAATATGGATGACAACAAAGTTACATACCAGTGTTGTAGCTTGTAGTGGTTCAGAAAGATTATGGTTAATTTTTTCCTTTGAATTCTCAATGCCTATAACAAAACTCCTTAGCCAAGCTCCAATTAGATCTGCCAACCATAAACATGCAATAACCCATCATGTACTTAGGAATGAAGTTATATTTCAATTCAAGCATTGCAAAACATGAAATAACAATGAAAAACATGAGATAATGGAGTTTAGTCCCTTCATTACAAATAGGTCATGAATATGACCTCTACAGTGTGAGATTTCAGTGAGTCTATGTTCAACATCATCTTGTTGAATCTTCCTTGTCTTAGGAACACGTTCTTTAACCTTCACTACATCTGTAAATTTAGGCTTTTCACATCCTAAAAGATCTAATTGCCTGCAATTCTTCTACATGCTATCATCTATTGGATTTGACATGTTTTCAAAGGCCTTTGCAACCATACAAGAAGAGGTAAATTGAGGGGATCCTGCATTTCTGAGAAGCATAGTGGACTTCAAAAGGCCTGTGTACTTCCAAGAACCATTTCCTCTAGATTTCTTCCATTCATGGCCATTCATGGTAAGATTTCAAAGCCAAAATACAACCTACGATTTTTGTTGTAAAACCTAGTTGCAAGCTCCCCTGAAGAAACAACAGTATTAGACAAAAGCATAGAGAACTAATTATTTAGAATCTAATAATATTGGAATGAGCATGCTCACTTGTTCTAAATCAGAAGCTTCAAATGTTGGCAACTTTAACTCCTCAATAGCTACAAGAAAATTTCTGACATTCTCAAAATATTGATAAGTATATAAAGGTTGGCCTTTAGGACAAAGTGATGGAATATTTTTAACCAAATGCTTTCCAATTATGTAGACATTATCATCATGATTATCAGCATGTAATAAAGCAAAAAAGCAAGAAGTCAATTGGAAAATTATGAAATGTTGATAAATGAAATTAACTAGCTAATGTCAACAACATGCTCCCACCTTTGGCACTGCTCCTGGCTAAACCTTATTGATTAAGCTACACAAAATAAGTCCATTTCTCAGAAACAGACAAAACTCCTCCTCAAAGGGTTCACATGGCATGTCTGAAGGCTGTGTCATGCTCATAATCCATGCTGCAGCTAGAAACCTTTTGCTTGCTATGAAATGGTATACAGAAAAAGAACTCATTATAATGTAGAATCCCAAGAGGAACACATTTCCTTTGCTATAAACACCCATAGCAATGTATAGATATTGTGATGTGAAAATAATCAATAATATAACTGTGAAATTTTTTGATGGACTAAGTAAAAAATAAAATTTAAACTATAGCACACCATTCTCATCAAAATATAACACTGTACCAAAAATGGCAGAACTAATCAATAATCTGGCAATAGACCAAAGATGTAAAGTAATGTATTATTTAATACAAATGGCCAATGTATCCATAAATTGATGATGACTATTACAGCTACCATTGGTCACATGGCTTGAGCTTTCCCAATAAATCTATGACAGGTTGCCAATGATGACTATTATAGCTGCTATTGGTCATAGGGCGTGCAAACTATCTTGCTTCAAATCATGATTATAGCAAATAAACATTCCAACATTTCATGCACTATTCTGAGTTTTTTTCTGATAGTCCCCATCCCTACACCACTTTTAGGCTATCCCCAAAAATTTGTATATTGGTGTTTGTGGCATCCCCAAAAACTGGCATCTTTGACTACTATCCTTGAAGCATGTCTTGTCATCCCCTTCCAGGAAATGCTATGCGATATAACAAAAAAATTATGTGTGTGTGTGTGTGTGAACGCAGGTATATGTAAAATTTTAGAAGCCTAGTTGTACATGACATCAAGATTCAAGTTTAAACATAAACACAATGCATCAAATTGGAGATCCAATGCTCAATATTCATTGATTCAAAAAAAGCAGCAAAAAAAAAGTCATTGCTTTCATTGAAAATTTTAAGTATATAATGACAAAAGGCCCAAAGGCTACAAAATTTCCAACAAGAGGCATGTCAGTAAGATTATAGATATACAAATATACAACTAGACCTCCTATAGTTGAGCTTTATCTGGGCTGTCACTATCAAAATTGGCCTCTACCTCTGAACCAATTCCTATATAAAATTGTGATTCGTCCAAGGAGACATCAACCAATAGTGGATGCAAATAGAACTATGAGTTAGTTCTATGGAAAATTTAGAGTTTGATAAGGAGTGTGGAGGGCCCACTAATAAGGGGAATGAGGCTATTTTGTGCCCCCTCCCCCTCAACTACTCTTTTCTTCATTCTTATGTTTAACTGTTTTCTTTCAATTAAAAAATTACAACACCATGGAGATACGAGGTCATCCCTATGGCAGTTGAGGGGCATCTTGGATGTCCTAGGTCATCCTAGATATAGCCAAGTGTCCAGTGATTGTGATGCATCCACAATTACATGCCCTAGTAGGGACATCCCATGTTGTCCTTGTGTCCCATGATCGTCACCGAGGACGGATCTGAGGAAATAGGGAAGACAGATCCCCATGTAACACACATTTTTTCCAAATCGTGACATCAAATTTTAGTTATGCCACTTTGTAGGCCTCCATAGTGTCCAAAAAAAAGAGCAAAAAGAAATTTGATTAATAGCCACAAATTACCAAAGTAGGAAGTGGCTCAAGGAACTTTATGGGCACAATCGATCTCCTTGATTTGAAGATGTGATCCACTTACTCATATGTACTTAGAACAAATCTTATCATAAATTTGTATACATCTCACAACCCAATCCATACTTTACAATTCCTCTTACATTCAATGTTCCCAAATGTTGTTTAATGAAAATGATCTTGTGAGGCTAAGATGGCAAATACAAATAATTCAGTAAGAAGAATATGACAAATATTGTTTACATTCTAATAAATACCAGGAATTCACTCAACAGGGTAGTAGAAAGTCCATATTTGAATGTTAGATCCACTCCCCTACACTTACGTACAAATAAAATATTACTATTTTTGTGAAAAGCTCCAAAAACCAAAATATTGAATCTTGCATGTTAAAATCTCCAACTCGTAATATGTAAGATGCTTGCACATGCTTTGGTACAAGCGGCCCACTCAATACTTTACGACCTTGTGTTGAAGCAAAGATTCCATCCTCAAGAAGCTTCTACTTTCTATCATCATTCTTAAACTTCTCTACATTACCTTTCTGGATTTGCATATCTTGTGTTCTACCAGATTTAGACTTGGTATGTTGGCATTCCTTCCATGTTGGGCTATCACACTGATCATCATCAATGATATCAAATTTCCCTCTAGAAAAATTTACATTGAAAAAACCTTATAACTTCAGTTATACTTTGTAAACTAGTCATTACTCTATTGAAGCTTAGAACCATTAAGATCTCTAATTTTAAAACTAATTTCAGTTACATCCTCTAATCCACAATGTATTCTTTAAATAATGGCTACAAATCTAATTAAAAATGATTATAAATAAAAATTATAAAGTAGTTATAATATCAACAAACAAACCATATGTAGATATTATTTGTCCAGAGGAAACTCAAAGATCCCACTATTGATATAGATTATTAATCTATTTGGCTTCCACATAACTTATTATTTATTAAAAAAATGGAACCATTGTGCTTGTATTATCCTCAAAATAAAATGAAAAGAAATTGATAGCTTGAAAACAAAAATTCCATACTAGAGACCATTTAGACACCGAAGTGGTAAAGTAGATGGCAGAGATCTCGGCTGAAAGCATGTCACATGGCCTCCATCTTGTAAACTCGGTGGTGTTACAAAAATGTTTTGTGGCCTCTAGATTATCATTTTCAATTAACAAAACGATAATCTTTACACATTCATAACCCAATTATCAAGTGTCAAGGGGTAAAAGCTCTCTTCCGTAAAAGTATTTGATTGTAGCCTTCTATTCCAAAACTATTACCTATTAGTTATGGTAAACAAGCCCCCCTACCTTTTCAGTAGTCTCATCTTTATGTGTGAGGGGGGACATGGCAGATTGAATATATGATGGTTTATCAATTTGGTCCTTGTTTTTCTTTGTTGGAATTTGAGGCTTCGCCTCATTTTGTGGCAGAAAGTTTGTCATCATCTTTAATCTATGTATAAGGAAACAAAATTAGACCAAGGTATGGACATAGAATAAGAAAGACACAAAAAGTATCTTATCAATACTTAAATATATATCAATACAATGAAAGAAAACATGCATTACTACACCAGACTTCCCACTTAGTTGTCAGGAGGACTGTATATTCCATACCAGAGCAGCTTGAGCTTTTAAGTCCTCAAGATCGAAGTTACAGGCATTGATCCCTTGCTTGTACTCATTCTAAATTCATAAAATAAGATGACACTTTAGTAAAGAAGAATTTTAATAAATCTTTATAATTATGCTAACTCTAATCTAGTTTCTCTTCAAACTCATATTTGCATTTGTGAATGAATAAACACCTTTATACATGTCCAATCAGTAAAATTTTTCTACATAATTCTCATTTGCAAGACTTTGGTATGAAATATTTGGATTAGATCATAATATTGAACTTGAAAAATACATATAATATGCTTAAACTATAACTGGAACACTAATAGAGCACAACAAAATTAGTAAAACACACATTAAATCAGTTCAACATAGTGATAAAGCATGACAAAACTTGAAGAGTACAAATAAAATGTCAATGGAATAGAGTGAAAGAGCAATGAATGATCTCCATAAGAATAACAAATTAAAATCTAATTTACCACAAAGAAGTATGGGAAATGGTAAAAAAAATTGTGGCCTATGTGCAAGAGGGTTGGAGGAACAAGGGTAGAAACAAGTTGGGTTAGTTTAGGTTAAGTTTTTCCTGTTTTCATTTAAAGTTTCCTAAGGGACTTCTCCAAGGAGAACCAAATCTTGGATACCATCAAGAACTGATATGGGTACAGGAGAGAGTAGGGGTGGTTCTAAAAAATTAGGTACTGAAGATGACATATTTTTTACCCCCAATTGTATATAACTTATTAACACTTAAACAGTGGAAGTGGGAAGTGCATCTGCAAACACTTGGGACTCATCTCGTGTGGAAGAAAGGTTGGGGATAGTTAAGAAGTCTCCAAAATTGCTTGTTGTTTTCAAGAGACATCCCTAAAAATAAAAATAAAAACTATAAATTTTGATACGGAGTGTGGAGGGCCCACTAATAAGGGGGATGAGGGTAGTTTGTGCCCCCTCCCCCCCACCAACTCTTTTCTTCATTCTTATGTTTAACTATTTTCTTTCAATTAAAAAATTATGACACCATGTAGGTACGAGGTCATCCCTATGGCAGTTGAGGGGCACCTCTACCAGCTCATCTTCCTACCTTTTTGAGTTGTTAAGAAGCTCCTCCAAACTAGCCCTAATCTAAACACCCTAACATGTTCAAGTGTTGCAGCTGTGACAGGTTTCCAATGGAATTAGAGAGCTTATTTAAATGTACACACCCTTCTATATTCAAGTGTTGCAGCTGTGACAGGTTGCCAAATGAATCAAGGAGATTATTTAAACGTCCACACCCTTCTATGTTCAAGTGTTACAGCTGTGATAGGTTGCTAATGGAATCAAGGAGGTTATTTAATCAGGGAGCTTATTTAAATGCCCACACCCTTCTATGTTCAACTGTTGTGTTGCAGCTGTGACAGGTTGCTAATGAAATCAAGGAGGTTATTTAAACCTTTAAAATTTCCTATTATATTCAAGTGTTGCAGCTGTGAGAGGTTGACAATGGAATTGGGGAGGTTATTTAAACCTCTACAACTTTCTATTTTCAAGTTTTACAGATGTGACAGGTTGCCAATGGAATCAGGAAGGTTATTTAAACCTCTACAGTCTTCTATGTTCAAGTCCTCTAGTTGTGACAGGTTGCCAATATAATCAAGGGGGTTATGTAAACTTTTACACATTTCTATGTTCAAGTGCTACAGCTGTGACAAGTTTCCAATGGAATGAGGGAGGTTATTTAAATCTATACACCCTACCATGTTCAAGTATTGCAGTTGTGATAGGTTTCCAATGGAAACATGAAGCTTATTTAAACGTTCACAACCTTCTATGTTCAAGGTTGCAGCTGTGACAGGTTGCCAATGGAATCAAGGAGGTTATTTAAACCATGACAATATTTTAGTTTCAAATGTTGCAGCTGCAATAGATTGTCAATAGAATCAAGGAGGTTATTTAAATCTTTGAAACTTCCTATTATGTTCAAATGCTACATTTGTGATAGGTTGACAATGGAATCAGGGAGGTTATTTAAACCTCTACAACTTATTGTTTTCAAGTACTGTAGATGTGACAGGTTGCTAGTGGAATAAGGAAGGTTATTTAAACCTCTACAATCTTCTATGATCAAGTGCTGCAGCTGCGACATGATGCCAATAGAATCAAGGAGGTTATTTCAACTTTTACACCCTTCTATGCTCAAGTTTTGTAGATGTGACAACTTTCCAATGGAATTAGGGAGCTTATTTAAACCTCTATAGTATTCTATGTTCAAGTGTTGCAGCTATGACCGGTTTCCAATAGAATCAGGGGGGCTATTTAAACTTTTACACATTTCTATGTTCAAGTGCTACAGCTGTGATAGGTTGCCAATGGAATGGGGGAGATTATTTAAATCTATACACCCTACCATGTTCAAGTGTTACAGTTGTGATAGGTTGCCAATGGAATCAGGAAGGTTATTTAAATGTTCACACCCTTCTATGTTCAAGGTTGCAGCTGTGACAGGTTGCCAATGGAATTAAGGAGGTTATTTAAACCATAGTAACAAAAATCTGCAAAAAACCCGATTAATCATGATTTTTAAAAAATCTGCAGGCTAGACGATTTTTTCCCTGATTTTTTGAAAAAATCTTTCACCTTTTGGTCAACCAATTTTTCCCATTTAAAACTGCAAAATCGCCAAAAAACGTGTTTAAAACCTATAGAAAAACACAAATAAAATTGTGTTGATTTTCACACGAAAAAAAAAATGATAAGACTATAGCTTGTTGCTTACAATTATGCTTTGATACATTTCTTCCAAGCATCCATAGCCTATTCGAAAGCACATGTTTTAGGATTTTAGCCATAGCAGCAAGGAAGTGAACTGTTTGATAAAATGCTTTGGTAGATATGTATGAAAAATGTTGTAGCATAGACAAGGCAGTGAACTATTTGAAAATATGCCTCAAAGAAATGTGGTCTCATGGTGATGGAATGTCATCACAATCCATATCCATAGGCATTCATCATGGCATTCCATCACCATGAGACCATATTTCTTCGAGGCATTTTTTCAAACAGTTCACTACCTTGTATGTGCTATTGCTTACTATTATGCTTTGATAGATTTTTTCCAAGCATCCATAGCTTGTTCAAAAGCACTTGTTTTAGGCTTTTAGCCATAGCAGCAAGGTAGTGAACTGTTTGATAAAATGCTTTGGTAGACATGTATGAAAAATGTGGTAGCATCGACAAGGTAGTGAAATGTTTGAAAAAATGCCTCAAAGAAATGCAGTCTCATGGTGATGATTGTCATGGCATTCCATTACCATGAGACCACATTTCTTTGAGGCATTTTTTCAAACAATTCATTGCCTTTCTATGCTATTGCTTACTATTGTGCTTTGACAGATCTTTCCAAGCATCCATAGCTTGTTTGAAAGCACCTGTTTTAGGCTTTTAGCCATAGCAGCAAGGCAGTGAACTGTTTGATAAAATGCTTTGGTAGATATGTATGAAAAATGTTGTACCATAGAAAAGGCAATGAACTGTTTGAAAAGATGCCTCAAAGAAATGTGTTCTCATGGTGATGGAATGCCATGACAATCCATCGCCATAGGCATTCATCATGGCATTCCATCACCATGAGACCACATTTCTTTGAGGCATCTTTTCAAACAGTTCACTGCCTTGTCTATGCTATTGCTTACTATTATGCTTTGATAGATTTTTTTCAAACATCCATAGCTTGTTCAAAACTATTTTAGGCTTTTAGCCATAGCAGCAAAGCTGTGAACTGTTTGATAAAATGCTTTGGTAGACATGTATGAAAAATGTCGTAGCATAGACAAGGCAGTGAACTGTTTGAAAAAATGACTCAAAGAATTGTGGTCTCATGGAATGCCATGACAAGCTAATGCAATTGGTAGCTGCTCCTAGTTATTAGTTATGCAATGTGAAGTAATTGCATAACTGCTTAGGTTGACTTTGTAAAAAGCTATATTGTAATTGAAATTTTGTCATCTATCAGTATCTAGTTATTAGTTATGCAATGTTAAGTAATGCTTTGAGTTTGAAAGATGTGCAATGCAATTAATGTAATCAACAATATGAATATAAACTACAAAAATCTATTTTCAACATTTCATTAGTTAAAATCTTTATTTTATTTGCTCTCTATATCTCTATGCTATGGAAATGGCTTTCAATTTAAAAAAAATAGTTTTTATCTCTTGTTCTACAATTTTTTACGTTTTTTTTAAATCCGATTTTTTCACGATTTTTTCAAGAAATCTTATACTTTTGGTTTGCCGATTTATTCCCCAAAAGATTTGTGTTGCTATGATTTAAACCATGACAATATTTTAGTTTCAAATGTTGCAGCTGCAATAGATTGTCAATAGAATCAAGGAGGTTATTTAAACCTTTGAAACTTCCTATTATGTTCAAGTGTTGCATTTGCGATAGGTTGACAATGGAATCAAGGAGTTTATTTAAACCTCTACAACATACTATTTTCAAGTACTACAGACATTCAGGTTGCCAGTGGAATAAGGAAGTTATTTAAACCTCTACAATCTTCTATGGTGTTGCAACTATGACAGGTTGCCAATAGAATCAAGGAGGTTATTTAAACTTTTACACCCTTCTATGCTCAAGTGCCACAGCAGTGACAACTTGCCAATGGAATCAGAGAACTTATTTAAACCTCCACACTCCATTATATTCAAGTGTTGCAGCTACAACAGGTTTTCAATGGAATCAATTTCAGATTGGGTTCTAGGTGCATGCAGTCATGCAGGTTTAGTGGATGAGGGTTGCACATACTTCACACATTAGTAAACCTTATTGCATTACATTTTACCTATATAGTTGATCATTAGGTGTGCATGGTTGACCTTCATGCCCGTGCTGGCTATATTGAGGACACCCTAAACATTATTACTAAGATGCTAGTTAAATCTGTGGTACATGTGGATCATATATGAATATAGGCTGAGTATTTCCAGCAACACTGCTTTTTTAGTTGGATCCTAAAAATGTTGCAACTTATGTTGAAGGATATATTTTGCATGCTATAGAAGATATTGGAAAAACCAAACCAATTAATTTGAAGATTTATACCTCGTCCCATTCTAGTGATATCATTATGCTTGAGGATTCTATTAAATGTATAGTATTAAGTTGAAATTAATTACAGTGAATAAAATACAGAAGAATGGTCAAAGAATTGCAGGCAAGAGACCTCTGAAAAGTAGATGAAGAGTAATAGAAACAATTGTAAACCCTTGAGTTCCTTAAATTCATCATTCTTATAATACTAATAAGATTTTACATCCTAGTAGGGCTTTCGATGGAATAGAGTGACCCTACTTTGACAGTAAAATTATAAAGTCAAGCTAAAAATAGAGGAAAGAACTATTTAAACTTACAGAGCACACAATAACAATAGGCCATACACGATAGCTAAATCATCAAAACAAAGAAGTATGGATTCATGAGGCATACCTTATTGATCGCAACCAGCTCACTCTCAAGCCCTTTAACTACAAATTTTTAGGAACAATGCCCCTGTGAATCAAGAAGTATATTGCATATTTGAATCTTTGGCCGGGACTATAAATCAAAACAAAAAACATTTTATTCAAACACAGGGCATGCAAAAATAAAAATCTATAAAGCCATGGCTAACCAAGATTAAAAGAAAGCAACAATTTCATTTCAATGAACTCAATTTCTCTTAATTTCTTAATATTTAGGATCTTGAAAGAAAGATAAACATAATTATTTGGCAATTAAAATTAATCCTAAAATTATAAACACAGAAAGAGAATCAATTCAAATAAATATAATCTTTCGATCTGAAATTCTAGGAAAAAAAAGACAAAGGTAACAAAATTGTCTATAACTTTTCACACAGATGAAGCTTCCCTCCAATTTTTCCCTCTCCACAACATAAGTATAAGAAAATGAATGGTTATCAACAAGAATAACTAGAAACTAGAAGGGTGTATATGTACTCCAAATTTTCTGGAATTAATTTACACCTTATATTGCCTGGTTATGAGCCACCTCGGTGAATACAGTAAACCATTCCTTATGAAACATGGGTCAATGGAAATTGATATAAACTTATGTATTCGATCTTGATAAACCATCACACTACTAAATAATTTAGTTTAGCATTAAATTACTAGAAAAGAAATGCAACGTGTTTTGGAGACGGTTGCTTGAAAAGAGTAAACCCACCTAGAAAGAGATATGGTTATCCCTTAGATTGATCTCAAATTTCTTAGGAAGATCATCAACAAAAGTGCACTCCAAAAGGTGTATTTTGACACCATAGTTGAATAACCTTTAGCACAGTGACAAACATTAGGAAGAGGAAAAGAAAAAGTATCCATGATTCAAAGAATTTGTGTCTTCAGAAAATACATTACCAAGCCCCTTGGAAATCAGAGGAGAGTGGCCTCTTTGCAAGCTTAAATGTTCCAGAGACGGCGCAAGCCTCACTCCTAGCACTCCAATACTATCACCTACAATAAACAGGGGATATGGTGTTAAAGAAAGAAAAGCATAAAAAGTTGTGGTTTGCTGAATCATTAGAATCGGGATAAATAAAATTCACTTGCACAGAACGATTTATATACTCAAGAAGAAAATTTTGATGTGTGTAGTAGACTATATATGTTCACAATTTGAAACAGGGCAGGGGAAAACAAAAAATAGAAGAGCCTTTTAAGCTTTTTAAACATTCAGAGCTTCATAATGATTGAATAGCTTATTTTTTAAGATGCTCGATGACTTTTTATGTGGATTAGGGATTTCGAAGTTTTGAGTGAGCTCTCTCCATTGTAGCTGAATCTATTCTTAACACTGTATATATTACACACAACCAAAAGGAAAAAGTAACTTAAAACTAGCAAGCTACTTCTCTATCCCTCATTGTAAAATCTAAATTTTTATCCAACACCAAGAAGAGAAAAATAGGATTTGGAGCATGCAGGGTTTATTAAAAGGGATTTTTCTCATTGTTTTGGTAAATTTTGATTGAGCTTTGTCAGATTTTTTTGATTGAGGATGTCTAACATCAATTTGGTATCTACATAATTGAAATTTGTTGCCTTTAGAGGCAAGAACTGAACAGTATAGTTTGAACAAGTTTACTGGATTTAATTTACAAAGCTTTATCAAATTTATGGCCAAATCCAAGCCTGAAATGGACCTGCTAAGTCCAATCTCAAGACCGTAAACTACTTTAAAATATGTTAAATGAAATTGATTAACTAATATAAGTTGCTAAAATCTGTAATCTAATATTTTCAGTCATCCTGATAATGGGTCACTACAAAATCTCGAATGCCTAATTAAAAATAAATAGAAATCTATATGTATTCTATTCAGTCATTAAGCTTGTTATGATAGGAAAAGAAGATTAAGATTTACTTGTCACTAAAAAATTAGTTGCATATCTCCAAAAATAGATGTTTAAAGTAAATGGTAGCTCACTTGCTCAGAGCAATGATGTAAATGATATATCTGTTATGAAATTTATTTTGTAACTTAGTGGGTACTACTTGGTTGCATTGTGTGAGCAACCTACATAGTCTGAAATAAAATGAACATTTCTTACCTATTATTACGCAAGCACTGATGGATTTCTTCCAGCGATATGGAATGGCTATTCCAAGGCCTGCTCATAGTGAAGAGAATTAATAAATAACATGTTCAAAAATCAAACAAATCAATAGGTAACTTTATCTGACAAACAAATGGCCGATATGCAAAAGAATCTTACTGCCAGAATCTTGGTCACAAAATGTTATTTTATGTATGCACGAGATTTAACTTAATCATCGCGGGGTAGCAAAATCTATATAAGAAAATCCCCTCGTATAAAAGTGTCGGACTACCCATGTCAATTCGATTCAGATTAAACTCTGTAGTCTGTACCAATCTTCCAGTGGAAAAGGCAAATGGAATAACTAGAAAAGCCCTTTTCTTTAGTAAGGAGCAAGTTAAAATATTTTCGTATACTAAATCAGAAGCCCAGAATGGGATTACTATGATGTTGGACTACAAGATCTGAAATGGTTTAGATCGCCTTCTTAGTTTTCTTAGTAGAAAGTGGCTTTGATAGGAGTGTAGGCTAGCATTTTGAATACAATGTGCCATGGTTAGCAAATAGGTGGTATTTACCAAAGCTTTATGTTGATAGTTAAAATGGAATGGTTGCAGGAGGATTGTAAAGAGCAACTAAAATTGAATATTCAGCCTATATTTTATTTGTAGTGCATCACAGTGTCAGAAACTTCTTAAAGAAAATATATATGACAATTAGTGTCGAACGCTTGAAATCTTTGTGCTTCATCATCTTCAGGGATGGTAAAATTGAAGCCAATGCTTGCGACTAGGGCTAATTCTATTGGTTGTACATTTCATTTAGATACAAAATGATGAGGATGTTAGAATTTAACTTCAAATGTAACCCGCGATGCCCAGAATGCTTCTATAACTAAATAATACTAAAAAAGAGATAAATTTAACTTACCATTTGAGCAATTAAAAAGATGTGTCTTCCCATTTGAGCAGTGGCAGCAGAAAGTTTCAGTATAAGGATAATAACCACACTACCTGTTTGTTGCCTCACAACTGCCACAATCTGGAAATATGATTTTAGGATCCTGCCATTCTACAGGAATCCTCTCCGTAAAAGCTGTATAAAATGTGAGCTATTTTTGGGCACCGTTTTATGCTTTTCCATAATAGGGACTAAATAGATTCTGGAGCAAGCCTCAGGCTCTTCTACATCAAACCTAAAATACCACTCGTGATATTCACCACTCCTATTGTAGTTGAGCTTAACGATTTGCTTGGGTATTTTCTTTCCACAGTCTCGAAGCTCTGTAACATTAGAATTCTGATGTGAAACAAGAAAATGAGAATCTTTTAGATCATCATAGACATCTGGGTAGTCCCAGGCTTTGAAAAGCTTTTGGTTTACTATGGTAATTCTTCTTTAAGAGATCAAGGAAGCATTAAGTATCCTATAGTCATTTCTGTGTACGTGTAACCCAAGGCTCTCTGTATAGTCCACTTAAAAGCCCAGGAAACCACAGCCCTAGTTCAAAACCCCAAAATGCATGTCACCAAGGCTGAGGGAGGGAAAATGAATTAGGGAGGGAAAATGGATGAGGAGAGGAAATAAAAAAAATTATTGTCTTAATTTAAGACAATTAAAAAATTAAAAATATAATTTAAACATAAAATATATATTTAAGACAAAATGAATATTTTGTCTTAAATTAATGTCTTAAATCCCCTCTCTATGTAGTAGTGTAGAAACCATTTTAAATTGAAGTCTCATTATAGTATTCCTTTTAATAGTAAATTGCTGCACTTTAAACTTAATGTCATGGTTGAGGTGTCAATTCTTAGAAATTTGTCCACTTCTTCTCTGTGGCTTTGATCGGTGAGCTTTGCTGGATGCAAAATTGGTTGTAGATTATCAGTCAATTTCAAAATGTCTCACGGTGAATTAGACCTGAAGCTTTGCTACAGGAGCCCCATTGATGTACTACTTGAGTTTATTCCAGTTGATCCTTTTCTTGTCAGCTATGATATGAATCTAATAGTTCTGTTAGATCACCATAATGTACAATTTTCTTGGTTGTTCATTTCATTTCTCTATCTGACTACCAAATCATAGAATCTTGTCAGTATTACTGAAATTCTATATATAGACTAAAAATCTACATATCTTGTTACTCTAAAAATTCTGCCTTGTATCGTATTATCTTCAGAGTCAATCAACATTGCATTTATTAAGTTAAATATTATATATTGTTGTTGTTACATGGTTGGTAGAATCTATAGTGTACTTGGCAATTTATACTATTCAATCTTTATTTACCCTATTAAATTCTACATAAAAAAAAAACAATGCATTCACTAGTAATTATCCCTATATCAACTGATGTTGTGTTCATTTACCTACACCCATACTGTATTATTTGTTAAGAGCTTAAGAGCAATTCATTTTTTTAATTCCTGCTTTCTTGCTTTTATAGGCTATATCAGCCTCAATCCATGGGAATCTCTTTCAGTAGTTCATATTCATAGATTTCCTTTTATCTGTGGTTCTCATTATGAATAATGAAGACACAATGATCTATCTCAGTAATCTAAGATTATGTTTGTTTCAGAAGAAAATAAAGGTGTAATTTCATTGTCAGCATCTGAAAGGTCATAACAATATATTTGTAAGATGCAAAATGGTTTGTGGTATTTAGCAGACAAGGCCATGATCCTTCAACTATGATGACTTCCATAATCAATGTCATTCCATTTAGACATTTTTGTCGGGAGAATTATGGTGGAGAGAGTATTCACGGTGATGGATAGGAATAAATAAATTTAAAAAAAAAAAAGCGAACCCTAATCATTATGAAGTGGAGGCGTTTATTGAGGCAACGACAAAAAAAATTATTTTGATAAATATACTCGAAAACCCTCATTGAAACCTTATTTTCAGGCTATAGCTCACCAAATTAGAGAAGTGAATGGTCAATACCAACAAGGAAGAGTTTGGAGGAGCGGTGGGGAAAGCAACAAAAAAATGGTAGAAAACAGTCGAAAAAAATCGCAAAAAATGATGAACGGTTGAGATTCGTTTAATGGCTAGCAGATTGATACCAACCATTGATCGACAAAATCAGCTTTGTCTTCTTCATATAAGATATTCCTTCGGCGTAAATATATTTAAGACAAAATTAATATTTTTCTTAAATTAATGTTTTAAATCCTCCCTTTATATAGTAGTGACACATGGATGTAGGAATGATTACCATTTAGTAGTGAAATGTTAAAAAAATTTATAAAATATGTGAAAGACTTAAGACTGCACCGAGAGGCAATGCCTTCCATGCAATAGGTATTTTTGGTTCACCAAGCACTCTAGGTGGCTAAATGGCCCGCATAAGTAGGGGTCCCACGAGGGGGGCTTAAGCTCTATGGATTATGATCAAATTCAAAAGAAAAATGAATAGAGGAGTAATAGTCATTTATTTAGTCATTTTTATTTGTCTGATATTATTTAGTCATTTTTATTTTTCTGATATTAGTCATTTATTTAGTCATTTAGTTGTGATTTTACTTGATGACCAAATTAGTCACTTATAAATGACCAAATTAGTCATTTATTTTCCAAATACTACTAGTGTTAGTCATGTAGTCATTTATTTTCCAAATTCTACTAGTGATAATGGAGGAAAGAGTGATAAGGAATAATTAAATAATTGAAATAATTATTTAACTTATAAAAGGAAGAAAAGGTTAATGAACAGTTAAATAATTAAAATAATTATTTAACTATAGAAGAAAAGTGAAGAATGAATAAATAAATGAGAATTTATTTAATTATAGAGAGAAAGAAATATTAGCGAGATAATTAAATATTAATTTATTTAATTAATCGAGGTAAAGTAGAGGGAAAATGAATTAATTAAACAATTAAAACTATTTAATTAATAGAAGAATGTGACCTTAGAAGATAATCAAATAATTAAAATTATTCAATTATGTAAAGAAGGGAAATCAATAAGAAAAATGGCATTCACGGGCTTAGGACATTTTTTAGTGTCTATAGATGCTACTCACATGAGTACTAGGGTAACTTCACCCCACATCAAAATAAATTCATCTCATCATTCTACTAAGAAAGTTACTACTATCAATCCTTTCATTAACCTATCGTCCTCACCACTAACCATTTCATTGATCCCATACCAATCATTTTATCAACCCCATCATGAAACTTAATTGTTCATGTCCTTTTTCCATCACTATGGATCAACAAAATCACACACCATTCAACATCTTCTATAATGATGAATAAGTCACCACCTTCATGGGACTTAAATATCACTTCTTTCTAAAGGATTACAAAATATGTATTGAGTTATACTAGGATACGTTAGCATATCCTAGTCCCTCTAAATGACTAAATTATTTATCCCAAAACATCTCAATCCAAAACATTTCAATGGCGAAAGGTCCACAAGTCAACATGGATAAAAGAATCCCCACATAGGTGTTATTAATTACCTCCTAAATGTACATTTTAAAAAATAGGGATATGTAATTTAATGAAAAGTGTACTATCAATTAATTATTGGTAGGGGATTGAAAGTAAGCAATACTTAACCTAGAACAATAGTTCATCAAAGTATGGCTACAAAACTAGATTTCACATCACATTAAAAATTATTTTATTTTTTAAAGATAGACAAACCACATCTCATTCTCAAGGGATGATCATAAATTTCATATCATGATCTCATACCATATTTTTTCTTTACACACATAGGTCACATAAGAGGGCTACACCCACATAGTTCACATTATTCACAATACATACCAAGTATGTATAGTAACTTTTATTTCATCAATTGGTTTGAGTGAGATTTCACATTAGTATTTTATATGAAACTATTCTCCATCTAAAAACCACAAAATAAATTTCATTATCATCATAACCACAAGCATAGTTTTACATATTCATAGTTTTATCATCCAATACGAGTATTGTGAATATGGTTGAGGGGTGTTCAGTTTTACACTAACATTGATGTTGGAGTGTAAAATAAATAATAATAACTTTGAAATTTTCCCCTTATGTGCATGTTGATCCATATACTTATTTTCTCGTTATACATGCATCCATATAAATCTAGCTTCTCCATGCCATAGATTAAGAGGATTTAAGAAAATGGCTTAGGATAAAATCATTCCATTAGCATGGTTTGTGGACCTAGGTTCAAAATGACATGGATTAAGAGGAATTAAGAAAATTGATTAAGACCCATCGTAAGAGGATGTAGATGGTACAACTTGAAATCTACTCATTGATCCCCTTAAGACACTAATAATAATCAAATCGATCACTCATGTTTTATTATTTGTATATTGTTAGATGCTTGAAGTTTTTACAAACTTATTAAAGATCTATATATTAAACTTTCTCAACTTAGGAAAAAATCATTCCCTTAACATGGTTTAAGGACCTAGGAAAGATGGCATGTAGATTAAGGGGATTTATGAAAATAGGATTTAAGCGAAAAACTTCACTATTCCCTGTAAACACTTTAAAGTACATCAAGCCACAAAATTTTACATGTTATAGACATAAATGAGCCTTACACATTTTTTAATTTGTATAATTGGATCATTTATATCATGGATTAAGAGGATTTAATAAAATGGCTTAAGGGGATTAAATTTACCTAGAAATTTACTTTTTTTGTGTATGTTTTAAGTTTAATTTTTTAGTATGTACATGTATTAAAATTACATAGTTAGATCTTAAATTTTGAAATTGTATGTATCCTCAAGTTGAATGATGTATGTATGTGTAATTATCATATTTTTTCTTGTTAATATTCATGTACGTTTAAATTAAATAATTCTTGTAATTTCTCAACATGTATAAAATCTTGTTTTTAATATATGTTTATTTATAATTTCTATATAGATTCTTGAAAGTTAATTTTTTACTTGTTTATATATTTATATATTCAGGTTCACTAAATAATATCATGGATAACTTTGATATTGAGGATATTCTTAATCCATCATCACCACCCCCTTCACCTCAATACCCTCCACCTCCACCCCCTCCACCTCAAAACCCACCACCACCACCCCTAGGATCCAATGAGGCTCGCTTACGAGTGTAGATATTTGACAACATTAGATCCATGGAAGAAAAAATTAATTCAATTTAGAATGAAGCATTCATTCCACCCCACCTGATGTGTTTTGTAACTTCGATGAAAAACATCGTAGATGTTTTCAAGTCCATTGATTTGGACTTAGACAATCATCAAGTATGGAGAGAGGAGTGGTAATGGTATTATTCTGATGATCTCTCCTATAGGGAGATCCTTGCCCTCAAAATCATAAAATCCCATTTAGCTCCCTATTTTATTGACCTCGTCAATAATCAACCGATTCCTACAAGAAAAAAAATAATAACTATTAGGTTGTGTAGACATCCACAAATGGTAGCCAATTTTTTGGATCGGTGGTGGATGGTATTTGATCATCCACCACATGTTAATTGTGAGATTCCACTCTATTTTTTGTGAAAATTATATGTATAGTTTGTGTTGGGTAGGAAACCCAATTGTTTTGATTTCAAAGCATTCCAAGGTGTTGGTTGTGGCATGCCACAATAGAGGTTGGGGGCACAGGTTGATCCTCAATGAATTGTGCCTGCTCAACCTCTTTTCAACCCTCTCATTGCCATTCTTGTATCCATCCAACACCATGTGGTGGTATCTGCACTAGGAGCATTGAGTGCAATTTTAACAAGCCTCAATGAGCAAACTTCCAAGATGGAAACTAGGGTTAGTGGGAAAGACCATACAATATCTAATGATGGAGTTAGTTCTAGTACCACTCCACCTACGTCGATAGCTCATTTGTGTATGTGTTGTAATCAAATATGTTATGGACCTGATCAAGCTGCATCCTCTTCAACTACACGTGAAGCAACTAAAGATATTTATTCACTTTTTTATTTTTATGTGTTGATGGTCACCCTACAGATCATCCAACAAAGGTATATATGTTGAGTTTATAAAAAAATTAAGCATGTGTTTTTAATGAACATATATTAAAAAAAAATAGTTTAACAATAAAATTGTTTGGTGTAGACAATGGCCACAAGAACATTGATCAACATCTTTTGCTTGATTTTTTTTGCA
The DNA here is from genome assembly GCA_007258455.2 of Sequoia sempervirens. NCBI lineage: Eukaryota > Viridiplantae > Streptophyta > Pinopsida > Cupressales > Cupressaceae > Sequoia > Sequoia sempervirens. The sequence continues at coordinate 230,252,447 of VDFB02058242.1, forward strand.
TCGACACTTGTGCAAGCTGGCCACTCATTTGGGGTACTTTTATTTTTTTGTATTAGATAGAGTTTAAATCATTTACATATTGTCACTAGTACAATTTTTTCCTTAGAGGGTCGAGAGCCTTATCAACACATTTTCAAAAACCTTTAAAAGGTCTATCCAACTTCCTTACAACATTTACATCACTATAAGATTACAAAAAAATTAGATAGAACGAGGAGATTTTAAAAAAAAAAAAAACATAGTAATATGTAGAGTGAATTGTTGTTTATATGGCCACCTAATTGTTTGTCCCTCCTCCGCTAATTTCTTTAGCATCCTCCTGGAAAATATTTTAATTTATAATTCAGTCCTAAACATGTCTAATTTATATTTATGATGGTTCAAGGAAGTCATCCAAATTCCACATCGGATCCACCATAGGGTGTGTTGAGTACTCCTCCATTGTTAAGTGTCTCATATGAGCCACTCGTATGTATATTGTTTTAAAAACCTATACTTATAATTTTATATTTGAATTTACTATATCAAATGTACATGTAATTATATTGAAAATATATGTCTATGTAGGTTGGTCCATGACCATGAGGATGGGTATAGCAAACCTGATTGATCCAAGCCAATGTTAGGAGTCAATTTCATTTCATGTTGTTTAAAAAAATTCAATGTGTGCACAATTTGTAGGTCTCTTAAAAATATTAAAACAAAAAATTGGGTACACAAGTGAATATATATGTTTTAACCTAATTTATATGTGCATGTGCATTATTTGAACTTGTAAAGCCTTGTTGGTGAAATTTTTCATCATGATGATGCCATACCACCTACAATAGCATATGCAAAGTAGGATGATAGAGGAGATGATTAGCCTCATACGATACTTTAACATTTTGATTATATTTAAAGTAAATTATATTAAATACATTGTGAATGACTTAAAGTAAATTTCAATTGAATATATGTTAATGTGTTAAATTATTTTTATTCTATAGCATGAGATAGGTCATGTGGAAGAGCATGCAGAGGAGGTCATCACAGGAGATCAGCAACATCATATGGTAATTTTTATGATTTATTAAATTAAATTGAATTAAATTATTTTTGAACATTTTAAATACGATTTCAAGTTTCTTTCTCTTGTACAGATTGATTCAGATCATCCTAGTCTGCGTGGAGTGAAGAGGTCTCTTGATTATAGGGATAATAAGAGTTAGATATATGTTTTAGTACATTTCATGTTTTGATACATTCCATGCACTCTATAAATATTTCAATACATTACATGTACTCTGCATACATGTTTCAATATTTTAGTATTTCATGCACTTAATCTATATATGTTTCATTATTTCATGGACTCTATATGTTTCATTATTGCAATATTTTAGTATAATTTCATGGACTAGATCTACATATATGTTTGAGTATTTTCATGGAATTTATATACTTTTTCATGCTCTTTATAATTAATTTTAGTATTTTATAGACTATTATTGTTAAATAGTAATTTACATATGTAAATTTATGTATTTTAACTTGAAAAAATTAGTTATCCTTGTGAGACAATATTTTATCATTAAATTTCAATATTTTTCATACATTATAATTTAAGAGTTAAAAAATAATTAACACTTATGTTTTTGAAATTAAAAGTGACAAATAAGGGTTTCATCCCTTTAGAACAAGGCCATGCGGGTCAATGACCAAGAAAATGAGAAGAGAAACAAAACAAGGGTGCAGACCCTTTAGAACAAGGCCCAATGAGCCATCAACATCAAGAAATCACAGCAGTGACAGCCAAGAATAACCAACACCTAGTCATAGATGACCAAGAGGGACAAGACACCAAGGACCAAGAGTAGTCCAAGCCAACAAAAAACTTACAATCTCTTCCTAACACTAAAACTAGGAGCAACCAAACACATAGAACAAAGACCCTACAACAGCAGGCCAATAACCAACCTTCCACTCAGAAGGCTACACTCCAATTGCAACAACAGACCTACAGCATATCTTTCACTCGAAGTAAACAAACTAGAGCCTAACGTGCTTACAAACGCAAAGGGGTAAGAATCACCACTTGCAGCAGAGCAACACTCATCAAGAGGCACCGACCAACTTGACACCAACCCCAAGACCACCTCAATAAGATGGGGCTCCCCTCTAAAGGAGAGGAAGAAAAGGGGACCAAAACTACCAGCAGAACCTCCTTCCCAAGCAAGAATGTTCCACCTCAATAGGAACTGGAAAAGGAGAGATGCACAAACCACCACGCCTACAATCACCAACTCCACCTC
>VDFB02058242.1:230254840-230278894 GCA_007258455.2 Sequoia sempervirens
AGATGACGAACTAGGTTGGGGAAACTTTCTTGTTAGTTCCTATTTTTCCACATCAATCCCATTGGGTGTTTTATGATGCTCGCCCTGTCCTGACAATGCAGGTGGAATCGAGACTTAATTCCTGCAATCCTGCATGCAAACAAACATTGTGCACAATACATATATATCACAAATACATCGTGAGAGGAAATCCCAGCATAGTAGGGCACTCGGGAGCGAGTGATACCACACTGTCCCTCCCACTAAACAATACAAAATAGTCAAAACAATTCTAGTAACTCATAAACAATTTGCTTCTTATTAGTTAGGAAATATTTGTATAAGGATACTAACCATAAAACTAATTCATCTACTATATCAAAATGAATTACTACTTGACATTATAAGTATCTATACCTACATAATACAATTACATTACCTTCGTCACTATGCTTTCTGAAGCCTACTTCCTGTAAGTCAAAAGCTGCCATAGAACATTGCACATTAGTACCAATAATTCAAGTTGCATTTTAACCTCAAGATATTATATTCTACTAAAAATCATAGAACAATTATCCACAAAACCTCACATCTTCGTTAAAATTCATAATTTTCACACAAAGAACTCCAATTTAATCATTATTCAACACCAAATCTCACATCAATATCAATAAAAAGGCAAAATTTTACACCTTTACAGATTCAAGAAAACATAATTCATCACTCAAGGACCACAAAATCGCAGATTCCACACACACTTGACATATTCACACACATAAAACACATCACCAAGAAACACATCATACTGAATTCAAGGGTCCATAGAGCATCCCTCGACAAGAAGGACACATCTGTATCAAGGCATCAATCGAGGGTCCTATCCTTCCCATCGGGCCTCGCGACCATTGACCACACCATCTAATGTAAGAAATTCAAGCTCACAACAATGACAAAAACAAAGTGAAACTCAAGACTGACGGGTCTAAGCTAGTTGTTACATAGTGAGCGACACATAGTGCCCAATGTATGAACCTTGGCTCGATACCATACAGTAACGCTCGTCAGTAACCCCAAAGGACAAATAAACAATAATTACAACAATTTTTTTTTAAAAAAAATAGTAAACATAACATACATGTAATACACATTAAATCATAACATGAATTTCATTTAAGAAGATTCATTAGCACATACATCCCTTGGGGTACACGAAGAGTCATTACGAGACTGAGATCCACACAACGACAATAAAGAATAAAACCAAAGATATAATTCATAACAAAGTAAACATTAACAAATGTATACATGATAATCATTGATAAGCAACCATCTTAGTACATAAATACAACATATGCATAATTAACTTAACACAATGAATAACAACTGCCATGGCCAATAATCACACCTAGTTTAACATTACATTATAGTACAATGTTCAAGAAGTACAATGATACAAAAGTGTTTCCAATATGCACGAAAACCATACACAAGAATCATGATACAATGAATAGATGAAAATTGGCTCCATGACGGATACAACTCTGGAGTCGCTGCAACAGCACCAATCCGCACCTCTTGATCCTCGACTAGGGACCCAATGGGGTGCTTGGCACGTTCCACCCGACCATGTGAGTCCGAAGACCCACCCCCCGTGCTAGGAGCTAACAAGAAAGAGACCGCAACCAAGAACATCCAAATAGGGAACCACAAAACTCCTCAACATGCAAAAGTATCATAAAACTCAAGGATTACAAGAGTCAACATACTAACTTAAAATCATAAATCCCATCACATAAATTAAAGCAATGACCAGTAAATAAGTAATCAAAGGATGATCATGAAATACTTCCAAATTAAACTGAATTGATAAACATAATACAATTCCAAATAATACAATAACATCATATCATAGTATCATAAGATACAAGATTGTAAATCAAATATAAATGAGATCATACAAGACCACAAAGTATACTAAAGATGGATTAAAACAATAATCATAAATCAATTTAAATCAATTTAAACAACAATCTAAAACCAACTCCCATAACCTACTTCCGTAGAGGAACACAATAAAGTAAAACACATGGGCAACTAGGGAGAGTGTCATCGCGATAGCCTACATGGGTTATCCCCGGCCCTTCCTCCAACCGAGTAGCCTACCATCTATGGATCTCCTGGCCCTTCCTCCTACTTGAGGCACCGACACCATAAGGTAGCTCATGCGGAGCCGATAACCTCTCATGAGGACGAGGTTACGACCTTGCCAACCACGGCCTTCTCAGCCTTCCATTAGTCTGCGGAAGCACTAATGAAGACGAGGCATCCATTTTTTTTTATCTTATTATGATGTTACTACCCAACCCTCCTAAATTAATTATTAGGTTTTCACTTGATTACCAACTCACTCGTGGGTTCTCCTGTGCTCTTCCCCTTACGTGGGGCGCCGGCCCCCACGAGGAGCCACTCTCCCTAGAGACCCAACAACATAAAAACCAAGGAACCAAGAAACCAAGGGATGTACCATCAAAATAAGAATATTAGATCTCAACTGAGAAGCATGCGAGGCATTACCCATCTCGCTATAAATACAATATTCAAGTCTCAACACCTTGTACAACCCTTTAAAATCATGAACCAAAACACACTTGCCACATCAAGGGCACATGGGAAGAGAGAGAGAACATCTGCTATCAATCATCATCTCAAGCCTCTAGAAGCCAAAAGAACAAAACCCACAAATGAGGGTAAAGGAAGCAAACATGAGTATTTCCAATAATTCCAACACAAGGATGTACCTCATCAATTGGTGAGAGTAAATCAAAAATCCATAAAAGGGAAAGATTCATCAAGACCCATCCACAAGCAACAATGGTGTCACCCTCAAATAGGGAAACACAAAAGAAAATCAACCTTAAACAAAATCACTTAATAAAACCAAAGCCACCAACTAGGTATTCCACTCGAGACCCTTAATTTTCCTCACAAGAACCCACTTATAGTGGTACACAAATCACCTTCATAAAATCAACAACAACGAGCAATGACAACAATAATTGCAAGACTAATACAAGAACTATTTTCAATTCAAATATAATGAATGAATACATTGAAATAAGACCAACAACTCCATCCACTACATAATCAACTTCGACACAAAATAAATCAAAATTCAAGAAGATCAACCATCCACAACTCATAACTCCAAAACACGTAGTTTCCAATTACATTGCATCACAAATTAGATGACAAAGGATTCCTTGAATCAAAGTTAATCTCCAAGGCATTCACACCAACACGGGATCATCAAAAAATAATCCTTCAACAATAGAGGTAAAAGCATGCATCCAGGCATCCAAGGGACCAAATTAGAGAACACCTTAATTACTCAACCACTCACAACTTCACAAAAAAACTTGCATAATAAACAACAACCAAAAATTCAAACAAGAACAATATTTAATAGCCAATCAATTAACAACCAGAACTAAATGACTTTACAACTTACATATCTAAATTACCCAATTAACTAAAACAATTTATGATAACCATCACAAGTATTATAAAAGACTTATCCATAAAGAGAACTTACAAACCAACCATTAAATGAATATAAAGGAAGTCAATTTTCAAAAGATTAAAATCTCATTTCACCAATAAACTATCCAATTCGAGAATACCCTACTCAATCTCTAACCATGCCCATACATTTAAATTTCCCTTTTCATTTATCAACATAATTGAAAACTACTTAATAATTGGGTAGTTAACTCATTATTATTTCATAACTACTTATGTCCAAAACATTATTTCCATTTCCTTTCATCTTACTAACTTAACATGCACTTCCAATATTTAAATTAATTGAGAAAACCACTTAAGATCAATTGTCTATACTTTAAAATAACAATAATAACAATACTCTAAATACTTGAACTACATATTAGAAATTACCACCTTAAAATCTTAAATCTATCTAAATAAGTTTACACCCAAAAATACCTTTTTAAAACCACTACATATCTATATATTTTAATTCTTTTCGAAGAAGGAAAGTAGCAAGAGAATAGATCTTTTCTAAGAATCCAACAAGTCTACAAGACTTAACTTCATAAAAAGATAACTTATTCAATTCTATATTAAATTCTATTTCCACCCTATACACATTTAAAAATAAGAATTAAACAATCAATGCTGACATATATACATATATATATATATATATATATATATATATATATATATATATATATATTCACAAATTGCCCTTCTACTATATTATCCTATCAAAATTCACAAATTAACAAATTAAAAGGAATTCTTTTCTATTCCAAAATATTCACTCAAAACAAGAATTAAATAAATCAATGCTATCATATATTCGTAAATTGATTTTTCTACTAAAATTATCCTCTCAAAGTTTGTAACTTACAAATCAAAATAATGATAAACAAAAGATTTCTTTCTATTTTATTATTTCCACTATAACTAAATTCTGTTTTATTTTAATCAGAAAAGAAACAGAATCTATATATATATATTTTTTAAATAACAGTTAAATTAGTTAAATAATACAACAATGGTTAAATCAAAGAAATCAGAATGAATAAATTATAAAATATATATATATATATACATATATATATACATACATATATATATATACATACATATATATATACATATATATATATACATATATATATACATATATATATATTAATAAAAATAAAAATCCGCACAGAAAATAAAATATAAAAATTCGCGGATTAAAAGAAGTTTAGATTACATACAAATTTCCATGGGAAATTTTATTCCCAACACACAGGCACGGGGAACTACGCCGCCGGCCGTGGGCAGTCTACGGACTGCTCACGGCAATCCTACAGACTGTCGTGGACAGTCCACAGATTGTCACACGGACCGGTGGCGGGGTGGTGGGTATGGTCAAGGCCGAACCCCCACACACAGCCAAAATAAAATATAAAACCCGAAATTCAATACTATGCACAGTGACGGAAAAAAAAATGACAAATCCAATGAATTTTAATTTTCATTCACTATTTTCATAGGTATAAATAATTATATATATATCTATTATATATATATATCTATTATATATATATATATATATCTATTATATATATATATATAAACCTATATATATATATATTAGAATCTGGGCATTTCGAAGTCAGGAAACAAAATAAACACTGTATAATTTTTTTCTGTATATGATTAAATATAAACAAGAATATACACAACCTAGTTTTCCCAGTAAAATATTATTCTTAAGATGATTAATTATATTTTCCAGACAAAACTACAGTACTACTGGTTCTTTTCCAAAATTCTCATCTTAGTTATATTATAATGAACAATAGTACAAATCCAACAATTTATTTCATTTAAATAAACAATAGTCCCGAACTCCCAGAGAATTTCAATCTAATAATTGACAGTCAAGAACCCCACCAAATTCCATTTTAACAAACAACAATCCCAATCCCCAAACGAAAATTTCATACACAGCGAAACAATTCCAATCAATTGCTATTTTACTTAATGCTACAGCAAATAAATAAGTGAGGAACCTAGCGTCCTGCGGTTGAAGAAGATCTATAGAAGCTCTATTCCTTTTGCCAATCCAATCCTCCTCCAACAAATGTTTCCAGCAGCAGCTACAAAATCCTCCCTTCAACTCCAATCCTCTTCCTCAATGAATTCTCAGAATAATAAAAACAATGCAATACTATAACAGAAATTTTTACTGCCAAATTTCTCCCCAAAATCTGTTGGAAAGAGAATACCACCCCCTTCCCAAACCAAAGATAAATAAAATCTCACACAAGAAGCCTCTTTTGTTTCCTCTTCCAGAGAATACCAAAAGTCACATTTCAAGAAATAAATCAAAATAATATTTAATCCTTAATTCTTTTTGTTGCCTTTTCATGCATATGATTAAAATTAAATAAATTTAAATCCTCAAAATTGAACTTTCATTTGAACATATATTCATTATCTCCACAATACATTATTAATTAATTACTTCCACATTAGAATAATTAAAAATAAACCATTTACAAGATTCTAAATAAGTATCCATTAAATTTCTTATTATAATAATTATCTTTTCAAGATTATTTGTTCATAACAATTTTAAATCAATTTATCTAATAATATCACTTTTACTTTTAACGAATTAGTTTGATTGATCATTTGTTCTAAATCATTTGATTTGATTTAATTGATTATTATTTTAATTCCTAATTATATTTTAAATAACCTTGCAATTTCACTTATGATCTAATTAATTATTTAAACATGACTACTAACATATTATATTTTCCACAAAATCAAATAACACAGTAATCAATGAAGCACACACAAATACTCACACAAAAGTTCAGAACAACCGACACGGAGGGGTATTACAACTAAGGAATAATTGTCAATAGCATAAAAAAGGAGGGTAATAATATTATTAATGGATGAATTGTGATTAAGTAAAGAGAATACTATTATTAATAGTTCATTGGTCAAATAATAATAAAATGGTGTAAATGAGGGCTAAGTAAAAAATACTATTATCAATTGGTTGATGGAACAATAATAACACTATTATTAAATAATTAATGTTGAATATCATGAAAATTCTCATTAGAGTTAATTGTTAATAATAATGATTTATTAACAATTAAATTGTGGCTAAATAATAATTGCACTATTGGTTAAAGAATACTAATGCCATTGTGAAGGAATAACTATGGTAACATCTTGAATATAGCTATAGCCATGTTCTTCATGCAATGGAATTTTTTAATGACACTTAGAACATGCATTAAGTCATGTATACGAAGTTAATGTATTTTCTTTAAAAATAAAATTGTCAGAATTTTTCTCGTGAAAATTTTGGGCATGATAGATATCTTAAGGGGATCAAAGAAGTTCTCAAAATTTGCTTAAAGGGATCAAGAATTCAAATTATGTCTCATGTTCAATCACATTAGATAGATATAAATAAGGATATATGAGTTAAGGGGTCCTTGTAGGATGTCTTAAGGGGTGCTAGTAGGATTTCTTAAGGGGATCAAAGAAATTCTCAAATTTTCTTAAGGGGATCAAAGCATTCAAAGTATGTCTCATGTTCAATCACATTAGATAGATATAATTAGGATATATGAATCAAGGGGTCTTAGGAAAAGTGATGGCTTAAGGGGTCCTTGTAGGATGTCTTAAGGGGATCAAAGAATTTAAAGTATATCACTTGTTCATGTTCAGTGATAATTGATATAATTAATTAGCATATATATAAATTAAGGGGTCCTAAAAGAAATGATGGCTTAAGGGGTCCTTGTAGGATGGCTTAAGGGGATCAAATTTGATGAGGTTTCCCAAGGTAACCAAATTTAACAGAAATATGTACATGATAAAGTGATTCGTCTAGATCAAATTTTAAGTTTCAAAGTAGGAAAACATGCACATAACAAACAAAATATATCAAATATCAATTTTTATATATAAGTGTAGAGTAATTATGTATGTGCATATACAAATTTGGTATATATGCCAACTCAAAACAATATTTACAAAATGTGGTTGTCATCTCAAGAAAGTCCAAAACTTATGGTGGATCATCAAAATGTAGCCTCTTCATGCCACCTGATATCGAAATGACAATAAATCAATTTTAACTATGTATATAAGCAATATCATTATATTGAATCAAAACATGTATTTAAATTTATATAAAACTATATATATACTTACTTGTATTTACAAGTATTCCACATGTTGTAGGTTGAATCTACATGCTCTCTTTTTGTCTCAAAGTATGTGATGAATGTGATGATGGCTTAAGGATACAAAAGGATGATAAATCAATTATTACTACTTACATAAGAAATATCAATATATCATCAAAATATGTATTTAAATATATAAAACTATATATACTTGTATTTACAAGTATTCCATGTTGCAGGTTAAATTTGTATCCTCTCTTTTTGTCTCAAATTGTGTGATGAATGTGATGATGGCTTAAAGCTACAAAAGGATAATAAATCAATTTTAACTATTTACATAAACAATATTAGTATATCATCAAAACATGTATTTGAATATATAAAACTATATATATACTTACCTGTATTTACAAGTATTCCATGTTGTAGGTTGAATTTGCATCCTCTCTTTTGTCTCAAAGTATGTGATGATGGCTTAAGGATACAAAAAGATGATAAATCAATTTTAGCTATTTACATAAGAAATATCAACATATAATCAAAACATGTATTTAAATATATAAAACTATATACATACTTACCTATATTTACTTATTCCATTGTACCATCTGCATCCTCACTATTTTGTAATGCATTTATGATTGTCTCATGCTCTTCCAAAGAGATTATCCATAGATCTTTATGTGCAATTCTTCCATGATACATCACTAGTTTTATATTTGTTGGCACCACCAAATGTGAGTAGTGTATAATCTTATTATGTTTTTCATAATCTTCAAATGCAAGAAATCCATTCTTCCATGTTAGGTATTTTCGTATACTCGTATACAAGTGCTGGCCAACAACCACCACCGAACCTATTGCATAATGATACCCTTCATCATATTCTCGAGGTGTTATTGACTTATGTTTAGTCTCCACATATCGAGACAATTAATATTTTGTTTCCTCTTCATTCTCCTTAGGTGCAACAACAACATACACATATCTTGCAAAAAAAATTTAATTCAATAACTTGTGTGACATATAATTTGACCAATATACATGCATGCATTCATATAAATAATTAAATATTATAAAATAACTTAATAAAGTGAAATAAAATTAAAAATAAATAAATTGAATTAAATTACCTTATTGTACAAGGTTTGAAGTATGGTCATAATCATCTGATGCAAACACTTGATGATTGTCTTCAATTGTTATTTCATATTGATCGTGTATTTGTGTAGGTGTCAACAATATTTTCTTCCACTCTTCAACCCATTTTGTAATCTCACATGCTTCCCAATATCCTAAAATACAAAATTGACAAAAACATGCAAGATACCTTGTCCAGATAGTTCATGTGCTTGCATTCAAAATCTTAAATGAATATCATTTAGTATATCCAATAATTCTATCACAATCAAGTCTACATAGAATGTTCTCTTTTTCAACCAACCAAAAGAATTGTCGAACTGTAGAGTACTTGCTTGATCTTGTAGATAATTTTGTATTGCACCAATCCACAATTGCACATGCATCTTTAAATTTTGTTGCATCCTCAAATTTCAATTTCTCTTTAGAAATAATTATTTTAACACATGCACCAACTTCATCATGTTCTCCTTTACCATGCCCATCTTCAAAAAAAACTCCACATATGTTGGATGTTTTGTTCCTTGTGAACCCTACTTAACTAATAGAATATTTGAGCATTCTTGAACTATCTTGTATAATTATTTGACCATATGAGATGTTTTTTCATCTAGATTGTTGAACACCTGAAATATTGAGAGGGGGTTGAATCAATATTCACAAAAACTCATTAACTTTGTCAATTCAAACATCCATTCAAAGCATTACATTTAACTTTCAGTAAATGAAAGGAACATGTAAAGCATTCATCACATCAAAGAACACAAGAACACTAGATTTACATGGAAAACCCTTGAAAGAGAAAACCCATGGTGAGGATTAGCTCACAATATATTATAACTAGTTATAATTTTTGATACAGAATGGTAGACTCACTATCCAAGGAATCACTATCCAGAAAAGAGAGAATGGCTCACTACCCAGAATAGAAAGAGATAGAAGAAAGGATGGATCACTGCTAAAGATGGACTGATAACAATGCATCTAACATATGTTGAAGATACAATTCCACTAAAGCTCAAAAAATTGACTTAACACACTTCATACTTCACCACAACTATAATTCTCACTTCTCTCTATAGTAGATCTCACACACACACTCTACTACCTCATTCAATATTTTCACACAAGAAATTAACCTTGTATATATACCTCAACCAACAAAAAATTCAATTAGGTTAGCCTAATTAGAAGTACCATGCATCCTCATAACTTTTCAGCCCAAAAAACCATCACACACACTCTTTGTGGGAAGAACCAACACATGTACTACACTAAGATAGGTCAGCATGACCTATAAGCCCTCTCATGATTCCGCTTCATACACAATTCAACTCTGCATGACCCAAAAACCTTCAAGTCGGTACTACTTGTGAGGAAACAACAAAATGAACAAACTATTCACTCACAACTCGACACTTAGAACACCAAAACACTTGCCACTTGGACCACACACACTATTAACATCCTCAAAAACTTCCTTAGAACCGCATAGAAAAATATTCATCTACACTAGAATGTGGAGCATTCCAACATACACTCTATAACTACAACTCTCCCTTTACTAATTCTAATACTCTGTCAAAATTATCTTCAACTTTAAAAGACATCAAGCCTTGAAACTTTGGATTTAGATACCTTAAACATGCACCAATATTACCTCAAAATAACATGACAATATTTTACATATTGAAGCAATGGAAACCACAAGACTAGTTCACTGAACACTAAAATTGCACACCAAGATTTAAGCAAATTATTAAAACATTTGGTCTTCTCCAAACCAAAAATTTTGCATATCTATAATGGGTTTCCATCAATGACAACACCATACACCATTATTCTTATCAATCTCCAGCAATCTCCACACTCAACAATCTCCCCACACTATACATCAACATGCTTATGTTGCCAATAGTCTCTCCAACAACTCAAGTCTCCAACAATCTCCCCCTTTGTCACAGATGGAAACATGCTCTCAAAACTCTTAAACTACTCCCCCTTTGACATCAAGGGAAAATGGCTCACAATATCATACTTCCCAGACTACTCTTCTTTAACTAATATATATATGTATAAACACATGAGTGTAACTCCCCCTTATTACTTCACTCCTATACTCAACACTTCTCCAACAATTTACATTAAGGGGGCTCCCCCCAACAATGTTATCCATCAAAAATTGACCAAAAAATGTACTACAACATTATCCACTAGCTTCACATATGTACATAGAAATCATAAACTGCATAAATAAAAAAAATGTATAACTTCAACTACAAGAGGGTAAAATAACCTTGTAAGACACTTTCAATTTCGCAAGGTGTGCCTCCCAGTCCTTATTTTCTATCTCCCAATTCCTTTTAGTGAAGGAAAGTATATTGCACTGGCTCTCAAACTGAACAAGGAGGTATTCTCCTTCATCTGGGGAATTGGGCACCAAATTCTTCTACACCGCCTTATCTACACTTGCTAACACTTTGGTTAAAAATGTAAGCCTTGCACTTACCAAATATTTAAGCTAACTATATACTGCATAGTGATCTTTTCTTTTTTTTTCTTGCAGTAGGAAGAACTATCCATGTAGATTTTCTATTTCTACCCTTGTTGCACCATCTGCATCATTTTCTAAATCATATGCACCAGAGGCCTAGGAAAATTTTGACTCTATTGAGTCCATTTGGTCCTTTATGCTCCTTATAAATTTAGGTCATTTTCAGAAAATTGAAACAAAAATTTTGCTTCTTCCAAGCATTTTTGTACATCTCTCAAGTTTCCTTACAACTTTCCATGTCTGTATTTATTAGATACTTCGGTCAATCTCCTATCATTGACCTTCTTTGCCATTTATTTTTCAATCTTTTCTTCTAAACTAGTAGAGTAGTCCTTGAAAGAATCTAACAATAACTTCAACTTCTACACACCATATAAGGAATCATCAATAGTTGCATTAGGAATACCTTCTTGCAACATCTTAGTTGTTTCCCCAATCAATTTTGCACACTTTTGGTGTGTACATAGTATTTCCTTCCTTACGGAGGCATGGAATGCATCACAAAGTTGTAGTTTGTGTAGGGGAGATATCATAATCATATCCACCTAACCTTGTTGCATGGGTATTTGCAAGAGGTGTGCAAACACCACTAGTTCAAATTGTAGCTACATATCTAACAAAACTTTTAAATAATATCCAAAGGATTCACCAACAACTTTTTCATTTTCTCCTTCCTTCTTATCCTTCTCCTTCTCCCCACATCTAAAGTAGTCTTTTTCATTCTTCTCTTCTTGTGCAAATTTCTCATCCGGAGGAGGAAAATCTTCTTCTTTTTGTACCTCAGAATTCTCCAAGATTCCTTTTTCCTCATTATCCTTCTCCATATCTAAAGGGGGAAATTTTTTTCTTCTTGTGCTCCATCTTTCTTTGAGGTACTATGCATATCATCATTCTTTTCTTCAACAACAACATTCTCCACACTGAATAGGTATCATCTGTTACCATGTTTTCTTGTTCACCCTCAAGCTTAGGCACATGCTCATGTTGTGCATTATCAAGTTCATTGGTTTTCAGAATAGATGTATCATTTTATGTTTCATCATCTAGAGACATTCCTAATTCTCAAATTTCAAATTTGCAACCTTTTGCAGTATTTCATTCTTCCATTTATATCCACTTTGTCTCTACTCATCAGATTACCAACTCTTTTCTTTGTCCTAAATTACTTATTATATAACTTAGATAATTTTTCTCTATCCTCATATGTGAGAGAAGAACCAATCTTCTCTAAGGAAAATGTTCTCATTTTAGCATCTTCATCAAATGCTTCTTGAGTTTTGGCACTCAGAACACTCTTCAGATCATTAGGAAGTTGATCTTCAATCTCACTCAAAATGGTATAGAATGTAACCATATATTTTACAACGAATTCTTCTATTGTAGCCTTATTTTCATCGTTCTCTTCCAAAAACACATCATTTGTCTCTTCTAGTAAACCAAACTCTACAATACTATTAAATAAAGAGTCTAATTTTAAGAGATTGTGTTCCCTTACTAGAGGGGTATTTTATTTCTTCTTCCCCTTTCCTTTATTTGACTATTTTCCTTCTTCTAGAAAACAAATGCTTTCCTTTCTTCTTGCGCTTCTTCATTCTTAGAATCAACAATGTCAACCTTAATTCTTTTTGCACTAGTCTCTTCCATAGAGGCTTGAGACATCTTCTTCTTCCAGACCAATTTGGGTGACCCTTCTTGTACTATGTCTTCTTCATCCTCAATAGCTGATGTATTTCTCCCTTGTGGCCTTTTCTTTCACTCTTCTCCTTTTAGGAGTCTATTTTTGTACAAAGGTACTGGATGTAGCTTTCTTCTTTGTACTCTTTGCATACATAGTTTTGGAGGACTTTAGAATAGAGGGAGAAGGAGTAGAGGTCCTAACTAGCCTTCTTGTGTTGGGGGTACCCTACAGATCCATGAATGTAGCTTTAGTTTTTTCCATAGAACCCTTGGATGGGTTCACCATCTCCTCCAAGTCTGCGTTCATCTTCTCCACATTTTTCTCAATGTCCTTCTTCCTCTTCACAAGGTTTACTTCTATTTATTTTTTCCATATGTTTCAAACCTATCTATTTGTAGTGTAGGAAAAATTATCCCTTTTTCACACTTAATTTAGAAATATTTAATAAATAAATGAGCTTAATTAATTTAGTGTTGTAATATGTTTTTCATATTCACATTAAGTTTAGGGCCATTTTTAAATTAAATGGACTTAATTATGTCTTATTTTTGGTGTTTTAAGGTGTACCTTCATACTTTCACATTAATATAGGGATTTATTAATTAATTGAGCTTAATTTTTCTTAATTGGCCCCTTTAATTCAAATGCAAGCCTAATTAAATGCAATTTCAAAGGGATAAAACCAGACATTCATAAATTCCATTTAACAACACTTTTGGAAGATGTGTGTCCTAGGTAAGTGACCTAGGACCCATTCACCATAGGGAAAATGGGCCCTCACTTAGATCTAGGACCCTAATTTAACATAATGTTTAACACTGAGCAATGTCTGTCCTAGGTGAGTGGCCTAGGACCCATTCGCCCATTCGCCCATTCGCCCTATGGCGAATGGGTCCTCACTTAGATGTAGGACTCCCCTTTAAAATATGTTTTTGCGGTATTTTGATGATTTCAAATTTACAATTCAATGTCGGCTTGTGATATTTGAATTTCAGAAATCAATGTTAAGATACATATAAATATAAGGTTATTTCACTTAGTTTCACCGAGATTTTCAAGTGTTCAAGTCCCAAAAGCAATTTTATGAGATCAAGAGCATTTCAAGAGCAATTTCAAGGAATTCAAGAGTGGATTTATATATTATTATTATTATTATTACAACAATCAATATTCCTTTCATCATGTCAAATATTTATTGTATCATGCATGTTGTTTGAGCTCCTATGATTACGTAGAGTTCAAGGTCTATTCAAGAATATCAAAGGAATTCTTTATAATCAAGTTTCAAGATCAAGATCTACATTCATTAAGGCCACTTCATGCTAGTTTGTAGATTTTTTATCCAAGATTTCAAATAAGTTTTGGTGAGTTATCACATATTGTTGTTCATTCATCATTCCTTTATGTTTTTCTATTTCATTTCAAGGTTTAATTACCAAAACGGGGTTTGACCAAGGAAAATCCCCATTCCCTAACAAAACAACATTTTTCTCCTTTCTTTGTGTGTTGCATATTTGTAGGATGAAGAAAAGTGGAAGATCTCAAAGTTTCAAAATTGCAAAGTTGTCAAATTTGTCACCATTCTTGCAATTTCACTAAAATTGATCTACAAAATTTATTTCCAACTTTTCGACCACAAGATTCAGGAACCTAGGAGTACAAAAGCAAGAGAACAAAACTAAGAATGGATTTTTTTAGGAGCCCTATCTAGGACCCATTCGCCATAGGGCGAATGAGTCCTCAGTGAGCTTTGAAAAAGCACTTTTTGTGAGAGGTATGCAAGATTTACCCCTTCCAAACTCTCCCTAAAGTCTATAGGTTCCATCATTTTTATGTTTAAGCTTCTAAATTCACTTTAGAGATCATAATTTGGAGTTTATTTGCTATTTTTAATCTTTCTCCAAAAAAAGTTATTTGATCTAGACTCTTGTTCTAGCATAAAAAGAAAATTAGTAGATTCACACTTTGACTTGATTCTCCTCAAGGTTGATAGTCATTTCATAGTGTGGATATCATTTCCTAATGAAAATAGAAGAATAGGACCCGTTTTCCCTCTTTGGATCCACTTTTCCATTTTAGGAAATTTCTCCCATACCCTATTTTTCTATGTTTCATTTTGGTGAACTCGACTTTGTAGAATAAAATTTTGAAAATTGGGGTCTTTTTAACCCTAGATCTAATTTTTTCAATAGATTGCATTAGGTTTGTATTAGTTGCATTACATTTAGGGTTCTTTAAATCTTGCATTGCATGTAGGGGTTTAAATTTACATTTTTGCATTGTTTAAATCTGAAAATTAAAAAACTTGCATGCATATTACATTAATTTTGCATAGTGATTGCATGTTAGTTTAAATTTCATCATTCATATTCAAAAATTGCATTAAAATTGGCATTTCAAAAAGTGTTACATAGTTCATCATTTTCCATTAGTTTAACTTGTATTTATACATCAAATTCTAGAAAATTCTATTACCAAAATACCAGTCTAAGACCTGAAATAGAAAACACATCTAATCACTTTGGAATTTCATTTTTCAATTTAAAAAAAACATGTACTAGGACTTATTCGCCACTAGGTGAATGAGTCCTTGGAGGCCTATAAAAACTAACTTTTCTAAGCCTTTTTTTGGTTTTCTACACTTCCTAAGTCTACTAGTAACCCATTGTATCAATCTGGAAAGTTTCAAGAATTTCTATCTTATGCATCTAGGTCAAATCATCCATTTAGTGTAGTCATTTTTGAATTATTCCAAAATCATTTAAGTGGTGAAAATCATCATATCTGAAAATTTTTACATTCTTGAAGCTTTACATAATATGGATAAAAATTTCTTTTCACTTTTGCATACATAATGTTAAATTCATGAAGTTTTGCATAATATGGATAAAATTACTTTTCACTTTTGCATACACAATGTTTATATTCATGAACCTTTGCATAAGTTGGATAAAAGTAATTTTCATTTTTTGGATATACATTTTTTATATTCTTGAAGTATTGCATAGGTTGGATAAAAGTACTTTTCATTTTTGGGCACACAATGTTTGTATCTTACCTTTCTAAGCATGCTAAAAAAAAGTTCATCTATCCCCCTTATGAGAATGCTTTAGTGAAAGAGAATACAATGGTGGATAATCATGACAATCAAATTTTGTCTTCTCCCAATATCTCTCCTAGTTGTGAAGAAGATATTTTGGTGTCAGAAGATTAAACTAATGAGAATTATGAGAGTCCTATGCGTTTCCCTTCTCCTACAAAGGAAAAAATTATTGAACAAGATAATTCCATCATTGATAAGGAAGAAAATACAACCATTGATAACTCCCTTACTTGTGATGAAGTCATTTTAGAAGATCCAACTGGATTGAAAGTCATGAACATCTAGTTTGTTGCTCTCCTAAACACTCTCCTACTAGAGGAAGACATCATGGTGGAAGAAAATGACAACATCGAAACAAGTCTTTCAAACAATAGCGATGAGGATTCCTTAGATGAAGATGATGAAGTGACATTAGACTCCCCTTCACTAAGAGATCATGAAAATAATGATAAGTCTTTTGATGTTATAAACATTAGATATTCCTTGAAGTGATATCCTAAGCCTAAACTTATCATTTATCCACCTAATCCTAAACTGATCATTTATCCACCCTCACAACAACTGCAAGTTCAAAATGAACCCATGCATATCTTAGAACCACCTACAAGGAAACTCGATGATGATAATGTTTTGCAATAACCGAGTTACAATATTGTTGTTCATACATATAACACTAGAAAAAAATCCACAACCAAGACAAACAACTCCAACATCCCTTCCATTACCTCAACCTATCTTGCCTAGTGCTCCTCATTTTCCCTCACATAATGGAAAGGAGTATGATATTGTTGAACAACTTAAAAATACTCCTACTAAGATATCCTTATGGGACCTTATTCAAGCCTCATCTAGTTATCATAACATCCTTCAAAGCACTTTACAACAAGTCCCTACCCCTCCTAATGTGCAACCAAATGATGTGGTAGACCACATTCAAGCTGTAACTCCGGTCAACTTAGACATTACTTTCCATCTAGATGAGTTACCTTCGTTACAGGGTGACTTCAAAATAGTGGTTTACAATTTATATGAGGAAGGAAATTTCATTTTTTTCCTTTTCCTCAAACTCAAGGGGTTCGGCCAAACCATATGGTTCGACCAAACCTCATTAAGGGTTTGGTCGAACCATATGGTTCGGCCGAACCATTAGTTCGACCGAACCATAAACCCTAAATTAAAAAAAATCATATTTAAATGGGTTTGGCCGAACCTGGGTTCGACCGAACCCATTTACATATGACAAAAAAACAAAAACTCTCATTTCAACTGTCACTTTCTAAAATTACCAGTTGCTTTCCCTGCGTGTGGCGAACCGAGACTGTGACGGCGAGTGAACTGATTTCTTCTTTTTGGAAAACCCAACTTCAACTTGGTCTCTCCAAACTTCATCAACCTGACTTCCATAACAAGCACCAGGTATTTGAAATTCAAATTTTTTAGAGTTTAAAATGCATTGATATGTTAAATTTTGAAACCCTAGATGCAATTTTTTTCAAATTTGTTGAATTCAAATTGGATTTGTTTGGAAGTTTTTAAAGTGTTTTCAAATTTTTTGAATTCAAATTGGATTTTCTTCCCCATTTTGCATACATTTTTATGTTCTATGTGTAAATGAAATATTCCTTCCCATTTCAACAATCAAAGCTATGGATAGCCTGCTCCTAAAATGGAAAGACAAAGTGAAACATATATAAGAACTTAATAGAATATGGAAACAAACAATATAAAGTTATGAAGTTCAAATAGAACCACAAATTGTATCATTTGTAACATTAAAAATGTCTATATTAACCTATCAAGAGATAAATATGCAAAATAGATTTAATTTTAGTTACAAGAAAAATGTATAAATTATAAATTTATAACATAATTATCATTTACAATAAAATATTCATGTGCATACCCTTATAGTAGTATCATCAACATGTGATTCATATGGAGTAATTTCTAGTAGCATGATGATACCTATAAAATCATTATGCTTTCTCCATCTCAAACACCCATAAATAGGAAAAATTTAAACCATAAACCAAGTGTGGTTTACCAAAGCCATGAGCCAAAATAATGACCTAAAAATGGCACCAAATTTGGCACAAATTCCAACACCATATTCCTTGACTTGGTTTATAGGATGTATTTAACAAATTCTTTACATCTTGTCAAAAAAATTCAAATCCTCATAAACGACACTCCATTTTTGACATATTCAAACCCATTATTTAAGATGATCTTGATGATTTTCATAAATCTAATCAATATTTTAGTGTAACCCCCCCTTTTTATTCTCTTATGTGTCATATAACATTTCATAAGTAATTCCCATCTTACAATTTCATACAATGCTCTTACAACTTCTTAAATATATAAAAGGGAAAACCCTAGTTCAATTAGGATTATTTAATTATTATCACCTACATCCATTCATTACATGTTATTAGTTTTTAGTTGCACACATTATTAGGAAATATGCATTGTCTAAGCAATTGGGGTATATTGCATGTTTGAGAGTGTTTTCCTTGATCTTTTATCTAGTTAAATTAATATCCTTTAAAATCTTGTTTTATGGAGTTTTCATCTTAACTCTAATATGGCTAGCAAATAAAATGACGATTGAATCATTTTTTGATATAATAGCTAATGACAACCATATAAAGAGCCACATTAAAGAAGATGAAAAATAATGATCAAGACTATGATTTAGATACATATGTTGCTAAACAAGATATTTTCTTAAATTGATAATACGTATTGATGCACCTCTCCACCCTAAATATCCTCACTCATTGGCTAGTAATTTATATAATGTATTAGGTGGCTATCCTTAGGGAATTAATACTATTCATAATATTACCACTCTAATGGATTTTAATAATGTTGTACCCTCTATGCATCCATCTACCCTTCATCCTCTTATAATGATTGCTCCTATCATACTATAGTTACCACTTCCATTGGATCCACCACCCATGTCCTACCGCCTTTCTCTCCACTAGTATTTTTCTTATCTCCCATCCTTTTATATATGTTCACACCATTGTTACTACTAGCACTATCCTATACAGATATGTTCTTCATACCATTCCTCCTTATCCTATGAAAATCTAACCTTATAGTGTAACTTCTCCTTCCATTACCATGTCATTACCTTTCTAGACCTTCCCCTCTTTATACATTCTCCTTTTTATCCTACACTCCTCTTACCATTAATATATCCCTATACCTTGGATATACTATTGAAGAAATTTAACTGACTTTCAATATGGCAAAAATTAGACCCATATTTTTAAATGTAAAATGTGTATAATAAAGCAAAATCCATGCCTCCTAATTCAACTTCACTAATATCTATCGAATGAACTTAGGTTCATTACAATAAGATAATCATATAGCCATAATTAGTTGTCAAGATAATGGTAAATTTTTCAATAGCAATATTTATCCTTCCACATGCCACCATTAGACATACACATAAGATTCATTAGGAAAAGTGGATGTGTGGATATGTGTCAAAAAAATTCTTTGATAAGATGTGTGTAAGGAAAAAATGGAGTTCAAGTGTTTGATTTATGTCTATATAATAGGTCATAAACTCTAGGGGAATTATTACCACTTTGCACAATATTGCACCATATATATATACCTATATATTTATATATATACCTATATATATATATATATATATATATAGATATATATATACATATATGGAAGAGCAGGAGTACACATATGTGTATAAGAGTGTATACACAGGAGCAGGAGAAAGAGGAGTAAAGAGCAGGAGAAAGAGAGTTGACATATTATGTATTATTACATGCATTATTATTAGCTGCATTATTACATAAAGACATGCACATATATTACATAAAAGATATATATTAAAAATATCATTACATATATATATACATATATACATGCACACACATACACACACATCTCATGCATGCATATTACATACATATGTATATATATACAGAGCATATTATTATATGCATATATAAAGATATTATATATATGTATATATATATATGTATATATATATATGTATATATATATATGTATATATATATATATATAAATATAGATATATATGTATATATATATAAAGGGGGGAGAGAGATGTATATGTGTGTGTGTATATATATATATATATACAAAATGAGGCAAAAAATACAATAGGAATAATATGGATATGCAAATTTTATCATTACATTTTTTTCCACTTTAAGATGCATGTGAAGATTTTAAAATAATCGCGCATCTCAATTTATGTGGTATTCACAAACATGTATGGAAAGTAAATATTTAGACATCAAAAAACATGAAAAAGTGGTTTGTTGTCTTGTGCACAACACATGTCCTTTTTCTTTTGAGAAAATTATCTATCACTTTGTAAAATCCTTGCTATGTTGAGATTATTTAATTTTTTCCCTCCATATTTGTAGTCCTTTTTATTTCTAGAAATATAATTTATGACATTTTTTTCTTAATAAACAACATATGAATAAATTTTACATGGTTGTAAATTTTACACATGGTTGTATGCAATCTCATATATATAGTACGTATGGTTGTGATTACAATGTTTATATTGTGTTTAGATTTGGTTTTATATTATCCTTCCAAAAACAGTTTGATGTTTATAATATTTTGATTTACCTTTGGATTTTGTAGACACTAAATCTCACATACACTCATATCCATACCGTGGTCCCCACCCGAACACCTAACATCCACTTATTAACAAAATTCATGATACCTTAATTCCTACACTTTATCAAAATCAAATTAATTTTTCTTTTGAGACCTAAAACGATCAAGGCCTAAACTAATTAAAATATTTATTGTAAAAATTTCCATAGTAAAGTACAAAATAGAGAAGGGCATGTCAACCCACAAATCATGAAGGTGTAGGGAGAAAACCAAGAGACCCATCAAATAGGATTGTAGCAATCATATATAGACAAAATTGATTAAGAAAACCTACCATAAATGAAAAAAACCTAAAAAGAAGACATATATTACATATTTTTTGAGTGCCCATTTATTACATATATATAGCAAAAACTAGCAGAGGGTGAGGGACATGAGTGAGGAGAAACAACATTTCCTTATGTGCCTCCATTGTTTCTCCATACAATAGAGCACACAATTCTATTTTATGTCCATTGATTGTATTATCCACTAAAGATTCATCCCATTCTTGCAAGGTTCATTTCAAAGAAATTCAAACACAAAGGAAACTAGAGTTTTCCTTTAAAACTTTGTGTCTAAACAAACACCCAACAAAATATTTTTCATTATGTAAGTTATCATCCTGAATGGCATTGTTTAGGGAATGGTCCAAAAAGAACTTATAAAACATAATCCACTACAAACTAAGCAACTAAACCATAATTTTGAAGAAGACCCATAGCATTAAACAAAAATAAAGGCACTACCTAAGAGAGAGACATTAACTAGAGAGTTTCATATAGAATTTGGTCACCTACGATCACCCAAATTACTAACTCCACACACTAGCAATCAATCTTGAAAATTTTCTTCAGCATTTTGAAAAAAAAGTCCCAAACTCTAAATGTACTCCCTTTTTGGGATGGGATGAATGCTCTCCTATTGATCAAATCGGCCTCCATTGTTACTCGAGTAGAATAAATTAACCAAATATTTAAATGAATCATTATCTCACAAATATTGAAATAAATTAAAATAAATCCAAGTAAATCTATTATTCCTAGATAATTCAATGAAAATTATGATAAATTAGTTTATATATCAATCAAATTATTTAACATATTTAATCAAATTAGATAAAAATTGAAAATAATTCAATCAATTCATTGATCAAAATAATTAAGAAATTTCATTAAATAAATAAATTAGTTAATTAGGTAATAAGAGTAGCCACATTTTAATTGGGTTAAACTCATGATACAAGATCAAATCCAAGCAATTTATCCATCATATAAAAAATCTATAAATTGAGATCAAATCCATCATTTTATTATCTCAATTTTGAGCAAGTATATTTTATCTAGTTGGGCAATAAATGTTTTATCATTTGCAAGATATATCCATTTGTCAATATGTATTTCATTATAATTTTAGTTCATTTTTTTTGTAATTCATCTTTTCACTCTATTAGAGGTGATTTTTTAATTCAATTTGAAGTCTACATTTATTTTCCTCAATGTCTCATTTATTTAAATTCAATTCTTACAAATTGACATGCTTGGTGGGATGCAAACCCACAAATGCTTGGTTACATTTTATATTTTATACTATTAAAGTATTTGATTTATGCTTTATTTGTTATTTAATCTATGTTGATCACATTTTTCTATAGAAAAAATTGATTCTTGCATTAAGAAAAGAGATTTTCATTATTTTTAATGTTTTTATTGGAATAATGTTTGAGATTCACGAGCTTATTTTCTAAGGAGTTGAGTGGTTGGTCTATTTCTCTCTGATTTAGTTCCCAATACAAGAAATACAAGAAATATAACTATATATCATTCACATCATCAACATACACATAAAATATCACACCCATCATCAACACAACTACAAGAAATGATCCATACCTATGAACATCCAAATACAAGAAATATAACTATATATCATGCACATCATCAACATACACATAAAATATCACACCCATCATCAACACAACTAATAGTTCCCATATCATATTATCTATGTTCTCATACAAATGTATCTTCAAATACATCAAAGCACTCATGAGTAAATCCACTCTGTAGAACATACACAACTAAAAATGTGCCCCTAAGTTATTTGTCTCCTATATCTATCCTCTTCGCCTATCCTTCTCTATGGATATGTTCCACTCATATCTACCACCCTGAGGTGATCCATGTCTCAATCCTTGTCAAGGTCACTCCTCCTCTCTACCTATATCCTTTCTCAATGAGCTAGATCTATCACTGCTACTCCCCAAAACACCTACATTTAAATATTAAAAAAATGTTCAATAAATCATACAACATTGATTAAAACTAACTAAACTCTAATGATATTAAATCTATTGATATTAAATCTATTTTCCTCCAACATTACAAATAATTTTTAATTGATCTAGTTGAAGGAGATCCACGTCAAGATATAGTGAAAAATTATGGGCATATGTAACAATTATATATATTTTTAACATATATAATATGTATGGTTGGATTATTGAGATATTTATAACAAGTATGCAATGAAGTCAAACTTTATTAGATTTGATTCTTAATATGAGATATTTATTTTGTTTTCCAATCTATAATTTTTTTATGTTCTTAGCTATATAATTGAAATTCATTTATGTTAACAACTATTAGATTAAATATTTTTATCCCCAATTATTTTCAAATAATTTTATATTTTAATCTTTGTATTCTTATTCCTTCTTTCATCGTTTCATTTAAAATTTGAACCATTTAAGGATGCTATGTTATAGATTATAGTTGTCTTCCAATTCTTTTTAAATTGTTAATAGTATGAAAATATTATTGATGAGTAGATGAATTATTACAAGTTCTATTTTAGATTTGTATTATCTTTATCTAGATATATTATTTACCAAAGTATCATTTCTTTTTTAGGTGTATCAGATATATATATATATATATATATATATATATATATATATATATATATATATATATATATATATATATATAACATGGAAAATGCAGATCATGTTCCACCTATGCCAGATTATTTGTTTGCAAATACTAGTAATGAGATAAAAAATTGAGAGATTCATTAGCACAGGGTGCAAACCCAGGGATATATAGTGAACCATGCATGTTAATATTGCATAGTCTAGAAAAAATAAAAGATGAACTTGAGAGGA
>VDFB02058242.1:230278994-230459343 GCA_007258455.2 Sequoia sempervirens
AGAAATAAAAAGAGAAGCATATTGAATAAGTTACAAAATTATTATAAGATGATTGGGGTTCCTTAGATTTCACACCTACATTCATGGGAGAATACAAGATCATAAACAAAGAGTCTAAAAAGTGAAAAGAAAAAGCAGTAATTCCAACACAAAATTTGAAACCATCTACCTCAACCACTTTAGGAGAAGATGCAAATTACACAAAAAAATTTGATCAAGTTGATTATGAACAACCACCAAATTTGAAACAGATGAAAAAGCTTTATGGAAGAGGTTATGAACTTATGAAACAACTTGGTTATAGTGGAAAAGGATGTGGTTCTAGAGAACAAGGTATTCATATCCCTATAGAGCCTAATACACAAGAAACCATTAATGATCTTGGTTATTTTCCTTCGGAAGAAAAAAAAGAATCAAAAAATCCTTCACTCAATATCAACACTCTTACAAAAGATTATTCCAAGACAACTTTAACTTTGGTGCATCTTGAACTAATAAATACTACATGTGGGAATATCTCATTAGATATGCATGAAATTGATGCTTTTCCTATGCATTATAATCAATAACATTACTTGATGCTCCTTGTCATGTGGTAGTTGTAGTGTCATAGCATATTCACTACCATACATGAGGCTATAAACTTGTCTTTATGCAATCATATCTTCCTTTTGCAAGGAGCAACATACCATCATCCATTGTCGGCTCACCTTTTTTCATTGGGGGGCATGAGGTTAGGTAGCCTTGTCCTCGTATGACACTTGTCATTGTCTCTTTTGGCTATTTGACCTCCTTCCATGTATATATAATATCAAGCTTGGAATGTGGACGACATGCCTTAAGTTGGATCGTATGTGACGTACTTTTAATTCTATGTTTAGCATAGCATTTTGGGGGCAACCCCTTATTCATGATGTAGTTTCATTTGGAAACATATGACTTGGCATAGGGCTTTCCAAGTAAAGCTATTATGTCTTAGGATTGAACATTGGCTACTTTAAAGCAATTGCTCACAACAATGGTGTTAGCAACCACTTTAAAGTGAGGGCATACATTGATAATATATTTTGACATTTCTCATGTTTCATGGTGCGATTTTCTTTTTTCTTGTGATGCATCCTTTTCTTGGTGGTGTCATTGGGTTTGATGTCCTCCAAGAGTGTGATATTTCTTAATGTATGACTATCCTCTTAGTGTTGATGCAACACATTGCATTCCCTAACTTGTGGATCTTTTACTTTTGACTTGTCCTCTCTTGGAGATATAAGGCATGATGTTCCCTAAGAAGAAGACCTTACACGAACTAAGAAAAATACCGTTGAACAAAAAAACCTTTTCTTGCATTATTGTTCATAAGTGTTAGCATAACACAAGTTGTTGGCCTTATGAAGCTTGACTTTCTAAAATGCCACCAAGAATAACACACCTCACATGCTAGTGTCCAGATCCTTGCCTTGTTCATAGGTATTTAGTATAACACAACTTGTTAAGCCCTATGAAGCTCAAACTTGAAATTCAAGGCCACCTAGCCTAACACACTTTGCTAGCTTGTGGAGCCTTGCCTTGTCTTGTGGTGCCTTATTGAAGTTGTTAGGAGGATAGCTTTGATATGGTATGGAAGCCTAATATGATTCTCTCATTTGCCACCCTTTTGGACAAGCTAAGGTTCCACTACCCCAGAGTGAGCACAACAAAGAAAAATTGATGGCTTAGATGTGTTCCATGTCGATTGGATTGTCTAGGCTTGATCTTCCTAGTCTTTGATGTTGTATGATTGTGTATCTTTGTCATTTTTGCATACATGTGTGTCTTGAATGTCTAATTTAGTGTGAGTTTGACATGGGGTCATGCTCTCACTAAAGTGGGAGAAAAATATAGAGTAGGAAAAAGTATCCCTTTTTCACACTTGATTTGGAAATAATTAATAAATAAATGAGCTTAATTATGCCTTAATTTAGTGTTGTAATATGTTTTCCATATCCACATTAAGTTTAGGGCTCCTTTTAAATTAAATGGACTTAATTGTGCCTTATTTTTGGTGTTTTAACGTGTACCTTTACACTTTCACATTAATCTAGGGCTTCATTAATTAGTTGAGCTTAATTTTCTTTAATTGGCCCCTTTAATTCAAATCCAAGCCTAATTAAATGTAATTTTCAAGGGGATAAAACCCGACATTCATAAATTCCATTACACAACACTTAACTTTGGAAGATGTGTGTCCTAGGTAAGTGACCTAGGCCCCATTCACCATAGGGTGAATGGGTCCTCACTTAGATCTAGGGCCTAATTTAACATAATGTTTAACACTGAGCAATGTGTGTCCTAGGTGAGTGGCCTAGGACCCATTTTCCCTATGGGGAATGGGTCCTCACTTAGACGTAGGACTCCCCTTTAAAATATGTTTTTTGTGGTATTTTAATGATTTCAAATTTACAATTCAATGTCGGCTTGTGATATTTGAATTTCAGGAATTAATGTTAAGATACATATAAATATAAGGTTATTTCACTTAGTTTCACCTAGATTTTCAAGTGTTCAAGTCCCAAAAGCAATTTGATGAGATCAAGAGCATTTCAAGAGCAGTTTCAAGGAATTCAGGAGGAGATTTATAGAAGATTATTGCAACAATCAATATTCCTTTCATCGTGTCAAATATTTATTACATCATGCATGTTGTTTGAGCTCCTATGATGATGTAGAGTTCAAGGTCTATTCAATCATATCAAAGGAATTGTTTCTAATCAAGTTTCATGATCAAGATCTACATTCATTCAGGCCACTTCCTATTAGTTTGCAAATTTATTATCCAAAGCTTCAAATAAGGTTTGGTGAGATGTTACATATTTTTGTTCATTCATCATTATCTTTAATGTTTTTCTATTTCATTTCAAGGTTTAATTACCAAAACAGGGTTTGACCAAGGAAAACCCCCATTCCCTAATAGAACAACATTTTTCTCCTCTCTTTGTGTGTTGCATTTTTGTAGGTTGAAGAAAAGTGGAAGATCTCAAAGTTGCAAAAAAATAATAACTAATTACTGACATGCAAAAATACTACAAAAAAAATGTGGCACATTCGAGTGTGTGTCCTCTACATATATTGAAAGTTACAGGAAAAAAAAAAAAGAATTGTTGTACTTAGGGTGGTTAGACATACACCCGCTTGTTATGTTTTTCCTGAAAATTTAGTACTAGTGCATTGAAATTTCAAATTTTCACAAAATAGATTTACTTTTTTTCCAAAGGGGACTAGTAGCCTAGAAACTACATTCAATTTACTACAAATTTTGTTCTTACATATTTTTCAAACTATGTTAATAACCTATTCAAATTTATACATGTCAAGTTGCCTAACTCTATTTTTCTAAATTTTCATTGCCACTTAGGGGCCTAGTTTGGAACCCCATGATCTTGCATTGACCTTTGAGACATGTAAGGTTCATTTGCATGGTTTAGTGAAGGTGATAATTCATCAAGGTTTGTTTGGATAGGTGTTTGGTCATTAGGTAGTGTCTTATTCTTTTTAGCCAACTGGCGAGCAATGGAACGATGTCTATGCTTATGCTCCTTAGAACTTCTATTTCTTCTTGCACAATTTTCAATTTGTGATGGGGTAAGAAAGGGTTTCTCTACCATTGGTCTCTTTTCTTCCCTTGGAGGAGGAATTGAAGAGACCATCGAGGGTTGGGAAATCACTATATGCTTAGGCTTATAATTTTTTCTCTTTTAGAAGCACAAAGGTAATTACACGATTGTCTCTTGGACTCTTATATGGTATCAATGGAAGAACTATAACATAAATGCCTTGTGTACTTGGGAGGATATCTGGCTTAGACATGGGTTCATCCACCACTTATGGGGTGGGAGGAACAACCGTAGAAGTCATTCTAGACCGATCATCCTTAGGTGGGATATTGCTAAGGGATAATTAGATGCTATACGCTTTGCGATAAAATTTTGGTATGACCTAAAAAATACATCTTCATGAGGTTTAATAGGTTCCATAGGTTAAGGCCAAAAATAGTTTAGTGAAAATTTTCCACATGAAGCCAAAGGTTTAAACCCACTATGATGAACTGTATATATTTTATTTTCAAATGAGACCTTCATGCACTTGTGGAAAACTAATTAGACTACATTCATGGAGCATAGCCATGGATATCCTATCTTCTCACAAAATTGGTCCAACTCGAGATGATGGTGAAAAATACATCTAGCTATTTTGGTCCAGCTTTAAGTTGAAGAGTTATTGAACCTATTATAGGGTGAGTGAAACAATCATGAGTTTTTAATCATTATTTTAATTGTTCATAAAAGTCTTTAAAAATTTCATACACAAATAATAATTCTTCAATGATCACATTCTCTAGACACATGAGATCAATGAGTATCCTTGGTGTAGGTTTGTCATTAATATGATCAACGATATAGAGAGGACCATTCGGTGCATGATAGATGCATCAATATGATTAAAAGAAATGTCAGGTAGCAAAGTGGTTGGTCCTTAACGAGGTTGGACATCTATTACATTAACCATGTGTTATATAGATCATCATCATCATCATCATGCATATCATCACAAGCTTGCACAAATTTGGATGTATTATTTGGCATTGGATTTGTAAAGATTTGTAAATTTTGATTGGGTGGAGCTAGGGACTTATTTCCTTTACCATTAACATCAACCAACTATATGCGATTAGGGTCGATGAGGTCTTGCACTTGATGTTTAAGATACTACATGCTCTATATCATTTATGTTGTGCCTGTAGCACACATGCCCTATTCTTACCGGGGACCCTCTCTTTTCATTTCACTTTCACTAAGTCATTTTTCTTTTGATTGGTTTTGTGTGTCCCTATTTTGAGCTTAAAATGGTCACAAGCCTCAAAGTCATTAAACTCACCTTGAAAAAATTCATCTACCCAAATTTTACTAAGCTTTGGGACCATGTGAAATTTGTGTTGTGGGCTTCCCTTCACCCTTGGTCGTTGTGTTCACCAGGCTTGGTGGACCCACTGTTGCGGGTCTCCCTTAGTAGGTCATTGTCCAAGCTTTGCCACTATTTGCATCCTTCCTGTTGCATTCGCTCATATGGTGCACCTTGCATTCACCATTGTCATATGAGTCTTAACCAAACGGTCGCATTGGCATGGGTTTCTACAACCCTACCTACCCCAACTCTGTTGTACCTACAATCAATGGAGGGCATTAATGGAGAAATGGTTTATAAATAGACATTTCCCTAGCTATCATTTTCACCTTGCATTTTGAATTTAGAAAGAGAAAAAGAAGCACTTGTGCGTGCAAAGTTTCCCGAAGGATTTGAGCTAGATTTGTTGCAGTTTCCAACATAGTCCAGAGGTATGAATTCGTGACTTTTTTTTGCCAAACATTTGACTACTAAGAGGGTTTTGGTGTTGAGGGTTTTGTAATTATTTAAATCAAAATCTTTTGAACCCTAGCCTTGTCCAAATATTGAAATGGATTTTGGAATGCTTAGCAAACAATGTTCAAAGTAAACACTAGGCTTTCCCTCGTGTACCTTGGTTCCACATCTTTTTATCAAGAACGAGGGTTTTATTCAACAGTACGTACAAACCCTTGCATGGGTCTTTGCTTGGCTGTCATTGTCCTTTAGCAGCAAAGCTGAATCAACATCCTGTTGTGCTAAACTCACAATGTCTTTTTCTAAGGAATTAGAATCTCAACCGTGAAGGTCCACAGTTGTCGAGGAAGGAATTCATTGCGGGTCTACTTGAGCAAAATTTTTCCCCTACACAACCGTTACACTAGCGGTGAAACATTTTCATCCTCCCACTCCAAAGGCTCTACCCTTGTCATTACCGCAAATGAACTAGACCCCACAGTTTGTAAAATCGATTAATTCCTCATCACATTGTGGGTTGCCTCATGCAGCCCGCCAACACCCAGTCGCTATTGCTTAACAATGAAGTGTTTGCATCCTCCCACATCATAGACTCCATGATCTTCCACCCACCACCCCAACCTTGGAGTCTGTGGCAAAGCCGCTAAGTCCAAAATGAATAGGCGGGTCCACCCATGTGAGTGTCTGCCATTAGAAAGTTGTCCCATAACACCACCACCTAACAACCAAACATCCACACCCTTCTGCTATGCAGGTTCCAAAGGAAACATGTCCTCAAAATTAAAACTTCAATTTTGTTAATGAAATTGTGGGTCAGACCCCCCCCCTTTATGGATCTGTCCCTACGGACCTCCGTCTGCGGGAATCTATTATCTTCTTGTCATTCTCTAATGATGAATCTTGCACATCCTCCCTCCATGCAGATCTTGAGCCCACCAGTGCCACGTGTAGCTAAAACATACAAGTCACGAACTTCTAAGTGAATCTCTCTGGTAGGCCCACCCATGCAGGTTGTTGTGATCAAAACTCCACTGTCATAAAGCCGTTCATTGGTGGCAAAAACCTAATGTCAACCTGATGTGCAATTCTTGTACTCCCCGATTCCATAAGTTCTAACTTGGAAAATTCAAACAAACCCACAAAGGAAAATGATTGTGTGTGGGTTTCACCATGCAAAACTTTGCGTGTAGGACTCCCCAAAACCATTCCCTGACACCGAAACCTTTACAGCTTTCCCATCCTGCTCGCACTCCTCACACCCACATAAGCCAAAAGGAACCAATCTAATAAAGGTAAATAACTGGAGGTGCTTTTACCCAAGATTTCACGCATTCCAAATGACTTTACCTTAGATCCACCTCGTAATTAAACCATGCATAAATTCTCCTGTGGGTGGCTTTTTGTGGGATTTCGTGGCTCTGGTGTTGTTGCTTAACGAATTTCTTCATGAAGGCTTTCTCAGGGCAAAAAACCCGCATTACTAGGTTCACATCCTTACAAATTGTCCGAATGAGCTTCAAATGGTAAACTATGATGGATATTATGATCTTTTGAGGGTATATGAATGCATCTAACATTGAATTTGTAGGATTTGACTAAAAAAAATTGCTTGTATATGTAAATGAACTTACTGCATCTTTTGGGTGTAGGATTTATGGAACCTGTTGAGGGGCCATTGGAGAAGCCCATGGAGAAGGTGGAAAAGGGAAAGAAACCCGCCAGGACCCCTAGAGGGAAAGAAGAAAAGCAACAAATGAAGTACCAATTCCACATAGTAGAATGCATTTCCAAGATCTTGTCCAACTAGGACACAACCTCTAACACTGACTTCATGCATGTGAATATAGATGAATTCAAGCAAAGAGTCATGGTCAACCCCACTACTAAAGAGGCCTTAAAAATAGAAGAAAGTGGATTTACAAAGGCAATTGGCTTCCCCCCACCTTGATTGCTCTAGAGTTGGTAATGGCTTTTCGAGAGTGCTATCACTCTCATAATAGAAAGATAATTGCCAAAGATGGAAGGGTACTGGCGGACTTTTTTTCAAAATCTACCAGTAAGAAATTTGGGATCCCTATATTTGATGAAATGGAGAAGGTTGAAAAGGAATTCTCTTTGAAACTCTAGCAACAAGATTCTCTTGGGTGTAAGAGGACAATCAATTAGAATTGGTTAAAGGACAAGAGAGAAACTACTAGCAAAGTACCTTAGACATTGTACAGGAGCGACTTCTTAGAAGAATATCATGACCTAGTCACACTTGTGAGTAGAGTGATGGGCCTACCTACTACTACATTCTTCAAAGAATGGATGTTCTACTTTACAGAGGAAATCCTTTGAGGCATCACCAAATTTCATTGGGTGAAAATGATAAGCAATAATTTGCATGATCAATTAGATTCATGGTGGTAAAGAAAACCTCCAAATTCTACATGACCTCATATTTGGTAGATACCTCTTAGCAATCAAGTTCCCATATAAAAGGGTTATTCTGTGTTGGAACATTGGGAACCAAGAAGGAACAACTAAAGGTCTACGACTGATATCCCCAATTACAATAGAAAAATTTCAAGAGGGAATATAGAAGAGTGAATGATTCCTTCATCAGACATATTATTAGACTCTTAGGGGGAGACTATGAAAGAAGGGTGACACACAGTGCCAAAGTGGTGATAAAGGTTTTTGGATATCTATTCATCCAATTCCAAAAACTTACCTACATCCAAGCAAAAGGGTTCTCAAGAAAGCCCTATCGGCTGCCACGCTACACCAACAACAGGATCATTCTATTGGAGCTTACTCGAAAACTACATACTACCCACACCCTGCTAAGCAACAAGTACTGAGCTAGGGTTCCATATTCCCTAAGCTTCAAATAGGGATTGTACTCTTGCCCTACTACTCCATATGTAGAGTACTCAAAAAAATATTTGGTAGAGTATAACTTGGACCTACATATAGACAGGGGGAACATAAGTCCCCATGGCAAGTTGAAGAAATAGGTTGGGAGACTATATGCCCATCAACCTCATATTGAAGACTTTTGGGCCAACTATGGTGACGATAAAGAGGTTCAGATGTGGCATTACATCATGATGACCGCCTAGTTCATGAAATCCATCAACTTGTTCCCCATGCCAGACCAAATTGTTGAAGACAACAATATTATGGACGAAAGATGCAATGCCCTTTATTGATATTCCCCCACCAATTATTGATTGGGCTAAGGAAGAGGTCACTAACTTAGACATCCTCACCCACCCTATTGAACAAAGGACCAAGAAATGGGTGGATGGACAAATAACTCAACTACGAGAACAAGGTGCAAAATTGACATATGGAGAGCTAGAAGATGACATTGAAAGTGAAATAGACAATGGTGTAGTTGCAGGTTCATCAGGTGAAGCTCCCAAGTCCCCGCCTATCACCTGATCCAAAAAGAGGAAAGATGCACCTAAATGCAAGCCCAAGTAAAAGGTGTACACTTGAAAGGCCACAAAAGAGAAATCTCCAAAGAGAGCGAAAAGGGTGGGAACATTTGTTCTTGAAATTCTGACCATCTAGGAGGAAGAGCCCCAACATGAAGAGGAAGAAGAATTTGAGTGATCTCGCTTGCCACCACCCACCAATTCCATTCCTCCATCCAATGTTATTTCCACCACCACTCCACCACCTTCCACCTCTAAATCCTTTATCATCTCATCACCACCCGCCATGGACATCTCGGTCCACCTCACCTCTACCTTGCCAACCACTCTAGTGGTAGTGTTAGACTCTTCCTCTTCCACCACCTCCCCATTGTCGTCTTCCTCAATCCTACCTCCACTGCCTACCCTTTCCACTCTACCACCATCCTTGCCAACAACTGCTATAGCATCCCTTACCTTGTCACATTCCTTCACAGCCTATATGCAAAATGTGTCGACTGAGCTATTTGGGGTAATTTTTGACCCCAAGGTCCAAGCACTAATGGCCCAACTTGTTGCTACTCTACCTCTACCTCCACCACCAACTGAGCCACCAAAGATGGAAGTGACCATGATAATTTATGAAGAAATGGAGAGAAATAGTGTGGAACAACCTAAAGAAGATGCAAAGGATATCACTGAAGAATTAGAGGACTTCGATAGGGATGACTATTTTGAGCACCCCAAGGGAAGATTGAGTCTAAATATTGATAAGGTAGCTTTTGACGAAGAGGGGCAACAAACATTTGAAGGTGAAGGTAGTGATAAGCTCGATGAGCATTATGAAGTTAAAATGTCTTATCAAGAGCCACATGAAGAACTTCCCAAGAACACAAAAATGAAGAGGCAAACCTTGAGGAGCATCACTTTGAAGAAGGGAAGCCAAACGTAGAAATTGATGTAGAGATAATTGAAGAGCCTCCATGGACTGGCCAAGATGAGGGCCCAAAAGATAAAGAGATGCTTCCAGGAGAAGAAGAAATGAAGGATAAAGAAGAAGAAACTATGAAAGAAAAGGATGCTAGGCTCAGAGGCAATGTTGAGACTGAACTATAAGCTACTAAAAGGATAACAACACTAGGGAAAGGGAACATTGTTGAGGAAAATGTAGTATCTATTGAGCCCAGCAAAGAAGAGAAGACTATATTTCCATAAAAGGAATCGAATGAGGAATAAAATAGTGATGAAGAGGATGAGCCTTAGAAAGAAAAGCAACATGATGAGGAAGGTGATCATGAATCACCAAAATAGAAAACATAGGTCCCCACATGGCTGGAGCAGCAACTAAATAAAAAAGTTCACATGGTTGTTGATCCTAAGGCCCGATTAGAAGTGATTTTAGCTAGAGCTCAAACAAGGACCTGTAAGGAGAAGAAGCCAAAGATCGGAACCCATATCACAGTTGATGCTTATGGGTCCTGCACACTACAAATAGCCACTCCTATGGCGGACAAGGATGCAAGTAACATCTAGGGCCGAGATTATCGTATATCCACTGTCAACCTAGGCCCCACCACTCAAGATCAAAAGATTGATGACTTCTAGGGGTCTGTCTCCACCATTATACAACAAATGAATAAGGACCAATCCACTAAGGAAGAGTTAAAAGCATAAGTAGCAGACCTTACTACTTACATCCAACAGTGGACCTCAACGGAGGAGGAAACCCCAACGGAAACATCAGAACCTGCTCTCTTGTCTAGGGAAGAGATAAATAAAATGGAGAAAATGAAAAGTTGGACTAAGTCCACCTCAAACTGGTTCAGCCGGGTAATCTACAATGGCGAGATGGGTATTCGTCAGGAAGTCAAGATGCACAATGACTTTCGAGTCTTTCCAAAAGGATTCCAAGGAAATGATGGATACCTGCAAGGAGTTCCCAAAGATGTACAGGATAACATATCCTAAGTTTGAATGCATACTTAAACTCTCTCGAGACACATGGGAAAAGGAGTTGAAGCTACCTAAGGAGGATCATTAGCTATCTTGATACATGGCTAGCTAATGAATTTTGATTATAGAAAGGAAGTTTAGGAGAAGGCCCTACAGGAGTTAGAAGATAATTATGAATGGATCGTAGCCCATCAGGTCGAGTGTGTTGATTACTTGAAGCTGATGGTAGAACTATGAAATGCCCTCCTTGGAGTTAGATCCAAAAAAGATCAAGCAGGAATTTCATCAGAAAATGCAGCAAGGAAGCAATGATGTTTTGTCAGTCGATTTCATGGATTTTTCCACTAGAGCCTTCATGAAGTCAGAAAAAATGATCAAGGTAGGGCCGAAATGCATCCAACACCGAGATCAAATGAGGGATGGGCTCAAGTGAGTTACCTTCCAGATCTTTAAAAGGGAGCTCATGGAAGAGAAGAAGCTACTAGCCATGATCGACAAGTTTGTAGAATATGCAACGACATAGAAGGAGGCTAGAAAGCCTATCATATATGATGAATATTTGACAAAATAGTCATAAAGGATCGATGCAGCTAAAAGAAAAAATAGACTAGAAGACGAAATAGGGAAAAAGACAAAAGTCTATTTTTATATTGTAATTTATTGGGGGTAGGTGAAACCCTAAGTTAGAATGAATCTGGGCCATTCATTGCAATTCAATCCTGGCCATTCATTTTTGCTTTTGGAAAACTATAAATAGGGGCATCCTCTCATTTTCAAAGAGAGGCGAGTTGTTGTAAAGACATGCTACTACAAAAATATATGAAAAAATCATTGTTTTGATGGTTTTTTGTGTATTTATCTTATGTGTGCATGATTCTATCTCCAAATAGTATATTTTAGCTTTTTCGTCTCAAGTTTTAAGTTATTTTCAGTTGGTAGTTCATTTTGTGCTTTAATGGTGAAGTATGCTATGGTGTTTGATGTATTTCCAACTCATACTTTTTGATGTTTATTGATGATAAACTACTGTGTAAACTTAGTTTGAGCATTTTTTATGTTGTTGCACTTAAGTTCAATTGTTATTCATGCTTAAAAGTTGAATGAATAATCTAAAAATCTGTAAAGACCCCTTGAATATTGCACTAGTTTCATGAGACTGTGGGATATCCTTGGTTAAGTGAAATTTATTTTATTAGAAGTTTGTCCACTATAGCATCCTCCATTGTTACTATTCATCATTATTTGTAGGTCTAGGAAACTTCTATCCCCTTTTCCCTTTTTACTTTTCTTTAAAATTTGAAGTTATAACAAAGTTCCAGCATCATTGTAAAGCCAAATTTGATGAGCAAGGATTTTTAGCTTGCTATTTCAAACTTGCACCAACTATTCATTCATTTCTAGAATTTGTAAAACTCCATTTCTAGACCCAAATTCCTCATGCTTAGTAAAACATAAATTCCCTTTGTGATTACTAGCAAATCACATCAACCAATTGAGTCATTCCAAGCATTGTCATGACTTGACACCAGAGAGACCTTAGGGTGATTGTTTGAAACTCGATTGCAAATTTTCACCTTTCAAGATCTAGGTAGCACACTTGTGTGTTGTTTGTGTTGAGAAGTACAAAACATCCATCAACAATGTAGAGGTGTATAATGATATTGACAAAATGCTTTTGGGTCAAAGTTTGAAGATAAGGGTTTGGTTATATCTACAAGTCTAATCTGGGGTAATTATATTAGGTTCTTGCATAGCAATTGTAACATGACTGAATGATAAGAGTTGGGTGATTGGGTAAATTTTCTATCTCTTAGCCTAAATTGATAAGGAGTTGAACTTACAATGGCTACTTATGTTTCAATGTTGCTAGCAGTTTGTGAAGTGTTTATCTTAATAAAATTCTTGTTTAACTTCTTGAATGGTTGATAATTTTTTTGAGGCATGGATTTAGATTGATCAGTTTTAGGAATATTGCATCATTAAGCTTTTAGGTTTTTTAATTAGAATAGTTTAATGATAAATAAAAGTGAGTTATAATAAAAATTCACGTAGCTATTCTAGGTTTGAAAGTAATTAGTTGGGATTGTAATATGAGTTGTTAAAACAACACATATATTTATAGAGTTGTTCCCTATAAAATAGGATCTAAAAAATCCTATATGTAATTTGTATTGAACAAAAGATAAGAAGCACACATTATTTAAATGTGTTGTATTATTTTTAGCTTCATTTGTTTCTTCCCATATTTCTAATATGGTATCAAAACATATATTATTTCTTGGACCTAAACAACAGATTCACACGAGATCCTCAAATGTTAGTTTTGGTTGTCTAGTCCATGGCTTGCTAGTAAGGAGTGAGAAATAAGCTTTGGTGTAAATATACTTCAATTCCTAGATCGCTGCATTAAGGATTAAATTTCATGTATTTGAGAGGAGGTTCTATACAATGCAGGGTGATTCCTGTAAGGAATAGTGAGACTTCAAGATAATGACAACATTTGAATTCCTTGGAGAATTCTCTATTGTTTTGTACAGTACTGATAGCTCCAATCTGGCGAGATTCAACATAGTTGATTCCTATACATGAGTATAACCCTTTCTATAGGCAAGCCATCTTTTATTGTATGCAAACTTTAATATTGTAGAGTATGTTTGTTTCAAAAGAAATTATATTCAATAGCTATGAACCTGCTCAACAGAAATATGGATCATTGTAAGTATATCATCCAAGTCATAGAGAGCATTGATAAAGTTATGATATATTTCCCTACATTTCCTAATCATCTAGAGCTTGGGAGTTTGAATCTTGTAGTTTTTCAAGTTGTTTCATTGTCTTTTCATGCACCATAATTGGGGATCTCTCTATTGAGGGAGGAACACATTTGCAGGTCGTCAATTCAAATCTGCACTTAAAATGCTTATGCATATATTTTGGATAAATTTTTGGCTTCCATGGTTCCTTTTGAAGTATTGTTGTCATTGATCAATTGTTCAAGGTGCAGAATCACTTGTGCAAAGCACTTCTCATCATCGATAAAGGAAGTGAGTTAGAGTGGGTAAATTACTGCCATGATTTTGATGTTTTTTTCTTTAATGCAAGTTGTCATGCAACAAATTTGATGGACTATGCACCAATGACTGTAGTGCAAATAATGTCTACATTAGGTATATAAATTATCAAGGTTTTCTGATGTTTGAGGTATAAGAGAAAAACTTACATGTTTCATCATAGCTATTTGAATGTGTCAGAGGCACCCAAGTGTACAAGAGAGTGCACAATATTAGAGTTATCTAGTGGGAGATTGATTTGATTCCTTGTGTGCATGGTAGCCTCCTAGTAGGAACCAAAAGCACATAATTCTTCTTTAGAGTCTGTAGCATCATCATAGTCATAACTCGCATTGTGCTAATTGCTAGATTTCCTGGCAAGGTATCTATATATTCAAGATCAAAGTTTTGTTTTTAGCAGTTGATTATATTCCTTTGAGCTTGTCAAATTAAGGTTGGATTAATTGAGTATCTTCTAGATGCGTTGAGGTACATTTAATGCCATGCTACTCTCCTCCACATGCCACTCACATTGTTCCCTTTGAAAATGTGCAGTACAATGGAATTTTAAGTTTTTTGGTCATCTTGTTTTGTTCAAGCAAGTCAAGTTTAAATTTTTTAGAATAAATTCTATTAGTCACAAGTCATTAATGGTCATCAAAAGTGTCAAAAATAAAATAAAAATGATTGTTTCAATTGTAATTGGATTCATTTTCGCTTGTATACGACATCCATTTTATGGGGGGGCATTCTAAAATTGAGCTTCAAATTCAAATTTTCTAAGTAAGTAGAAAATCTACTGGAGGATAGAGGCACAGGAGGTTGGAGGACATTTGGTGTAGGAGCACGCTGGTGGACAAGCGATCAACACCACCCAAAAAAAAATGTTGATTTGTTTTCCATAGTTTTGGTTTTGTTTTGATTTTGTTATCTCTCTGTTTTAGTTTTGATGAACTTAATAGGTTCATATTTGACTTCATTTTAATGATGAATTGGGAAATCGTGAAAGGTGAAAGGGAAATTTTAAATGAAAATTGAATTTAAACACTTGACTATTTTAGTAGACACATGTGCAAAGTTTCAATGCATAGATATGGCACAAATCTGTTTGATCAAATGCCTCTATCTAACATCCATCACAAGCTAAAGGAATTTTGTCAAATGTTGTATTTACAACTGCCCTAATTGATGTACATGCAAATGTATAAGCATAGGCCGGTATGTGAACTATTCGGCCGAGGCCACAAAGAGTCGTTGACTCTAATTAAAATGTTGAAATTTGTTTTTGTTTGTGCCTTTTTTCCTTTCAACTAACAAAAGGTTTAAGAAAAGAAGGTAATAAACATTGAAGAATGAAGTCAATGCTAGAAAAGGGGTGGCCAGTGTAAGGATAGAGGATATTGTGAGCAAAAATTTGAAAGGGAATTCAAATTGAGCTATAAGGCATGCACCAAGTGAAGGATTAAGAGAGCAGGCCAATTGAATGAGCCTGCGGTTAAGAGAAGTGGAACAATTTTTTTCTCTAAAGATGTTTAATCTTCCTAAGAAGACCCGCACAACCAAAGGGAGACCATGTGGGTGATGAAAGAATAAATTTTCTTAAGATATTTGCTAGTAGAGGGTAGTGAAGAGGGTGTTGTTCTAGTTGGATTGAGGCATTTGAAAAGCTCAAACACTCAGAACTGCAAAGTTAACTACGCCATGAAAGGAGAGGGCCAATTGATATATGATACCCTCCATTGAGATGGAAAAATAATCAATGTCTCAAGGAGGAGTGAAATTAACTGTTGTCTATGTATGTAATTACAGAGTGAAAACATAATAATTTTTCTAGTGTGAAGAATATGTCTGAGGGTAATCAGTGTATCCACTTGAAGGGATTACATAATGAAAACAAATTATTAATTTGAAGCGATATCCTTTGGTATTGAAATGTTTGAATTTTGAGCTTGTTCTTTTGATTTGATTATTAATTTGTTTTAGGGATTGAGAAACAAAGTTTCCTACTAGATAAATTATAGGAGAGTGTATCTTTCTACATCAATTGGTATTAGAGCATGTAATCCTGAGCATGGAGAGTATCCACTAGGATCTGTGGGAGTGAGCAACAGTTGTGGAGATCTCAAAAATAATTTTTGTGGGTGTCTGTGGAGTCTCAAACAATTGAGAGTTGAAGTCGTTGATTGAAAGAGATGCCACCACATAGAGGAAGACCAAGGTTAGAGGTAGTGTTGGAATGATTTCAAGACATGATAAGAGAAGATATCATAAACAAGGTGAGATTAGTTGTTGGTAATGCAAGAGATCCAGAGAATGAGGAAGAAAGTGAAGAGGAATAACAAGGAAGAGAAGAAGAACAACAACAACTAGAGGATGCCAGACAAGAACAATTTTTGAGGGCTCTTTCAAGAATTATGAAGAGCAATAAAATGAATGTGTTGATTTTTTTTGGGACATTAAATCCGAAGAGTTAATTGATTAGATAGGAGAGCTAGAGGAATACTTCAAAACAGAGGAAATTAGAGACCCACAATGGGTAAAGATAGCCTAAATGAAATTGAAAGGGAATGCTACATTGTGGTGGAAAAGTTTGTAGAGAGAGAGAAATGGATGGAGATCCTCAGATAATGAGGTGGAATGAGATGGTGACGAGATTGAAGAATAAATTCATAAATGGAGATTATAAAATGGAGTTGTTCAAGAAGTTGTAAATCTAAAGCAAAAAGATATGAGTGTAAAAGATTACATGGAGGAGTTTTACAAGTTGGCTATTCGATCTAGAAGGCATAAAATCAATAGGGAGAAGTAGCCAATTATGTGAATGGCTTACGGTTTAACATTCAGGACGAGATGAGTATGGTGAAAATCACCATAGTTGAGGAAGCATACCAATATGTGTTAAAGGATGTGGAGAAGATAATGAGGAAGCAATTAAACAATTCCAAATATCAAGGAAGATTTGTAGCTAAGAAGGGACAAGTGAGCAACAACAAAGGAAAATAAATTGAAGAAGAATTCAAGCCCAAATGGAGTAAAGAGGTGGGCCAAAACACCAAAGAAAAGGAGGTATCAACAAGAGGATGTGGTAGCAGTAGTAGAAATTTATCCATATAGATGTTACCAATGTGGATAATTGGTCATCGTGCATACAAGTGTCCTCAAATACAAGGCAACAAGAAGAGTGTAGCAAGAAACCATTTGGCACAAGGAGATGAGGAATGTGAGGCATCACCAAAAGGTAGAGACCTGGAAGAAGGTGAATCTCTCATGATGAGGCTTAGAGTGTTGGTGAACCCAAAGGCAGTGGAGGAGGACCCATCTCAAAGGAGTCTCTTTCAAACTATGTGCAAGGCTGGAGGTAAGTGTTGCAAAGTTATAGTAGATAGTGGTAGTATGGATAACTTAGTTTAAGAGGAGATGGTAGAAAACCTAAGTTTGAAAAGGAGTAAGCATCCTAGTTTGTACAAAGTTTACTGGTTGCAAAAGGA
This sequence comes from Sequoia sempervirens, assembly GCA_007258455.2. NCBI lineage: Eukaryota > Viridiplantae > Streptophyta > Pinopsida > Cupressales > Cupressaceae > Sequoia > Sequoia sempervirens. The sequence continues at coordinate 230,296,284 of VDFB02058242.1, forward strand.
CCATGAAATGACTATGAGTTAGTAGTTTTTAGTTAATTTTCAAATTGGCTCTTATAGAGATGAGGTGTTGTGTGATGTGATGCTTATGATTGCGCACATCATGTGTTGTTGGGTAGGCCATGGCATTTTGACAAGGAGGCCATCTATGATGGTAGAAAGAATGTTTATACCATCCATAAAGATGGATAAAGGTATATGTTGAAATCTCTGAAGGAGAAGGAGAGGCAGATGAAAGAATCCAACTCTATTTGTTGTTGTAGTATGGAGAAGCAGCGAATAGAGGAAGAGAAACAGAGTGAGTACAGTGATTTTCAGCCATTCAAAGGGTAGATTTCCAAAGGAAAGGGAAAATTGGATTTTGATTTATTGTACTAGTGCAACCAAGGAACAAAGAGTAGTAGTGCAAAAGAATGTGGTAGTCATCAATGTGGACCTGTGGTAGGAAGTTCTTTATAGAAACAGGAGAACAAAAATGAAGGTAGCTCGAGAGTTGAGGTTGAGCGGAAGAGTAGAAGAGGGAAGGTTCTCGTGGAAAAGGAGTAGATGTGGATTAGAAATAAACATGAGATTACCATCACATGCACCTTTCAATGTTCTTGAGTTTACCAACTCAAGGAAAATTTCACTTACCCAACATATTTGATGCAAGAGCATGCAAGCGGACAAGCGATCAACACCACCAAAAAAAATTGTTGATTTGTTTTCTGCAGTTTTGGTTTGGTTTTGATTTTTTTATCTCTCTCTTTTTCAGTTTTGATGAACTCAGTAGCTTTATATTTGACTTCGTTTTAATGATGAATTGGGTAATCATGAAAGGTGAAAGGGAAAGTTTAAATGCAAATTGAATCAAACCATTTGATTGTCTTAGTAGACATGCGTGCAAAGTTTCAATGAATAGATATGGCACAAAACTGTTTGATCAAATGCCTCTATCCAACATCTATCACAGGCTAAAAGAATTTTTTCAAATGTTGTATTTGCAACTGCCCTAATTGATGTATACACAAATGTATAAGCATAGACCAAGGTATGTAAACTATCCAGCTGAGGCCATGAAGAGTCGTTGACTCTAATTAAATCTTGAAATTCATTTTTGTTTGTGCCTTTTCGTCTTTCAACTAACGAAAGGTTTAAGAAAAGAAGGTAATAAACATTGAAGAATTGAGTTGATGCCAGAAAAGGGGGTAGCCAATGTAAGGATAGAGAACAGTGTGAACAAAACTTTGAAAGGGAATGTAGATTGAGTTGTAAGGAACATACCAAGTGAAGGATTAAGAGAGCAGGCTGATTGAATGAGCCCGAGGGTAAGATAAATTGGAACGATTATTTTCTATGAAGAGATTCAATCTTCCTATGAAGACCCGTGCATCCAAAAGGAGACTGTGTGGGTGATGAAAGAAGAGAGTTGCTTAAGATAGTTGCCAATAGAGAGTAGTGAAGAGGGTGTTGTGCTAGTTGGAGTGAGGCATTTAAAAAACTCAAACACTTATAATTGCAAAGGAAATCGCACCAGGAAAGGACAGGGCTAATTGATATATGATACCCTCCATTGAGCTGGAAAAAAAATTGTTGTATTAAGGAGGAATGAAATTAATTTTTAGTTGTGTATGTAATTATAAAGTGAAACTGTAATAATTTTTCCAGTGTGAAGAATATGTCTGAGGGTAATCAATGTATCCACTTGAAGCTCGATTACATAATGAAAACAAATTGTTAATTTGAAGCTATCTCCTTTGGTATTGAAATGTGTGAATTCTGAGTTTGTTCTTTTGATTTGATTATTAATCTATTTTAAGGATTGAGAAACAAATTTTCCTACTCGATAAAGTATAGGAGAGTGTTTCTTTCTACATCAAAATTCAACGACCTCTCGTTAGTCACTAGCAATGAGGCCATGAAATTGCATTAGTGATAAAACAATTTGTGCCAAAATGAAAAAAACCCTGATAATTTTCCAAGTGGCAATAGTAACCATTTCATATCATTCGTGATCAAAGTGGAAATGATCTATAATGGTGGCTACACATGCAAGAATGAGGACTTAGCTCTCAAGATTTGTATGTTGACATGGTTAGACGTGTATGCCCCCAATCACAATTCTTGGTTAGTTATGATTGGATGTGTTTATCCCCAATCATTATTGATTATTTGTGAATGGATTTGTTTTTCCCCATTCACAAGATCATGTAAGTGATTGGAAGTGTTTGTCCCTAGTCACAAGAGTTGGTGATTATGATTGGATGTGTTTGTCCCCAATCACAAGAGTTGTTCATTATGATTGGATGTGTGTGTCCTTGTTCATATCCTTGATCTTGGATAGATTTTTTTGTCCTTATTCAAACATGATTTAAGACCTTGGATAGATGTGTTAGTCCCTATCCTTGGTTCCATGGGTAAATGTGTTTGTTCCTATCCTTGGATGAAAGTATAGTGAGCATAGTTAGGCTAGTTCCACTATTGCTTGTCATGAGTAGATGTGTTTGTCTCTACTCATTCCTTATGATGAAATATTGTATGTGGGTTGGTCCACTATCCTCGTTTGGAGAATGATGCAATATGGGGGGGTTGTTAGGAATATTGAATCATTAAGTTTTTAGATTTGTTAATTAGAATAGTTCAATGATAAAATAAAAGTGAGTTATAATAAAAATTCACATAGCTATTCTAGGTTTGATTTAGAAATTTTTTGGGATTGTAATTATATGAGTTGTTAAAACAACTCATACATTTGTAGAGTTGTTCCCTATAAAATAGGATCTAAAAAAACCTATATATATGTAATTTGTATTGAACAAAAGATAAGAAGCACGCATTATTTTGTGTTGTATTATTTGTAGCTCCATTTGTCTCTTCCCATATTTCTAATAATCAGTAAGAGTCTATGAAGGTGTACCCTCATATTGACTAATTGATATTTGATAATCATGAAGGGTTGTACACAAATGTGTGAAGGATGAATACTTCATAAAAAAAGTTGTCTCAAATTGTAGGTTGCAAATTTCCTATAGACACCCTTTGAACATTGACGTTAAGAAGACTATAGGAGATTTGTGAGTAAATCAATTGATATCATCCTATAAAGTTTGTAATATTTTCTTTAGATCCTTGTTTGCAATGTACTAAATCAGTTAATGTATCTTAAGGATCAACATTGGCTTGAAAATGTTGGAGAAATACACTAACAAGTTGATTAAATGAATTTATTGAGTTATTCAGTAATCAAAAAAACCATTCCAAGGTCATGTCTTTCAATGACCTAGGAAATAGCTTAGCTAGGATCTTATCTTCAAAAATGAAATCACTACACAATATAGTAAATTCTAATATAGGGTTGTTAGGATCTCCCTTTCCATTGTATTTCTCAAATTGAGGTATCTCCATATTTTAAGGTATAGGTTTTTCAGGATAGTAATTGACAATGGATTTTTCATGAGATATTGCGGTGGTTTTTCATTTTGGTTTTGGTTCAATGTGGAGATTTGTTGTTGAAGTGATGCCACATTTTGAAAAAGTTAGTTTATGATAGGATCATTGCTTGACATGTTTTGAGAGTTTGGTGAATATGGCGAGATTTTGTAAGTGGTTAGTTGACTACTATGTTGCATGTTTATGAGGGGTGAAAAATATGGAGGTATTATAGGTTATGTGACAAAACTATAAGGACTCCCATGAGGAGGCCCTAAGCTTGGATTTATTACATTGGTGTATTGTATCATTCAGGCTATAGAAGGTATGGTTGTGGTGAGGGAAACTTATTTTCCTCCTTTTTTTTTAGAATTTATGAATATTTGTGTACAACTAGCTATTGTAGGGATGTTAGCATCTACAATGTGAGCTAGAATACACAACACCTTTATTCCTTGAGTATCATTGATCAGCTTCCTAAGGTTATCCGTGATAGGCACAATTTGTCTTGCTAAAGATTTAGTTCTTAAGTACTCTTTCAAACCTTCTAAATTTTGTCCAATTATTCTAATTTATCATCGAGAACATGGGAAATACTAGTCTCTAAGTCCACAAAAGATGTTTGATTGTGAGGTTTTCATGGCTATTGTAGGATTAGGGATGTAGTCCAAAATGGGTTGGGTATTAACAATATCTTGTGTAAAATAATTTGAGGACTCATGCTCCACAACTTCTGTAGTTACAGTGTGTGATGCCATAAGTCTATAACATTCTCATAGGGGTATTGTCAATAGAACACAAGGTCATGAAGCTCATATGAGTTTCAAAGCACTTGGTTATGCTCACTATGAACACTAAGGTATAGAACAGTCACAACAAAACACACAAGATCCAAAATCAAAGAACAAAACCACACAACAAACATAGAGATAGATGTTTGATGAAAATTTTAGCCAAAACTAACTGGACTAGGGTGCAAGGACACCCTAGTCTAAAATTTTTTTTGCTAAATTCAAAGTTTCAATGTTTGTAATATTTTTTAATAGTTTTGTTCTATGATAGTACATTTTTTACAGTGAATAATTTTCCAGAATTTGAGTGATTTATGATTATGCAATACAAAATGCAAGTGTGCAAGCAATTTTTTAAATGTTCAAGTACCAAAATAAAATTCCAAATACAATTTTCAGATCTAAAGTGCAACAATTTACTAATCCTAATTTGTAAAATCTGAAAATGAAGATCTTGATTTCCTTTTGCAACAAAGCAATGCACTTTTTTCACTTTTTTGACTAAATGCCAAATTCCTAGATGAATATGTAATGAACACTTTTAGATTTGATTCCAGATCTAAGATGGCCTAATGTACATTTTTAAATGCAATTAAGATGTAGATCTAACCTATGATGACTTAATTAACCCTATTTGAACTTTGAATGCAATATGATATGCAAATTTTTATTTTTCAATATTTTTTTGATGCAAATTTTGGATGTCTAAATGATGAATGTAAAACAATGTAAGATTAATTTCAGATCTAAGGTTATGTGCTTCAAATTTTATAAAGTCTATAATGTAAATTTGTTGGGTTCACCAAAATGTTTAATAGGAAAAGTGAGAACCTAGGGTTTAACTAGGATTAATCACCTTTCACTGATATAAAATTAGGGGAATTGAAGATGGATAGGGACATGAGATTAACTTGCAACCCAAAAGGTGAGTCAACCAATCCTTGATCTACAAGTCCCTTTTTTTGGGTGTGTGATTTGGAAATGAGTTTTTGATGAAATATAATGATGCAATTAACTAACTATGAAAATGTATTCATTTTGTATTCATAGGCAATGGCCTTAATAGAAACCACAAATTCACTAATAAAAATAAATTTTGTAATACTATCATCACATACATTATGCACCAATATTTGTCTAGTATTTTTTCGACACTCTTCTTTTAAACTTCTACACATTGTTCATAATCTTAACATCATAAGTACAATACAATAATAGCAACAACAATGGTGTATCAAAACAAGATTCATTTTTTAAATTATGTTAAATTAAAAGATAAATATTTTGTTGAATGAACCACCTTCATGAAAAAAATGAAAATGTTTTGTTAAGATGTAACATCTTCATGAAAAATGTGTGCACAAAAAGAATTTGCTCAGACATATTTCCTTCCACATACCTTGCTCCTTTAGTAAGCAAAACTATAGCAACCTAAGATGAACAAGTTAATTATTAAACATAATAGATATAAATAAATTGTTAAAAGAGAATTAAAACATAATGTTTTAAATAAAAAAATTGTAGATGTTATAAGTGAAATAGAAGTAATTATTACTTAATATGTTTAGGAAATGGAATTCTTATATCATTAGATTAGTTTAAATTAATTGCATGAATGTATGAATATTTTGCAAATATTATTGATAATAAAGAACTAAATCTTCTTAAACTCTAATATAAATAAATATATTTCTAATCAAAAATATTACTTTAAAAACATTGCATCTATATTTTCACATATTCACATCATTAATTAAATATATAAAATTAATATTTCTAATAAAAATAATATAATTTTATATATTATTTACAATATAATTTATAATATTTAAAATCCAATTTGTCAAAAATTTATCCTCACCTTATAATTAGTCAAATTTATTATTATCAATCCTCACACACCACCTACTTTTCCCAAATGTTGTACTAATTCATAGAAACCATCCACAACTCTCTTTTCCTCGCCCATCGCTAACACTCCCATCTCTACACAATCAACTTCTAACTGAACTTTCCTTCGCATGAGGACAGATTGTGTGAAAACACCTATGCATACCCATTTTCCTTCATTCATGTACTGAAAAGCGCTTCCGAAATTATTAATAAGTAGAGAGAGATCATCGGATGGCGAATTTATAACAAGGCATATCACCGCTGCTCCGTTGGAAGAAACCTCTTTTGAAAATACATACTCGTCAACAAAGGTGAGACCAGGAAAGGTAAAAGACTTCACAATCGTCTCCATGCCCGGCGCTGCGCTGTCCTGCAACATATTATAAATTGCCTTGGCCATTTCTGCCAGACAGCATACAACATAATCAACCACTAAACACTTATTACATAATAGTAATTTCAATTATCTAAAAACTATTATTTACCTCTCTATCTAAAGTTTGAAGGAAAGCTTCAAATGTTGATATGTCACGTGCTGCTTTGAGGATTACACTCCACAAACTCTCCATACCCTTCAGGCATTGTATGAGGGGCACCTTGCTGCAAGTTTGTGCATACAATACGTTCAACGACCTGCAATTTTCAAATCCTTTTTATTTTCCTAAGCTCCTTACACCACCGTATATCCAGATGCTTTACTAGACTACAATTAAGATTTATGCTTTCCAACTTCGAGCAATCTTACAAATCTACTGTCCTGACTGATACTGGTAAGCTACCGATCTCTACTAAGTTGCGATTGTCGAAAAGATGTAGCTCGCTCAAAGTAGGGAAACATTGTGGAGAGCTTGATATCCTAGACACAGAACACCTCCTCAGTCTCATATATCTGAGGCTGCAAAATGAAGAAGAAAAGCACCCCGATGGGATAACCCATTCTGTAAGCCCGGGGCAACCTTGAATTTCCAGAGAATAAAGGCTAGCAAGCTGCGCAAGTGTTTCTGATGAGATAGGTCATCAACCCACTGGAATTAAACAGATATCGAAAGCGTAGATTTGTCAAATTGCCGAACTTGCTAGGCAGCGATTTTAGCTTAACACATCCCGATATGCGGAGGGACTGCAGCAATTGGAGATGGCCAAACTCTTCTGGTTGACTTTTGATCCCACTGCATTCACTTAAAACTAGCTTTTCCAGATTTGTCAAATCGCCGACCGTGCTACGCAGCGATTTTAGCTTATCACATCTAACTAATACGAGGTCCTTCAACGATTGGAGACGGCTAAACCCTTCTGGTAGACCTTCGATTCCACTGCAATGTCTCAAAACTAGCTCTTGCAGATTTGTCAAATCGCCGAACTTGCTAGGCAGCGATTTTAGCTTATCACATCCCTCTAAGTGCAGGTACTGCAACGATTGGAGACGGCCAAACCCTTCTGATAGAACTTCGATTCCACTGCATTCTCTCAAAGCTAGAGTCTGCAGTTTTGTCAAATTGCCGAACTTGCTAGGCAGCGATTTTAACTAATCACATCCAACTAACTTGAGGTGTTCCAACGATTGGAGACGGCAAAACTCTTCCGGTAGACCTTCGATAGGAGTTCCTTTGCCATCAAAGGATATCTTTTGCAAATGCTTTAAAAATCCTATTGACCTTGGAAATCTCTGCAAACTTCCGGCATGAATAATCTTCAGCACTCTCAACTGCACAGGTGGCTGCAGCCATGTTCCCTTTTAATTAGGCGAGTCCGTTCAACAAGTATAAGAGATTTTCAGGTATGGTTGCATAAATAGCAATAAACAAGAGGAGATACTTACATCGGCAGTCTCGCTCCACGGTTCTTCTAATTTAGAAGACTCACGAAGCTCTAAAGCTCTCAACTTCTTCAATAAAATCCATGACGGAAGAGCTGTATGCGGAAAGTTGCCCCATCGCAACCAGACAGGGCCTGCTGATAGTGTTGCTATTTCTTCGGTAAAGTAATTATTTTCAACATCCAGAAGTTTTAAAACCCACTTCCACTTAAATCCTCGACCTGATTCTCTGACAAGCTCCACAAACTCTTTATAAAACTCATCTGTTTGGGCTTTAATTCCCCGAATCCGGACGCTTTCCTAAATGGAAAAATTAAAAATCAGTGAGCTTACAAAACAATTAATGTACGAACATTTACTTATTGAAATGATGGATAGCATAAAAAACATGATATTAAATTCACCTCCCCCTGTTTCTCAATGATGTGGGTAATTTGCTGGGGTGACCAAAGGCGGTACGGGGTCGATGTTTCTGCAATTTGCTTTCCCAAATCTCTCAGCTGATCATGCATTCTGACGCGGCTTCTCCCACCTACCTCAACTAAACAATTCTCCACAAGTCTTCTTAAACTGCACACCCCACTCCATCCGGACTCATCCCAAAATGCGATGGCCGACTCTGTTTCTATACCTATAAAGAAACAAGATATATATAAAAATACCTCCTTGTCTCTCTCACATAGTGCATCAAAGCTCACTTTCAGTAAGCTTTTAATGTCTTCGGGCAATAATCCGGAGACCAACGTCAATTGGGCATCCCAATATTCCTTCGACTTTCCACACACAAGTCGTCCTAATACCTTGAGGGATAATGGCAATCCTTGGCAGAATTTTAGAAACTTTTCAACAAGATATTCAAACTCATTTATTGGAGAGGGTTGTCCGAAAGCATGCCAACAAAATAGTTCCATGGTATGTTTGTGATTTAATTGTTTCATCTTATAAACAGATTTAAACGAGATTCCCCATGATGTAAGAATACCAGAATTTCGGCTTGTAATAACAATCACACTATCTTGTCTTAGACCGTCTTTTATTGGCAAGAGAAACTTCAATTGATTTAGATGATCTACATCATCCAAGACGATAAATACCTGAACAAATCTCAAATACTCTGCTAAGATTGCTTTTCCTTCTTCTACACTATCAAATAATATGTCTTTCGAGCCACCAAGTTCTTGAAACATTTTTCTCTGTTTTTCATGCAAATTTTTAGTTGGTGTATCTCGCACATCACAAATAAAACTACATCTGTAGAAAGACTGTTTCTTCTTATTGTAGTATTTTTTTGCCAATGTGGTTTTTCCACATCCACCCATCCCTGTGATCCCTAGAATTTTTACATTTTCAGAAGAAGATTCAAATACACTACTTTCAAAGTCTTGTAAGATTTCATCAAGACCCAGAGGATGTTCAGCCACCACAAGTGAAATCTTATTAGAGTGCTTCAGTACATAATTTTTAATAATCTCCAGCATTCCTTCATCACTACACAAAAAGACAATTTTTGAAGAAACTCACCCTAATTAGTTTCTCTAAAAATAAATCTTAAATTAATGTAACTTATTTAACATATTTTTAACTAATAGACAAATATCATCATATAAGATGAATGAATGTGATTAAAAATAAAAATAACATGTTTGCATACAAGCAATATTTTACAGCCTTTAAAATAAAATTGTAACAGACAAGGTAAAGAAATTAAAAATCATATATTAAGGAAAGGAGACGCTACAAAACCAAATTAATTATATATATATAAAGTTCATTATAAGGATAAAATTATTTCATAAGTTATTGAAGGAAATAAGGATTTAAATATTTTTTTTTTAATATTTATTCAAAATGATGAAATTACTATACTTATGTCAATTCACAGTTAGTTGTGTGACAGGTTTTTATGTCATGGTTTTAAAAGACATTCATTGCACATTTAATTTCATGTTTTAGGAGACAAAAGAAAAACTATTAGAGTAGACTTTGATGGGAGATTAAAAAAGAATCAAAATTTGTATCATTATCTCAATTCATCTACATATTTATATATGATGCCATTGATCTTGCTCATTACCACTGAATAGGCCTACCATGGGGTTCAAACTCAAAGAATTTGACACACATGAGCTGAAAAATTCTCTAATGACATTTATAAACACCATCTTGACTATTAAAAGATCAAAGAAGATTGAGTCACATAATTTTTAAGAGGCAATATCCTATTAGATCAGTATCACATAGTAGATATATATCCACATGTCAAGTCATTTTTTAAGTGGATTATGATCAGTCATACACCCTATAAGATCAACCCATTATCTGTTTTTATGATGGTTTTAATTTCAAAGATAATTATCATACAAATGATAGTAAATTCCCAAAATGTGGTGAGTCAATTCTACATAACATCAACATTAATATTCCAATACTAATTCTAGAGACACTTTATCTTCCTATTTAATTCTTCATTTATTCATGTTTATTAATTAACTAGAGAAAATATTTGGTAAGGTTATTTTCTACACACTCATTTTTGGTAAACCCAACACTTTCAGATCCAATCTTACCTTCCCCTTAGGGTTTTCTTTCATCTTATTTAAGGTTTTAGATCTCATTGATTTCAACACAACTTTCATCTTAGATCTAATCAAGTTTAAATTCACCCTTGTTTATCATTATTTTGTTATCTCCTAGTGTTTGGATATTGTTATAGCATTTCCTTCATACCCATCCTTCCAACTCTATGATTTTGATACTACCTTACATTTTGAAATATGATCATTTCAAATGTTATTGATGTATCAAATTTAAACATATTATGGACCTCTTTATACATTATAGTGATGAATAGTGTGTTTCTTCTCATGATGATGTTCAATGAGAAAATTATATCTCCATGTTGTCTTGATGTAAGAAATCTTGCCCAAATGTCTTTGTTTGGAGTATGGTAATTATATAACTTATATGTTTCAAATCCCTAGTTTGGATATTCTTTTTGCTTTTTCCACATATATGTAAGTTCATAAATATCTTTTGTTTACATGAATATGATGTTACATAAAAATCTTATTCTTCTCTATGCTATGACATGTGATTGAATGTTATGTTGCATATTTTAAATCAATCATATTATCCATAAATATTTATGACAAAGTTGACCCTTTTTACATGTCACTTATCATTCATGTCATGATGATTCTTTGCATAGCTTATATATCTACATGTTCCTACTTTTTTAATCCATCTTATCATGGCCCTAATTTTACATTTGCTACATTTTAACCTCGATGGGATTTTAAATGCTCAAACTAAGAATAGTGAACTTGAAATCACAGTTGGATCTCATGAGTTACCTCCACCACAAATTATTTAAGAAGTTAGTTCTTCATATGTATTGTAGTTAGAAATAAAAAATAGTAGAATAAAAAGAAATTTAGTTGATACTAGATCGAAGAATGAATTAGTCACAATATTAATAGATAATAAAGTGGAGTAGAAATTGGAGAACACCTTTAGAGAAGTAGGTGGTGTAGGGAAGAAACTAGAGGAATTTTTGGGGTTTGATTTAAATCATTGGTTCAAGCAAGGTGATTACAAAATCTCCAAGACAATTAAGTGTAACAACCATTCCATGGAAAGAAACAATTTTTTTTTAGTTCCAAGTAATGGTTTCCTCCAAAACTAGAAAATTATCTTTGGAATTTTTAATTTTGTATGTTTTGACTTCCCAACATCTATTTATATTTTATTCCATTTTTAAGAAACATATACGCATTGAAATACAAACTTGCATATAAAGGAAGTTTTCAACATATGTTTGGGGTTATTTTTTAGTAATAAAAGCGAGTTACTTTGTAATCAAAATTTGTTGCACTCTTTGGGATAGGGGTTGTACACCCTCCAATTCCAATGTTTTATTTATTAATTATGTTGTGTTTCTTTATTCATCACCCACATATTTGGGTTGTCACACTCGGAATGGCACTATGTTTCAATAGTAGTTAGTAAATAGGCAATTTGGAATGGTACTATGTATCATGGAAGTTGCTAAAATGCAACTATGATAACTTGTAAGGTGTGCATGAGTTGTTAAAATGGAATGAGTATGTACTAAGGGGGAGTTAGTTATCGACTAGGAGAAAATCAAAAATGAATTTTAACTCTCATAAGTATATTACCAAAAAGGTGGATATAACCAAAATGGAGTGCTCAAGCTGGTAGAAGTAGTTTCTATTTGATTGTTAGTTACTTAACCATGATTTTGGGTATTGGATTTCGTGCTAGATCTGGATACCTAATTTAACCCATAGTTTTTAGCATGAGGTTTTAGAAATAATTTGTGGTTTATGGTTTTGGTCTTGCCTATATATTAGATGCATGGGATGAAGGTTTAATCATATGTATTTATAAGTATTATGCTATCATTTTTTTACACTATATTAATCTGTGGTTCTCTCCCAAATAATTTTATAGTTGCTGAGAATAAAATTGGTTCAATATTTTGAGGTTAGGTTTCTTCTTGAAAGGAATTTCCTAGGGTAGATTTACCATGTCAACTATCTACTAATGAGTTGCATTTTATTTGCATGGCTATGCATGTTAATGACTATGTTAATTTTTTTTTTGAAATTTTCAAATTTGAGTCTCTATACATTATCTTTCCTCATAGATTAGTGTAGGAAAAATTTCTACCATCTTTCTTCCTTTCATTTAATATCAGGGCCTAATCATCTCAGGTCCTAAGTGTTAATAAAAAGGAATTTTTGAAATGATTTTGGTTTAAGTGTTAGTTGCATGCATAAAGGTGATATTTATTTTAACAAGAAGACAACAAGAACAACATGACTAGAGAAGAAAAATTCTATGATAATAATTTTGAATTATGGTGAGTTAAAATAGGACTTGCTTATAGATCTAGATTTTTGGGTTGTATTCTTTAGAAACAAACAGGCTGCAACTATGACAATAGATGGTTGGGCCATGTTGAACAGGAAAGCTAGAATCTTGATAATATTATTTGGAGGATATAACGCTCCTAATTTTCTTTTAGAGAAGCCACCACAAAATCATTTTGAAAAATTTAAAAATCTATTCCAAATCCAATATCTAGTGAACAATATTTTTCTATAAAAATCTCTTTGTTCATGGAAAATGGGTGATGGTGGTTCTACTTAACCATTATTGTAGAGTCATCCACTGATGTTACCATGGATGATCAACATCAATGTATTTCTCTATCATTCTCTTTAATTTATTCTTGGGGCAATCTAGTTATGACAATTAGTAGTAATGCTATTAAACTAGTCCTTGAAGAGGTGGTGAGTGCTCTTCTTTATGAGTAGATAAGACAATAGACTTTTTAATCTACCAAAGATGCATTGGTTGTTCATAGAAGCACAAAAGTAATATGAAAGGATAAGGACAAGAACTAAAAATCAAAATCTATAGGTAGATCTAAATCCTTTGGGAGGTACAAAGTGAAATGTTGGAACTATGGTAATATCAACTAAGTAAAAAAGGAGTGGTTTTCTAAGTATGAGAGCTATGATGGTGGAAATTTTTATAAAAATGATAAATCTTTCCTCAATATTGTTGGTTGTAGGAGAGTCCAAATCAAATTCTTTGATTTGAGAATCAAAGGTATCTTATGATTTCTACACATCTTGGGTTTGGTACAAAACCTATTATCTATTAGTAAGATGAATCATGCAAGAGTATAAGTAGTATTTTTGATAAGAATAGATGCAATATGGTTTTAGGAGCTATGATTCTTTCAAAGGGAGTTCAAATTATAACTCTCATTTTCTTGATGCTAGTACATACATTCATTATATTAGTACTATGGTTCTTGTAGCATCTATTCCTATAGAAAAAAATCATGTAGCACCTAGTTGTACAATTTGGGTTCCTAAGAATTCTCTCACATTAAAGATATGGTTACTTACCAAGAAGAATTTGATTGTTAAAACCATAATAATTAGTAAATATAAATTATTATTTTTAATTTTGTCGGGTACCACTTGAAATGTTTTGAATTTGTCACATTTTCTAAAATGATTTTGTTTTATTTTTATGCTTGTCTTAATCTTTTTAGCACATATTTTCTAGCCTATAATCTATGAGAATAAAATTACATTAAATATAGTAATTTAAAATAACTTTTAAAAATATTTAATAGTATTATAATTTTGAAAATTGCATGTCATGACCTTTTCCCTTATTTTTTTAGTCAATTCCTATTAGAATGGCTTTGTGTAATGATAATTTTACAACTAGCACATTCTTGGGAAATTTTGGTTCATGAAATCTCATTAGCATAGTTTATCTCTAGAAATTTTGCCACGATTCCCAAATTTATCATTTCCTACCCTAAGTCAAAATTATTGCTACAAAAGGGATCCAAGTCATCTTTCGAGTTATGGAACTGACCCACCAAATTTTAAAATTCAAAAAAAGTCCTTGAGTTGACTTATTTTATTAGTCATTGTGTGTTTAACTAGTGTAATTTTATGTGTATTTGTGTGCTACATTGAATTTAAGGTCATTCACTCATTTACGTTGAAATTTCCAAAAAAACAACAAACACTTACAAAAAATCAATAAATTAGTCAAGAACATTAATGAGACCATACTAGAGAAACACTTTCATAGCATTTATATCAACGTATGCTATTATGAGTCCAACACATGAATGTATGCTGTCTTTGTGCCTTGAGTAATCAATCTATCTATGGGTTTGACTATGGAGAACATAACCACAAATGTCAATAGACTCCCCAAAGGTGTGTATAAATATTGTTGTCAAGCTCCTTACATATATTTAGACAACAAAACAAGATGGACAACTTTTATAAATTCACATAGTCCCAAAATAGATATCCAAGCATCAAAATAGATTTGTTAGAATTGGCTATGGATGCCAAGATCTATGGACCAAATGGAAAGCACAGAAAAAGAGAGAGAGAATATGACAAGAATAGACTATATTCAATGTCATTGATATGATGATTCTGATTGATTACAAATGAGAGATGCCCCTTGGTTATATAGCCAAGGTGAGAACATAGAAGGGCATAAAATTATGACAAGTGTCATAATCTTATGACATGAGACAACTATGAAGAGCTATCACTCCACTTAAGGTGGAGAGATAATCACATGATATGTCCACAAAAGGTGGAAGTGATGAGGTAATGACATGTCAAGTCCACCAAAAGTGGAAATTCTCCAACAACCTCCTATGTGGTCCCTAAGTAAACTTAACTAAGGTGTAATTATGACCTAGGACAAGGTACAAGACTTTTAATTACACCAACACCCCCCCTTAAGTGCAACTTAGGGAGAATGTGTACACAAATACAAACAATGCAAGATGGGTCCCAGCTACTAGGCCATGTTAGGTACCCATGTACACACACAATGCAATCTCTCACAAGCGAGGAAAGGGAGAAAACCTCATGGGAAAAACTCCCCCTCAAAAGAGAGATGAAATACAAAAAAGAAATGCAATACTCTCAATGAAGAATGAGAAGGTAAAAACCCCATGTGAGGAAAAAGACCCCCCCATAAGAGAGAAGTAGAAGAGAAGCAAGGTAGCCCCCCCTCAATGTTGAGTCTCCTACAATAATGGTAGAAGCTCGACATTGAATGTTGAAGATGATCCAATCTCGCCGAACAACATTCCTCCCCTTAGGAAGAAACAAAACCAAGGATGTATGCAGGATATCAAAAAGATGGATGATGGATGATGATGTCTCTGAAGCATGCTTAAGTGTCTCCATGTCAATGCCAAAAGCTAACACACTCCAATCAGGCATTCTAGGCCACACTGCTGAAAAGGACAATCCAACATCTAGTAGAGAAGAATGTAGAACATGATCCAAAGACAAGAATATCCCCTCTAAAGAAAAAGAAGCCTCCTCCAAATGCTGTCCAAAAGTATCCACACTCACGCCAGTCTGTGAAGAATGATCATGTAGAGAATGAACAAGAGGGTTAAGGTGTTCCCTCACAACAACTGAAGAAGGTTCATCTTCATCAAAGAGAAGATGAATACTATCGATGGTGTCCTCCAAATCTGCAAGATGAGACTCCACAAACAAGTCTGAAATACCTGTTAGGAAGCCATCCAAAGTAGCCATATCTGGAAGACTATGTATGTCCTGCTAGACTAAATCACTAGGAGCCAAAACTGTAGCAACACAAGTATCATCAAGTACAACAATAGATGGAGGAGATAGAGTGTGTGGCTCAAGTACTGGATCTGATGTGAGTATGCCCAAGTTCAAAAAGCCAAATATCTCCTCTGAATCATGGTGTATATGATCAACAGCCAAAGGAACATTGTCACCATCAAAAGCAAACTATGCAAAGGAATACAACCGAGATGAATGATCAACCACCCTAGTAGCAATGATATCTCTCGTCTCCAAGTCTTGAATGATAACCGAATTAGGAGTGAACTCCACAGTTCTCCCATCTCCACCATGTGTAATCTGATAAATGGAAAGTAAATTATTCGTCAAATGAGGAACACACAAGACATCCTGAAAAGTATTTTCCCCAATGCTAATAGATCCCTTCCCTGTTACACTCATGTATGTATTGTTTCCCATCAAGATAGGAGACATAGA
The DNA here is from genome assembly GCA_007258455.2 of Sequoia sempervirens. NCBI lineage: Eukaryota > Viridiplantae > Streptophyta > Pinopsida > Cupressales > Cupressaceae > Sequoia > Sequoia sempervirens. Next base: position 230,312,822 of record VDFB02058242.1, read on the forward strand.
ACAAGGCTGAAATGAAGAGAAGATAGTCTGTGAAGATGTCGTATGATGTGATGCTCTTGAATCTAGAAGCCATCTCCCTGATCCTGGACTTGAATGAGCACAAAGATCTTGTCCTTTATATCCTGATGTTTGACCTTTGTCCTTTTTAGACTGTTTTGAAGTAGAAGGAGAAGAAAATGATTCAAACATTCTAGAAGGAAAATCAATGTGATTCTTTTTGAGAAGATTTTTCAACTCATCAATATCCTTCTTATAACAATAGTGTTCTTCATGTCCATCCTTCTTGCAATATGCACAAAAAGGCCTCTCCTTCTTAGATGATTCTCCTTTTGAAGAAGATTTTTCCTTTGATTGATCTGAATGTTGATTATTCTTTGTTTTCTTTTGTTTCTTATCTGATTTTGATTCTTTCACTTGATTAACCAACAATGCCTGAGATTTAGAAGTCTTGATAAGACCCATTGAGATAAGCTTTTGTTGCTCATGTATCAACATCTCAGAAAATGATGCAAATGAAGGTGTAGTGTATGCAGACCCCATAGTCAATCTATGAGTATGAAAGCTAGAAACAAAAGAAGCATAATCAGGACCAAGTTTTTTCATTGTATTGTACACCAACTGGATGTCCTTCTTATCAATTCCACATGCTTTGCATTGCTCTTTTAGATCATTAACCTTAGTGATGTAGTCTTGGATGTTGTCAAAGTTCTTAGGATCAAGATTCATCAAATCATTATCAATTTGATAGCCTCTTACTTCATCTTTTGTACCATACAATGTGTTCAATTTTTCCCAAGCTTCATGAGAATTTTTACATGATTCAATCTAGAATAACAAATCTTGAGAAACTAGTCTACGAAGACACCCAAGAGCTTTGGCATGTTTGATCATCCATTTTAACTTTTTCTCATCATCAATAGGTTCAGGTACCTTATTTTCAACATATAGAGAGTGACCTTCTATCATTAGAATATTCCATGCATTTTGATTCCATGTTGAATAATTATATGATGTGAGCAAAGGAACCTTAGAATGATCCATGAAAATGAGAGAGCAAAACAAACAGATCACAGCAATGCACCAAGAGACCCCCCCAAATCACTCAATCAAGAAACCCCCAAGCAATATCTGATTTGGAACTTTATATTTAGTTCGTTTACAATTGCCACTTGCTAAAAACAGCGAAGTGGTCTTGATCTTGGTACATGCAAATGCCCAAAATAGGCCACAAAATCAAGTAAAATTTTTGGCATATAATAAGATCAATCTGATCATACCACTGAGAATTACATAAAAAATGATGCACTTTCAAAAAAAATTGCACTAAAAAATGTTACCGTAGGAGCAAGATATGAGCTCCTGAAGTTCTCAAAATGAGGACGAAATAGCAACACCTGTGAGAATCTGAAATTTCTGAAAAAATAAGGCACCAAAACTAAATACTGATTGTACCAATGCGTAGAGCATGAAATTCTAGCCCAAATCAAAAAAAATTGCTCCAAAAAAGGAGTTAAATTGAGCAAGTTACAAGCCTCCAAAGTTGAACTGCAAAAATGAAAACTCAATTGGAGAGGGCTACAAAAATTTCAAAAGGCTGCTGACGTCAGTAATGACGTAGAGCTAACAGAAGCAATTCATCATGTTAAATTTGACGTCCCAGCGCCCGTTACCGGAAAACTTGCCCTGCTGGAAAAGTAACGGAATATTCCTCAGAATCTTTGACCACCGGCGATCTTGGAAACGGAATCTTGGATGGAATATTTTGTTCGGTTGTCTGCCAGTTTTGACTGTGCTCGCCGGAATCTGGAAAACTGTCTGTCGGAATTCTGAAGTTGCCCGCCGGTGGTTTGGTGATGCCGCGGATGGAAGATGGGGCCCACAAAGGTGGCCCGGTATTGCCACGTGGCGGGATCGGACAGGCTGGTACTCTGCAGACTACAGAGCAGTACCCGTAGAGTACTGTGCAATAAAATAAAATTAAAAAAAATTGAAATTTTTACAATAATTTTTCCTTATTTGAAATGTATCTATTGAAATTTGATTTTTTTTTTTTAATAAAAATTTCAAAAAATTTTCAATCAAAATACAATTTTTTTTTTTTTTTTCAGAAAATCGTCCCATATATTAATGACGACTTGGGGGGCCGTATGACTCTTCGGGAAAAAAAATTTTGCCTCACCGAATGACTTGCTCCAAAATGGACGAATTGACAGTCGATCTTAGGGTTTTTGGCCCTTCTGGACACGATGGCAGGGTCGGATTTGACCCAAAATGCTCCAAAATTGCAGCTACCTTCTGGATCTGGCAACCACACTTCAGCTTCAAACCCTCATAGATTTGGCCTCGAATGTCCAATTTGGACGAAACAAAAGGAAAAATCGACTATCTCGAACCTTTCAGATGCAATGGTAAGCTCAGATTTGCACCAGCAAGCTCGGATATGAAACTACAACAAAGAGCCATGAATAGAACCTCCTTAGATCTGGGATCTCTCTTCAGAAAAAGACTCTCCAATGGCACCCAACCCGCTCTGATACCATGTTAGAATTGGCTATGGATGCCAAGATCTATGGACCAAATGGAAAGCACAGAAAAAGAGAGAGAATATGACAAGAATAGACTATATTCAATGTCATTGATATGATGATTCTGATTGATTACAAATGAGAGATGCCCCTTGGTTATATAGCCAAGGTGAGAACATAGAAGGGCATAAGATTATGACAAGTGTCGTAATCTTATGACATGAGACAACTATGAAGAGCTATCACTCCACTTAAGGTGGAGAGATAATCACATGATATGTCCACAAAAGGTGGAAGTGATGAGGTAATGACATGTCAAGTCCACCAAAAGTAGAAATTCTCCAACAACCTCCTATGTGGTCCCTAAGTAAACTTAACTAAGGTGTAATTATGACCTAGGACAAGGTACAAGACTTTTAATTACACCAACAAGATTCATGTGCTAGAATAATTCCACACTCAATCATTATGGACTTGACTCAAGTGTAAATAAATCAATCAATTTCTTGAGTTCCAACTAATTGTTGCATCAAGTTCAATTAAGTCCTAAAATTTTGATAATTAGATTAATAGATTCCTTACATCTATGTCTACATTGTGTCTCTGGTAGGTTGGTGCCTACTCTAGTGTGTAAAATTAAATTGTATATTTATATGTTGTGAGGCTAAATTTGGATAATAGTTCTGAGTAATTATTCTCACTGTGATTTTTCCCATCTTGGGTTTCCATGTTTATTTGGTTTTCACTTGTGTGTGCTTTATTTTTTAATGTTTAATTGCTTATGTGGGGTTTGATGCAAAGAATCATATATTCTGATAACAATAGCTAATGTTAAGAATTTTGGAATTGTTTAGATTTGTTGATTCACCCCCCGTCCAGTATATTGTGTGCCCTTCAGGTTATAATCTAAATTTTCACCCATTGCTACCAAATCCTCACTATAATTCATATCTTTTTGGGCATCCTCCATAGTGATATTTCAATGTTATCATTCTCCTTATTTGGGGTCTCATACTCATCTGCAACATATAAATTCTCCATATTAGGGGCCTCATACTCATCCCCTACATTTTCCACATTCTTGAAATAGGGAAATAGACATAGTCTCCTTAGGATTAATGAAAGAGGAATCAAAATTCTAATTCATCTTTGGAGTCATCCTTAGTGCAATTCAAAGTGAAATAAGAGTCTAAATTTTTATTAGTCTCATAAATAATTATATACCCTCTTGATTGTCAATTTTGTTCATGTAGCGCCTCCCACCTCAAATAGAATTATGTTTTGTCCAACCTAGCAAACCTTTGTAATCTCATCCAACAATCTTAGCATAAGAAACTCGTATAATATCATGCTTTCCTTTCAAATCTTGGGGAATGAAGGTTGAATCAATGTTAATGTTGGAAATAATAGATTTGTTTCATATAGGTTCTTGAGGTACCACACTAGGTTTAGGAGGGGGACCTAATTTGGTTTCACTCTCTTTTAGGGAGAACAATATTTGTTTAGGGGTGTATAGGAACACATATTTTATTTTACCTTTGTTTTTCTTAGACTTTTAAAGAAGGGTATTTAACATTGGACCAACAATATCAATGTCAACAATGATGGGAATGGGGGACTTAGAGTGATTAGAATCAATGAGGCTAGTGGAAGGACTCATCTTTCCCTTACCTTTAATAATGGAAGCTGGGGGCTTAATAGAAAATCCTTTGTAATTCTTATTTTTACCCTTTCCACTAGGGTTAGGGTTGGATTTCTAACTAGGGTTCTTATCGAGGTAGGGTGGTTGAATTTGAAGATTTTAAAAGGGAAATTAACAAGGGTTAAACTAAGGTTAAACCAATAAATATAATAAATTAGACCCTAGTGGAGTGAAGGGGGGACCCCATTCTTGATATGACATTCCAAGGATGACAGAAGAAGGAAAGGAAATCTTATCAAATTCTTATGCCTAAGGTGATCCAATAGAGGGAAGTGGTAACCATGAACAATAAAAAATTATATTCCTTTAAAAGAAAATTATTTAATTAAATGCCAACTTACATGTGCCTAAGGTGAAGGGAGATTTTCCCTCTCATACCCATTCTAATATCTAACCAATAACTCACTCTCCTCTAGGAATGATTCAATAAATTATTTCTCTTTGCTTCTTCCCAAGCAAGACACCTTTATTACATGGTAGTTTAGTCTCTTAGCATGGTTAATCATTTATTCAATTACAATGAATCTTATACTTTCAATTACGACCATTCTTTTATCCCAAGAATTGATAAATTGTTTAATAAGTAAGAACTTCATTATGGAATTTCATGGTAAGGAAATAGGAAGAGATACCTCTTTGCATAAAAATGTTCCAAATTTTATCATTTTCTTCAAATCACTACAAGAAGGTGATTTAACCTTGACAACCTAGCATCCCATTTTAATCTAAACACCAGCACAATCTTCATAGAATGAATACAAAGGAAAAATAGAAGATAGTGACAAGAATAGAACTTATGTTGCTATTATGGAGGGGTTCATGGAAATTGTTACATAGTATATTGTCCCCTTCATATGAATACTTATTTTCCTAGCTAGAATTCATGATAGAATGGTAGATGAATCATAGGGAGCATACTAAATCATTATTATTCTACACAAGATTAGTTAAATACCTTACACAAATAGATTGAGGGTTGCATTTATATTGGTGATTATCCTACATGATTGCTCACTTCTTATAATAGATGAAACTAGTTATAGCATTTGACTTGAAGAACACTAATTTTTCATAATTGTACCTTTTATTCAAGCCCATCCTTAAGAATTATTCTATGCATGAGGGTCAAGAGATTGTTAAAATCATCCCAATAGGTCTAACTCATGATGCCAAGACCAATGTTAGTCAAGTCTAGCTGATAGATTTTTATTACCTTCACAATATATATGTTGAATTTTTTTAACCTCCTCAATATATTCCATTAGTTTGTGAGACGTAGATCCTTCATTCTTAATTAAATCTATTATAATTTTTTAATATCCCTCTATTTCAAGTTGTATACCATGATGTAAATCTCTTTTGATCCCCCACCATATGGTCATAAGCTCTGCTTCATTGTTGGTTTTAATACCAATACTATTTGCATTGCTTTCTAACATAATATGATTGTCATCTTGAAAGATGTCACCTATAGTTGTCAATCCAAGATTTCCTCTTGAGCATCCATCAACTTTTAGTTTCATAATAATCATTAAATATAAATTACTAAAACAATAATAATTATTAAATATAAATTATTTTTAAAATTTTATAGGATATCAATTAAAATGTTTTGAAGTTGTAATTTTTCTAAGGTGAATTTGTTTTATTTTTATGATTATTTTTTATTTTTTTGCACACATTTTCTAACCTATACTATGCGAGAATAAGATAAGGTTCAATATGGTTATTGAACAATAACATTTGAAAATATTTAATCGTATTATAATGTTAAAGATTCTATGTCAAGCCCTTTTCCCTTGTGCTTCTAATGAACTTTTGTTACAATGTTTTTATGTAATGACAAGTTTACAATTAGCATATTCTCAAGTGAATTTGGCTCATGAAATTATCACATCCAAGTCCCATTAGCATAGTTTATCTCTAGAAATTTTTCCATGATTCTCATATTTATCATTTTCTACCCCAAGTCAAATTTATGAATGTAAAAAGGATCCAACTCATCTTTGGTGTTGTAGACCTAACCCACCATATTTTAAAATTCAAAACAAGTCCAAGCTGATTTATTCTACTAATCATTGTATGTTGCTCTAGCATAATTTTATGTCAAATTGTGTGCTATATTGTATTTAAGGCCATTCACTTATTCATTTTAAAATTGCTAAAAAAACACTTATAAATCATGAATAAGAGCATTAATGAGAGCATACTAGTAGCACTTTCAAATCATTTACATCAACATGTGTTATTCTAAGTCTATTACATGATTGTATACTGTTTTTGACCTTTGATTAATACCAATAACCCAATCTATTTGTAGATTTGACTAAAAAGAACATAACCACTAAAATTCAATAGACTTCCCAAACGTGTTTATAAAGATTGTCAATTTCTTTCACATATTTAAAAATAAAAAATCAAGGTGAACAAATTTTAGAAGTTCATATAGTCCCATAACACATATGAAAGCATCAAAATATATTCATGTGCTAACAATTTTGCACTCATGAAGACTAGTTCTATACACGTAGTCTAAACTAGTCAATAGAACATTCAATTTTTTGAGTTCCAATTAATTGTTTCATCAAATTCTATCAAGTCCTAAAAATTTGACACTTAGATGAATAAATTCCTTACATCTATAAGATCATTTTTCCCTTATTGATTATCAAACTAATTATTATATTCAGTTCATTTAATCTCACATTTAATAAAAGGAAAATAGTATTCGGTACTTACTCCTCATTCTTGACTGTATGGCCTTTAAGATATGAAACCCTTTGCAGCGCCGACTTCCAATCCTCAAGCTTTTCTGGACGATATCTGTTCTTGGCTTCAAGCTTGGAAAATTCTTGAGCATACCTTCCATTTACCCAACGGATATCATTGACATCAACATTGTAGAAGACGGGAATGATTGTCTGGCCAGTTTTGAGCATAAGCGACAACTCTTCCAAACACCAAGTGGATTCTGCATACCTGGGTGAAAGTATAGCAATATGAAGGAAAGAAGTAGCGATCGCATGTTGTATTTCAGATGGTATAGAATCACCAAGATCAAGCTCCGGTTCATCTAAGAAAACTTCAAGCCCCAAGGGTTTGAGGGCACGGTAGATAGAGGCGGCCAGCGTTTGCTTGGTGTCAGGGCCACGATGATTTATGAATACATTGTAGCGCACGCTTTTTGATGGAGTTGAAGACGATGCAGATGCAGATGCAGACGGCGCCATAATTTCCGCAAATTCATTTGCCCTTGCCATGGCATGGAATTAAATCGAAGAGGAACTGAAACCAAAAAGCTGGCTAGAAAGAACACTAGCTAAGAGATAGAATTGTAAGACGGGGAGTTAAGCGATAGAAGTAGAATAAATAGGGTTTTCTACGCGGTTTTCACATACGAAGAAATTTCATTCGAGCACTCGGGAAACACCCACGAAATTGCCTTCATTGAAAAGGTACTACGACTACAAAACACGCGTGTACAGCAAGCATAGAATGGAGCCTTGAATTCCAATAATGCCGTGTACAGCACGCATTGAACGGAGCCTTCAATTCCAATAATGCCGCGTACAGCACGCATTAAAAAGGAAATTGCTGAAATATGCATATCTAGAATATGTAGGATATGTTAGAAAAACCTTTAGCAAGATAATAATAATAATATTATTTTATAGTCCACGATACCCGGCAATCTGTTTTTGGGTCTACAGACGGCCTACAGCAATATGGGACTCCTCGTACTCCCAATATTAAGGGAGGCACCTAACTCGTGCTCCACAATACGAGGTGTACATACCTTACCCCCTGCAGGATTTGAACTTGTGACCTCTCTTTCAAGAGTACAAGTTCTCCACCATTAGGCCAACTCAGGCTGATATGATCAATCAAAACTTTTTGAATTATTTGTCTTCAAACTTCATAAATCTCACTTCTTCTTACCCTCTTCTTTTCTACTTGTAATTATATTTTTTAGGAAATTGCTGAAATATCCATATTAGAATATGTATTATCCTCTTCTTTTCTACTTGTAATTATATTTTTTAGGAAATTACTGAAATATCCATATTAGAATATGTAGACTTTCACAGCATATGCTAGAAAAACCTTTAGCAAGATAATATGACCAATCAAAACTTTCTGAGTTATGAACATCATGCTTTGTTTTCAAACTTTATAAATCTCACTTCTCATCCTCTTCTTTTCTACTTGCAATTAGATTTTTTAGGAAATTGCTGAAATATGTATATCTAGAATATATAGACTTTCACGGGATATGCTAGAAAAACCTTTAGCAAGATAATATGACCAATCAAAACTTTTTGAGTTATCAACATCACACTTCGTTTTCAAACTTCATAAATTTCACTTCTTCTTATCCTCTTCTTTTCTACTTGCAATTAGATTTTTTTGACATTTTTCATGATCATTTGATCTTAGTCAACCTTCAAATCCTTTAAAAACTCCTTTTACTCTTTCTTCCTCCTTTCTTCTAGATTTTGGATTCCTAGAGAACTTGGGAATCTAGAAATGTTTCAATGTACTTGGGGAGTTCACAATTCCACAAAGAGGGTCAAGAGATATAGTGTGTGAGAATTGTGGAATCAAAGGAAATTGTGATTTGGGAATAGGGCCAAAATTTCCAAGATTTTGGAGAAATTTAGTTTTGTGGGATTTTGGGGAACAGGGTGTAGAGACTTTAGAATAATGGTACAAAAATGTCGAGGGCTTCTGAAAGTCTACAAACCCACTAAGTAGAATCATTATTTCTAAACTTGAAACACAAGTACACAATTTTTTTGAAATATAAATGAATTTCAAAGTGAAAAATCATAACTATAATTTATATCCCAAAATTCAAAATCTCTTGACCTTACAAATTATTCATGCTTGCAAGGATTCAGAGATCGGGAGAACTTGAGGAACTAGGAACATGTTTCAATGTTCTTAAAACATCTGAGAACCCAAAAACTTGAAAATTTCCAATTTCACATAGACAAAGGTCTCATCACTTAGCATTGACTTTGCAAGTACCCCAAAACCAATTTCACTAACAAATTACAAGTAGAATACTTTGAATGATCACCCTTAGGAAAAACTTAAAACCTTCCCATAACAACCTAACAGAAGAGGGAAAAACCAACCTAGTAGATAAAATTTTATCTAGCATAAGGAGAAAAACTCAACTAAAATATGATACAATCAAGTAAGCCAACAGTAACTCTAGTTGAGGATATATGTTCCAATTGAACATATCAAGAATCCATAAGGAATCCATGATGTACTAACCCAAAGTCAAAGTAGACCAAGGCCAAGGAAAACCAAATAGACAAGGGGGAAAACTGTAGTACATAAAATACATGAGTCAACACTCATGAAAAATAATACTTCAAGAACTAGCCATACATGGCATTTCCTAAAATTCTCTACTTGATCTCTTGATGAAGTATGAGCTTCATCATATGAATTCTCAATGATAAAAGGGCCCAACCATGCAAGGTCAAAATTACCATGCTTCCCTTTGCCTTGTGGTCTTGCATTCCAAACAAATACCATATCTCCAAATTTAAACTTCTTTAGGCTTTCCCTTTATTCAAGAAAATATTTTATTTATTTGTGCATGTCTAAAAAATGATTCTCTAGGCACTTCTTTTGTACTCATCATGTTCAATTAGTTGATTAATTATGCATTCCATAACATCATCTATTTTTCCAATTGTTTCTTGAATAAACTTATAGATAGGAAAAAAATTATTAATAGGTAAAAAAACACCAACTCCATATGCTAAATCAAAAGTTAATTTACTAGTGGATTTCATGGGATTAACCCTATTTCCCCATAATGCAAACCTAAGTTTGGAATATCATGAATTTTTATTCTAACCAAGAATTTTTTAATAACCTTCATTAGATTCTTGTTAGTTGATTCAGCATATCCATTTCCTTGTAGATTATACAAGGATGAGTGGGATATTGTGATTCCATTATCAAAGTAGAATTTAATGAAATTCGTTGACTTGAAGAACATTGCATTATCAACTATGATCTTGGTCAAAACATCAAACCTAGTCACAATGTGACCAAAATGAAATCGATCACCACTTTACTAGTAGCCCTTCTAGTGGGAATTATTTCAACCCACTTACTAAAATGATCAATGGCTATTAGATCCATTCAAATACCCCACTAGAACTATTAGTGACTTCTCCTATTATATTAATATACCACCATTGGCCTTCATGGTGGGACACATGATCCATTTATCTTGCTTAATAATCTCTAACATGCATCACATTTTCTAACCAACTTAAATGTGTATAAAAAAAAAACTATTAGGAATAAGATAACAAAGTAATATGTACAATAAAATTAATACAAAAATAAAATATGAAACAAAGAGACAAAAATATGTGTGGTTCACCTAATATGGACTACATCCATGGAGAAACAACCAATCCTTCCTTTTTATTTTGTCAAACAAAATAAAGGGATACAACCTACAACACATTTGTTGCAATTTTCTCTTCACACTTTCACAGTCTACTCTCACAATACACAACCATAATACAATACTCTCATGTAAAGAGGGTTTCCTTCTAGGGAAAAATGCCAACATAAACTCGACAATCAGATCTTTGACCTAATGATGAATAGTCCAAATTTACTATGAAATTATAACATTTTACAATTTAAATATGTATCTAAATTTTGGATTTGGAGGAGTTTCCCTTGAACCCCCCTTCACTCCCCCCCAAAATGAAATGGGCTCTAAATGTAGGTATGAAAATACAAAAATTTAAACCTTTAACAAGATTAATCTCCATTACCAAAAATCTCCCACTTGGAGACTAATCAAGCTCCATACCAACAATCTCCCACTTGGAGACTAATTACAATAACTCCACTGCTACTACATCTGTTAGACTAGGATCCAAATTTGGACTTGGAAAGTTTCTCATCTTCACCATTAGACTTGAAGGCTCACTAAAAATGAGCAAGGAATTAGTTTATCCCGACTTATTGCCTTTGTTAACATGTCTATAGAATTTTGGCTAGTGTATATATTTTCTAGCTTTAATTGCCCACTTCCAAAACTTATCATATGAAACATGGTACATGAGCTATATATGGTTAGTCTTAGAATGAGGGGTTAATTTCTTTGTAATATGAATGAAACTTTGGTTATCAATGTACAACTTGCTATTCTCTTGCTTCTTTCACAATTCCTCCATAAACCTTTGTAACCAAATCATCTCTTTAATAGCCTCTTTAGCAGTGACATACTCTATGGTGGACTTTTATATTACATTGAGATGGATTTCTCATTGTAACACTCTTCTCTATCATCTTTTCTATTATGGTAGTGAGCCTTTGGCAATCAGTCTTTTTTTCTTTTAGGCAGTGAGCCCTTTGTAATCAGTATTGATATTACTTTATATTGTGAGCTAATCCTCACTGTGGTTTTTCACTTCTTGGGGTTTCCACGTAAATATGGTGTTTCCTTGTGCATAGTGTTGTCTTGGTTCTATTTATGTTATCTGCTTTCATGATAAATCATTCTAACAAATTAAGGGTTAATTAAATTAATGTGGATCTAAATGTTTGTGAGGGTTTGAAGTTTTAAGGTACAAGTGATTCACCCCCCCTCTCAATTGTCTTGAGCATTCAACAATCTGCACATACAAAGAGAGAGAAAAATATTTGTTTTTGGGTGAATAAGGGTTTGCCTTGGTCAAATCACGGTTTGGTAATTAAACCTTGATGATAAAATAATGACAAATTGAAAGGAGTTTGATGAATGAACAATTCTATGTCACAACTCACCAAACCCTTTGTGTTTTCCCTTAGAGGACTAAAGTCTAACACATCCCTCTAAGGATTGGATCTTGCATGAAATGGCTTGATTGTATGCTTTATTTGACACTTGATTTGATTCTTGAATGCTTAAAACCTACATCACAATGTTAGCTCCAAAACATGACATGAATATCCATAAACTTTGACACGATGATATGATCCTGATTATTGTTGTAGATGACTGATAAACCTACTCTTCAATGCTCTTAACAATGATATTTTCTCTTCTGAAAGTTGCCTCTAGCCTGTTAAATTTGAATTGATAAAATAACCTTGTATTTATAGGTGTTTATCTAATTTCCTGAAAATTAGATTCCAAAAGCTGACACTTGAAACTTGAATTTGAATCATTAAAATGTCACCAAAAACATATTAAAAAATGGGTTTTGCCACTTAAGAAAGTCTCATTTTCCCTTGGGCGAATGGGTCCTGGACCCTAAGTCCAAGACACACATAATCCAAGATGTTTTAATTAATTATGGAAATTGTTTAATATAAGTTTCCCTTTTGGAAAATGGGAATAATAAGGCTTAGGAATGCATAATTTGGTCAATTAGAAGCTTAATTAGGTCCAAGTAATTAAGGAAATACAAACATAGTGTGAAAATGTAAATGTATACATTTTTTTATACTACAATATATATTTATTTTTTAATATGGTAAGTTCTACCATGAAAATGAGGTAGATCCCAATATCAAATTTGTTTATCATGCAAATGGAAGGGGTTCCTTATCCATATGATTAGACACTTATTTTCGTTCCTATTTTCTCATTATTCCATGTTATGAATCCTTTCTCCAGTGATTTCCTTTGTCAACTATGTGAATTTATTATTGTTTCTTTATCCTTTACATTTATGTTGTCATTATGAGTGAGAATTAGTGGGTTTAGGGCCAGATACATGGATGAGATATTACTCTATAATGTACCTATACTTTCATTTTATGCCAATGAAGGAGCCAAAGGCTTCAGTTTGACCAAGATCTTGAATTTAACCTCGTGTTGCAATCATACTGGAGTAAGTGTTTTCCTGAGTTGTTCTAGCTATGCTTACAAATGATTATTTGTTGATGTTGAGGCCAAAACGACCATAGGCACATGTGAGGATGGATGTTTTGGTTCCCATGCCTCATTCTATTTTCTTGGTATACATAATGGGTCGCAAATCCTTCTAGTTTATTATCTTTTCATTTGCATTTATATCTAAGGTCGTAAAAAATATAAACATGAGACCCCCATTTTCTTGACAAGCACCAAGTCACAGTTGGCCTTCCTAGGTCCTATTTCTGATCATCGACTGAAGGGTATACTGCTTAGGCCAGATAAGTTGACCATTAAGGTTTTGAAGATGGTCCTGGGAAAAAGGTTCATTGCTACCAGTGAACAGTACCAGGTGAATTCCAACATCACGTTATGCTTCATGGCCTCTTTGCTAGATCTTCATGCCTCGAAGGAGATGTTTGCTAAGTTAGCACAATGGATCTTTAAGCATGCATTTCTCCATGGTTTAGAGGTAGTGTTGTTAGTTGCTCACTTGGGGAAAGGGATTCCCCGTCCCCGTGACTTGCTACTCCCTACTGTTGAACTTCAACCATTTATTCCTGACATTTTTGAGTCTGATTATTGGATGCACCATTTTCATTTGAAGACTACTTATGACTTCCTAAAGCACCTATATCAGCTTGTTCCTGTGAAAAATTCTCAATGGATTTCCCAATTTATTGCTTATGAAAACTAGGGTATGCGGGTTCCAATCCCCATTTTGGTGTTATGTTTATAGATTTATATATATTGTCCTATTTTTGTTTCTGCCTAGGGTTAGGGTAAACACAAATGTTACTAGTTCAAAAGCCCAATATTGTAATTTAGTAGCTAGGGTTAGTTTTAAAATCTAGGTTTTAATGATATTCTATTTCAAACTCTGGTGGATGTTAAGAAAGGTTTCATAATTAGACTTATTGAAAAAAAAAAGTTCACATTACAATCTAATATAATCATAGTATCCTTATGAAGCTTGTCCTATTTCTTCTAAATGTTGTTATGGTTTCCTCTTCTCTTAGTGTCAAGTAATATTTTTTTGAATTTCCTATGGTATTGAAGGATTCCACAAGATGGTTTGTATGCTTAATATATCTTGTACTTAAAAGGGCAGGAAAATTGTTTATCTATTTGTGTACACCCCTCTCTTTACTACTACACAGATATATTATTTTTGGGGTAACTTTGATAAGTTCAAATTGATTCCATTTCCAATAAGAAGGTTGTGTGCCATGGATTATGTTTGTTGTGTCTTATATATATGATGTTTTACTCAATTTTCTTTGCGAATAAAATAAAACCTAGACTTAAATTTACATTTGTGTGAATGCTAATTTAGATATGGTTTATTTTGTCTAAATCAAAGCTCTTACGATAAAGGAAGTTGAATCTAATAACCCAACATATCTAGGGGGTTGTAAAGGATTTCTTCATTTGTGTTTAGAGAATGCTACTGGGTGTGTTTGGGCTTAGCTAGAGGATCACACTGATTTCAAGGCGTTGAAAATTAAATGTTAATTTCAGTTTAGTCTTCCTGTGGTCATTAAGGGTGTTCTTTCAACTACATTTGACCATTGCAAGTATAATAGAATTACTACTATCTTTTAGATGTGTTTGCCTTGATGTTTTAGTTTCACTTATTGCACTTTTGTATTAAATTGAACAAGTGAAAAATTTTGTGTTTGTGCTAGGGCAAGAAAATGAAATCCATTTAATTTTCCTTTATCCTATTGATGACAGGATTGAAATTGTATGGTTTCAGAGATGTGTATTTAGAAAAAAAACCCTAGCCCATTTACTCTATGACCATTTGATCCCATCACGTTAAGGGGAGAGCTACTCCTAAGAACTTAACCTTCCTAGGAAAGGTTAACCCATCATTAGTTCAGGGTAGCCGCCAAGAAGTGTGAAGATTATGAAATCTAATTTATGTCACCTTCAATTCCATGGGCACAATCTAGGGGCTACCTTGGATATGGATTAGTTATGTTTGGGAACAAAACTAAGCTGGGGATAGGGGAATAGATAATTTTCTAAGGTTTCCTCCTTGGTAGAAGCCCTTTAGATTGGAGTCTAAGGGGCATTGCATGTGAATGAACCTAAATTATTTGTATTCAGTGTTCAAAAATTATCCCATTTGACCATTCAATGCCATCCACAACCTAGAGACCAACCCTTGAATAATTAAACCTGGAAGATGATTGGGAGGCATGTGACAATATCAAGGGCTATGGGAACTACAATATATTTATAAATATAATATTTATATATTATTTATTATATTTATATTTATATTAATATATTCTACTATATAATATTAAATAATATTATATAGTTATGTCGAACATGTGCCATATTTGAATCAAGCAGTCTAGTCTTGGTGATCAACAATTGAGGATACTCCTTAAACATGCAAGATGATATAAATTATCTCACCCATTCATTTTTATGTGGTTATGTGTGTTCCTACGTGGCTTCAATGTGTGTCATTCATGTTGGTCTGATTTGCAGTTACCTGTATCTAGCATGTGCAATTATGCCTAAATTATTTCTTTTTGGACATCTTCATGGGGCACATGGAGTAAGAAGGAGTGTTTCCAATTCAAATAATGGGGACCATGAGCATCACATGTTCACCATGAATGGACCAATTTCATAGTGGCCTCCATCACCAAGTGGAGCATCAATGCTTACAATAGGTGTTATGTCACACATACACACACTCCATGTTTCTCCCTCCCTATCTCTATCTCTATATCTCTCACTCACTCTATCTCCCCCCCCCTCTCTCTCTCTCTCTCTCTCTCTCTCTCTCTCTATATATATATATATATATATATATCTTTCTATCTCACCATATCCGCATCCCTCATTGTCTCCCTCTTTCTATCTCTATTTCTCCCTCTCCTTCTTCCTCTCTCCCTCTATATATTTATCTCTCTCACCCATCTATCTTTCCCAAGTTATATCTCTGTATCCTTTCTATCCATTTCTCTCCCTCTTTATATCCCTATATCTCCCTCTCTCCCCCTCTCCCTATCACTTCCTCCTTTCTATCCCTATCTCACCCTCTTTATATCCATATATCTCCCTCTCTCCCCCTCTCCCTATCACTCCCTCTTTCTATATCTCACTACTCCTCTCTCCTCTTTATTTCTCTCTCCCTCCCTCTCTATCTATTTATATTTGCATATCTCCCTATCTATCTCTCTTTCTCACTCATACACACATACACTCCAATATATCTCTAGATCTCTTATCTCTCTATCTTTCCCCCTTCACACCCTAGTGTGTAATGGGTATTTCAAAGAGGTGTGGAAGGTCAATTAGGAAAAAGAGCAAGAAAGTGAGAGAGAGAGAGAGAGGAAAAGAGATAAATATAGATAGATGAAGAGAGAAGGGAAGAAAAATATAGAGAGAAATAGGGGAGAGATAGGAAGAGAGAGATTTCAAGAGATAATGAGAAACAAGAGATGGAGAGGGAGGCAGATCTATAACTTCATATATCTATGGTTCTATCCTTATATCTCTCCATCTCTCATTCTCTCCCTCTCTGTGTCTCTCCCTATTTCTATCTCTATTTCTCCCTCTATATCTTCCTCTCTCCTTCCATATCTCCCTCTCTATCTCTATCTCCTTACCTCTCCTTGCATATCTCTCTTCCCCCTCTCTCTTTCCCATTATATCGATATCTCTATCTCTCCCTCTTTCTATCCATATCCTCCCTCTCTCTGCCTCTCTCCCTATCACTCCATATTCCTATATCTACTTCTCTATCCTCTCTCTATTTCTCTTCCTCCCTCTCCCTCCCTCTCTATTTATTTATATATCTCTATCTATCTCTATCTCTCTTGAACTCACACACACATTCCTTATTTTTCCATCCCTATCCCTATCTCTATATCTCTCTCACTCGTACTCACACACTCCTTGTTTATCCATTCCTATCTCTATATCTATTTATCTATCTCTCCCCCTCTCTATCTCTCTCCCTCTATCTCTATATATACTTATGATCTCTATCAGCCTTTATCTCTCACTCTTGACCCTTATATCTATATCTTCCCATCTCTCCTTCTCCCTCTCTATTTATATCTCATTATCTCTATCTCTCTCTTACTCGCTCCATCTCTCCCTCTATCTCTCCTCTCTCTCTGTGTCCCTCTCTCTACCCCTATATATCACTTCCTATATCTTATCTTTCTTGCCTCCCTCTTTCTATCTCTATTTCTCCCTCCCCTTGCCCTCTCTCCTTTCATCTCTCTCTCTCTCTCATCCCCTCTATCTTTCCCAAGTTATGTGTCTCTTTATCTATGATTTATCCCTCTCTCTCCCTCTTTATATCCCTTTCACTCTCCCTCTCTCTCCCTCTCCCTATCACTCCTTATTTTTACATATCTCTATGTCTCCTCTCTCCTCTCTATTTTCCCCCTCCCTCTCTATCTATTTATATATATATCTATATCCCCCTCTATCTCTCTCCATATCTCTCTCTCATATACATACAATACATGTTTCTCCCTCCCTATCTCTATATTTTTCCCTCTCTATACCTCTCTATTACTTGTCTTTGTCACATTTTTTCTCTCTATTTCCCCTTCTATCTCTCATGCTTTATATCTCTATTTCTCTTTATCTCCCTGTCACTCCTCTCTATTTCTTTTTATTCATATCTCTCTACCTCTATCTCTATATCTCTCCATATCCCTCTTTATCTCTCAACATATACCTCTATCTATATCACTCAATTCCCACCTCTCCTCCCTCTCTCTTATATCTCCCTATCTCCCTCTCCCTCTAGACCTCTATAACTAATTATCTTTGCCTCTCTATCTCTATCTCTCTCTAATTATCTTTTCATTTCTCCCTCTCTCTCCCTCTCTCTATATATCATTTCCTATATACATCCTTATCTTTTTAATTATCCCTCTCTCATTCTTTTCCTCTCTCTCCCTCTCTGTATATTTATTTCTTCTATCTCCATTTATCCCTCTCTCTTCTCTTTATCTCTCCCTCTCCTCTTTGTATCCCTCTCCTCCTCAATTTTTATCTCTATCTTCCTCTCTATCTATATCCCCTGTCTCAATCTCTCTCTCTCTCTCTCTCTCTCTCTCTCTCTCTCTCTCTCTCTCTCTCTCTCTCTCTCTCTCTCTCCATCCTTATCTCTTCCTCTATCTCCATATTTCCCTATTGCAAGCATACCATGAGCCTATTAGTAATGGATCCTAATTATCTTCATGATTTAGAGGTTTTGTTTCAATCATGTTTGGATCCTTCTAAGTGGATGCATAGTTGATTTGAATTTTGTTTCACATTTTTGGATCCTTCTAAGTGGATGCATAGTTTCTTTAAAGTTTTCACTTCTATAATGAGACCTTTGTTGCAAAACAACATCATTTGCTAATTGGCCTACCAATTGACCTCATGTATTGTACAAATGTATACAAAAAATAGACCATTTTTTCCCTAATTGACCTTCCACACCTCTTCAGCATACCCATTGCACACCAAGGTTTGATTGCTAGGTTAAAACTTATAAATGCACAATATAAAGTTGGATAAAAAAAATCCCATAATTTACATAAATTTTTAGTTTCATCC
Source organism: Sequoia sempervirens (assembly GCA_007258455.2). NCBI lineage: Eukaryota > Viridiplantae > Streptophyta > Pinopsida > Cupressales > Cupressaceae > Sequoia > Sequoia sempervirens. The sequence continues at coordinate 230,331,543 of VDFB02058242.1, forward strand.
AATTCAATCTTGATAAACAATTATGATTTCACAATTAGGTCCTAATTCATTCAATTTCTAAATTAAAGTGTTCTCTATTAAAGCATTTCATGGATATATTTAAAGTGTTTTTTAAAGCATTTAGAAAGCCACGGTCCCAAATTAACTAACTAAATAAAATAAATTAAAAATTACAATTTAAACTCATAAATATCACTTTAAAAAATCAATTGCAACAAAAATTCATTTTCCAATTCTAAATTATATTATGTACACAAATAAGGCAATGGTTCTTCTTTTGGATTATTCTAAATTATGTTGTCCTTGTAGACACATAAAATATACTGATTGACATTGTGCATCTGATCCTGACTACTAACATTGTTTCATTCTGAATCATCCCTCGGTCTAACCATTTAATCAAATCTCCTTATCTAATTAAATTCATCAATATTCCTCTCTTAATTGTAAATCATTTTATCTAATTAATTCAATCCCTTTTGTTAATTAAATCAATCCATCTTATCTAATTATCCCTATTTAATTAAATAATTATTTTATTTGATTAAATCTCTAAAGTCTATCCATTAAATTAAATAAATTAAAACCTTATTTGATTTAATCTAACACCATCTCTTTTAATTAAATAATTCAAAATCCTTATTTAATTAACCTCTTATCATATTCCTCTCTTATTTGATTTAAATAAATCCATAAATTTGAGTCAAATAGGTCACATCATCTAGCCTCTCTCATTAAATTAATTAACCCTTGATTAATTTAATCTCATCTCATGTCCCATCCTCTATATAATGCAAGTTGCACATGAAAATAGATTTAATTCATTTATTAAATCTCTATTTTCCTCACAAGGCATCTTTGGAATATTCTCTCAATTTGAATTCAAAAAATTCCAAGTCAACATGTGCATCCAACAAGGCAATAACTCCATCTTACATGTCCTTTGCCTTGAGCCAAGTGGCATTTATTGCATTTTCCCTTTCCTCTTACATGTCATTTCAAAAAAATTGAAATTCAAAATTATGCATTTATTGGCACAAACCCCAAATCTTGCACATCCTCCATCCATTCATAGCTTGACAAGTGGCATCTTTCCATTGGATGAATGTTAGTCCCACATTGCTCAAATTTGGACATTCATCCATTTTGGAATTCTATAAATAAAGAGCTCATATCCTCACTTGATCATCCACAATTTATGCAAAGTTACCATGCTCAAATATCTCTCAATTTCATCCATTTTCATTGAGTTCTTAGCTAGGTTTTTGTAGATTTTTAGCTTGGAGCTCTCATCCTTCACCAACAAAGTGGATCAATCTCATCAACATATTGAAGCTTGCATCTTAGGAATTGGGAAAGGCCAATTTTCATATCAAATTGGCACCAATTCCCCCATGGGATCATGAGTTTGCACATTTGAATTAGGATTCAATCTATTTTGTTGTTTTTATTATGCTTTTGATTGTTTTCTTTCCTACTTTGAGTTTGTAAATGGATTTCATGGGGAATCCTTGTTTTGGCTTGCAATCTCTTGTCTAACTTGTTTATTCTTGTTGTTTTGCAGGTACCAAGGTTGGGGTTCGCACAGTCCCAGACTGCACCTTTTAAGAACTAGTGACATGATCATAAAGTATTTTTAACAATTTAAAAATCTAAATCAACCTTGATGTAAACTTTGTTGACCTCATACATTGTAAAAAAGGATAAGATAAAAAAAAGTGAATGAATTTATCCTACATTTTCAATCCATCCTAGAAAATACATTATCGCTTACCCAACATCAATATTCAATGTGTTTTCAGGGATAACCTCATAATTTCCATCTTAGAGAAAATAATGTTTCAAAAACATCACTTTTATGAACCTTTGTATAAACCTTATAAATTAGAAAACAAAATGGACAAAATTAATTTAAAGCCTCTTCAACTAGCCCTTTGGCCTCTACCCAAAAATAAAAAAATCCCTACAAGAAACTATTCACTTATCCCAATAATAAGGATATTGTTAATATTATTATCCAAAAATTAACCACCTTCTTATATGTATCTAGATATCTCTCCCATAAAAATAATTTTACCAACACAATTTCTATTTATCCTCAACCTTTTCAATAATTTTCCTAACAACCCAACTCCTACCAAGGGCGCATGTATATCATGTATAAATTATTATGGCTCATGATGCTCGACTTAGTCAAGATTACATGGTTCATGATGTTTGACTTAGACTATATTATTATAGGAAGTGTAATGAAGTAAATTTAACTCTAACAAAAGGAAAACAACATTCCTTTGAGCGTAACTTCACATATTACACTCAAAGGAATTGTGAGCTTCAAACCTACTTAAATCTACAATGATTATCCTTATATAAAAAGATGGGTTTTAAATGAAAATATAATAGAAACTAACTAAGATGCTTAAAGGAAATAGAGTGGTGAAAATATATTAAAATACCTAAAAATAATTACAACTTATAAATAAAAATGGAAATTATAGACAATAAGGAACCCACAATTTAAATTTGGAATTCACTAGCAAGGATGTCAGTGCATTGCATGGATGTATGCAAGTCATGTTTTCATCTATACAAACAATGAATATAAATGCGCCCAGAAAGTGTGAAAACCCAACTCTGCAGTTCAACTACCTTGCAAAACCCAGAAATAAGAAAACACTAGCAAATACTATATAACAAAATATAAATAAATAAAGTAAGATTTTAAATGATTCAAATGAATAAAAAATGAATATATGTAAACAATAAAGCACTTGCAAACCTTTTGTAGTTTATTTCTTTCATAATACCTACAAGAACAAGAAAAAGGAAAATTGTTTGGAGTTGTTTGGGGATTTTCCTTGTCAAATCTCTACTTCGGTGTTTCCACCTCCACAATAGCTAAGATAGATAGAGATAAATATTTAAAATAGTGTGTGTTCTTATTCTAAGTGCATCTAGATATAAAAAATAGTGAAAAAATAAAATGAATTGATAAGGGATGTGATAATCCCAAGGTGCTCAAGGGTACAATAAAAAAAACAATATTACCTATAGAGGCTTGAGAAATCCAAGAGAGAAAGAGAGCTTGAATATTTTTTGCAAGAGAGCTTGACAGTGTTGTGAGAGCCAAGAGAGATTTTCACAATAAAAAGATAGATTTTAAAATGAGAAGAGGAGGGAAGAGGAAGAGGATGACAATTCATTTAATCATCTCGAGTCGTTTCTACTTACTTGGGAAGGTGGCAAGTGGAAAAACACTCAAAAATTACCACCAACAAAAATTATCATGGCACACTAACATGATGTGAAAACATTCATGTGAAGCATTGATGTCCAAATAATTTATGCTCAAAAATGATAGGAGACAAGAAAAATATAGGGTTAAAAAAAAGGTGACACAAAAAAGTGACCATGACAAAGGAGGCCTAAGCACCTTGAGAAGGGGAAGGTTGATGCAAGGGCTGAAATGAGCCTACAAAAATACTAACAAAATGGACTTCAAAGTGGACATAAAATTTAGGTGAAATTGTAAGGGTATACAATTTATGACACTACAAAAAGATAGAACGAAGACTGTCTAACTTGAACTAGATAGACACATGTTTGATTATTTTCTTTTTGGGAATTAACTTCTACTAGGGAATTTTTGTGAATATATCTATATATTTTTGTATGTATGTATAACTCATAATCTAGGAATTTAAGATTGTTTTTCTATTTTTCATATTTCTTGTCTATAATTAAATGAGTACTTCTTGATTCGATATATGTTGTGAATTAGATTAAATTTAATCGAAGGGATATCAAATTTATTTTTTTAAGAACAAAAATCATATCATCAAGACCACTATTTATATTACTTTTTAAGGGATTGTAGACTCTCTCTAGAATGCACGATAATGGTTTACTAATATTTTGCTCTTGTTCTAATTTGCATATCTAGTAATCATCGATTATTTTTTTATTCCTATTAATAGTTCATGCATAAATTATTATGGCTCACAATGATTTCCTTAATTAGGATTACATGGATTCCCTTGTAGAATATATTAGTATAGGAAGATAGAACCAAGAGTGTGTAACTTGAACTATACTAACACGTGTGATTATTGGCCTATTGGTAATATAACTTCTACTAGGAAATAGTTTTTTTTATTTTAATAAAAGTGGCAATGCCATTGAAAATATTTTATTATAAATAAACAAAATTTTACATTGTATTATAAGAGAGCATATAGATCAAGCCAAACATTTGGTAGAGCAGACCCAACAAGAAGAGAGTAGGGGCAATAATGTCGATTACAAAAGAAGAACAAAAAAAAAACCCCTCAAAACACCAAGGCATGAAAGCCATTTGCAAAAGAATAAATAGGGAGAATGATGACCCTCAAAAAAGAGAGAGTGAGAAGAGACCGCTTCAAATCTGAGAGCACCAATGTGAGAAGCCCGTCAAGAAAAGCCAAGAAGCCTACAATCAAAACCCAAGGACCACAAATCCTACAAAAACTAGATTTGATGAAGCCAAAAATAGATAACAAAGCACTACTATAAAGCTGAGTTAGGAGAAAAAGAGGACCCAAGTGGAGCAAGTCCTGATACCAAAAGAAAAAAAAGTGTGATCAAAATTTCAAAAGAAGGAGAAGATCTTCAAGTGGAGCTCTCTTCTGAGGAAGCCAAGTCCACAAGTGGTAGAAAGAAGGGTTCAACATGGAGCTCGTAAAGAGCATGTATAATCAGCAAGTAGACTGCATCATACAACCCCTGAATGGAGTCACAAACAAAATTTCCATATTGAGCCTGAAGTCTAAGGATTCGATAATTGAATTCTCTTGGACAATCACTTAATAAACCATTAGCCATGGAGGAGAGAAGTAAAGTAAACCACCTATTAGAAGCAAGTTTTGTCTAAAAAATATACCTCCAACCGTGTTCGAGCCCTGAAGAATGTCATAATTCTCCAAGGCAGGCTGTAAAGTGGAAAGTGAGTAGATGTGTGGAAAGAGATATGTACTTGCAAGGAATTTTACCATCTCCACACACCAAAGAACATCCATTAAATTTGAGACAAAATGTGAAGAAACTTCATGTGGGAGAGTTGTTACATGAAGATCCAACTGGTCATAAGCTAATACCACCTCAATTGCATTGTGAACTTATTAAGCATTCAATCGTAAACGATCTTCTCAGTTTTTCTAATGTGAACATTGAGCAATCTCGGACTTCATGGTTTTGTGGAGGAACAAACACTCTAAACAAGATATCCATTAGAGAAACAAAACCAGTTAAGTAGCAACAATAAAAGATGTGAAGAGAATGCCACCAAATTTTTATGTTTATAGAATGGCAGAGTAGCTGAAACACAAATGTCAAGATTTCACATGAAGATTCCATTAAGACAGTTGAGCTTCAATTGTACCCTGAAGAGGTGAGGAGGTAAGATGTCATCAATGCTTGGCAAAGCATGTACCTACAAAAAGTTGAAGAATGCCAGGTTCCAAAGCTTCACATGCACCTTGGGAAATACAATAATTTCAAATCATATCACTAGGCATAAATAGAAGGCCTCTACAAAATACCAACTCCTCTAATGTTCGTCGATGAGAGTAACCTCCCATAGGCGGACAAAAGATGAGGAAAGTTATTCTCTCCAAATTTAGCCATACATAGTTGGTAGTCGCCAAATGATGAAACTAGTACCAAATCCCACTTTGAGACATCATTTCCAATGCCTGAAGTTTTCCATAAATTCCTCAAGCATGTCTATCATAAAGAAACTAGTTCATTGTGGCAGACACAATTGAGGAAGGGGGGATAGGTGTCAACCCCAAAAGCTATGAGTGTCAGATAATTACACAAGCATTAGGATGTGCAATTAGATAAGCAAATGTGAATATAAAAGCATGTACCAAAAATAGTTTCCACCAAGACAAAACATCAAATCCAAGAAGTTAAGTGCCAACAAATGAAGCCCAAATTGTCAGAAGTAACATAGACAAAACTACCCTTAGCATGAACAATCATCATGGCAACATGCGACATGAGAGAGGCTAGTCCCAATAATAATCATCATGGTGAAGGCAAGTGGCATGAAACAAGTCCCAATAAGCATGAAAACAGGTCATGCATGATCAAAAGATTCGAAACGAATCCAAGAAGCATGAAACAGATCCTGTGTGAAATGGCTATCATAAATACCCCATGTGAAATTTGAAATTGTTAAAAAACAAAAGTAAGAATTGAATCAGCATTAGTTCTTTTGAAATAATTGAACACAATCCTTAGCCAAAAATTCTTTATAAGGAAGAGCTTCATCAATTGCCTTATTTTCCAGGATATCAGCATATGTATTCGCTTCTCTATAGTAATGGGAAATATGATACTTGGAAAAACCTCAAGTTGTTGTAGAATGAAAGAAAGAATATAGTCCAGATGCCAAGAGTCAGAACTTCTCCTCTTTAAAGTTGAAATTACAATCATTGAATCCCCTTCGATATAAAGAGAGGAAATGGAAAATTTCTTAGCCAGATTTAGACCAATTCTCAAAGCATTAAACTCAACAACATTATTGGTGCAATCAAGAATCAGTTCACAAGCAGCGCCAATAAAGCCCTTGTGCCAATCCCTTAAGATTGCGGCTATGCCTAACTTTCCTAGGTTGCCTCTCAAGGCTCCAAAATTTAATTTGACAATTCTTTTTTGTGGGGGGTCCAAGATATAGAATTTTTGTTTACTAAGGATGCCTTTGTTGAAACAGAACCAGTTCTAGGAAGTTTAATTAAATGCCAATTCTTCAAGATGAAATCATCTCAGGATGAAAATATTCTTTTTGAATTTGAAGTTTTAAAAAGATCATTTGATTTCAACTCAAAGATGGAGATCTCAATTTTATTCAGAACTTGAAGCAAAGTGGAGGCTTTTTTTCTAAAAATTCTATTATTTCTTTCAAGCCAAATATTCCATATGACAATAGAAGGGGTAATTTCCCAAATTCAGGACAGAGCTGAGGAATAAAAAAGGGAAGGAAAACTATTGAAGAGGCATAAAATGCAATTAGGAAGAGGGCTAGACCAACCAAGTTTGTTCATAACCCAGGTCCAACAATGATAGGAAAAGTCACATCCTATTAGGAGGTGATCAGCAGACTCAAAAGCATTCCCACAATAAACACAAGGAAAAAGAGGTGTGATTCCCAATCTATCCAATCTCATACCTGTAAGAATTTTGTCTTTGATAGAAATCCAAGCAAAGGCACCTACCTTTGGAAGAACATGTGAACCCCAACACAGTCTAGAAGGCCAAGGATTGACTGTGTTTTGACTAACCAAAGAGTTATAACCTTCTCTTACATTGTACTGACCATATTTGGATTTTAGCCAAATAATCTCATCTTGATTATCAAAGAGAAAAATCTATCTTTTCAAAAGTTTCACAAGTTGTAAAGAGTGCTTTTCAAAGTGAGGAACCTATAGAGATTCAAAATCCTTCCATTTAACAAGACTTGGATTGTGTGGATCAATCACTAAATAATCTCTTACTTTATTACCCCAGTGAGCTTTAAGAAGAGGTTCAATATGTTTCCAATTGCCAAGAGACCTAATAGGTTTATGGCCATTCCAAGCATCTTCCCAAAAAAGGGCCTTCTCACCATTATTGATAACCCAAGAAAGGTGAGGAAGAAAAAAAAATCTACAGGAAGCAATAAAGTTCCAAATTTTGGAGCCTTGTGGCAAATATTTTTGAGTAAAAATCCTCTCTCAAGAGAATCTAAGTATTTATGTTGCTTGATTCAACACCATTTGGTTTTAGGTTTTGAATAGATTTTCCAAACAAGTTTGGCACCTAGAGCTTTGTTTTGAAGAAAGATATCACGTAAGCCTACTCCACCTTGGGATTTAGGGTTACAAAGGGACTCCCACGCAACAAGAGACAATTTCTTTTTTGAAGAGACATTTTTAGACCAAACGAAATCTTTTAGAACCTTTTGAAGAGCACTTCCTTTTCCTTTTGGTAGTTTCAAAACCAACATTAAGTAAATTGGGAGGGAGAGTAAAACATATTTGAGCAATACCAATTTCCCAGTAAAGGTTATCCATTTTGATTTCCAAAGTGAAATTATATTGGAGATTGAAGAAATTATTATGTCCCAAAAATCATGTTTCTCTTTCCTTGAGAAAAAGGGAATGCCTAGATATTTACGTGGAAGAGAATCACATTTAAAACCCCAAAATTTTAAAATCTAGGTTTTAACAATGGAGCTAACATTTAAGAAAAAAAAATTGATTTTTCATAATTATAATATTGACGTGAATGCAAGCAATAATCAGACAAGACCTTTTTTATTACTCTGGCCTCTTCCATAGTAGCCTATCCCAGAAGGAGAGTGTCATCTACAAAAAGAGTGATAAATTGGAAAGGGAAAATGCCAAACCGTTACACCTTTCCAAATACCCAGATTTCGAACTGCAATGATAGATTTGCTCAAACCTTCTGCCATGAGGATGAAAAGTGAGGGAGACAAGGGATCCCCTTGTCTCAAACCTTGTGTCAAACAAAAGAAGCCATGAGGAGTGCCATTCACAATAACTGAGAACCCAGCTCCGAATATGCAAGAAAAAATTCACTTGCACCAACCAGAACTAAAGCCAATTTTTTTAAGAATGACCATCAAGAAACGCCAATTTACTCTGTCATATGCTTTTAGCATATCCAATTTAAGAACAACTATAGGGGATTTATCTAACATGATTGAGTGAAGCACCTCATGAGACAAAATAACACCTTCAAGGGTATGTTTCCCAGGGACAAAGCCCACCTATTCATCTGAAATGTTTGAAGGGAGAAATTTTACAAGTCTAGATGCAATAGCTTTGGTAAATATCTTGTAAACTGAATTGCAAAGGGCTATTGGTCATAAGTCATTAAAGGAGGAAGGGTCTAATTTTTTGGGAATAAGGCCAAGAAAGGTTGCATTTAATTCCTTTAGAATATTTATGTTCCTCGACTCTTCCAATGCTAAAATAATATCATGACCTACAAAATCCCAACATTTTTGAAAGAAAAGAATAGTAAATCCATCTGGTCCTGGAGCTCTTTTAGCTGAACCATTGAGAAAATCACTTTTTTAATTTCATCCAAAGAAAATTTAGCCATTAGAAAATTATTATTTTCCTCAGAGATTAAAGAAGGAACATTGTCTATAATCACATTATTCTCAAATTGTTTATGAGTTCTAACTGGAGATAAGAGCTTCTTAAAGAAGTTAACTACTTCTGATCCAATTTACTTTTCCGTGCAAAGAAGCTCACCTGATGAAGAATGAATGGAGATGATTTTCTTTTCTTTTCATCTTAATTTGGTTGAGGCATGAAATAATTTTGTATTTTTATCCCCCTCATTTAACCAAGTCTCCTTAGACTTTTGTGACCTCCAATAACTTTCTTCACGAGCAAGAATCTTTTCAAGTTCGGCTTTTAATTCCTTTTCTCTATTATAGATGATATTATCCATGTACCTGAATTAATTACCACCTCATAAAGATTCGATAATTCTGATTCAATCCATAATTTCTCAGAAAATATCTTTTTAAAATGATTCTTGTTCCAATCCTTTATTTTATTTTTCAAATGTTGGAGTTTCTTACTAAGTTGAAACATCCTCGTTCCTTCAATAAAAGGGAAATTTTTCCACCAGTATTTAACTAGATTGATAAAATTAGCATCTCAAAACCACATTGCTTCAAGTTTAAAAGGACTTTTAAGCACTTACCTATCATCAAAAATGGAAATAGAAATTGGAAAAATGATCAGAGCCAACTAAAGTGTGAATAATCGAAGTGAAATCCCAAGAAGCATTTAACCAATTATCTGATAAAAGAAAATGATCAAGCTTTTTAGAAATTTGAGAGAAATATTTTCATTTATTTGTCCAGATGAAGGTGCCATATAGATTATTGGCCACAATAAAATTATTGAAGTCCTCCATAACTGCTGCCAAAGGTGTTATACCTCCATTATTTTCAAAAAGATCTCTTATTGCATTGAAGTCCCCAGTAATAACTTTAAGGTCGTTACTTCCTTTCACAAAGAAAGATGGAAGATGATTCCAAAGACATCTCTTCCCTATGGTGGAGCAAGGGCCATAATCATTTAGAATCCAAAAGAATTTATTTTTTCTTAAGCATGTAGTTTTTGCCTTAATCCAATTAGAAGAGGAATCAAGTTGATCAACTTTTACAAAAAAATTATTCCACAAAATCACAAGGCCTCCCGAAGCTCCCTGAGTTGGAGAAGCAAAAAGGTCCCAATTTCTCCAAGAGCCAAAAATTTCCAAAGCAGAATTAAGAGATAATTTTGTTTCTTGTAGGAGAATGATATATAAGAAAGTGCCATAAAGTTGATGCTTAATTAAGCATTGTTTATTAGGGGAATTTAAGCCCCTAACATTCCAAGATAAAATCCTCATTATGCTCGAGGAGAGATAATGTATCACCTCGTTCTCAGATTTCTTTCTAAGGTTTTGTACCCCATAGTCAAATCAAACTAGGAAACTTGAAGGGTCTAAGGGGGAGGGCTATCTTCACCCTTCTTTGCAAATGAACGAAGGTTCATTTCCAGAGTCGATTGCAAACCAGTAGCAATTTCCAAATTACTTTTCTCCTTGAGGGATTTATGCCCTCGCTTGCTCTTAGGAGTGATGAGAACTTTGACATCTAAATCTGATTCGGAAATTGGGGGGGAGGAGAAGGAATCCAAGGGGGTGGAAGAAGAGATGCCATGAGGAGAAACAAGAGAAACCTCAGAAAAAAATAATCTAACCTCAAGGAGGTTAGGGGTAAAGTCCATTCCTATACCCTGGGTCAGCCGAGTAAGAACTAGTACAATATTACTAACCCTTGCCTTTCCCACTACGAAGTGGAGTCGAACTTGTGACCTTGATGGATGCAAAGCCCAAGCCCTATCCAATTCCACTACAAGTGGTGGCTCTACTAGGAAACAGTTGTGAACTATATCTAGATATATATTTATATGTATGTGTAACTCATAATCTAGGAATTTAAGATTGTTTTTCTATTTTTCATATTTTTATGTATAACTAAATGAGTACTTCTTGATTCAATATATATATATATATATATTGTGAATTAGATTAAATTTGATGTAAGGGGGAATTTGATATAATTTCAAAATATGAGAATAAAAATCATATCACTAAAACTACCATTTATACTATTTAAGGGATTGTAGACTCTCTCTAGAAGGCACTTTAATGGTTTATTAATGTTTTACCCTCGTTCTAATTTGTAAGTAGAGTAATCATCAATTAATTTGGGCAAGGGTGAATTCTCTTGATCATAATTTGATAGTCTTAGGTGGGGACTTTAATGCGATCCTAGATTTAAAAGAGAAGAGTCGTGGATTGTCAAAGGAGAACAAATTGATGGTGGACTTTAGAGACTTTGTTTTGGCCTTAGGTGGTTCAGATTGCTGCCTGAAAAATGGTTTATTTACTTGGACTAATTGGCGTCAGGGATTCATCAATATCTCTAAGTGCCTTGATCGCTTCTTGGTTGGTGGTGGCTGGTTGGAGGGATCTTTCTTCTGTTCTTGCAACATTTTGCCAATTTCGGTCTCAGACCATTTCCCAATGTAGCTTGAGATCGGACTAAGTGAGAAACTGACGAGGGGCTATTTTAAGTTCCAGTCTATGTGGTGGCGAGATTCAAAATTGATTGATTTTCTTAAGATATGGTGGTTGGAAGGTAATATCTCTGAAGGTACAACAAGTTTTTGTTTCATGCAAAGATTAGCGTATGTCAAGGAGAAGCTAAAATAATGGAATTGTGAATCGTTCAAAAAAATATTCGAGGAGAAGGCCGAAGTGGAATGCAACCTAGCGGCTTTCAATGAGCTAGTGCTTAGTAGGGGGATGACTTTAGTGGAATTCCATAGAGAAAAGGAGCTAATGTCCAAACACTTGGAGCTCTTGGCTAGGGAAGAGGTGTTCTAGAACACTAGTACACAAATAGCAATATATGACTAAATAAACTACTAAAAATTGCATTAAATGACTAATTTCAGTCACATGACTATTAATAGTTTATTTGTAGTCATTTATAACAAAACCAAATTTATGACTAAACTATTTTAGTCATTTATTTAGTCATTGATTTTTAGTCATTGATTTGGTCATTGATTTGGTCATTGATTTAGTCATTGATTTAGTTGTTAATTTAGTCATTAATTTGGTCATTGATTATTGTTAACTGGTCATTTATTTAGTCATGGTAGTGATTTATTTAGTCATATATTTAGTCATTAATTTAGTCATATATTTAGTCATTAATTTAGCCATTGATTGTTGTTAACTGGTCATTTATTTAGTCATGGTAGTCATTTATTTAGTCATATATTTAGTCATATATTTAGTCATTAATTTAGTCATTACTTTATTCATATATTTAGTCATTAATTTAGTCATTACTTTAGTCATATATTTAGTCATTAATTTAGTCATATATTTAGTCATTAATTTATTCATGTATTTACTCATTAATTTTGTCATTACTTTAGTCATTACAAATCAAATCTAACTTAATTAATCCTCACAAATTTATGCATATAAAATTCAAGTATCATAGATATTCAAATGTTGAAGAAGCACCATGAAATGAAGACTAAAATGCTTGAACAAATATGATTGATCACACAAACACAAACAGATCACAAATCAATAGGAGCCACAACATAGTATTTATGAGTGGATAAAAAACCACTTTGAAAATTTACTTCATTAAGCCTCATTGGAAAATCAAAATCTCATTGGTTACATTCAATGTCCCAATGACACTGTACAACTTACAGACACTATATAAACAAAATACTCCTATTTTCATATACTTATATTGTTTTCCCCTTCCTTAACTGCGGTCCTTTTGGAAGGGAAGTGACCTCCTATAGGGGCTTGACCCATTTAATCCCCTTACAAATCCACAGCTTTCCCTCTGCTATTGGTTTTGGATCCTCCAAACTCTTCCTCACTGGTATTCACCTTTCACTTCTCCAATTTGGTGTTGCAGCCTAAAAATAAGGTTTCAAAATTTGCACATCAAAAACTCAAAAAAGTCAAATAATACAGAGGATAAAATTCAAACATTTTATTTTCCTTTTCCAACTATGGAACCCTTATTGGCAACACAAGGGCAAACAACTGAGAGGGGGGGTGAATCAGTTGTCATAGAATTTCAAACTTATTCAACTTATTAATTTTATTCTCAGATCTGATTAATAACCATGAAAGCATAAATCAAAAACACATCATAAACAAACATAACACCAAGATTTTTATGTGGAAACCCTATTAGGGGAAAAACCATGGTGGAGGTCAGTCCACAAGATTATACCATGTTTAAAGTATAAAGAAATATGAATGGGGAATGCACATGCATTCAGGTGCACTACCTAGAGCTCATTGCTCAATTACAAAAGGAAGACTCACTGTCTTACAAAAAGGTTTGGATTACATCCACAGGATTTGAACTAAGAAAAAATAGTATTTGCTAATGCCTAATTACAGTTCTGGTTAAGCACATGAATACTTCTTCACACTCTGCTCATTCTTCTTCATACTCTGCTTCTTCCTTTGAAAGATCTAAACTTTATTCGTACATAGGACTCACATACTCATACCTTCAAATGATAAAACAATCTCTTATATATATTCGCAACAAGAAATTACATTGCTACATGTCGGCCTCAATAAAATGATAAAATGAATACAAAATATTGGCCCAAAAAATTAAAGATTATTAATGAGTATCAACCAAGGTCGGCCACAAAATAGTGAAGACCCAAAATAAAATCCTCAAACATGAAAACACTTCAAATAATTAATCCTCGAAGATCCACAACACACTTCAACACCCTGTCAGCCAAGAACATGAAAAACATGAACACGCAAGAGAAAATCTCCAATCGCAAGCACCACGATCAACACGAACGTGCAACATAGATAGAGAACAATCTAGAAACATGCAAAAACATCATGAATCACTAGAGAGGCATCCACAACAACTAAACTCACTAGAATCACATCATCTTCATTCAAGAACACCAACTGAGGCAATAGAATGACTGACAGAATACAACTGTTCATAACTCGATCAAATCTTCACGTGGATCTCTAAAACTTAATGTGGATAAGCTAGATATACTCGATAAGAAACCATTTAATCCACAACCTTTGATCATCAACGTATTGAGCTAACCAACCAACTGGACTTCACTTCACCACTGACAACCTGCAACTTATTTATTATAATTTTTTCAATATCCTTGACATATACAGCCTCTAAGACATTAATGCTAATAGTGTTGACATCAATGACAACCACATATCAGCAACACAACCACAACACCCAACAACCCTAAACTTAGGTGCTAGATAAGTGAATGTATCAGAATTAGATATAACTATTATACTTATGAAGTTTCGGATTTCCTCTTCACTATATAGACAACTAAAAGGAAAAAGTATAGATATAATACCCGCTAACATAGTTGCAAATGAAACAGAATATTGTAACTTTAGAGTGTGTCTTCATGGAGGCATGCTATCAATTAGTAAGCAAAATGCTACTCATTGTGGGTACTTTTTATGCAAACATATTTCACACAATAAAGGTAAACGAAATATAAAACTAATAAATTTCATTCATAGCACAAATATAAGAAAATTGTATACCTAAGCATCTTCTATCATTGAATCTACCTCATCCAGTATGATGATTTTAAAGGGTGGAGAAAGGTAAGTACTGAAAGTAGCCAAATAAAGGAATAAGCAAAATCAATGAAGCTAAAATTTGAAATACTTTATCAGACTTTTTCAAGCTCTAACAAAATCTCATGGCTTTAGTTATATTATTTGTGGTGCATACATCGCCCGATCAGAGCAGCCCTACCCTCCCATTTGACGAGCTCACCTCTCCAATTTGACGAGCTACAACCTGAAAATAAGATCTCGACGAGGGTTTTAGAGTATTGCATAGCCAATTAGAGCAAATATGAGGAATGTCCACAATACCTGCACAACAAAAATGCATAGAACCACACAAATTGCAAGAAAAAAAATAATAAGTTGAGATTCTTCTGAACATTTTTATAAGGAACAAAATTCTTTATCAGGAAAACTTTATTTACATTAGCATAATTCTTAAAAGACCAAATATATTGTGCTTAGAAAAACTTCATGTTTGGTTTTACATAAAATTACAGTTTGCAAGATCTATGATTTAAGGAAATTGGATCTTGAGGTGGCGGATTAATGAGAGGAGGGAAGTACTTAACAATAAATAATACAAGAAACAAGTGTATAGGCTATCCACACAAACAACAAAGGGCCAAATAATTGGAAAGAATGAATGATGCATTTGATCAGTGTCAACAATTAATACCAAGATGTAACACACATGTGAATTGTAGTTCAAAGCAACTGAAGGAATGTTGAAGTTTTGGGTGGCAGCGAGGTTGGTACATTCGACATCAATGGCTAAGTGTGGAGATTTAATGTGGTTTAAACCCTCTAAGTCCTCAATTTTCCATGCTTTTTCAGAGTTTTGTGGTGGAGAGGAATTACTGAAACGGTTTGGTTTTGGGTGTTGGCTTTGGAGTTATAGAATTACAATGGAGGAAAATTGCATGCTCATGACAAAGCGACCACTTTATCCATTTCATGGTGTAGTCTCAGAGAGGAGACTGAAAGGGATGTTTTTATTCAGTGATGAGAGACTGGTGCAGTTTGTGCAGCTAATTTTGGGCACGAGGTTTGGAATTCTCAGGCACAGGTTTCACACAAACATGGACGTGTACTCTCTAATCATGGTGTGGGGGTTGGATTTAGGAGAGATGGTGAAAACAGTCAGGAAGATGATGGAAGCGATTGTGCACAGTGATTACTTGAAGGGAATGGAATCGATTTTGGAATGGTTCATTCCGAGTGTTGGGTTGGATGTGTGTGAAGGATTGGTGATTGTAGAAGGTAATGAATTTGAAGGTTGCATTCCTTTCATGTGATGGAGGGAAGGAAGCCTTAAAGCCCGATGGAGAGAGGAAGCTAGGTATGGGTGGGAGGCCTTGAAGTTATTTGTGGAGCTGATGGAAGTCGAAGCAATGATTGTCCAAGAACAAGCAAAAGTTGCCATAATAGAAAGAAAAGAGTTGTGTCCTTAGAAGAGGAAGGTGATGAGCGGGTTAGGGAGCGGTGTGGACTCAAGTAGATCGACATGAGCATAACAAAAAAAAATTCTTTTATGAATAAAATTGTATTTCTCCATTGTACATGTTGCTAAATTTGGGGTTTAGCCCTGTGAGCAATGTAATGGGTTAGCGGTTAAATACTAGGTGGTCGGGGTAGGTATAAGTTTTTTTTGCATTGAAACTATTGATGTGGAATTTTCTGAATTCAAAGTAGTAGATCAGGGTACTGGTAGGTTTTTTGATAAATTTATGAAACAATGGTGTTATTTGTAGGTGATTTTTTGGTGGTGGAAGGATGCATGAAAAACATTTAGTTGATGTCTCTGATCCATTTATGAATATTTGAATCAAATCATTGTCATATTATCAAAGAGCTTGCACAGCAGTTGATCATCCACAAATCTATCAAAAAAACATTAATCAATGAATCTAGCTAACTAATTAACTAACTTGATTATTATATTGCTATCATGGTTAAGCATGCTATCACCCCATCGGTGGGACGTTGTGTTATCTTCTATCAATATGTTCTAGTGTTTCTGATATGCTTTCATTGATCCATCGATGGAGCTATGAGGGGAGTTCCCCCAATGTAATAATGTTAGGTTGATAGTAAATATAGGCTGAGTATTTCTAGCAACACTACTTTTCTAGTTGGATCCTAAAAAATGTTGCAACTTATGTTCTTCTCTAAAACATATGTATGAGGTTCAAATAGTAAAGAGATTGATAAAAGATAGAGGAATTTAAAAGATACCTGGATATTATAGTTGGATATGCTCTGGTAGACATATATGCAAGATGTGGAATCATAGACAAAACACTTGAATTGTTTGACAAAATGCCTCAAAGAGATGTCATCTCATGGAATGAAATGATTGATTGCAGAATGTGCTCAAAATGGATTTTGCAAGGAACCTCTCAAAATCTTTGAATTAATGAAGCACTCTGAAACACATCCTAACATTGTAAGCTTTGCTTGGGTTCTAGGTGCATGCAGTCATCTAGGTTTGGTGGATGAGGGTTGCACATACTTCACACGTCACTAACCCTTATTGCATTACAATTTACATATATAGTTGATCATTAGGTGTGCATGGTTGATCAACCATTCATATTTTCACCTCTAAATCTATAAATCTATCATTCCTTCCAAGAATTCGAGGAGCATTCTAAAAAATTCTCTAATCCATTCATGAATATTTGAATCAAATCATTGTTATATTATCAAAGAGCTTGCATAGCAGTTGAGCATCAAAAAATCCATCAAAAAACATTAATCAACAAACCTAGCTGACCAATTAACTAACTTGATTATTATATTGCTATCATGGTTAAGCATGTTATCACCCCATCGATGGGGTGTTGTGTTATCTTCCATTGATATGTTCTAGTGCTGCCGATATGCTTTCATTGGTCTATCGGTGGAGCTATGAGGGGACTTCCCCTGATGTAGTAATGTTACGTCGATAGTGAATATAGGCTAAGTATTTCCAACAACATTGCTTTTTTAGTTGGATCCCAAAAATGTTGCAACTTATGTTCTTCTCTAAAACATTTGTACGAGGTTTAAATAGTAAAGAGATTGATGAAAGATAGAGGAATTAAAAAGATACCTGGATGTTATAGTTGGATATGCTCTGGTCGACATATATGCAAGATGTGGAATCATAGAAAAAACACCTAAATTGTTTAACAGAATGCCTCAAAGAGATGTGATCTCATGGAATGAAATGATTGATTGCAGAATGTGCAAAAAATGGATTTTGCAAGGAACCTCTCCAAATATTTGAATTAATGAAGCACTTTGGAACACATCCTAACATTGTAAGCTTTTCTTGGGTTCTAGGTGCATGCAGTCATGCAGGTTTAGTGGATGAGGGTTGCACATACTTCACATGTCCGTAACCCTTATTGTATTACAATTTACATATATAGTTGATCATTAGGTATGCAAGGTTGATCAACCATTCATATTTTCACCTCTAAATCTATAAATCCATCATTCCTTCCAAAAATTCGGGGAGCATTCTAAAAAATTATCTGATCCATTTATGAATATTTGAATCAAATCATTGTCATATTATCAAAGAGCTTGCACAATAGTTGAGCATCCACAAATCCATCAAAAAACATTAATCAATGAACCTAGTTGACCAATTAACTAACTTGATTATTATATTGCTATCATGGTGAAGCATGTTATCGCCCCATCGGTGGGACGTTGTGTTATCTTCCACTGATATGTTCTAGTGTTGTCGATATGCTTTCATCAGTCTATCGATGGAGCTATGAGGGGAGTTCTCCCAATGTAGTAATGTTAGGCCGACAGTGAATATAGGCTGAGTATTTCCAACAACACTTTTTTTTAGTTGCTTCCTAAAAATGTTGCAACTTATGTTCTTCTCTAAAACATATGTACGAGGTTCAAATAGTAAAGAGATTGATGAAAGATAGAGGAATTAAAAAGATACCTGGATGTAGTTGGATTGAAGGCCGTAAACTGGTACATACTTTTTGTGTAGGAGACAGATCACATCCATAAACATGGCAGAGCTATGCAAAGTAGGAGAAATTGGCTTGGAAAATGAAGGCAGTAGAGTATAAAGAATCATTTATCTACCACCATAGTGAAAAGTTAGCAATTGCATTTGGTTTGTTAAACATGGCCATTGATACAACTATTAGAGTTGTTAAGAACCTTCAAGTATGTTCTGATTGCCACACTGCATCTAAATTCGTCTCCAAGATTGTTGCAAGAGAAATTTTTCTGAGAGATGTGAGCCATTTCCATCATTTTAAACAAGGACACTATCGGCCTAACATTACTACATCGAGGGAACTCCCCTCATAGCTCCATTGATAGACTGATAAGGTGGGGGCAGTCAGTTCCATTTTTTGTAATGTGGTAAGAGTCATACAGGTAACGCTATGTCAGGTTGGGGAACTCTTCTTGGAGGTTCTAAACAATTTGCCTCTTTTTTATAAAATTGTGTTGGCAATGCAACCTGGATCACAATTGTTTGGTGGGATTCCAAACCCAGATAATGAGGTGCAGTTGTGGAAATCTCATAGAGAGAAGCTACAAGCTACCATGATAATTTTGCAGAGTGAATTTATATCAGAGTCTTGCTTAGCATGGCTTAAGACATGTGCAGATGATATTCTCTCTGTAGATAGGCTTGGGGGAAAGTATTTTCTTGATCTTTTGAAAAGTGGAAAGGAACTTGCAGAGAATGAAACATTGATCAGAGAAACATCAAGGACAGTTTGGATGCATTTGAAGGGAGCTTGGAGTGGCTAAAAATGGTTTTTGGTTCAAATGTTGAGTTTTCATGGCAATGCATACATGTAAGACTATTTTGAAGCAATTAAAGAGTCTGTGGGATGAACTTTTTGAAAGCATGTTTGTTAGTAGGATGAAACAAATAATGCTGATGGATTTGTAGATCTATGTGAGAGTTAAGGTTGGTAAATTCCTTGAAGCCATAGTTACATCTCTAGCAAGTTGCAAAGATGTTGAAACCCATTTGCACAAATTAACTGCTAGTGAGGGTTGGCTTGTCAAGAGAGGGGACCTAAAAAGTTTCAATTTACTTGGGTTGAGTTTTAGATTTATGATGACAAATGATGAATACTGGTTTGATTGCCTTAACACTTATTTTAGAATTGAGGTTAGTCAAATAAAAGATCTCATAGATGAGGGGTCCAAGAATATTCTAGAAGACCTCCTAAGTTTTCTTCATGCACATAAATCTCCTTCAAGGATAAATGATTTAGCACCTTATTTGCAAGAGCAATTCTTCCATTTTATCTCAACATTGATTGTTGAGATTGAAGAACATCTTGCACATCTTTTAGAAGCTCTCTATCAAGAAATGAAAAATGAGGAGATGCCAGAAAAAATGAACAAGGAGACATGAGAACCAAAAATTATAATGGAAAGGGCACTTTTCTTAGGAAGGATTTTAGCTGCTCTTAGTTTTCATTCAACTTCCCTTCCACTAGTTCTTGGCTCGTCTCATCTCTTTTTTGTCGAGAACAAAGCTTCAATTTTAGGGAAAGGATCTTCGACTTTCAAATATTCTAGAACTGATTTTGATCACCCTCTTCTAGACAGTTCTGGAAGACAAATACTAATGAGAGGAGTTGGTTTGAAGCCTGAATCACAAGATAAAAATAATAGCACCAAATTGAATAAACTAAGAAGACTTATGCACAATCTTTGTATCAGAGCTCATAGCATGTGGATATTGTGGATAACTGAAGAGCTTTCAAGAATTCTCACAAGAGATCTAAGGGAGGATGATTCTTTATCCATGACAACTCCTTTGAAGGTCGATATTCTCATTTGCATTGCATATTCTATTTGTTGTGGCTTATGGAGTTGGTTTCATTTCCATGATTCATCTAATCATTGATCTCTTCTTGTAGTTTTCATGAGATTTCTTCTAGTTCTGATTTAAGTCATCATGGTTTATATCTGGATATATTAATAACCAAATTAAAATAAAGCATCTAGAGTAAAGAGCTACATTTGATAATTTCAGTCACTTCAAACTCTTTATTGCCCAATAAATGGAAAAGACTAACATGTTCCCTTTGAACCCTTCCAGTCCATATTAATCATGGAGATGTAATCTGTAAGTATGCAGAAAAGTATCAAAGGGGAGCCAAAAAGTTAGATATTTTCATAGGGCCTATGAATAATCTCTTGTTGTTTTTATATGAAAATATTGTTGTTTGTTTTCTATTTATAATATATATTGGTGTCATTTGGAAACTCCTATTTTTGGGAATTCAGTAAGAGTTCTCAAACAAAGTAGGATGAAATCTACTATACAACTAAACATTGAAGTCTCTCTTCTGCATTTCAAGGTCATACATACAAACCTATGCAATCCATGTTAAGATAGTGCAGGTGATATATGGATGAACAAGTTGTTGGTGAGGTAAGGAGACCCAAATATTTCAATGTTTAGGATCAATTATGATTGCCCAATTTTCTTTGACATGTAGGTGAGAAATATAAAACTCTTTGATCTATGGCAAGCTAGTAGTTTGTGCTTATTTCTGTCATTGAACACTTTGCTTTCTACTTCCACTCATGCTAATCTATTACATGCACTTATTTTCTCACCTCAAATAAAGCACAACCAAGTGTTACTATTCACTCAAAAATATTGTTTATTGCATCATGTGGGAAGTGCTTATTGGCACGAGGAATATAAATATGAGAAATACTCATCATCTACCTCTTTCCTATAGCTCTACTCACCACCCCATCCCTCTCTGCATCCTACATGTGCCCATATAAGGAATCTAGGTCATCATCACCTACATGCTCCCAATCTCTACTTTTAGCTCACTATTTGTAGCTAAAAGTAGAGATTGAAAAGATGTGTGAAACACAAGGATTGAATATGCTTAAACACAAGGGCACAAACACTTTAGTAAATTAAACTAAATAATCATGTACAAAACCAAAGCCTCTAATCTTGAGTAAACCTACAGCATAAACTTGCAAACTCCCTAAAAAGCATTTAATTTACTTAAGCATACAAGAAATTATAAGTTAAACACAATAATTGCATTCTAAGATATAATCACCAACTTTACACCTGAAATAAAACTAGGCATATTCAATTCACAAAATCTTTCAATAAATGTTGAGCAATCTTCAATTCACAAAATCATAATAATAAAAAATATCTCAACAACAATTTAGAACATAGGCATTACTAAATTGAATGATATTGAATCATCAAACTAAGTGTTCAAAGCACTTATTTACAAGATTTTACGATGTGTTGCATGAAAATAATTAAAAAACTAACACGTTCTACCCTAAGAATAGATTTATTGTGTGCAAAGAAAGCTTATGACAAAATTTTGTCCACAAATAATCAATCCTAACTCACAAAATCTTCAAATAGATTCTTGATGATAACTACAAATAAAAATTTAAATCTTGTAGAAGACCATAAAAAAATAGTCAATCTATAAATAGCCACTAAAAATAGAAATTTGAAAATATGATAATCTCCTTAAAAACAATGATAGCTAAAAAGAGTGCTAGCTACATATATAGCTCGGGCTAAAAATAGATTTTCCAACAATTGGCTCTTTGATCATGGCAGTCCCTCTAGAAAACCATGAATCTCTAACAATTCACCAATATTGATGCTTTGAATCTAAAAAAATATTCTTTTTGTGTTGACCTTTACACCAAATCCTAGCTCAAATCTACAACCTTGAATGCTCTAAAGCCCTAGGGTGTATGAAAATTGTCAACAAGATGATGTCATTATCTATTTGAAATCAGGTATGATGTTTATCCACTACTCATAGGAGATTTCCCACATGAGAAATATTTGGCTTCACACTTTAGGAGACTATGCATATTTTGATTACAAAGCATTGCCAAATATTTTAAAAGAGGTAGCTCTTAAACCTATTGGAATGCATAGTAAAAGCGGATAGATAAATGAGAAGATCAACATGACAATTTTCAATCATGCATGACAGTGACTCAAACAAAAGACATCATAGTGGCATACTAGATAGGGAGTAGTTCAATGATGGGTAGTCAAACTCCACATGGCATGAACAGTAGGATGGAGGTACATAACAAAGAAGAATGGACTGATCATTGGAAAACATTCCCATGAATATAGGACAAAATTTGCATGATGGGGTAGAGGTGTTAGGTTTGTAAAAAGATATATGTGAGATTCATAACAATTATGAAACAATCTCTTTTACATAAATCTAGGATAATTAAGTAAATGCAAACAATTGCAAAAGAAATTGTTCTAAGAAATGTGAACCATTTCCATCATTTT
The DNA here is from genome assembly GCA_007258455.2 of Sequoia sempervirens. NCBI lineage: Eukaryota > Viridiplantae > Streptophyta > Pinopsida > Cupressales > Cupressaceae > Sequoia > Sequoia sempervirens. The sequence goes on from VDFB02058242.1 coordinate 230,354,638, forward strand.
AAACAGGGTCAATATTCTTGTGGAGAATATTGGTGGTGTTAAATGAAACAATCTAAAAAATAGGCTTGCACTATAATAATGTGCACTACATTTGATATCCAGTAATAATGAAGGGACATCCATCAAAGCATAATAGCAGGGACTTTTTTATGTGGTTGAGACTCTTATGAGCTAGAGACCAAATGCATTTCTGTAGGTGTTAGACTGAAATGTAATAACCGTATAAAAGAATGTTCACTAAGGCTCTCAAAAATGCAAGCTTGTAACTTACATGTTACAACTGTGATATGAAGCGAATTATTATAGAATGTCGGGCCTTGCTAGCATACAACCTTTTCCATTCTTTTGTTGTAATACAAAGATACCCAAATAATTCAAAAATCATGTCATTTCATTGAATTCAATCCAACCATAAAGAGAAACATAAAATTCAAATAGAGATTCATAATACAGATAGAATATTTATAGAGACCAATAGTGCAAATCTTCACTTGTTTCCACAGCCTCAGTTTCATTCAATTTTTATTACTTTGCAATGTTCTCAGAAATTGGATCATCAGGATTTGATGCACTCAAAAATTATTGTATGCTAACCAAATTGACATAAGGAATATATAGCAATCATGAAAAATAGTATCAGCTTCATAATTAAATTACACTAACAAAAGGATTTTGGATGCTACCACCATTTACAATTTAAAAAACTACAAACCTCAAAAGAAAAATTTGAATTTGAAGAGAAGGACTCCACTTGTCCTTTAGAATATCCAGGCATATGTGACCAAGCTGTATAGGACACATTTGGTTAGTTCTGTGAAGGATACATATCAAATCTAAACTGGAATAATGAAAAAAAAAATAGGAGGATTAAACAATATATCACCTTCTCAATGCTAGCATTTATCTCATACATTTCAAGAATATGAAAGTTATGGGAACATATTTTATCACTCAAAGTAGATTGAATAAGTAGCACATCACTTAACCCTTGGCTCACAATATCTCCATTATTTTTATATGTGTCAAAAAAACTCATGTCCTGGTTCAACAATACTTGAATATTTTTGGAACTGATAACTGTTATCTGTCTCTCTCCAATGAGAATCCAACATGAAACCTCTATGAAGAATATTTATATGCAATATATAAATTTGTCAGTCTCATGAACTTCCAGGTATTTTTCAATATGTCCACAAGAAAAACATACTTTGTAATCTCTAAAGAAAACCTACATCACCAATATGAATAAATGGATTTATACATGCTTTCAAGATTTTATATTGATATCTTGTCTACACAAGATAAAAGTTTATCTCCAGTAATAAAAAATAGATCCATAGCATTCTTGAAGTTGTTACAAATTAATCCATTTATTTACCTCAAAACATTGACCCTTGAGTTGCTTGTATTCGACACTCCTATGATCTAGTCCTGCCCAAAGATCATATGGTTTTGTTCTAGGGGTGTATGCATGTAATACATGCTTCCCTTTAGGTGCCAAGTTTGGACTTACTACACTTGGTACAGAAATTAGAACAATATTTTTCTCTGCATCCACATTTTCCTTCCAATCATTTACAACAATATGATGTAGGTCTAGATCCTTTGAAATGTCCTATAACAAAATAGCATAGAAAATTATTAATTATAATGCCAGTGAATAATTCCTTACCATTGCTTTCATGTGAATATTGTACAAGACTACAAATTACAAAGATTAATATTAGAATAAACTTACTAGATATCTAAATTATTGTTAAGTTTTTATTTTTTTAATGTAAAAAGATATTCCATAAGAGGAACAAAAGCTTGAAAGTGGGATAAACTAGGCTTGGACTTTACAGCAATATCTTTACGCACAAGGCCACATGCCCTAGCTAATTCCTACAATGTTATATAGAGATTAAATATAAACTAATGATTAAGCATGCTCTTCTTTGCAATTTTCTCAGAGCCTATGGATAAATATAAACTATTTTCAAGCTTGTTGTAAGTGGAATACTTGTATTAAAACCTTGAACCTGATATATCATATAAGTAAAGACTATATGTGTTATGTTGATCATGGATTGTAAAGTCATCTGATAGTGTCTTAAATGGTTTTTCATGGACACTTAAAGAGACACCTAATGTCACAAAATCATCCCTTGATGACCCTTAGACATGGGCTTGTGGAGCTAGACAGAATGGTTAAAACGTAATTTCATCTGTTAAAACTTAAAGCCATTGTTGTTCATGGATGCTAACCTAATCTCTGAACCCATTTCCAAAACATTCCAATGCATAGAGTACTAGAAAACTTGCTCAAGAACTCATAACTTTACCTTTGATTTAAATGACCTTAGAGACCATTTATGTTTATAGTTTATAAATCAATTTTGTTGATTGTCTGTCTAGACTCGAGATATACATCCCCTTTTCATGTTCTTGTGATGAATTCATTATGTTATAAATTTATGGAATTTCACAAATATGTACAATATTTAGGTCATTATAGAACCCATCATATTCTTTGTACTTTAGTTTTGAAGATATTCCTTTATGTTTCCAATAGAGGATGTTAGCAAAAAAAATGCATTTTCACAATGTCTGATCACAGGAAATGGGAAAGGAATAAAAACACTACTAAGAAAACTTTTCTAGCCCTGGAATTAAAAATGTATGTATAAAATCCAGGTGAAATTATAGTTGTGTGAGATGAGAAATGTTACTGACTACTATTACATGCACTAGTCTCTCAATCTAATTCATTTTCAAAGATTTCAAAAAGATTATATTTAGTTAGATGTCTAATACAAAATTTAGCGAGTATTGAAATATGTAGAAAGTGAAAAGTAGTGGATTACGTTGGCCTATCTTTCCAATAAAATTGACCTTTTTGGGGTTTTTGAAGGGGCTAATGCATGCAGTATATAATCTGGATGGAAAAAATGCTCCATAAATTTCACCAAATCAGGATAAATTGTTCATAACATGGGAGACTTGTGCAAAATTGGAGAAATTGGATTGGCAAATGAAGGCATCAGGGTATTTCCAGATTCAAGAACCTTTTACTTAATGTTGTGGAATAGAATAAAAAAGAATCATTTATCTAGCAATTGCATTTGGTTTGTTAAACGTGGCCCCTAGTACAACTATTAGAGTTGTTAAGAACCTTCGAGTATGTTTTGATTTTCACACTGCATCTAAATTCATCTCCAAGATTGTTGCAAGAGAAATTGTTCTGAGAGATGTGAACCATTTCCATCATTTTAAATAGGGACAATGTTCTTGTGGAGAATATTGGTGATGCTAAATGAAACAATCTGAAAAATAGGCTTGCACTATAATAATGTGCACTACATTAGATATCCAGTAATAACGAAGGGACATCCATCAAAGCATAACAACGGGAATTTTTTTGTCATATGTTGTAGTTACAAGTGCCCTTCTAGACATACATGAAAATATGGAAGCATAGACAATGAAAGTGAATTGTTTCAAAAAATGTCTCAAAGAAATGTGATATCATGGAATGTTGTGATTAAAGGATATGTTCAAAATGGGTTTTTTTGAAAAGTCCTTAGAAAATTTTAAGAAAATTCAACCAGTGGGTGTAAATCCCAACTCCTCAACCTTTGAAAGTGTCCTTCCTACTTATGTGTGAATTGGAGCTTTGGATGAGGGTATGAACATCCATCAAAAGAATATTTGGAAGTGGATTTTTATCAGATATTGTAGTTGCAAGTTCCACTTCAGATCACCAAATCCTTCACAAAAACTTCTACACAAAATTCAATAATGAAGAATTTATGCACAAATTTTCTTTTGAATGATTTCAAATTTTGATCAATTTAATTATTTGTAGCTTATAATGTTTTTATGATATTTGACGTTCCTTGTAGTTTCCTATGCCATTTACTAAAGCGTCCTAAAATCTTGAAACTTGTTAGGTGTGGCAATTCTTAAATATACCTATACACATACATATATTATATGTGTATATGTATGTGTATTTATGTATTGTCATATATATAATTGTAAGGAATACAATCTCTTTTACATAAATCTAGGATAATTAAGTAAATGAAAACAATTGCAAGAGAAGTTTTTTTAAGAGATGTGAACCATTTCCATCATTTTAAATAGGGTCAATGTTCTTGTGGAGAATATTGGTGGTGCTAAATGAAACAATCTGAAAAAAATAGGCTTGCACTATAATAATGTGCACTACATAAGATATCCAGTAATAATGAAGGGACATCTATCAAAGCATAATAGCAGGGACTTTTTTGTCATATGTTGTAGTTACAAGTGCCCTACTAGACATACATGAAAATGTGGAAGCATAGACAAGGCAAGCGAACTATTTCCAAAAATGCCTCAAAGAAATGTGATATGATCATGGAATGCCATGATTAAAGGATATGTTCAAAATGGGTTTTTCTGAAAAGTCCTTAGAAAATTTTAAGAAAATGCAACCAGTGGGTGTAAAGCCCAAATCCTCAACCTTTAATCTATTCACAGTAAACAAAATTTTCTTAAACCCTAATAATTACACCCATAAATTGTTACTTCAATCTATTCATAGTAAACAAAATTTGAAAATATTGGGGTTTAAGGGCTTGCTTGGATTTAATTATTAAGGTTTAAGTAAATGAAATTTTCTTAAACCCTAATAATTACACCATAAATTGTTGCTTAAATCTATTCACAGTAAACGAAATTTGAAAATATCAGGGTTTTAGGGCTTACTTAGATTCTTGAGTTTCAAAAAAGAAAACCTTGAACCCTCAGCACACATATCTACATCATAGATGGACATGCCAATACTGTGTCTTTGTTTGCTTTACACTAATTCGCTAATTTTTCCCACTACTATGATCTGCATCATAATGTAAAGTAGATTTAAACAGTATTCCATACGTACATGATATAGAAGAGCTTTTGCTTTCACACCTTATTTCGCGAAACATTATTTTCAGGCTACAGCTTGCCAAATTGGAGAAGCGAAAGGTCAATACTAGTGAGCAAGAGTTTGGAGGAGCGGGAACCAATAGTGGCAGGAAAAGCAGAAAAATGGTGAAAAGCAACCAAAAAATGGCAAAAAATAATGAACGACTAATATAATAAATATAATATAAAATATAATTAATATTTGTATATAATATAATTATATTTATTATTATATTTAATAGTATATATAGGTTATATTATTATTATATATTGTATTCTATAATAAAAAATATTAAATATAAATATAAAATTATTATAATTAATATATTCTTATATAGAACAAATTAAATTAATATATAAAAATCTAATAGTTTAATTGATCTTTGGAGAGATTAGGAAAAAGAAAGAGAGATAGAGGGGGAGACAATTCTATATAGAGAGAGGAATATATACTAACACTTGTGCCTAAAGGAGGTTCAAGGATTGCGCCGATAGAAAACTATATGTATGTTAATATGTTAGAGTATGTGTTTGTGCATGGATGTGCTACAAATTCTAGTTGCATGTGGCTAGCTTAAACAATTAATAATAAGTGCTAAATAATGGAATGAAATAAATTTAGATAGATCTATATTAGGGCTCCCCAACATACTTTGCACTTTTGGGATTAGATGTAGTGAAGTTAGGGCTCCCTAACATGCTTCCTCTCTAACCCCATCATGGTGGACTATTGGAATAACACTATTGATTCTTGACTCCTTAAATGATCTATTCAAATGGATTGAAATAATTGATAATCTATATGTATTATATGTACCATAACTCTTATTGAATCACTGGTAGAACTATATGTTATCTGACATGATTGCATGACTGAATTATTTGTGTGACTAATTATTTAGTCATTTTTATTTGTGAAATGTTAATTTTTTTTATAAAATATGTGAAGGCCTTAAGACTGCACCGAGAGGCAATGCCTTCCATGCAGTAGGTATTTTTGGTGCACCAAGCAACCTAGGCATCCAAATGGCCTGCTTAGGTAGGGGTCCCATGAGGGGGGCTTAAGCTCTATGGATTATGATCAAATTCAAAAGAAAAAAGAATAGAGGAGTAATAGTCATTTATTTAGTCATTTTTATTTCTATGATATTAGTCATTTAGTTGTGATTTTACCCAATGACCAAATTAGTCATTTATTTTCCAAATTCTACTAGTGGGCACGACAAGGCTAGAGAATTGTGGCTGAAGGAGGAAGACTCAAATACTAAGTTCTTCCACAATTCATCTTGGGAAAGTAGGGAGAGGAACATGATTGACTCTGTTATTTTCCTGAACAGCTCGGTGGTGTCTTGCAAGGATGGCATCGAGACAGAAGCAATGCGTTATTTCAAATCTTTGCTTGTGGCTAAGGATCTTGGATGGGGAACTAGCAATTGGTTGATCTTGGGTTGCATTCCCCGTTGCATAGATAATGTCCAGAATGAATTTTTGTGTGACCCTTTCACCCTAGAGGAAGTTGAATGAGGGTTTTTTGATTTGCACTCAGATAAGGCTCCCGAGCTAGAGGTATGACTACTAATTTTTTTCAAAACTGTTGGCACTTCATGGGTCCAGATTTGTTGAGGTTGGTGGAGGACTTTAGAAAAAAGAAAAAGCTTATAAAGGATCTGAACATCATTGTTATCGCCCTAATCCTCAAGAAGCCAGTGTGTGCATCTTTTATGGATTTTCATCTCATCTCCTAGTGCAACATGGTATATAAAATATTGGCCAAGGCCTTATCAAACATATTGAAGGTGGTAATGGAAAAAGTAATTTTGTGTGAGATAAGAGGGATTCACTGCACACAAGTCTCTTCATTCTCAAGAGATCACCAGGGAACGAACTACCCTTATCCACCTCAACATAAACAAAATGAAGAAATCGTGAAGGAAATGAGTACATGTTAACTTTCAGAGAAAGCTACTTCAGATCCCAAGAGAGTGAACCTTCTAGATTTCTACCTGCAAAAAAGGAGCTCTCGGCCAAAGGACGGTAGCCCAAATTTAGGATGCCAACACGACATGTTGTCATCCAACTAGCGCGCTAGAATCCTAAGCAAAAGAAGGCTCGGGACCTCAGAGGATAAAAATAAGGCTTCACTTCTTATCTTGGATCTAAGGTCTACTAAATAGAATGATCAAACAAGGAACATAAACTTTAAGAAAAGCATAAGGAGAACTTGGAGAAAACTTACCTTCAACTAGAAGTTTGAGTCTTCACTCCAAGCTCTGCTTTGCAGCCTACACACAAAAGAACGAGGGGAAAAGGTTGGGGCTGTATAGGGGCCTACCTCAATCAAACCCTCATTTTGGTGTTCCCACCTCCATGGACAGCCAGATAGAAAAGGAGTGTAACCAAAATGGAAAAAGCGTGTGGTGAAAGAAAAACTTGCTTCAAGAGTAGAACCCACACCACTAAGTAGTAAATGAAATAGTAGAAAAGAGTGAGAGAGAGTGTTACCCATGGGCCTAGGCCCTCTCCGAAGCACACAGATGCACCGTTGAATGCTTTCTTGAGAGTTGCAGCTGCTAGAGGGACCTCTGTCCGACATAGCTTCACTTGTAGAAGTGTTTCTTATCAAGAATGAAGAGAGACTCAAGAGTGAAACTAGAGAGAGAGCTTGACTAAATGAATTGAACCCCAAAAATGAGAGCAAATGAGGGTTTTTTTTACATGCAAGGGCGGCAAAGAGCCGTTACACCTGAAATTTGACTGCTAGGACACTTGTTGAGAGTCAAGATTTGAGATTCCTCATTTCAAACTCAAAAATCCGCCAAGATGGGAGTGCACCGCGTAGATGTCTACGCATTGTGCAGGCGTCCAAGGCATCAATTTTTGGGAAATGTGTCATTAGGTTGTTGTTGCTTCACCACTGGTCCATATGGAGTCAGAATCATGAAATTCTGACCTATGGTATTTTTGTCATTAATGCTCTTAGGTGTCATAAATGCTAAGCAAAGTGCTAAAATGTGGAATTGCCCCTAGGTGCAATTTTGTGACATTACATTTTTCCCCCACTTTAGTGGGATCGATTTTGGAAAAAATCAGCCACACTAAAGTAGAGAAGAAAAAATTTTACCCATACTTTGAGATTTTACAGATTTGCATGCCAAGAAAAGGTGTCTCAAAGGTCACCGAGGTTGAGCTAGTTGGTACCGAAGGTGTCCCTAGCAACCAAGCTCAAAAAACAATGCAAGATTTGTTTTGAAAATCACATGAAATTATATCTTGCAAAACTCAAATTTTAGGTTAGTTTCAAAAATCAGAAGAAGCTACAACAACGAGAATAATGGCCAAGAAAAAATTTGGTGATTCAGAAGAAAAATATGGCAAAGAGGTGACTATATGCCCCCTCTTGATTTTTCCCCTAGCTAAGTGAGGTAAATTCAGGAGAAATCGGGGAGCCACGAACTCCAGGAAAAATGGGTCCCGGGGGACCTACATATACCTAGGTGGGCCCCTAGAAGGGTCATTTTCACTATTCACTATGAGGAAATTGTTGACTTTTGTGAGAGAAAAGTCAGCAAAATGTTGAGCAAGACAAAGTATGAGGCACGGATACTGGAGCAATTAAGGGATGACATCGCTGAGGGCTATGAGGTGGACCAGGTAGGTCTTGAAACCTCATTTATAGTTAATTTTAGCATGTTTTTAGGAATTTTTCCCTTATTGAGATGTGCAGGCATCTTTTTTTTGTGTAGATGTCCAAAATTTGTGTTGGTGTCCCATCTTTGCATTGTCATATTGAGTACATGTTGGCATCCTCGGGGCTTCAATGGTGGAATGGGACTTATGCGCGACGCACTCAAGTCTATAGTAAATTTTGCTTGCAAATTTTTTCAAAGTCCCATGTTTTGACTTAGACTATTTTCACCTTTTGTAGGACTATCCTAAGATCTAGGAGCATCCCAATGGTTGAGCATACCAACTGGTTCACGAGTAGAGGGACTACCTCAGTGATAATGAGGTCACTCATCTATAGTAGGTCAGTCTATGGCATGTGTTCACTATGCCAGAGATGCGATATCACGAGCAGATGCTGACAACCTTGATGGAGTCGTTGGATGCCACCACATCATCTTTCTAGTTGCCTACTGGAGAGATTACTATCACTTTGGAGGATGTGTATCGGATTCTCAGACTCCCCATCTGTGGACAGCAGGTGGTGATAAACAACACTCGATCAACACAGGAGCGATCAGAGGGTTTCCTCTACTGCTCAGGGCAGACCGATGGAAATGATGACATGGGGCATATTTACACACACTAGTATGACTAGGTGCAAACCACTGCACCCCTATTGTGTCAAGTGATGGTCGTGACTGTGTCCTTTTGGGTCACTGTAGATGGGTAAGGCTCTCATCTACATGGGGGCCTCGTCCATACCATACGTGAGATGGTCGAGCACAAGACAGTCTTTGCCTAAGGGCATAGCATGTTGGCACACCTATACTAAGAGTTGGGGTGGTACGTGCACTATGAGTACCACAACCTCACAATGTGCACACTACTGCAGGTGTGGGATTTTTCCCACATCATGTGCACAAGGTCGATCGTCTTTCCACTAAGGCGACCATACACTATCCCCATGGCCCATTGGTATGAGCTAACGGGGTAGTGGAGACATGGAGATTTATAGTTTTGGTGATTACGATTTAATACCCTTGTGTCAGATCGGGTTAGATGGAGACCCTACCAATTTTTTTAGGTGGGTAGATGATAGTAAGTACCTTAGGAACCTGCAACGGGACCATTTTCTCATTGGTCATCGTGATCATATTATTATGCCTTATTATTGGAGCTAGGTCATGCGACAGCATGGCCGTGTGTAGATCATCCCTCCAACAGTCCCCACATATACACGGGCATTCAGGAGTGTTGCGAGACTCGGGGACATTCCCCACCCCTCCATCATGAATATTATTCCTTCAGATGATGATGAGCCCAACCGAGATCTATCATCGATAGCTCTGGTAGATAATGTCGGCATAGCTACAAACTTCAAAGCATGGTAGGACAAGCATCATCCTCATCTAGTGTGTGCAGAGGGTGCCCCTGGAGGGGATCCCAGCCCACAGGGGATGTACTAGCACAGGCACCATAGACAAGAGGAGAGGCTAAGGATGTGAGCGATAGTAGGGCGAGAAGGAGAGGACACAGGAGGAGAAGGAGCAGTCAATAGTGTCACTGAGGCCGAGGCAGTGGCAGAGGAGATTATCTCCTCCAACAGCTACCCCTGCCTCATCGGCTCCACCAGCAGCACCTACCGTCACAGCAGCGGCAACTCTAGTAGCACTAGGAGAGGCTGTCGATACCGGCAGCACAGGTCCTAGCATCGCTCCTCACCCTGACCCTGCTTGGCAGCCAGGGGACCTAGGTATACTGAGAATGCTATTTATATTTTAGTACCTTCAGTTTTCTTTGTGTACAATATACTTGTTTATGACTATGTAGATATGCCATGTGATACTAATCATGTTCTTTCTTTCTGTGGTTGCAAAGGATGTGCAGGGATGGATTGGGTTGATAGCCCAATGCATATCAGAGGTGGCCCCTAACATGCCTATTCAGGGGATGATCCTCAAGGCATACTGGCTAGTTTTTGTGGGGCGACATGCCTGTTTGTTCAAGTCGAAAGCACGTTTGAGGAGAGGGGAGCAAAGATCGTGCAGGGGGCTACGGACATGACCACACTCTAAGGGCAGCATGATCAGTTGTTGGGGGAGCTATAGATAGCGCTCACAGAGTGAGACATGGCCATGATGAGGGTCAATGCCATCGCACAGGTGTGTGATGCCCTACAGATTCACCTCGATGACCTTGCGAGTCAACCGAAAGTTGTGATCCTGGTAGATGTTCAATAGCTACAGCAAGAGCTAACGCATGCTAGTATGCAGATATGTTCCCTTCAAGGAGAGATTGGAGGATGTGTGCAACTCTGTCTACATCGTGCTCACACCATTCCAGGTCCATTACCATTGTGTAGCCCCCTCCTAGAGCACAACTGCAACTAGAGCTAGAGGGTTCTGGCAGCCACGTGACATAGCCATAGAGAGCTCTGATTTTGTATATTAGTTTTGTAGCCATGATATACATATATATATATATTGTAGTTCTTTTTTGTTAGAAATTGACACATATATTCAATAGCCACTCATTTTTCAACGATAGTGGCCTGATACATGTATATGACATTTGATATATATACAAGATATAGGTTCTGATATCATGGCATTGTGTATTTTGATGTGTATGCTTCTTTATTTTCATGTATGTTGATGCTAAGGATGTTATGTATGTATATGGATGTATTTTTACATTAGATGCTATCATAATTTAATGAACACACATGGATGTATGTTTATTAAATACAATGATGATCTAACTTCCCTAAAAGATGTAATGTAATGCATGGATACATAGCATAGTAATACACATGTATGTACACACACACAATGTCACATCATAACACAAAATTTTCCATAATGTGTTATGAATAATGCCAACATATGCAATGCTACTACCCTTAAAGAGTGAACACCACACACATGACACATTAGACACTACGCATAGTATCAACGAAAATGCATTACATTAACAAGGTCTTTTAGAGGCATTACATCCATAGACGATAATCCATAGGCATCTGAACCATACACGGAGATGAAAATGTAAGGGCCTAACCAATTAGGACTGAATTTTCCCCTTTGATCAGTGGGTGCATTTACATTTCTATGATTCTCATAAAGAACTAGGTCGCCCACCTTGAAGGTCCTAGGAAGCACATTCTAATTATATTGTCTAGATAATTATCGTTGATAAGCTTTAAGATGATCGAGGGCTTGTAATCAGCACTCATCAAGCATCTCTAGCTGATGCAAATGATTAGCTCAATAAGTTTCATCATCAATTAGCCCTTTAAGGGAAACTTGCAGAGATGGAATTTCCAACTCCAAAGGCATGATAGCTTTGGCACCATACATGAGGTTGTAAGGCATCATTCCCATCACTGTACGAACACTTGTGCGATAGGCCCAAAAAGCGTATGTTAATTGAATATGCCAATCCTTTTCGTGTTTATTAATTGTTTTGTGAAGAATGAGCTCAAGAGTCTTATTAGACGCTTCTGCTTGGACATTAGACTGGGGATAGTATGGTGTAGAAAATATATGTTGAATGTGAAACATCTCTAGGAATTGCTTTACTTCCTTGTTCTTGAATGGCATACCATTGACAAAAACAAGCGTAGAAGGCAATCCAAAGTCAGAAATAATGTTATCTAGAAGATAACTACAAATAGCTTTAGCGTTCGTAGAGTGAAGTGGAATAGCTTCGACCCACTTCATAAAGTAATCTGTAGCAGTAATGATAAAGGTATGTCCCTTAGAAGAAGGAGGTGATATCTTTCCTATATTATCCAACCCCCATTTTGTAAACAACCAAGGAGAGGTATGGTTTTGTAACTCTTGTGTGGGTGCATGAATAATACGACTATGTTGCTAATGTTTTCTCTCAAAATTTGTACCCTAAACTGAACTATACAAGTTTTAGCAATCTTGGAGAAACAATGGATTCACTTCTATGTGGGACTATTGGAACGAAGTAAAAACCTCTAGATTCTAGGCTGGTTCCTAACTGGTAATATCACCTAAACTATAGACTTGATGGGAAAAGGGTAAGATTATGACTGTATAAAGTAGTAAATACTGAAAATATGAAATGGAAAGGGTGATACACCGAACTAATAAGAGCTATGGAATACTTCGATTTACACTTGAAAATTGACAATGAACATAAGATTACTCATCAAATTTCTGTAATTTTTGCATTAATGTTTCACAAACAGGTTTGATTCACACACATTTTCAAGAAGGGAAATATTTTTCACAGATTAAAATCTGTGTGTAATTCTGTGAACACAGTTTGTAATTCATATAATGCTACTTTTGCGAAGGAATGCATGTAAACAAGAAATAAAGTTATAAGGGAATAGAAGAAATTCAAAAAATAACTTGATCATTAACCTAGAAATGCATAACACTTTGCAAGAACAAGAAGGTAATTTGAATCATCGACAGTGACCAAGGTAAACTCTATATATTATGCTCCAAATGAGTTACAAAACTTGCAAAATATATGACAAGGGACTCTCAAAGTCACAAAGTCTCTATCTGCCTATTCATAACTACCTCCAAAATGAGTTACATAATAGCTAAATAGCCAAACTCCTGAGTTGCTCCACAAAATAAGGTTCTAGAAAACCTCATTTTCGTAAGCCACCATAAAGCCCAAAATTAAGGACCTGAATCTTCATCAAAATGACTCTACAAAGTTGGAAAAGTCAAGTTAATCTTATCAAACCATAAAAGGTCCCTAAATATGCTCAAAATGTTTCTAAACTGACTTCAAAAATCCTTATTTTACTCCCAATGTTGGGAAACTGAAAATAACTTCCCTATATACCCTCTCCTTGTCATTAAGACTCAACTGTATCCCCTTTTTTGCATTTAGAATAATATAAACTAAGTGGTTTATAAATACACCACTTAGGTTAATATTTTACAATTTCAAAGCAAACTGCAAAATAAAGGGCCAAGGCTTAAGCCTATGTTTTAGAAAACATATGCAAAGTTCTTAAAATAAAAGGAAAAAAAAACATTCCTTTATATTATCGGCATTTTAGGGCAGAAGAAACCCTAAAGATAAAAACTCACATTATCATTTCATTTTGATTCCTTCATTTCCTCTGTTTTGATGTGCCGCCATGAGCTATGCACAAATTGAAAGTTAGATGCTTTTGGAGGTGAATCTGGACGAGAACCTAGCATTTTATACAAAATTCATGCAATAAAATGTGGTATGCTATGCTCCATTAAAAAAAAAATTAGTTGTTTTGTTAATTTTTTGATGATTAGTTACATGAGGAATTTCGTTTTCTGCTGAGATGTCATGTATTTATGGTTTCCTCAATGGGAATTCTAGAAAAAACCTTTACACCTTCAACTATACCTTATCCTTTTAGGCCTATTACATTTGAACTGTGTATTTGCAATAACAATGGAACTTGAGGAACACCCAGGTTGCCATGTGAAACTTTTATTTGTAGACACTAGAAAATCATTCTCTTGAGGCTAAACCTTGAGGAATGTAAAATATAATTGTATTTGTTTGTCTCATACATCTGGACTGTCTTTATACTCATGATTGTTGTTTTCATGCATTTTTTTGTAGAGGGTTTCATCTTCACTCCAAAAAAAAATAGCCATACTAATCTTCTTTACTTCTATGGCGCAGCCATATACATTTGCAAATCATTTAGTTTTTTGGCATGGCTTTTTAGGGAATTTTGGTTTTACATTGAAAGCTTCATGACTGTATCCCTCCAAATGCGTGGTCTTTGCTTCATTTGTAAATAGCCATAGCTAGACCCCTTGTTCTATTTGTAGCTCCTTGAATCTTTCATGGTTGTAATTTAATGTTGTTGTACAATGTGGGAACTTGCTTGCTCAGCTACTCATGGTTTTATTTAAATCTACTCAATAAAGGTTGAGCCTTGATACTCATGCCCTGTGCACTCAAGGATAGCTATTGACTGTGGAAATCATAGCTTTTTGACATGATATATCACTATTTTTGGTTTCTCACTGTCTTGTACAATAGGCATCTCATATTACTGTCTCATCATTCCAGATTTTAAGACACCTTCCTTAACATGCTGCCATACTAGATCACTATTTGGTCCTATAGGAAATTAATTACCTGTTTGTTGATTTGACTTTCAGATTTGATGCAACTTCATTCAAAAAGGCTTTAATATGTTATAATCTTATTACACGTGATGCCATTACCACTATTAGATATTGGAATGTACCCCATGTATTATTTCCTTTAATTACTCTGAATGATCGTTGCTTCATTTAATTATGGTTGTAAGACCAATACCACAGGATTATACCTGATAAAGTGTCAACATATATGACAGTGTAAGGAACCTTTTGGTCGAAGATTGAGTATGATTATTCCTTTACAAGTCAATGTGTAGACTTTGGCTGTGATTTACCCTAGATGTAGATTGTGGACCTTTTGTGTGAGGTTTATAAGGGTATTGAACTGTATTCTCATACTCTGTTATCTACCATACATCGATAATGTTTTCTACTGTTCATATTGATGATTAACATCACTATCCCTACACTTTTGTCCATTGTCATTTGAGCCTTTACTTGCTTGTATGAGACTTGGCCGTCAAATACCATAGTACGGTCAACACAAAATTTAAGCATGCATTCCCTTTATTGTTATTTTCATGATTTTGACTGTGCCCTAGACTATCCCTTGACTATTATTAACTATGACTTTAATGACAAGAGTTGAAATTGTCACTATCATTTAAAGCACTACTATGAAATAAGAGCATTTTTGTTGTTCCTGGATAGAAGATTTTGTCACCTATCTTGAATACTATTCTAGGCTTTATATCGTGCAACCTGTCTCATAGCATTAGTTGTCTCATATTCTCTTAACATTAAATTGGTTGCTATGTTAATAATTTTGCATCTTAAAAGGACTGTTTCCTTACAAAGCTTTGAATGATTAGGCTAACTTTATGATCCTCCCACTAATTAAATGAGCAAAGGCTTATCATGATAACAAAGATATTGTTATTCCATGGTAAATGAATACCTCTATTTAGTTTTATGACACTGCAAGATCTTCTGTATTATGATTATGAGTTGGGATCAACCCTCATGGGAGCCACATTTATCTCCACTCATATTTGATTTAAGTCATATCTGCACCTGTAGCTGCACATGGAACAAAAAAGTTAGGAAAAATGACTGTCTTTTGTGTGTACATGAACCAAATGGTTTTCCTAGACACCTGAGGCATTCATTGATCTTTTGATGCACATGGAGATAAGTTGATACATGGATAGATGGATAACATAAATGATATGTATGGTTATGACTTTTCATTGCTTAGAGTATAACTCTAACACATTGCTTTGACTACTGCAGCAACAAGAGCACATGGAAACTAGGAAGGACAAGCAATGAGGACAACACTAAAGCGAGACAAACATCAACCAGTCATTCAGGAAATGACTGGTTATCCCTTCTACATGTTTATTTATTTCCTTCATCTATTCATGTATTGACTTATCTTTATTTGTATCAAAGAAAAGTCAGTCTCGTGGCTTGCTATGTGAGACACATGTATCTTATCACATTCAATAAAGATTGCTTTTTCATAAATACGTGAATCTTTCTCTATTACATTCACATGTATGAATGTAATGGTCTGTAGTTGTAATTTTTCCAATTTTTCATTTATACATTTGAATGTGATGAAGAAGGATAATAAAATGTACCTTTTCTTCTTTAGTTTAAAACAAACTCTACCCTTTTGAACCAGTAGGTGAAAAATGGGTAACAGTTGACATTACGGGAACTTTTTAACAAAATCGAAGGAATCTTGTTCCATCATTTGCCAAAAGTACCCCATTTGTATCAATTTCCTCACCAGATATTTACCACCAAAGTATCCACCCCTAGAGCCTGAATGGGCTTCTTTAAGGGAAAAGGGTTTTTTCACTTTAGTGAGACATCGAAGAAGAAAGCCTTTATAAGATTTCCAGTAGAGGACATTGAATAGAACAACATAATGGGTTGAAAGATTTTGTATACAAGTGTGATCATTCTTCGTCACCTCATCAAGAAATTTTCCTATCTTCAGGTACTTGTAAATATTAGAAAACCATTCTCTTGATTCTACATGAGAACACACAAGAACATCAAATTCAGGTTGATCAGAAACAATAGGAGATTGAAGGACCTAAACCACGAAGTGGTATTATTTTGTGTTGGTATGTGGCTTTTAAGCTTGTTAAAAAGGGGTTTGAATGGGTGTTACAGTATGATGAAAAACGCGATTATTCACAAGATTGTAATAAGTTTTGCACTAGATAATAAAATTATTGGATGGCTGCGGTTTGGTGGATGTAGCCCGGATTGGGTGAACCACATTAAATTCTTTGTGTTATGATTTATTCTGTGTGTTTTAGTTTCTCTATTTATTAATTAAATCTGCATTTAATTGTTAGATATCTGCCTTTCTAAACCTAACATTTTGTATACTCATCTGAAGGTACTAGGGAAGCAGAGCTTGCCATGGCATCTGCATTTCTATTCTCCCTCCTACAGACACTATCTATCATGAAAGAGGAGAACCGGTTCAGCAAAGACAAAGCCAAGTCTTGGTATTGAGACAACTTACTTTTCTTAGCTTGATAGGTTCCTATAATCTTATTCATAATGAGCTTAGAATCATCCAGTATTAGGAGATGCCTTATTTTTAGACCAATCGTGGCACACAAGCCAACAATGAGAGCTTCGTACTCAGTGATGTTATTAGTGCAAGGAAAGTCTAATTGAAAGGAGAAAGGGACTAGTTTACCTTCAGGTGATATTAGAACCACACCCACTCTGGAACCAGTCTGACATCTCTATCCATCAAAGTACATTTTCCATTCAAGATCATAATTGATCACAAAAATGTTCTCATTAGGAAAAAAATCCAAACCTGGGAAGGAGCGAGATGAGGGGGCATCTTCCAATTGATCTACAACAGCTTGACCCTTTATTGACTTCTGAGTAATGAACTTTATATCAAACTCAGAAAGTAACATTACCCATTTCTCTAACCTCCCAGCAAGGTCAGTACTAGAGAACAAATTCTTTAAAAGGTAACTTTTTACGATGACATGTATTTCAACATGGAGAAGATAGTGCCTCAGCTTCTGCATAGCAAAGAAAAGAGTGAGGTATTGCCTCTCCATGGAGGAATAACGAGTTTCATAATCAACCAGAACATGACTAATGTAGTAGACCACTCTCTCTTTCTCAACATCATCATACTAAGCCAACAAAGATGCCAAAGCATATGGTGATACTGCAAGGTAAAGAAAAAAGGGTCTATCTTGCATAGATAACATTAATACAAGAGGATTGGCCAAATAGGCTTTGATTGACTCAAAATCTTTCTGGCACTCTTCATCCCATATGAGTTAAACATATTTCTTTAATAGACAAGTGAAGGGAAGGGTACAATCAGCCAATTGAGATATGAATCTATGAATCATCTTAATCTTCCCTTGTAAACTTTGCAATTCAGTGATATTCTTGGGTGGAGGCATGTTAACCATAGCATCAATCTTATTTGTATCGACTTCAATTCCATGATGAGAGACTATGAACCCCAAAAGTTTGCCAGTGTCTACGCTAAAGACACACTTAGGAGGATTAAGTATCATCTTATAGAGTTGAAGCCTCTCAAAAATAAGATGAAGGTTCTTCACATGATCTTAACAGGTTATAGATTTTTCCAAGATGTCATCGAAATAATATTCTAAAATCTTATGAATAAAATCGTGAAATATTAGGGTCGTTATCTGTTGGTAAGTTGCTCCTACATTCTTTAACCCAAAAGGCATGACCACATAACATAAAGTACCCCAAGGGGTAGTGAAGGATATCTTGTACTAATCTTCTGGATTAATATGGATCTGATTGTAACCCGAGAAACTATCCATAAAAGATAGCAATGCATGGCTTGCATTCAAATCCACAATCATATCTATATTAGGTAACAAAAAATCATCCTTAAGAGAAGCCTTATTAAGATCATGAAAGTAAATGCATATACGAATACGGCCATCAAGTTTACTAACAGTGACTATGTTCAAAATCCAAGGGGAGTAGTAGATTGGATGGATAAAGCCTACTTTCAGCAGCTTCTCTATCTCAATCGTAACCATCAACGCCACCCTGGGATTGATCTTTCATATTTTCTGATTAACTAGCTTGGCGTCGGGACATAGGATAATATTGTGAACCACTATAGACTCATCAATGCCAAGCATGTCCTCATACATACAAGCAAAGATATCAAGATGAGAATGCAGGAGGTCGGAATGTTCTTTAGCTTCTTCGGAAGAAAGGCACTTTCCAACCTTGATCAACTTTTCAGAACACTTAGGATCCATAGAGATTTCAATAGTTTCTCCCTTAAGGAGAGAACTACAATCTCTAGGATGTGATATTGGAATGATCACCAATGTTGGATAGAGGTTCCTCCTCATCAATACTCAAGATAGATTCTCCAAAGTATGCTCACTTATGCAAGTGATACGAGAATCATCTTTTATGATGAAAGGGAGGAAAAGGGGAGTAGGCAGCTAGGAATTCCTCAAGTGCTTCATCTAAAGATAAGACATATAAAGGGACTTTCTTGTCCTATCCCCTATCTTCTATTAATTTAGGATGGACCAAACTTAGTGGTTCAACCGTAATCATATTAACACTCCACCAAGGTTTTTGCTTAGATTGCTCAATAGAACACCTCAAACCCAGATAGAGCTTTTGTGGCTTAAATTGCATAGGGACTTGGATCCCTTGCTCAATATTCCCTAGTACCTTCTACCCATAGACATACTGAGAAGTGAGTTGATATCCAAAACCATAACGAGTTTGTAAAACTTTAGGAGGCAGTGGATCTACATAGAGGGATTTGTTCCACCAATGAACATCGAATGCATCCACGAGAGCACAACTTTCTCCTTTACTTGATTCACAAACATTAACCTCTTTTGCAAGAGTGGGACTACTCTCCGCAATAGGGGAAGGACTAGTCTCCTAGATAGGATCACAATTCTCTTCCTCAATGGGAGTGTCGTCCACTTTTACGTTAGAGGCATTCAGAAACTCTAGATGAGTGGAACTCACTTCAATGTATTCTACAATAAAGAATTCTGAGAATTCTGAGGAGCCCCAATCATCACCAAGGAAAGCATTTCTTTCAGAAGAAGAAGTGGACAGGGAAGACCTAGGACTTTCTGCTTTAGGTGGTTCATCTTTAACGACATTCACTTTAGGGATAGCCTCCATGGAGGGTATTGTTGAGGAACACATCATAGCATCAGCAGTTAATGATGGAATACAATTCTTAAGAGTGGAGACAATTGAAGCCCAACCAGCAGTCGTTAACTCATAAAGGTGAACAGCTTCTAGGTCAACTTTAATCGTGACCACCCTATTATTTGCAACAAACTTTAAAGAATGATGTAAAGTGGAAGTTACAGCACCCATAGCATTAATCCAAGGTCTCCCTAAAAGAATATTGTAAGGTAAAGGACCAAGCATCACATAAACCAAATAAGGTAGGGTAACAGAGCCTAGCTGCAAAGGCAGTATTATCATGCCTAGAGCTTGGTGGCCAACATTATCAAACCCACGAATGTACAAAGAAGAAGCAGCTAGAGAAGATGAATCAACTTTAATCTTAGGTAGTAAGTCAATACCACAAACATTGAGGGTCGAACCAGTGTTAATGAGGGTACACCTAATACCAATATTATTAAAATTAATTATAATCATCAAAGGGTCCGCTTGTTTCTGCACATCTAGAGTCAAGAATTCTTGCGGATGGAACATAATATTCAGTGAATCCACACGAATATGAGCCAACAACGCATTAACATTTGTAGGCCTATCGGAGGTAGACAAGAGGATCTTCTATAAGGCTTCCTAAAGCATTTCCTGATAAACTAGAGCAGTCTAAGGCAAATCCCAAAGTGAAATCTTAGTCGAAGTAACATGAAGTTGCTCCACAAGATCATAATCACCCGATGCTTTAGTCATGGGTTTAGGTGTTGAAGGAAGACTTGGTTGAGAAGGTGGTAAAGAAGTAGGAACTTGAGTAAGCTGAGACACAAGAACAGAGGGTTGTTGATCCAAGTTTTTTTTGTTTCTTCTTGTATTATATGTGTGCCCAACAACATTATAGGAAGTAAAATTTGTAGCTTTTATGAACCTGGAATAAAAATCTAGTGAATCATCTCGATATGAAATCCCATAGATAGAATGATCCTCCCTTGGAGAAGGGTTAGTTTGGTTCAAGTAAATGGTGGGTTTCTTAGGGCTTGGAGGAGCCACAGATACCACCACAACGTTTACCGACTCCCCAGCTTGCAAAGAAGAAGTTTGCTTGGAAGACTTGCGGATGGAGGATGACACTTCTAAGAAGTTTCTAGAGCATCATCCAGCATATCAAAATCTTCCTTAGAGAAAGTGTTATCATAAACATGGAAACATTGTAAAAATAGATCCGTCATCTTCATGTCGAGTTCACCAAAATGTGAGATAAGAGGGATTCACTGCACATGGGTCTCTTCATTCTCAAGAGATCACCAGGGAACGAACTGCCCTTATCCACCTCAGCATAAATAGAATGAAGAAATCATGAAGGAAATGAGTACATGTTAACTTTCAGAGAAAACTACTTCAGATCCTGAGAGAGTGAACCTTCTATATTTCTGCCTCTGAAAAAGGAGTTATCGTCCAAAGGATAGCAGCACGGCACGCTGTCATCCAACTAGTGCATTGGCATCCTGAGCAACAAAAGGCTCAGGACCTCAAACGGACAGAATAAGGCTTCACTTCTTAACTCGGATCTAAGGTCTACTAAATAGAATGATCAAACAAGAAACAAAAACTTTAAGAAAAGCACAAGGAGAACTTGGAGAAAACTTACCTTCAACTAGACATTTGAGTCTTCACTCCAAGCTCCGCTTTGTAACCTACACATAAAAGAACGAGGGGAAAAGATTGGGGTTGTATAGGGGCCTACCTCAATCAGACCCTCATTTTGGTGTTCCCACCTCCACAGACAACCAGATAGAAAAGGAGTGTAACCGAAATGGAAAAATCATGTGGTGAAAGCAAAACCCACTTCAAGAGGAGAACCCACACCACTAAGTAGTAAATGAACAAGTAAGTAGAAAAGAGTGAGAGAGAGCATTACCCACAGGCCTAGGCCCTCTCCGGAGCACATAGACGCGTCATTGAATGCTTGCTTGAGAGCTGCAACTGTTGGAGGGACCTTAGTCTGGCATAGCTTCACTTGTAGAAGTGTTGCTTGTCAAGAATGAAGAGAGACTCAAGAGTGAAACTAGAGAGAGAGCTTGACTGAATGAATTGAACCCCCAAAATGAGAGAAAATGAGGGGTTTTGTTGCATGTAAGGGTGGAAAAGAACTGTTACACCCAAAATATGACTGCTAGGACACGTGTTGAGAGTCAAAATTCAAGATACATCATTTCAAACTCCTAAAATCACACTAGCACACCATGCAGGCATCCAAGGCATTAATTTTTAGGAAATGTGTCATTGGGCTATTGTTGCTTCGCCACTAGTCCACATGGAGTTAGAATTGTGAAACTTTGACCTATGGGATTTTTTTCATTAATGCTCTTAGGCATCATAAATTCTAAGCAAAGTGCTAAAATGTGGAATTGTCCCTAGGTGCAATTATGTGACATTACATTTTGGAAGAAAAAAGTGGATTCCCACCTGAAAGGGAGATTCTAGACAGCATCATCACTTCCTCATAAACGGTGCACTCGATTGTCTCCGAGTGAAATAAAGGTATGTTAATTAAGTTGGATATAAGAAAATTATATGACTAGGTTGATTGGCGTTTCCTCTTGGTTGTACTGGATAAATTTGGCTTTTCAAAGGATTTGATTGATATGATTGAAGTGTGTATTCTTCTCCCCATTATTTTATCTTGGTGAATGGTTCACTCTATGGATTCTTTGGGGCCACAAATGGCCTCAAGAAAGGAGACCCCCTGTCTCCTTTCTTGTTCATGATCATGGATGAGGCCATGGGAAGACATATAAGAAAACTAAGGATGGAGGGGAGTTGGAAAGGTATTAAAATTACTGAGAACTTGGATCCTATAACTCACTCCCAATTTGCAGATGACACTATGTTGTTCGATGTCTCCTCCATTGGTGAAGCAAAGGTGATCAAAGAGGCCTTGGGCCTATATGTTTCTTCCTGTAGCCAAGTTATCAACAAAGAAAATTTGAAAATTTATTTCTTCAACACAAAGGCCTCGGTCCATAGGAAAATTGTGGATCTCCTTGGCTTTTCAATTTCCTATCTTCCCTCAAAGCATCTGGGTGCCCCTCTATTCCAAGGAATTTGTAGAACTGGACACTGGAAAGAATTTCTTAGGGGTTGTAGGAGCAAAGTGGAGGCCTGGAAAAATAAATGGCTTTCCCTAGCTAGAAAAATTCAAATGATATAATTTGTTCTTTCGACCATCCCTATCTTTGTAATGTCCTACTTCAAATTAACGCACAAGACAACTACAGACTTGGAAGGTTTCACGAAGAATTTTCAAGTTGGGATGGGGCCAAGGAGGGTAGGAAAATTTCATTGCTCAACTGGGATACAGTGTGCAAAGGCAAGTTGTTTGGGGGTGTTGGGTTGCGAAAGATGGATGTCAAGAATCGTGCCTTTGGTGTGAAACTAGGATGGAAACTATATAGTGATCCAAGTAGGCTATGGTACAAAATCCTGCAAAAAAAGTATCTTGACTATGGTGAACCATGGAGGATTCTTACCCAGGCCAATTCTCCTGGCAGCTCTCCCATCTGGAACTTCATTTGGGAAAGCATACCACTAATCATGAATCATCTATCCTAGTGTATTGGAGATGGGTGCAATGTGGAATTTTGGAGAGACTCATGGAATGGCTTCCCGTCAATTAAGGATATGTTCGAGGACCCTATTTGGCTGGAGGTGGTGATTTCCAAGCATGGCAGGTGCATAGAATACTATGTTCTCAAGGAAAATGGATTTAGGGATTCTTTGTACAATTAGGTGAGCATGGATACACTGGACATTCCAATGGAGGCCAAACGACCTTTGCGTGACTTATTGTAGGGATAAAAGATAACACTTTATGAGATGGCAGACGAGGTCATGTGGTGTGGCTCGAAGTCGAGCCAATACTCAATGAAACTTGGCTATCAGATATAGTGTGCAAAACCTGACATGGAAGCTTGGCCAATCAAACTGTGGTGGAAGGAGGTTCTCCCTAAATTCGGAGCATTCCTATGGACTGCCTTACATTGCAGAATTTTGATGGGCGATAATTATCGAAGTTTAGTTTTATCAGACCAAACATATGTGTCTTATGTTGCAACAATGGGGAGTCTACCAACCATCTCCTCCTCAATTTCCCATTTGTGGCCACTTATTGATACTAGCTTCTTTATTCTCTAGGTTGGGCTTCCCCCCACCAAAATGATCTATTGTAGTTCCTCCACAGTTGGCCTTCTTTCTGGAAAAATAATGTCTGGGCAGTGGCATGGTGGGTTACTCCGTCCATGTTGATATGGCATATTTAGAAAGAATGTAACCAGAGGATATTTCAGAATTCCATTCTGCTTGTTGGGAAAGTAATAAAGAAGATTGAATGTGGGATTGTATAAGTGCTCAATTCGAAGGGTCATATGTGTAAGGCAATGGTACTTTTCAAACTGGGATGACAGTCTTCAAAAGGCATGGTGCAGGCTAAAACCCCTTGGACAACTGTCTATGAATTCGACTAGGAAAAGATCCTCGGCTAGATGGATGCCTCTGGAGGCTTGCTTTTTCAAACTCAATTTTGACGGTTCTTCAAAAGGGAACCCAGGGCATTTAGGAGTTGGTTGTTTGATAAGTGATAGCATGGGCAGATGTATCTTAGCTATGTCTAGAAAGCTCAGGCTTGCCACTAATAATTAGGCCAAACTAGAAGCAATGGTGTGTGGTCTACATGTATGTGTGGAAAGAGGTTTCTTGCGAGTCTAGATTGAAGGGGATTCGCAAGTGTGTATATCAATAGTAGTAAAAAAAGGCTCACAAAATTGGAAGATCAGCCCGTGGATAAGGAAGATTATAGAGATATTAGATAAGTTGTAGTTTTTCTCTCTTAAGCACATCTATCACGAGGCAAATGCGCTAGCAAACAAGTTGGCCAACTTGGGTGTGCTTCAATACTACTAGGAGGTCCTATACAATGAGTCATCCTTTCCACCTGATCTAAAAGTGATTGTGGTTGATGAGATGCCTAGTACCAGCTGATTGGGATAACTTGTGTTACAACGTGGATTACCTGGATTGCTTCTAGTACTTCGAATCCTTTTTAGTTTGCTTCTGGTCCTCGCCTCAAGATTGGGTGTACCTATTATTAGATGTGTTTTCTCCTTCTGGTTTCCTTGGGATTGTGTCTACTGGGATACAATGATTGGCAGGGTGATATCTCTATTTCAAATCTTGGTAGGACAATCTTTAGTTGATCTCGAGCCTTGATTATGACTGAGTGTGACTAGAGTGAGACTGGTAGTTGGCTTTGAGCACTTGTGTGGTGTTTTAAGTGGATTGTCATCTCTATGGTTTCTCATATTCACGGTGGTGGCCTAGTTCGTGGATGTGTGGCTAAGTAAATTTCTCCATCTCGACGCTTCATTTTCTTGCTCTAGTGGTCATGGCAGTTCACTTTGGAGTACATTGTAGATTTTTAGGTGTGGGCACAGTAGGGGATCATGAGACAATCAGAGAACAACTGCATTTTCTATTCCTCAAGGCACAAGACAGGGAGATTGAAGTGATAAGGAAGGTGGTGGGAGACAACTTTTGGAATGGTCCACACACTCACGATGGCCTGGATTTGGAGCGTTTCTACACTAATTACATCCAGGTGTTGGGGGTTGTTCTTTGGGGTGTCCATGCTACTATGAGGTATGGTAGAGATGAAACCTACTTGCTAGTCTATAACACTATCAATTCGGTGCCTATTTCTCCCGAGTTTGGGCTTGTTGTGGGGATTCTTAGCCTCAACCAGGACAACAAGAAAATAAAACTGAATAAAGCCTAGAATCTTTTCAAGAAAGGTGTGGAGCGGAAGAATAATATTAGTGAATTTATGCAGTTTATAGAGGCTAACCCGGGCCTGATTGAAGAAAATTTAATGGTTAGATTAGTGGATATTGCGGACGGTGTGGGATACCTGTATCATTGATGTCATATGGATTTTGTAATCTTATTTTGTGATCAATAGAGGGAGCTACCCCCTTAGGTAGTGCTTACCAAAAAAAAAAGGTTCATGCATAAATTATTATGGCTCATGATGCTTGACTTAGGATTACATGGATTGCCTTGTAGACTATATTAGTATAGGAAGATAGAACCAAGAGTGTCTAACTTGAACTAGATAGACACACATGTGATTATTGGCCTAATGGCAATATAAATTTTACTAGGGAATATTTGTGAACTATATTTATATATATATTTATGTATGTATAACTCATAATCTAGGAGTTTAAGATTATTTTTCATATTTCTTGTGTATAATTAAATGAGTAGTTCTCTATTCAATCTATATATTGTGAATTAGATTAAATTTAATGTAAGGATGTATTTGATTTAATTTATATGAGAATAAATATCATGTCATCAAGGCCACCATTTAAAATACTTAAGGATTGTAGACTCTCTCTTGAAGGCACTAAATAATGGTTTATTAATATTTTACTCTTGTTTTAATTTGTGCATCCATTAATCATCAATGAATTTGTTAGTCTTATTAACAGTTAATACATAAATTATTATGGCTCGCAATGCTTGACTTATGTATTATTGTATGGATTCCTTTATAGAATATATTAGTATAGGAAGATAGAACCAAGAGTGCCTAACTTGAACTAGATAGGTTCACATGTGATTATTAATTGATCATCTAGGAATTTAATATTGTTTTCTTATTTTTCATATTTCTTGTGTATAATTAAATGAGTAGTTCTTGATTCAATATATATGATGTGAATTAGATTAGTTAATATAAGGGGGTATCTAATTTAATTTCTATGAGAATATAAATTATATCAAGAGCACCATTTATACTACTTAAGGTATTGCATACTCTCTCTAGAAGACACTTTAATGGTTTAAAATAATATTTTACACTTGTTCTAATTCATATGTCTAGTAATTATCAATCATTTTTTTATTCTTATTAATTTATATGTCTAGTAGTTCTTGATTCAATCTATATGTTGTGAATCATATTACAGTTAATATAAGGGAATGGTATCTAATTTAATCTCCATGAGAATATAAATCATATCATCAAGATCACCATTTCTACTACTTAAGGTATTTTAGACTCTCTCTATATAAGTCACTTTAATGGTTTACTCATTTTTACTCTTATTCTGACTTTTAGCACTATGCTTCACTCCTATACCCATAGGATTTGTGGCATTTCATTTTTAAATTCATAATATAAAGGTGAACTAAATACACACTTGATATATTTTATTTCCACGGAAGTAGACTTATTATATGAGTATAATCTATTAGCTAATTTATTTTCATGGACTGTAACACCCCATCGTGCGAACCCCAAAGGATGACATATCTAACATAAATTAATAAACATTTTTTAAAAAAAAAGTAAAACATAACTTGAGATGTACATTAAGTTATAATACATGAAATGCAATTATACAAATACACTGTCAGCCTAAGTCCTCTGGGGTACACGTGATGGCATTACGAAACCTAAACCCATACCATAATGATAACGAATGAATTCCAAGATTACATAATAAACCAGGATATAGCGTATGTTTGCAATAATCATACATCCATTATAATCCATCAATAAGGCACATCCACATATGGAAACTCAACATAAACAAGATTGATTAATTCCCAATAACCAAACATACTATCATCATGTGAATTCAATGGAGCATATTTCCATAGATACAACACATCAAGTAACGGCTACCACGAAACATTAACCACATAAGGATTATGAGGGAAAAATATTACATTACATCGTTCAATGACATAAGTATACATAAATGTTTCCCAACACATCATGGGAGAAGTACATCAAATACATGAGTATAACATGAATGAATAATATACAACTGAATATATGGTGAATCCCTGGAACACTCTGCATCTGAACAACACCGTGTTGCATGAATGCTGACAGGGAACCCAACGGGGTGCGTAGCACATTCCACCTGACCACGTGGACTTGAAGGCCCACCCGTCATGCTAGGAGATGACAAGAAAGATACTCGGTAAAGAACAGTCAAGAAGAAGACTACAAGATTCAACCAAACAAGGAACATGACTAACAAAACATCAAATGACTACTTACAGATGACTGCTTCCAGAGGCACACAAAGGCAATAACAAGGGATACTATGCGAGAGTGTCATCGCACAGCCCTATTATGGGTTATCCTGGCTGCCTCTCAACAGGCATCGACCCCCATCTATGGTTATCCTGGCTACCTCTCACTAGGTGTCGCCCCATAGGGTGACACGTGCGAGACCATTAACCTCTCATGAGGATGAGGTAGCGATCTTGCCGACCATGGCCTTCTCAGCCCACCCTTAGTCTATGAGAGCACTAACAGCATGGGTGAGGTATCTTACTTATCTTTAGTTAAAGTATTCCTACCCAACCCATTTAGTTTTTCACTTGTTTAACCAACTCTTCCATGGGTTATCCAAGTTGCACCTTTGTGCACCAGCCCCCATGAAGAGCCACCCTCCCCAATAGTTTTGAAACAAAACTTACAATAACAAGGGGTGTACCAAACATAAAACACCAAAAAAAAATCACCAGTTCGAGTACAAATGTGAGGCATGGACCATCTCGCCAAACAGCCATAACAAAAGGAAACACAACAGATCAAGGTAACACCCACATGAGACGAATCCGAAAAAGCAACCAACGACTCATAAAGATCAACCATGGAAATCCACATAAAACAGGTTTCCCATTGCCTCTGGAAGTCTATAGAACAACTACCCATAAGCTCCCAATGGTGATAATTCAAAGCTAAGGGTTCCCTCATGCCTAAACACAAAATCTCACCCAGGTGAAATATAATAAGGGGAAAAGAAAACCACCAATATGGAAACATAACAAAAATCCGTCTCTTACACACATTCCAAGTGACAATTCAAAAGAACATAACCCATAATTGTTACATTTAATTACACATCCACTTAACATTATTTAAACCACTAAAGAGTTTATACAATTCTTATACATATCAAAATATGCCTACAAATGGATTGCTATTACTCATAATTCTATAATTTAATCATTCTAATATAATAAATTTCTTTTCCAAAATAATCATAAATCAATTAATTAAATAAAACTTTACCATTCTAGAAAGTCATTAATAATTTGTAATAAAATGACCCATTTAAATCATTTTACTCAACTTCATAATTTCATCAACTTCAATATCTCTTTTCTAGAATTATCCACTTCTAATAACGATTACACATACAAATATAAGCATATACTTACAATATAAATATATAAATACACACAAATATATATATAATTATATTTATTTTATAATTATGTAGAAGGGGATTTAAAAGTAATAATCTGTTGTTTGTAAGACAACCAACCAAATGTATTGCAAACAGAAAAATACAATACAATCTAATGCATATATATATATATATATATATATATATATATATATATAAAAGTTAAGCCAAATGAATACATTATAAAAATCTATTCGACTGTTATAGACAGCGAGCAACACATAAATTTTTCCAAACAAATATAATATATTAAATCTGTTCATCATTATTTTCTATTAAACAATGAGCAAACCGGTAACACCGAAGTGTGTGTATATATATATATATATATATAATTAATTAAAGAACCATACAAGGGTGCGGCTTCCTCAACTGCTGTTGCGCAGCAAGTGAAGTACACAACGGAGGTGGGAGGTGTTGGGCGCCAAGCAAATGCAGCCAAGGATAACAAAAATATGTAGCGCTCTATTTGATATCACCTCAGCAAAAGACTATACCCAACATATATGTATGTGAAGCCTCCAAAAAGGGTACGCATGGAGGAGTCTAAGGCAGGCGCTAGGGAACTACGCGCAACTCCTAAAGAGGGAGTGAATTCAGACAAGTGTATACGCCTATCAAAAGCAAAGAAATCGAACTCCATATCCTCTGAAAACTGCTAAGGGAAAACTAAATAAAAGGGCGCTATGCATGGGTGAGTTCAAGCACAAAAGTTAATCACCAAAATTCAAAGCACTACAATGAAATGGGAATGCCAACCACAGACAAAGAAGACGACAATTTATAGACAACAAAAGGACACCATAAAGCGCAAAACATAGAAATCTACTCATTCAAGTGGGTCAACCTAGCCAAGAAGCGAACTTAGAAACAGAACGAACTTTTAATCAATGGATGATGGATAAGAAAAGGATTAAAATTTAATGGATAATGGATAAGAAAAAGAAAATTTTAATCCTTGTGATATAAATGAACTATAAAATTTTAATCCTTGTGATTAATCCTTGTGAATGAACATGATTTTGTGGGTGAAGTTGATACTAATACTACATCTTCTTCTCCTCCCACTTTATAAATTATATTTTTTGATGCAAAAATACCATAAAATAACCACTATAGATAATTATATATCTTTGGATAAATACATGAAAATGTTATTTTTAATATTCCTATTGATGCAACAAACCAATATAGCATATATATGAAAGAGGTTATTTTTAATAAACACTTAGTTCCAAATTATTATGCTCATTTGAGAGTTTTCCTCAAGATGAAAAATGAATTATTATTCATACTTTAGGTTATATCATCTTACTACTTAGAGTTGGACTTAAGGAAATACAAGTCTTACAAGTCATGTTAATCTTTATTTAGATATATTTTCTATACTACTTGGTAGATCATAGCTATAACATATGAAGGTAGCACATTTAATTATACATTGATGTAATAAAAAAATTGTGAAGGAATAATCATCAAGATTCCAAGAGACTTATATGAACCTAATGCAAATTTGAGACATTCCACTCTAGATACATTTAAACTCTAAAATAAACTCCATGTAAAGTTGAAAAAGATCTCCATGAGGTGTACCAAAAATATATTTTTTCACAACAACATAAGAAGTTAAAACAAAAAGCAAGAAATAAAGAGACTCGCCATGATAAATCAACCATAAGAAAAAATGGATGCTAAATTTATACAAAATCTACAGTTTCGTGTCCAAAAGACTACTTTTCCTTATCAAAGAAAAGTGTTGTGGTGCATAATATGTAATATTTTCCTCCACAAGGTCACAAGTTGATAAATACGAAATTTGGATTAAGAAGGGCATTGCCTAATGTAACACTCATTGTAAATCTATATATACCAAGCACAAGTAATTATCAATAATAAACATGTGGCCTCAGCATTTACAGAATGGGATGCCAAACAGTTAAAGAGCTGGGAGTGTTTGGTTATACCTTTTAAAGGTAGTATGGTATCGGTTGTAAATGCCAAGATTGATAGAAAAAAAAGTGGTTTGGTTACCTCCTTCTGAAGGTTTTATTAAGTTAAATTTTGATGGTGCATCACGAGGTAATCCAGGTTTATCAAGGGTTAGGGCAGTTTTAAGGGATCATAAGGGCTCAATATTAGGTGCAAAATCAATTTCATTACCAAATGGTACAAACAATCAAGTTGAAGTACATGCTCTTCTTCATGGTTTACTTTTAGCAATTTTTCATAAAGTTTTCAAGTTGGTAATTGAAGGGGATTCTTTGTTAATAGTAAATGCTTGTAAAGATAAGAGATTATGTAACTGGAAAATTAGTTATGTTTTAAAACAAATTTTTCTTTTATTAGAAAATTTTGAAATGTATTAGATTAATCATGCTTATAGGGAAGCAAATCAAGTGGCAGATGGGCTTGCAAACACAGGATGTGATCAAGAACATAAAATTAAAATGTATGGTGATGAAATTACATATTTTCCTTTGAATCTATAGGAATTGATACATTTGGATAAAAGGCATAGCATATAATTTTTTATTCATAACAAAGAGAACAAAAGAAAATTTGATTGTTGTGAATTTTTATTAAAATGGAGCATTATATATGTAGGAGGCATAAGAGAATATGGGTTTTCAAAAGAGGAAATAGTAATTGAAAAAATGTGCTATTGTGCTATGTAAATGAAATTTATTTCATGGAGGAGATCCTAAAAATTACTATGCATGAGGCATCAGATAATTTGGGCATATTTTAAACAGAGCTTTTATATTGTAAAAGGCATTAGATAACATGCTCAAACATAAGTGTTGTGTAAAAGATAAAATAAGAGTTCCCTGCCAAGTGAAGATGGAAGATAAATATGGAAACAAAGATAATGAAGTGTTTAGTTTTTTTCTAACTTTGTCGCTCTTTTGCAGTAATGATGATATAGTAATAAGCTAAGTATTGCAATCCAAGAAGGATAGGGGAGGGTGTCAGCACATTAGCTATCATGATTTTAAAACAAGCTAATGTTAAGGATAGAGGATGGTGTCAAGGAATTGTCAATCATGATAGTGCATGTAAAAGCTAATGTTAAGGACAGAGGATGGCGTCAAGGAATTGGCAAACATTCCATTGCATGTAAAATCTGTAAGCGGTTAGTTTCAGAATTTATGCATCATACAAACAGATGTAAGATGCGTAAGACATCAGGAAGGTACAAGATGGAAAGGTGTGTGCAGTTCGTAATCATATGGAATTAAAGCTACAGGAAAGGAGTGTGTGTTTCGTAACTTATTTTCA
The DNA here is from genome assembly GCA_007258455.2 of Sequoia sempervirens. Classification (NCBI taxonomy): domain Eukaryota; kingdom Viridiplantae; phylum Streptophyta; class Pinopsida; order Cupressales; family Cupressaceae; genus Sequoia; species Sequoia sempervirens. The sequence goes on from VDFB02058242.1 coordinate 230,387,171, forward strand.
AGTGTGCGACTCAGATAGCAAAATATTTGAGCATAAAATGAGCTTTATGCTTAATGATGGCACTTTGGTTATAAAATTTAAGCAAATCCCTTTAAAAAAAATTCAACTGGAATTGGCTACGGATAGAAATTTTTCTATAGGAGCGGTAGAGTGTTTCCAGAGCTTGTGGAAAGAGCGTTTTTATAGTAGCTCGGTAAGGTGTTTCCAGTTGACATATTCACGACTTCGAGTCAAGAGTTTGTAAGTGTATGTAGAGTTTTCCTTGTTTCAAATGCAGAATCTAGTTGTGATGATTGATATAATTTGCTTGAATCTTTCAAAATAACATTATTCTGTTGTGGGCTTTGAAATTTTTGAGATTTTCTATGCTAGAGTTGAAAGGGATTTCTAATTTAGACTTGGAGGGAAACTGTGTTAAATATTTATTTCATCAGTCTGGTTTCAAAATTAGAATTTGGTTTTATTCTATCTAATGGGCGATGAATTTAGTTTTATTTTGTTGTTAGTCTATCTATTGGGTGATGAATCTAGTAGTTCAATATGTTTGAATAAAAATGGTGAAACATAGGGCACTGGCTAAAAGTGGTAGGGATTTGCATTGTATATTTTATGCATGAAATTATAAAAGGACTGGTAAATTTTGGTAATTTTTTCAATGATATTGAAATGGTGATGTTGGGTACTATACAATGTAGCTTCCAGTTTTTTTAGGATAACACTGGGAGTTGACATTATGGCTATGTTTTTTAAGTTACAGGGAGATTGAAGGTTTATTTCAAATGGCTAAGGAATACAATGTAAAGAATTGTAGAGTCCCAGTGAAAGTTAAAGGATATGAAATTCCTTTCTCAGAGGAGGTGTTAGAGGAAGACATGGCACAAGTCTTTTATACATCAAGCCCCAGCATTGTAGATTGCATAAAAATGGTGATTGGGGAAGAATTCATCTGTCCAAACTCGCCAAGACTCATGTTTCCATCAAATTTGTTATCAATATTCCTGTCAAATACAAGGGATATGCTCCAGTCTTTTGTGGCTTTAAAAATTATGTCTTCAGTAGCAGTGTTTCCAAAAGTAATGGGTGAGGACAAACTACTAAAGGTAGTATAGAAATACAATTTGGATTTGGGTGAAACTCATGTAGCAGGTATTTTTCAAAACAATACCTTAAAGAGAATTTTTTTTTTGCAGCAGTGTACTCGGCAATGAAGAAGGGTTTAAGAGATGATGCTCCAGGGATGCTCTATCGAATGTTACAAGTTCATGTTGAGGAATTGGGTGAGTAAATGATTTCAAGATGTTTAAAGAAAAATATTTTGCTATATCATACATTCTGCACAGAAGGAGTCATGTTCATATACCACGCATTTCTCATCAATCTGGGAGTCATGTACAAGAGATGGCAGAGGGTCAAGGTGAAAACCTATTTGATCTAAATGAAGTAGTAGAGAATGAAAATGAAAGAGTTGATGTCATGATAGAGTGGAGAAGTTGAAAAATGGTGACAAAATTTGTAATAGATAAATTGAGATATATATTTGCATATGTATGATAAGTATATATTGTAGACAGGCAATTTTCAAACTATTGTTGAACAGATAATATAGTTAGTGACAAGTTGATATGGGATTGCTAGTACTATAAATCTGGAATTTTGTAATTTTGTTCAAATATTAATAATAAATACTTAGGCACAGGCCTTTTATCGATAAAAAAAAGCAATAAACACATGTAATTGAAAACTCAAGCCATGAAGACCATGATGCAAGATTGTAATGAAGAGATATAATGATATGTGTTGGGATGAAAATGATATTTTAGAGGCCAATGATTGTCCTCCAAAATATGTTAAATGATTTATAAGCATTCATAGCTTATGTATAACTTATATTTTTAGTTTTGCTTATTTTTTACACCTTTGGTATTTTTATTACACCTTATTTTTTGTGTTTTGTATAATCATTTCACCTTTTGTACCTTAATTCATGCTTTCCTTCCCTATGTGGGGGTCATTTTCCTTTTTTTTTACTTGAATTTTTTCTAATTTAGATTACATTAATTATCTTTATTGCCCTTGCACACCTTATCCTTACTTTTTCATCTTTGCTACATTTGGTTTTTCTATTTTCCCTATTTCCTACTTTTTTATTGTTATGAATTCTTATGCTTTAATTTTACCATGATTGGTTGTCTATTGTTTTATGTGTAAATACTCATGATCTCATCCCTTTTAATACATATATATTTTACTTTGGTTATTTAATGTTTATACTTATGACCTTTTGATGCAAGAGCATCCTTGGTATAGTGGCAATCTTGCATCACTAAAAATATTGCTATTTTATTTTGTTGTTTTCAATAAGGGCTAAGGTGTGTGGAAAATAAATATTTGAATTTGTAACATTGTAATTTTCCCAAGTGTAGTGATTTGAAAATGTAATTTTTGGAGGAAATATGCTTTGGTAAAAGTTTCAAAGACACTTAAATTGGAATATTCTATTTGGGGCATCCAATTCTAGGTGGGGACCACTTTGCATGCATTTTCTTGCATGATTATTTGCATACTTTGCATGCATTTTCTTGTTGGTGCATGTCCATATTTGGATCCATCGGAGCCACCGGGAATCAATGGAGATGTCATTGTTGACCAAAGATGATTGGCCAAAAGATAGGCACCCATGTGAGGGTCATATAAATAATTAAGTGTTTTATATTTTATATTTTTTTATTCCACTCAAGTTGAGCATGGGATTTCTTAGAGTTTTTGGTAGGTTGTTTTGGAAACCAACAATGGTTTTCCTCTCACACACTCTTCTATATATTGATGATTGTTCATTTAGAGAAGGGGGCTTTTGGGTGAAGTGTGGTTGCATAGCCAAATGTTGTCGGAATAAAGCCAGATTGTTGAAGACACATATGTTGCAGATTTTTGTATGTTGAGATCTTAAAGTGCAAGGAAGCCCGTGAGATTCAAGATTATATTTTCATTTTTTGTTATAAGAAATATTTTATGTCGTTGATTTCATTCTCATATTGAAACATAAAATTTTTCTTTTTCCTTCTTACAATCTCTTGTTTAAGTGTTTGATTTTAGATTTGAAGGGAGAGTTTCCCTCTACATCACTTTTTATGATGGTTGCATCATATTTTGGTGCTCTTATGCCTCCAAGAGGTCAAAAGTTGATATTTTGTTTTGTTTGAGTTGTTTGAATGTAATAAGGTCTTCTAATACCATTTCATGTGTGTTGGATTCTAAGCTAGGTCATTAGGTGAATGGAAGTGTCTAGTTCCAAAAATGTCAATGTTGCACAATGTTGTCAAATTGCACATTGGTGGAATATGAACAGTGGTAATTTGAAAAGTTGGTTGAGAACCATTGGAAAATGGTTGTAAGTGTTCAAAAATTCCTTGTATGGTTGACACATAGTTTGGAGAAGATTTGAATGCAAAAAAAAATCATTTTTCCATGTTTTACTTGCACTTTTCTATGTGAAACAGACAGTTATTCACGTTGTACGGCCTTATACGGTTGAGTACGGACCTGAAACTTACATGGATGGAAAGAGGATTTAGTTTTATATTTTTTTTGTTCCTACCAGTCCATAAGAAAAGTTTTTTTAGTTGGTTTACCATGTCGATCTTCTTAACAACCCTGTTAAGGAACTAGGGTTTCCAGTAGATAAGAAAAATGCATATCTTTTTATTCCACCATCAAAAATCTATAAAAATTGGTGAAAGGTTCTGTTTTGAGTGTATCTAAAAAAAAAATAGAGGATATTTCATAGTTTTCCATTTTGGTGGAGTTACTAATGAAAGTTTGCTTGCATTTGTGTGTAGACAGACCAAGAAGCCCTAGTGATTTGGGGAAAATTATTGTAAGCCATTGAAGGGATGATCCATGATGTAATAATTGATTATTTAGGCCATATATGAAATTTTGAAGGTATTGGAACAAATGTTGAGACAATTTGATGCCCTAAACCCATTTGGAGCATGCCTAGTTGCCAATTAGGCCTAGTCAAGGAATAGGATAGTCAAAATTTGAAGTTTTCCATACAAAGTACCCTACCTTGGTTTTGAGATATGTTAAATAATGGCCAAATGGGTATTTGAAACAAGTTTATTTCTTGGAGATCAGTTTTTTTTGGAAGGTTATGTCTAAAATTGCATTTTTGAAAGGCTACAAGGAAGAACAAGGGTTTGTGGAACAAAACCCATCATTTGATGTTTAAGAGTTCAGATGAGTGATTGTTTATGAGTCTTTTGAGATTTTTTACCCCTGCTATACATCAAATTTGTATCAAAGCCCGAAGATCTAGGAAAGATAAGTTTTGGAAGTTTGTGCATTGTCTTTTACAAATTGAAGAGAAGAGTTTGGATACCAAAAGACTAGGCCAAAGGAAAAGAAAGAGGCCTAAGGTGAGGTATCATGAAGATAAGAAGTAGCATTGAGAAGAAGCAAGGTGAAAGAGACTTTCTTGAGAAAAAAGAATGGAAATGTTGAGAAGATTCATCTGTGGAGACTTGCAGAGTAAGGAGGTACCAAGCAAGAAACAAGTGATGAGAAAAGAGAGAAGTGAGATGAAGAGAAATGAGAAGGAAGAATAGATGAATGTTCAACAAGAGATAATAGAATTGAGGCACGCCTTGGAAGAAATGCAAAAAAGAATGGATCTTGAGATGCAACAGTTGCTTGAGAGAGTAAACTAGGAAAGTGGTTGGCATTTACCAATAAGAAAAAAGGTAAAGTGGCCCATCAAGAAGATCATTCAGAGGAGAAGAAGGAAAAAAATGACAGTAGAAATAATGGATGAGTTGCAAGATATGTTGAAAGGAAGGGTGTCAGAAGCATCTGAAGAGACAAGCAAATCTTGTGTTTTTTCAACTAAGCCTTTGTGTGAGTATGTGTTTGCAGGTAATGATATGATGATAAAGGAGGAAAGACCCAATCAAAACCAGGGATGTTGACTTGAAGAGGTTGAGGACATGCATTCCAATAAAGTCTTTCAAGATGAAGAAGCGAAGAACAATGAAAGAAAGCATGATTTGATACAATCTCAGGCAATGAAGAAGATGGATGAAGTAGGTCTTACAAAGGTAGAAAAACAAAGTTATGGTATGTATTTTTGTATTTCCTATGGAGTTGAAACCCTTGAGTATGAAGGCAAGATAGGAGAAATTCCTTTGAGTAAGGGAATACTAGATTCCATTCAATATTTTTCTAAGGTTATTGGACCTTATCAAATGAGGAAAGAGTCTGATATGTAGTTTATAGCAGCAAGCAAAGGTCTCAAGTATGGTATGAAATTACTTGTCTTACCTCATGGAGGAGAAGGTCAAGGAGAAAGGGGTGAGAAACCTAAGGTCAAAATGAAACAAGATTTTGGAGGAGAGCAAGGTTATGATGTGGATTCACATGCAGGTTCAGATGTTGAGTGGGTCAAAGATCTTCCATCAAGCAGGGTGTGTCCTAATCACCAAGGAATTCAATGGGATAAGGGACAAAGCCTATTTTCAGTATTTAGTTCAGTAGAAAGGTCTACCTAATGAATATGCTACTTGTATTTTTGAGGATGATCTTTTCAAGCATGGATTTACTATTGCAGGTCTTAACTCAAGAGGGACTTGAGTTGTTTTTCCTCTGGGGAGTATGGTGCAGGGGTACCCACAATGCTTTTATGCCTCCAAGAGGTCAAAAGTTGATATTTTGTTTTGTTTGAGTTTTTTACATGTAATAAGGTATTCTAATACCATTTCATGTGTGTTGGAGTCTAAGCTAGGTCATTAGGTGAATGGAAGTGTCTAGTTGCAAAAAGTGTCAATGTTGCACAATGTTGTCAAATTGCACATTGGTGGAATATGAACAGTTGTAATTTGAAAAGTTGGTTGAAAACTATTGGAAAATGGTTGTAAGTTTTTAAAAAAGGTTTTTATTGTTGACACATATTTTGGAGAATATTGGAATGCAAAAAAACTTCATTTTTCCATGTTTTAGTTGCATTTTTCTATGTGAAACAACATGTTATTCATGTTGTACGGCCTTGTATGGTTGAGTACGGACCTAAAAATTACATGGATGGAAAGAGGATTTAATTTTAGATGTTTTTTTTTTCTTACCATTCCAAAATAAAAGTTCATTTAGTTGGTCACCCATGTTGATCTTCTTAACAACCCTGTTTAGGAACTAGGGTTTCCAACAGATAAGAAAAATGCATATCTTTTTATTCCATTGTCAAAAATCTATAAAAATTGGTGAAAGGTTTTTTTTAGGGTATCTAAAACCCTTTAGAGTATATTTCATATTTTCCATTTTGGTGCAGTTACTAATGAAATTTTGCTTGCATTTGTGTGTAGACAGACCAAGAAGCCCTAGTGATTTGGGAAAAATTGTTGTAAGCCATTGAAGGGATGATCCCTTATGTAAGAATTGATGATTTAGGCCATATATGATATTTTTAAGGTATTGGAATAAGTGTTGAGATAATTTGATGCCCTAAACCCATTTGGACCATGCCTAGTTGCCAATTAGGCCTAGTCAAGAAATAGGACAGTCAAAATTTGAAGCTTTTTGTAAAAAGTGCCCTACCCTGGTTTTGAGATATGTTAAATAATAGCCAAATGGATATCTGAAGCAAGTCTTCTTTCTTGGAGATCAGTTCTGGTTGGAAATTTATGTCTAAAATTTACTTTTTGAAAGGCTACAAGGAAGAACAAGGGTTTGTGAAACAAAACCCATCATTTGATGTTTGAGGGTTTGGATGAGTGATTTTTTGTGAGTCTTTTGAAATTGTTTACCCCTACTCTACATCACATTCCTATGCTATCTCACCACATTTTAATTATTGGCCTTATCATTACCTCATTCATAGATTAATCTTATGTATCCATGTTATTGCTTATAACTTGTGTGGCCATATTATGTCTTTAGTACCATATCAGATGTCTAGTAATCATCAATTAATTTTTTAGTCTTATTAATAAATTAAAATAATTTGATGTTAGATCAACCCTCTCTTTAATGGAAATTAGAATTTCTAAGGTTCCCACCTCACTCATAAGGTACCTAAATATATCACTTGGTATTAGGTTTATATATAAGTGAATGTGTGGGAAATGTCAATATTTATATTATCAAATTATAATAAATAATTCTTGAGTAAACCCACTACTTTATAGTCACCTAAGATAAATGTTAGAATTATTTGCAATCTTGGAAGGATATTATTTATGTAAGAAACAATAAATTGATAAGGAAATTCCCCTTATTAGAGCACGTTACAAGAATTTTTCACATTGTCGATGCTTGAAACCTCTAATTAATTATTGATACTAAGTTATTATTGTTCAATTCCCTAATAAAAATATTAATGATTTCCCTCGCATGAATGATTATTTTAACATGCTCAAGACTAGATACTTGTCCACTTCTATGAATTTTTTATTTAGTTAATTTTGAAATGTTAGTCACTAATTGTAAAATAACTTCTTGACCATCAATTTATGGAGTATATTTGAGTTCATTTATTGGCTAAAGGCCAATAGAAAGTTTATACTTGTCCATAGTATGAAGGGTGTGGATACTCATAAGTTAAACTAGCATAAGGAGCATCACATCCTAAAGTTGAGTTAAGCTTGATATTATAAGGAGACTCACATCCAAAGGAATCCATAAAAGTATTTTATAATCCCTAAACCCAAGAACACAAGTAAAACTAAGTTCACAGCATTTTCTTACCCACTAATTAAATAATAACCGATCACTTATCTAGGACCAAGTGAATAATTTAACTTAGCTCTATATTAAGCTTGCATGTGTGGGTAAAGTTTAGAATATTGTATCTTAGGCATGTGTATATTTGTGACCATTGATTATTTGGAGTAATTTTCAACCATTGATTTGTTGGAATCAATTGTGAGTCAACACATGTCCCTTGGAAATTAAGAGTTGGGGCCCATTATTGTAATATTTGGATCCCAAAATTCTTATCAAATTGAAGTGATTAAGTGACCTCACATTTAATCTTATACAAAATTTGATTCTAGATGCCACCATGTTTGTGCAGTGTGCCTGAGAGGTGTGTAGAGTAAGATTATGTCATGATCTTGTGTTTTTCAATTAACTAGAGCCTAAAGTATGGATTCAAATTATTATTATTAGGTAAAAAAATTATCAACCCAAATTAAATTTAGAATGATAAGATTTTATTCCCAAGCACCTAACATACCCTTGGCTTTTATAGAATATAACTTGGTGAGAGAGCTCAAATCCATGTTATGTTTTTACAAAGTAGGGTTTTTTTAGGAGAATTTTGAGGAGCTTTATAACTATTATATAACTTATTTCATTAGCTAAGAATATAAATCATGATATGCTTTTTACAAATGTGGGTTTTTAATACTAAAATATGGATTTTTTAAAATTACATTATATCAGTAGCAACATCAAATTGTAGGGCAATGGCCTAACTTGTTTCTCGCTTTCTTGGTCACACAAATATGGATCTATTGGTTGATTGGATATGAGCACACATTTTGGTTGAAGCAACCAAACCACTTTCAAATGAAGTAATTTTAGGAAAGGGTGAAGCCACAATAGTGGTTTACAATTTGATGGAGGAAGAAAAATTGAGAAAAAATGACCCCATGGAAAAAAAAGTTATTTTGGGGGTTTGTACGAACCTAGAAGTTCGATCGAACCAAAAAGGGATTCAACCGAACTTGGGTTCGAGCGAACCCCTTAAAATTTTTGCCGCCAAAAAACAAAAAAAATGCATATGAAAGGGGTTTGAGTGAACCCCCTTGAAGAGGTTCACTCAAACTAGGGTTCGAGTGAACCCTAGTTTGAATGAACCCTAGGGTTGTGAACCCTAAATCCTCATCCCTCCCCTGAGACACACAAAAACCTAATTTTTGCACTTCGAGCTCGGGTTGAGGATGAAAATGGAGGAATCTTCACAAACTGAACTAGAATCAAGTAGTCCTCAGACGAGCTATCCAACGAATATAATTTTAATATGTTTTGGTTTTATTATGTGTTTTTTTTAGTTTTATTAAACATAGGTTTTTCATCAAAAATGAAGGTCTTTGTTCTGTGCATGTGGAAAAATAGAAAATTATCAAAAAAAATATATATATATAAGTGCACCATATATTGAAGTCCTTGATCCAACAAAAAAAAAATTGAATTTCGATATATACAAAAAAAGTTATGCATTATACGGTCATGCTATGTCTGAATTGTAATTGGTTTGACTTCAAAACTTGATTGAAGAAAAAAAATTCAATAAAAAACTGTCTAACCAAGTGGAAGCACTAGATATCAGAGTTGTGAATCTAAATTCAAAAGAATTAGAATTTTATCCTTCATGGAAAAAAAGTTATGCGTTATACGGTGTGCGTCACTTTTTAAAAATGTTGTTTTTTGAAAAAAACCAGTTTTCGTGGGAGATGGAAAAAGAAGTGCAATATAATTCCAAAAAATTTGAAAAAACTATTTTTAAAATCTATAGACAAAATGTGACGAGACTCTAGTTTGCATCATCTTCAAATTCTTCACGGTTTAGCTGTTATAGGTGCTCGAATGTGAAGATTTAGTTAAAAATAATAATTTCATTGTCCAGTTTGGCCAAAAATTGTAAACCACTATTGTGGGATCACCCAAAAAATTCCCCTCCCTATTTTTTAATTTTATTTATCTTGTTTCAATCAAAAAAGTTATAGGAAAAATAGTCTCACCTTAATAAATTCACTATCCACATATATGCCATATGGTTTCAAGAGAAACATATTCAACCAAAACTATATCATTTGAGAAAATTTTGTTGGCTAAAAGTGTGACACAAGTTTGTACTCTTACCTTTTTTTCATTATCTCCATGATGAATGATAAAGTGTGGCATAGCTAACATCAAGACACATTTTGGATTATTGTTGTTATATTTTGAATGATATCACTTCATGGTGTCCCTTCAATAATACTTTTCTCAAACATCACATCAAATATATATTTGGTAGGAAATTATAATATGGTATGTATTTTTATGAAATCACATCAATTTTTCATTTACTGGATCACATCTTAGCATGTATAATATGACACCTCTCTCATTTAACTCATTACAACACATGATAAGACATTAATATCTTATTAAATATCATAACATGGTATCATAATGTCTATGTGACATTCAATAATTAGAATATAGTGAGTTCCTCTCCCACATGGGATCATATTCTTCTTCTCACATTATAACATAATCCTTATAAGATCAATTTTCCATTATGTGTGTCACAATACTTCAACATGATGTACTAATTATCAACTATCAATATTAATTAAGATCTTATTAGAAATTTTTCAAGAATACTCATTCAAAAATACTTTGTCTCTTAAAGGATGATTGTTCTTGTCAAATTCATTATCTTTAGAGTACATAAAAGAGTACTTTTGAAAAGATAAGATGTGGTTAGGGATGTATCACTAACTAGATAGAAAAATGATGAGGCTAAATTAGATGGTCATATTTCTATAATTTTGATATAAAATACAATTCATTTTTTATAGAAACTATATCACATTTAAAAAGAGAGATTTTAAGCATATTATCAAAAAAATTACTATTTGAATGAATAACAACTACAAATCATCATAATAATGAGTAAATCTACTTCAATAAAAAAGGATTTATATTTGGTAAGATTGTAAAATATTTATTTATTTAACTCTTTTAATTCCTAATCAAAGGTTATGTTAATTTAGAATTAAGGATTTGATATTACTTTGGTCTCTTTATATTTATTCTAAATTTAACATATGCATTAATATATCAATCCAACGTTTATTCAAAACAATGATTATAAATGAATGTTTTAGACAACCACCTACATAGGCTAATGATTCATGATTGAAAATTGATAGTTCAAGGTTAGAAGCAATGAATCGTATCAAATTCTTGGGGTTGAAATTATACATCAATATTTTATTAGTTCAAGCATTACGACCACTAATAGTTACCACTAGCTCCTATTTTATTTGAGTGTGTTACACCCATAATCATATATATGCTTAGGGTTATGAGTAGTTGGCTTGTGGATACCTTAACTCCTAATTAAGTTATATAATCATCATTATAGTCTTATATAGGTAGTTATGTTTTCCTAGGGGTTATAATTAAGTATCTAAGTTGGCCTAGGTGGTAGTCATGATATAATTAGATATATAGGAGCTAGTGGTAACTATATTATCATTAGACTATGAATTGTGTTCTCATTGGAGATATTTGGACATTTTCCCCCTCAAAGTGGCTTGTTATTCTCAATTATTATCAATTAATTTTAGAATATTTCATAATATATTCATCTTTTATGAAATTTGTTTCATTACAAGTGGTATTAGAGCATGATTTGGGTACCATGAAGACAAGGCATTTTTTTAATTTTGGAGGTCATTTTGGGTAGTGACTATCCCTACTTTTAGCACCAAAAAAAATTAATTTAAAAGGGTTTTTTAAGGTCACATTGGGGCATCCAAAATATAAATTTGAAGGAAACTAGTGTAGAATTCAAGGAGATATTAAAGAATTAAGGTTACATCAGGGATTCCACTTAATTGCTCCCACAATTGAAAATCAACAAAAAAAATGCTCTTGAGGGCTTATCAAAAATATATTTCTCCTACTACAATCCAAAATTTGTGTCATTTTGATTAGAATTAAAGGAGCTATTACAAAATTAGGGTTTCTACCAAATTTGCTAGCAAGGCTAAAAAATAAATAATTTCTTTCGAGGATGTGAAATCTTGGTTGTCTTAAGTTACAATAATTTTTTATATTATTTGGATTTGATTTGTGTGATTTATTACAAAATTGGTTTTTTCCATGATGATAGCCCGGCCTACAAAAAGAGGCAAAAAGGATGTTATCACATTTGGAAAATCTTCAAATAAGGATGATGTATAAATTGATAATATTACTCCTAATGATGAAATCAACAAGGTTAAGGAAGAAATTTCATCAATGAAGAAGGAGATGACTGAAGGAAGTTTGTCATTAAAGAAGGAGATTAAAGAATATATACATCACCTAACAAGAGATACTTGCCTAATAGGAGATATATCAAGCATGTATAGAATATTGGATAATATAAGTGTTTATATATATAAAATAAATAGGCTCACAAATGGATGTCTCAAGCAACCAAGATGGATCATCTAGGTAAACTAATCTAGATCCAAATGCTAATACTCATATGGGATATGGGAACTTGATACCAAATGTGGATATGTGCAAGTTTGATGGCAAGGATCCACTAACTTAAATAAATCAAACTGAGGTTCTTTTGAGTGTGTTGAATTCCCTAGTGGATAAAAGGTGTATATGGTTTCCTTACATCTCGAACCAGAGAAATTCATTTGGTATACATGGCTATATACTCAACAAAAGAAAAAGGGTCTCACTATCTCATGGTCAATTTTTACAAAGGAGTTACAATCACAATATAACAATAGTGTGGTTAACAACTAGTTCAACTAGCTAGCTAAACTTAAATAAACAAGATCATTAAAGAATTACATTCAAAAATTATAGAGGAGAATTTGAATGACTTATTTTTTGGTGGTCTCAAGGATCACATTCAACATGAGCTATGCATGTTTAGTCCTAACTATATATTCAAGACTTCTATCTTAGCACATGAGGTAGAGGAGAAGTATTTAATTCCTAAAAGGAAAGGGGTTAATTTGATTAGAGAGAAATGATTATCATCACATTCACTTCCTCAAACTACTAGATTGATGTCACCAAAAATTAAGGAGAAGAGAGAAAAAGGATTATGTTTCAATTATGATAGGAAATACAATCAATGACATAAATCTAGTGAAAATAAATTATTCTATATTAAAGGTCTGAGTGAAGAAGAAGAAGAAGAAGAAAATATTAAAGGGTGTAAAGGATTCAAATGAGTAATCACAAGATCCCAAACCAATCATTTCCTATCATGCACTCTCAAGTTTTAGTTCCCCACAAACTTTTAAAGTAATGGGTTTTGTAAAGGAGATAGTAATTGTGTTGATAGTCTCAGGAAACAAGTCCATCACTTCATCAACAAAAAGTTGGCTACTCCTCTAAATTGTTTTATACATCCAACACCAAAATTTTAGATCCTAATTATATATGGGGATATTTTTAGTTGGTCTAGGAAATATCATAGCATTAAATTATCCATAGGAGATTATCATCTTGATTGCCCATTTTTTATTATCTTCATGGGTGCAACATATATTGTTGTACAAGTACAATGGATTACTACTTTGGGAACAATTAATATAGGATTCAAGGAACTATTCATGTGATTTCACTTAGAGGAGAGGAAAATATAACAAAGAGAGTTATGTGCAAAGTCTCCACATATGGTAAGATACCACCAAATGCAAAAAATTCTTAAGAAGTGAGCAAATGAGTTTGTGGCCTAATTATTTCCAATAGAAGTATATCAAAGGTTTTTACACTATTATATAGATACAAGTAGTTATAGATAAGAACTTGTTAGTTTTGAGGAGATGCCAAAATTAATTAAAATTCTAAAATAGATCATGATCATGGCATTCAACTAGTACCAAAGATATATAACCACCCAACATCAGGCCTTGCATGTGTCCATATGTACAAAAAAGTGAGATTGAGAAGATAGTTCAAGAGATGCTAGAGGTAGGGATTATTAGGCATAGTCAGAGTGCTTACTCCTTGATGAGCCATAGAATTGAATATTTTCATCTTGCAATTTCATACTTTTATTTTTAATTTCTTCTAAACTTTGAGACATTACCAGACCTTTTATATAACTTTAAGTAGTTTAAAGCATTTGGAATTGAAACATGTTATATTAATATGTGTGTGTATGATTTATGAATGTGTAATGCCCCGCCATGAAACCCCAAAGGACGACACATCTAACTAACAATTATGACACAAATTTTTTTTAAGTGAATCAACATATGGATTGTACTATCAACTAACATAGAATGTAAACTACACGTACATATGCTCTAACTATGTCCTTCAGGGTATCATGACTGCATTACGTGCAAACATTCCTAACAAGTTCTAATCCAACACCTAAGATTAACCAGCCCACAAAAGTTAATTATAAATCCATTGCATTAAGTAAATGAACATCATACATCCATACATCATATTAAACAAATAACCATCAATGATCAAATGTTAAACCCAAGGAGTACATACATCACTTTTATTACACAAGGGTGCATCGTTTCATGATTACATAATTGCATCAATACTTCCCAACATACAACGGGAAGGATACATTAGATACATGATAAGATACAACTAAAATGATTACATTACATAACATCAACACTATCTCAAGTCTGGTATGAGATCTGGAATCCCTGCATAAGGTACAACATCCATGCTCACTAACAACAATTGGGAACCCAATGGAGTGCATCGCACATTCCACCCAACCATGTGGAACCCTAAGGTCCACCCCCCATGCTAGGAGATGACCATAAGGACCCACTACACAAGCAGTCAAGCAGTCAAGGCTAACATGACTCCAACATACAAAGTGCAACAAGACAACATAGCAGTGACACTGCTTACAACATTGACTTCACTTCCAGAGGAACACATACAACAGAAGGGGATCACAAAACTAGGGAATGCTAGACTATAGTAGGGATGAGTGTCATTGCATGGTACTGGAATAAGTTGTCTGCCATTCCTCTCACAAGGACCCGACCCCCATCTATGGTTGCCCGAAATTCCTCTCACTAGGACCCGGCCCCATAGGGTGACACATGTGGAGCCAACAATCCTTTCGTGAGGAAAAGGAAGTTGACCTTACCAACCAGGCCTTCTCACCCCATCCTTAGCCTAAACAAGCACTACAAGCATGGGTGAGGACTTCAATTATCTTATTTATGTGAAATTTTTCCATCCCCCCAGTTCATTATTTAGGATATCACTGGATTAAGAAAATCCCAATGGGTTGTCCAAGTCATCACTTTGGGATTCAGCCCCCATTGAGAGCCACTCCCCCTACTTGCAACTAGAAGACCCAATACATCAAACAGGGTATAGCCATCTAGCACACTAGTCACAACCATAATAACAAGTCAACAGTGCACAACTAAAGACCCTCCTATACACAATTCAAGTATAAAGATCAACCATTTTCAAAATAACATAATCATGAAACCACTCACTTCCATGTGAAACAATATAAAACTCATGCAAACACTCATGGCTTGATATGGGTTGTCTTGGAAAATCTTCCTAGGCCCCGACCCCCAACTTGGGTTATCCTGGCAACCTCACCTGATCCCCAACCCCCATACAAACTCATGCAAGTAAAACCATATTCCCCTCTAACCTCTGGAAGCCTACCACAACAACTTCACACCAATGACTCTCATTTAAATCAATAATCAATCTCACTTAAATTTCCCATACATAATGCAATTCAACCTTGTCATGCCCAAGTTTTTATGCAAGAAAAACCCAACCCTTTTTTTTTTCCTCACATTAAACAAGTTACCACCACTTAATACCACTTTGAGTATATTGTAGTGAAAATTGTTTTCACTAGGTTATATCATCTTTCTTGCCTAAAATTCCATTTCATCATTAAGCATGAATATTACTATTTAACCTTATGGTTCAAGGAATTGTAGCACCTTGTTACTATGAATGTCATTGCCGTTTTCCAATAATGGTAGACAAGGCTATCATTTACTCTCATTAAGTTTACCATTAATGTCATGGCTCCTTAGTAGAGTACTAATATTTTCTAATATCAACATTTATTAATAACCTCAACTTAGCTCTAGATCTCATTAATAGTATTATTCCCTTATAAAGATAATTTTATCTTTATCCTTATTATATACTATTTGTGTTACCTCCCATTTCCAACATTTGTCATTGACCTCAACATGAGCAAGTACCTCAACATCAATACCCTTATTAAGGTGTTTATTAATATCCTTATCTTTTTAAGACGAATGTACATATATAAATATGCACCTATTATCCTCAACAATCAACCCATCAAAAGTCTAACGTTGTTCAGGCTATTGATAATTCTGGATTCAATTACTAACATCATTGACTGACTAAGGGCCCAAATAACTGACAAGCATCACCTCGAAATGACATTCCAACCTGCCATGGTTGGTTTCCAAATTAATGCTACTGATAGATCTAAATATTTGGACAAAACTTGCAAAAGAGGATGGCCCGAGATTAAGTTAGGTTTCTAAATAAATGACTTTCAACAAACTATTTAGGTATACGTGATATTATCAAACAGACTGTAGCAAGATGACATTTGTTTTTTACTGCTTTAAAGCAACAGTGGAAATCACTTAGGCTTTCTCCACTGTACAACTGAGTGGGCTTTGCCACAGGAGGAGTTCTATGAGACCTTTGGCATTTGGTCATGATTTAGGCAGACTTGTGGTATTGGCTCTTCTGCTCAAGATGTGTGCCACACGCTTATGACTAATTACAAAAAATTTCTTACAAGCCAATGCTCTGCAAGTAATAGTTAGTTTACTTCACATAAATAACACTGAAACTGCAGTTCGGTCTGCATGGAATCATTCGGTGGAGAATATTGCAGGAGCCTTGATTCAATTAATGATTCCTTCAGATAAAAGATTGCAGCTTGGCACACTAGCAATCGAACCTCAGAGCACAATGAGTACGTCGAAGATGCGTGGGTTTAGGATAAATTTTGGTCTATTTTTTTTTTTTCATCTTGGCCATAATCTTCATCTTATATAATCATACTCCTAAACACTGCTGGCAATTATGTTTCAGGCTGCAATTCGCCTAATTGGAGAAGTAAAAGGGGTCAATACCAGTGAGGAAGAGTCGGGGGTTTGGGGGAAAGATCCAATGCTATATTCTATTTCGCACCATGACTAATTGAGATTATACATAAATACTCTTTTGCTTGCATCTGTTTTTTTTTTTTTCATTTTCCCATATTGATGGTTTGTTGGAATATTATGCAGATTTGCAAGTGAAGTTGAATTGAATTATTATTTCCCATTATTTATATCCAGTTATCTGATCATTACTTTATTTTGTTTTGCTTTTGCTATCATTGAATATGGGTTTACACTTATTCAACCTGGATAAATTGGTTTTTGTTATTCATATTTACCCAAACCTGTATTAATTTGTTTCTACTGCCTGAAGTCTCATTTTTTAACAGCATAGTCATTTCTCCTTTCAAATAATTTTTTTTTTTCTTACTCTTTCCAGAATGAGGTAAAAATATTTGCTACTAATTATTTGTTTCAGGTGAAAACCCCCATATGACTGTAACGCATTTATGCAGTTTCACCAATTTGGAGTACGGATTCCCAAGCTTCCCTTTTAGATTTTCCATAGGAATTAGGCAAATCTATAGTCACTCAAACAGAGATAAGAATCAATCCATCTGTAATACCATTATTGATATAACTAATCATTGTTTTCTTTTGTTTCTTTTTTTTGTTAACTTAAACCTCCTCTTCCATTACAGAAAGGTCTGCATTTCCCGTAAGTTTAAGACTAAAATAATACATTTTTATGCCTGTATTAACATTATATACATTCACAATGATAAGTATAAGAGAGAAAGATATTTCATTCGAGTGTGTTCAGTTGCGTTTAATATAATGAGTTACACAATATCTTGTCAAATATCCTTTCAGTGTTTCCATATGATTTGGGAGGGCATCTTTGATACCACTTCAAATATTTTTATAGCTAGCATAATTATTTTACCTCCTATCCATTGTCTTCTCATATTTGGGAAATATACAAGACACGTATCAAATTAACTAACAATACATATATATACATAGATTTTCTTAAATTGCAGCATAATTGAATATCCCTCTTAGTGAGGTGAACTAACCTTTCAGATTTCCTTGTCTACAACAGAAAAGTATCACACTTATGTTTACAATGTGCAAATGAATTTCTCCAACTGATCTTGGAATACTTGTCTACATGGTATTTCATTCAAAAGCCCAAATGAAAATAACACTTCGTTCAACACTCAAACTCATGGAATATTTTATTTCTTCCTTCCTCATTACAACCACACATGTCAATAGATGAACCAAAAACCAATGAACGAGGGCTTGCTCTCCACCCTACCATAATGGTTTCATGGAGCCTCATGGGCTCTAGCCATACCCCCGAGCAAGTAATTTTTCTAGCTCCCTGATGATAAATGGAGTCTTTTCTTTTCTTTTTTCAAAGTAATAAAACTAACATAGCACAACTTTCATGCATCTAGGTTCCCTACTTGCTTCTTTCAAATATGAATCATTCTATATATCACCTTTTTACAACCAATAAACAAGAGTAAGTGGAAAGAGAAAAAAAACACTTATCTCCTCTCTTTAGGTGAAGGGATTGAACTCTTATATCCATCTTTCCTCTTCAAGCCAATTAGTTTGAGCACCATCTTCTAAGTAGCATATCTTCTCTCCTCTCCCCATCTCAAGCAAAATTCTCCAAAAGGAGAAGTGGGTAACACCCCACTTCTTCTTCCTCTCCAACTATATAGAAGTCTCAAAAATTGTAACCCTTGGATGGGGAAGTGTGAGTGTACCTCCACCATCAATGAGGGTCTTTTCCTTATTTAAGAGGGGTACATGCACTTGGACAACCCCTCAACCTTTTCACCTCATTTTTTCCTCAAAACTTGTCACTCCTCATTATGAGGACTTTTTAAGAGTCAAATCATGTCCTTGGGGCCCTATTGCATGCCCATCTAACCCCTACCACCATGGAATAGACCCTAGGGGGTTTATTTATACATCACAACCCAATAAATTGGCCAACAACCCTCTTTAAAGACCCACTTCAGGTTCCATCCGAGTTTCAAACTTGGATAAAAGGGTTCCTAAACTTTAACCCCAACTTACATCTCTCTAGACACACAATTAAATACCCTTTCAACCCAAAATAATAACACAATAACTCTTTCTTTTTAAACTCCCAAAATAAGGAAACAAATGCATAGCCACAAGAGGATGTCTTTCAATTTGTTCTCACTGGTTTTTCCTTTCTCATATCGGCACCCTTTCTTTCCTGCACATTACCAATGAAATCATAAGCAACAATCATATATCACGTAAATTTGGTAGCAACAATTTCACTAAAATTCCTTGATTTGTATTCATTGTTTACGAGTGCCTAATACCTTCATGGCAATGATAATAAAACATGTCAAAATTAAATGCAATCACATTGTCACGCAATCACACTATGCATTGTTTGAAATATATCTAAGCATCTATTTAGGAGAATATATAACAAAATTTAAGATTGTATTATTCACATGCAAAGTGGAGTCTTACAAACCTGTAATAAACCAATGTAATCAAAATATCCACATATAATAACAAATCAAATACCATATTCAAAACAAATGATCAACAATCACTACATCCATGAAGGACATCATTCCACATCTCATGAACTCATTTTCTTAGCCACAAATCACTTAATAAATCATCCCCCTCATTAACATAATCTTTTTAAGTATCTAATTTATTATCTAAACATTCCCTTCAATTCAAAATATAAATAATTATTTTCTTCTATTTAACTTCCCATTATATTTATAACCAAATAATCACAAAACATATATTATTCTATTTCTATCACTATAATACAAATACACGTCAACATATATATATATATATATATATATTATGATTGAAAAGCCGTTTATAAAGCAATATATTTCAACTTAAATGTATTATATAATTATATAAACATATACATCTATACATAAATATATATTAACTGATCATCAAATTATAACTAACACATATTATATATATTAATTGAACATCATATATATATATATATATATATATATATCCATCGAATTTAAAGAAAGACAATGCAAAGCTTAAAGTCAAATTCCAAGCATAACGCTCGAAAAATAGAAATACACTTGAAGTATTCAATAGTAACGATAAGGCGTAGGAAATAGTATAACTATGTACAGAATCGAATAGAAGAACAAGCATCGCATGCCAGGCATAAGCTAAAACCTTAAGAAGAAAATCGTTGTACATAGCAAACAATATAGCTTCGTATAAAATCACATCCTACAATAAGGAAATAAATACAGCGGTAAGGGCGCATCCTACAGCCTCAAAACTATATAGTATCACCATCAAATATAAGCATACATAGATAAATATAATCATGCAAAGCAGAAAATGCAGTCACAACATACAATACTCATTATTCATCAGATTAAGCACACTATCAATATCGAATGCCAAACCCCAACATTATAATCATCAAAATGAATTCGTAGACCATAATGTAACCACATCAGATGTCAATTCATATGCTTCAAAGAAAATACGCAGGAGGAAAATCACTTCACATAGAATAGAAAGTATAAAATGCAGAAATTGAAATCGGATCAACCAGTATTGAGCATAATATGCAGGGAATATATTCACCACATACAAAACTCAAAGAAAAGGCATACCAAATTCAGATGCACTGCTAAGGACGTAGGGGAGAGAAACAGTGGAATTCAGTTGGGTTCACTTTTAACCAAATGCCTCAAATAGATATCATCTCATGAAGGGAACAGAGGCCAGGACGCGCACATATGAGCTATGCTATAAAGGATTTAAAAAGAAACTTTCAACTAGTGGAATCGGTGCAATAAAAGAAATTTGTTTCAAAACATTTAAGAGAATTTTCCAGAAGGGTGATCGGCTGAAGAGGAAAAGAAAATCGACATCAGAATATAAGACATTATTGGGTTAGCCAGATTACTCGGGGAATGATATGATTTAAAATCGAGGTAGGTAATGGGTGATGCATATATCACTTACCTCAAGTTACACAAAAGAATCGAAATATACTTTCACAAAATGAAGTGAGCCATAAGGTATCGAGTATCATGCAAAACGGCATACCAAAGATAAAACCATCGAAGGTCATTCGAATACACCAAGTATTAGACACGATAGCCACGAGAATCGAAACATTCAATGAAGAATATGAGCTGCAAGGAAAGTGTCAACTTCATATAGGAAACTATCTCCTTACATTATATTCAGGTAAAACAAAAATACCAAAAAGTGGAAACTCTTACCTCAATCTTCATCTTGAATCAACGAGAGCACAATAATAGGTGGGTTCACAAGATTAACGTAGAAGCCAAACTTTTAAAAGAAAACGATAAAGTTTGTCAAATGTATCACCAACGTAGTAAATATCCAACGCAGTACGCAGGGAGGCAAAGCATCCAATATAAGTTCAAAGCATGATAAGAGATCATAACATACAATAAACTCAAAACAATAAAACGGACCCTAGTGCGCTGAAAAAGTGGCCAAACCGCAGGGAGAGCAAGGGTGCATGAAAGGGAACGCTAAAGGCATAAGATACTTTCAGACAAAAGTTAATGAAGGGTAGAGCATGAAACGAACTCGTTGATGTAATTCCATAAATGGTAAAACAACATCATGGATTTAAACCTATGAAAGAGAAATAATTCAAGATCAAGTTAAATGTAAGTAACAGAGGCTAAACGTTCGCTAAAATATGTGTGAATACATAACTTATCTGATTTGGCCTGAATTTTGTTGATTTTTGTAGCTAGAAAAGTGGGATATGGATTTGCTTTAAAGCAACTCAAGATAAGATTTGCTTTAAATCAATTCGAGTTGGATTTTTAGCAACAGCAGGATTTTTATTCTTTAAATAGAATGTTTCTGAGTTTGTGAGGATAAGATAAATCCTAGAGTGATTTTTATGTGTAAATAAAGCCAAAGAAATCAAGGAAAGATTCTTTCCTTACTAGCTAAAATAAAGCGACTAGGCTCTATAAATACAAGATTAACATGGCAAACTCTTGCTTATTTTTGAAGAAAAGTTTGTTGTTAAATTTGAATAGAAGATCCAACATTTGCGGAGTTTTTCCACACTTTGGGGTTTCACAGGTATATCGTGTTATTGTCTTTTTGTGTTTTATTTCCATGTTATTTTTGCTTCATTTGTTATTAGTTGTTCAATTAACCCGGTTGTATTAATTGTTATGTCAGTTTCTTTTCGTGAATTTATTGTGCAATTAATCTGTTGCTGGGTTATAGAAATTAACATGGTATCAGAGCTCTAAAATCTGAATACGAAGCCAAGATTTGTAACGCAGATTTCAAGAAAAAAAAAGTCATCAGATTTTCGTCTCCAATTCTTTTGTGGCTATGGCAACCATTGTTCGATACGAGGACAAGCTCGAGGGTGCGTCTAACTTCTTGCAGTGGAAGGTTCGGATTACATCTGTTCTCAAGGAGAACAGGCTATGGACCTATGCTAGCACAGAAGTGACTCCACCAACAAATGATCCTGTTGCCTTAGATTCGCATGAAGTCAAAGAGGCCAAAGCTCAAAGGATTATCCTGGATGGAGTAAGAGATCATTTAATTCCTCATTTATCGGGGAAAGACACCGCCAAGGAGATGTGGGATACGCTCACAAAACTTTATCAGTGCGACTATCAGAGTCGTAAGATGATGCTCAAGGACAAATTGCATAATACCAAGATGTCCAAAGGCGAGAGTGTGACCTCTTACTTGTCCAAGCTGACACAGGTCAGGGATGAGCTTGCTGCTGTTGGAGAGACGATTAAAGAAGATGAGTTGGTGCGTATAGCCTTGAATGGCTTTTCAAAGCACTGGGAAGTGTTTGTCAAGTGTGTTGTCGGTAGAGATCGGCTACCTGATTGGGCAAGACTTTGGGATGATTTTGTTCAGGAGGAGATCCGTGAAGGTGCTCATCGAGGAGATCAGACAAAGAAGGTTCAAGATGAAGACAATCTTGCTCTTGCAAGCAAGGGTAAGAAGAAGTCTAATAAAGAGCAATCAGAAGGTTCTTCTTCCAAGAGTGGGAAGAAGAAAGATCTGAGCAAGATTAAATGTTTTTGCTGCCATCAGATGGGTCACTATGCCAGTCAATGTCCGAATAAGAAAAATAAGGACAAGCAGAAGAAGCAATTTGCTGCTACGGCAGAGGTGGACGAGTTTGCATCACAATTTGAGAATGAGTTTTCACTCATTGCCTGTCTCTCAAGTTCAATTGCCAACAGGGTATGGTATATTGACAGTGGGGCTTCTCGCCACATGACGGGAGTCAAAGAATATTTCACCAAGTTGGAGGAGAAGAAGCCGGAGTTCTATATTGAGCTCGGAGACAATGCCAAGTACCATGCAACTGGTATTGGCACCGTCAAGTTTCAGAGGGAGTCTGGCAAACCTTTGTTGGTGGAGGATGTGTTGTATGTCCCTGGCATGACAAAGAATTTAATCTGAGTTCCCTTGCGGAAGGCAAAGTTACATTATGACTGAGAGGGAAAAGTCTATATTAGATCCCAAAATTTAGGATTACCAAAGTAGTTGAAGTTAATAGGGCATGGCGACTTGTTCGATTCTGATTTGAAGGCAGCCCCACATCGTTGGTTAGTATTTGTAAAGGGATAGGAGAATTATATGCAGGGAGGATGGCTCACCTTCACCATGGAGCCTTGTATTCTTAAGGAAATAGTGGCCGAGGGGCTGCACGGGATGAAGGCAGGAAAAGCATGAATTGCAAGGGTTGTGCTCTTAAAGGAAAATATACTTGAAATTAGGAGTTTTCCAAGCGCAGGCACTAGATCGAAAGGATTTTTGGATCTGCCTCAGGAATGTGTGGACTATATCAGCAACATCTTGAATGGATATGATATTATGTTACCTTCCGTGGTACTCAGAGCGTGGATATATTTCATTAAGAATAAAGATGAGGTCTTCAGTAGGTTCAAAGAGTTTAAGGCTCTCGTAGAGAACCAAACTGGGAAGAAGATCAAGATACTAAGGTCTGATAATGGAGGTGAGTATACCTTGAATGCCTTCAAATATTTTGTGCTTTCGAGGAAGGTATCAAGAAAGAGTTGGCAGTTTTGTACAACCCTCAGCAGAATGGAGTTGTTGAATAGAAAAACAGAGCTATAGTTGGAGCAACTAAGGCCATGCTTCATGATCAAGATCTGCCTTGGTTCCTATGGGAAGAAGCTTGCAATATAGCTATGTATTTGTAGAATAGGAGCCCTCACAAAGTGTTGGGCAAAATTGACTCGAAGAGGCGTCCTTTGGTAAGCAGTTGGGGCACATTCGCATCTTTGGATGCCTTGTGTGTGTCCACATTCTGTTGAGAGAGAGAACCAAGTTGGAACCTACTGCAGAGAAGGGTATCCTTGTTGGGTACAGTGAAACTTCTAAGGCTTATAGAGTTTATATTCCTGCTCTCAGGAAAACAGTGGTTCGCAGAGATGTGAAGTTTGAGGAAGAGAGGGCTCTTCAAAAGTCAAGTAACTTGATGAATGATGAGGAACAATCATCCACAGTTGAGGTAGCACAAATCCCTCAAACTTCAGTAACACAAGCTGGAGAGCAGAACAAGCAGGATGATCAGATAGAGGAACAAATAATTCCTCAGCCTCAGATTCCTATGAGTGAGAAGAGGAGAAATAGGGCGGCTGAGCAGACATTGAGAGAAGCTCAAGAATACGTAGGTGATCCTCAAGATTCAGTCAGACAAAGAAGGACTCCCAGACGTTATTCAGATTATGTTGCTCTTATGAGTGAATTAATTAAAGTAGAGCCTTCCAGCTTTCAGGAGGCATCCAAGCACCAAGTGTGGAAAGATGCCATGGTGGAAGAGTATTCTTCCATCATGAAGAACAGTGTGTGGGAGGTAGTACCAAGACCAAAAGATAAGTCTGTGGTGGGCTCGAGATGGCTGTATAAGATTAAGCATGCTGCAGATGGTAGTGTGGAAAAATTCAAAGCCCGATTTGTGGCTAAGGGGTTTTCACAGAAGGAAGGAGTCGACTATGATGAGACTTTTGCTCCAGTAGCCAGATACTCATCCATAAGAGCTATCATTTCTATAGCAGTACAGATGGGTTGGAGGATTCATCAGATGGATGTAAAGACAGCCTTCCTCAACGGGGTGATTGAGGAAGAGATTTACATAGAGCAACCAGAAGGGTTTGAAGCACATGAGAGGGATTCTCATGTATGCAGGTTGAAAAGAGCACTGTATGGACTCAAGCAGGCTCCTAGGGCATGGTATTCACGTATTGATAGTTACTTGCAGAGTGTGGGCTTCATCAAGAGTGAGGCAGATTCAAACCTATACTATGTTCAGGTGAAGGGTGAACTTCTCATATTGTTGTTATATGTTGATGACCTATTTCTCACAGGGTCAGAGGAGCTCATAGCACATTGCAAGCGGGATCTTGCAGGAGAGTTTGAGATGAAGGACTTGGGGTTGATGCATTACTTTCTGGGATTAGAGTTGTGGCAGAAAGAGGGAGAGATCTTCCTTGGACAAGGGAAGTACTTAATTGATATCTTGAAGCGATTCAGGATGGAAAACTGTAAGCCTATGTCAACGCCACTTGTGACCAATTGGAAGAAGATTGATGCTTCCAGATCAGAGGCAGTGGACCCTACTTTATACAGATAGTTGATAGGCTCTCTTATGTATTTGGTCAACACCAGGCCAGACATTTGTTTTGCAGTGAACTCACTTAGTCAGTTTATGGTGGAACCTAAACGTGTGCACTGGATAGCTGCGAAGCATGTTTTGAGATATCTCCGAGGCACAGTTGATTGTGGGCTGAAGTATGTTCAGTAGGATGGAGTGAAGCTCAAAGGGGTTTCTTGATCTCGCGATTGGGTAAAGCTGATGCTGACTGATTGAAGAAACGCCCCAGAGTGCGATTTGATTTAGGATCGAGGCTTGATCTCATTGCGATACGGCCCGAGGGAAGCAACGGTCCGGTTACTTGCCCCGAGTTACTGCGAGAGGCGAGCTAAGTATGGCTACATGTATGAGGCTATCACAGCCGGAAACTTCTAGGCTGGGCTCTTTGTCGAGAGGAGTTGGATCCCTCTGATCATTCTTTGTGATATGTCGAGTTGCATCAAACTTCGAGAATCAGTGTTTCATGACAAGTCAAAGCGTGAGATCAAGTACCACTTCGCCAGGAGATTGTGTGGAGAAGGGATAAGTGACTCAATTACATTCCTACGGATGAACAGATAGCAGATATCCTGACGAAGGCCTTGATGAAGAGCAAGTTTGAATTCTTCAGGGACAAGTTGGGTGTAGTGCAGAACACTTTCCTCGCTAAGAGGGAGTGTTGATTTTTGTAGCTAGAAAAGTGGGATATAGATTTGCTTTAAAGCAACTCAAGATAAGATTTGCTTTAAATCAATTCGAGTTGGATTTTTAGCAACAGCAGGATTTTTATTCTTTAATAGAATGTTTCCGAGTTTGTGAGGATAAGATAAATCCTAGAGTGATTTTATGTGTAAATAAACCCAAAGAAAGCAAGGAAAGATTCTTTCCTTGCACGCTAAGTAAAGCAGCTAGGCTCTATAAATACAAGATTGCTGTAGCAAACTCATATTGTATTTTCGAAAGAAAAGTTTGCTGTTAGGCTGAATAGAAGATCCAACATTTGCAAGTTTTTCCCCGCATTGGGGTTTCCTGGGTATATCTGTGTTATTGTCTTTTGTGTTTGGCTTTATTTATTTTTGCTTCCATTATTAGTTGTTAATTAACCCGGTTGTATTAGTGTTATAATGAGATTTCCATACGTAGATTTATTTGTGCATTGTCTGTTGTTAGGTTATAGAAATTAACTCAAATTCCTTCACGAAGTTTCTTGGAAGATTTTCAAATGCTCTTTTCCTCAGCCCCTCACATTTGTCTCTCTTTGGTTTCTTCCTCCTCTTACGGCTATTCCTCCTTTTTAATTCAAAATCCACAGAAAAAAATTATTCTCCCCGATTTTCTTGCAGACCAAGTTTTATTTTCGAAAACCCAAAAATCAATCCTCCTCTCAAAAATCTCCCCAAAACCATAATTATTAACTCATAAAAGCAATTTTATTTCCAAAAACAAATATCAGATAAAATATTGTAAATCTCCAATAAAGCATCAAATTCTTTTAGGACCAACAGTTGAGACTATGCATGAACTTGCATGCAAAACCTTCTATATTTTTTAATATTTTAACCGTCCAATAATTACAACATTTCATTTTAATATTATATTTTATCTTATCATGTTTCTCACACTTTTAGTTTATTTTATTTCATTTAATATTATATTGCACAATTTAATTTATTACAAACCATAATCAAAGCAACATTATTAAAACAAATTTAAATCAAAATTTATCAAACATCATGAAAGGGCCAATCATGGAGGGGCACTATAGAATGTCCATGAAGTTTAGCAGGATTTTATGTTTAATTGTAGTTATTAACAATGCAAAATTCCTTGAAGAATAAAGACTAACATATATAATAAGAAACATGTCAACCCACAACAATAGGTTTCTCAACCCATAGCATAAGGATTGCAATTTGATGCAAAGAAGGAGTAAATCTACTGCAACGTGACAACTTTCAGAAGAATATGAAGGCACTCATTTAAGGATCATATCGTGGATCATCAAGCATGAATTTTATGTTTTAATAAGAGAAGCAGGAGAAGTATATTTTAGTATAGAGTCCTTGTTTGATTTATATACTCTTGTTCTAATAGTTATTACTTTCTATTTTGAAACTCAGTCCTCTTCCTATTCTTGAGGAAGAGTTGGCATCTACTTTAAGTTTGTTTTTAGTTCACAAATAATTGGAATCCCTCACAAACCCTATATAGTGTCAAAGCACCCTATCAAGGAGGATATCTAGATCATATATGTGTTATATTGAATAAGATTTTCTTGTTAGATTATGTTCAACAATTTTGTATATGATTGAAATGCAATAAAGAAGAATTACTTTGATAACATGTTTTTCTAAGTGAGTGATTAAAGAGGTTTTGTGGACATAGCAACTCAAGGAAGGGCCGCTTGAGTTACTATTGAACCACTTCAATTTAGATTGATAGATTAAATTATGCATTGTGAGTTTAATTGATAGTTTTTAGTTCTTTTAATTATAAATGATGCATTTAAATTCTGGATTAGAATTTCTATATTGATAGCCTATTCAATAATTTGAAGGTTAATTAGGTTAGGACATACTATAGTATAACATTTATTTGGTTATAGCCATAAGCATTAAGTACCTGTAGCAATTAGGTACTAGTTGTTTATATTCATTTACTCTGTTTTGAGAAATAAAAGTTTATTTTGATTAAAATATTTTAATATATTTGAAATGAAAGAAAATAGGTTCGCCATAATGAAACAAAATGATGAACCTAATTTCACCTCTAATTCCATTCAATATGTGTGCTATAATGTGTAAATGAGAATTAGAAAATTAAATCTAACTAATATAACAATCAAAAAGCAGGTTTTAAGAGGGTCAAATGTTGTGTACCTATTGCAAAAAGTGATTTTTTGGACCTCGTTGAGGACTCATTCACCATATGGAGAATGGGTCTTGGCTAGGGTTCTAGAAAAACTGTTTCTAGGTTCTATTCCTCTCCATCTCCACTCCCAGATTCTAGTCAGGCTCTGTCGGAAAGCCGAAAATAAATCTTGTAGTTCAATTTCCGTGATTTTGCAAGAAAGGTGAAAAATTTGACAACTTTGCAACTTTATCCAATTTTGCTTTCCAATCGATCTTCAACCTAAAACCTGCAATCACACATCAAAGAAGAGAAAAAAAAAAATTGTTAGGGAATAGGGGTTTTCCTTGGTCAAACCCCATTTTGGTAATTAAACCTTATGATGAAACAATGAAACATGAAGGATAAAACAAGAAACATGAAATGATGATACCTTGTTTGAAACCTTAGAGATCAAATCTACAATCTTACATGAAGTGGCCTCAATGAATGTAGATCTTGATCATGAACTTTATATGAAACAATTCCTTTGAATATGCTTGATTTGATCTTGAAATGCTACACCACTACATTAGCTCAACAACATGCATGATACACTAACTCTTTGACATGATGAAATGAATCTTGATTACTGCAATAATCTTCAATAATCTGCCCTTGAATGCCTTAGAAATGCTCTTGAATGCTTCTATAATGCTCTTGTGAAAGTATTCTTATGATAACTTCAATTTGATAATTGAAACTAAGTGAAATAGCCTTGTATTTATACATAACTTAAGATTAATTCTCAAAATTTAAATATCACAAGCTGACATCAAATCTTGGATTTGAAATCATTAAAATATCACCAAAAACATATCCCAAGGGAAGGTCCTAGGTCACTCACCTAGGACACACTTGGAGGAATGTGAATTGTTATGTAAAAATAGGGTACTAGGACCTAGTGAGGACCCATTCACCATGTGGTGAATGCATCCTAGGTCACTAACCTAGTACACACACATTCTAAAATTAAGTGTTGTGTAATGGTATTTATGAATGTTGGGTTTTATCCCTTGAAATTTACAATTAATTAGGCTTGGATTTGAATTAAAGGGGCCAATTAAGGAAAATTAACCTCAATTGATTAATAAAGCCCTAGCTTAATGTGAAAGTGTAAAGATACACTTTACAATACCCTAAATAAGGCACAATTAAGTCCATTTTATTAAAAAGGGTCTTAAACTTAATGTGAATGTGAAAAACACATTACAACACTAAATCAAGGCAACATTAGGTTCATTTCAATATTAATTATTCCCAAATTAAGAGAAAAAGGGATATTATTTTTTCCATTAATACAGTATTTATATATGTTTCATTCGCCTATACTTAATCGATGTAGGATGTTTAGAATCCATGAATGCATATATATTTCCAACACTATCTAAAGTTTGACTCCCTGGTTGATAATTAAATGAAGCCCTCCCTCTTGCATGATGAACTACTTATTTTAGGGATCTTTAAGTCCATTAAGTTGTGTGCATGATCAACACCAAGTTAATTAGGTATTAGAGGAGGCTCAACACTCCTCTCCTATGGTAATGGTGCACAAGAAGGATGAAACTTGGAGGATCTGTCTTGACTATAGAGAGCTCAAAAAGTACACCATAAAAGTTATGTTTACTATTATAGTAATTGATTATTTATAAGATGATCTTAATGGTTTTATTTATTTTATAAATCTTGATCTTCATTATAGATATCATCAAATAAGAATTGGAGAGGAGGATGTACATAAGATAGCTTTTTGAACCCATGAGGGTCACTATGAATTTTTGGTAATGTCTTTTGGTCTCACAAATACATCATCAACATTTCAAAGTTTCGAGTACTCTATCTTCCATCTATTTCTATAAAAAGAATGTTTTGGTATTTGTTTATGACATCATTATATATAGTGAAATTTGGGAAGAAAATATACATGTAAATAAAGTTTTGGAAATTTTGGAGTAACATACATTCTATGTTAAACCATATAAGTATGTGTATAGAGTCAAATAAGTGGAGTACCTAGGTCATATTGTGTCTCATGAGGGAGTAAAAGTGGACCCTCATAATATTGGTTCTATTATAGAGTGGAAGTACTTAGGACCCTCAAGAACCTATGAGTTTCTTATGGATTACAAGTTATCATTGATTAATTATAAACAATTATGGTAGAATAGCATCACCTATCATATATTTTTTGAAGAAGGATTCCTTCTTGTGGGTAAGATAACTACAAGGGAATTTGAGTAGCTAAATAAAACTATGTACTCGACTCCAATCCTGGCTGCCCTATATTTTTCTAAAACATTCATTATAGAATGTGATCCTTCAAGTGATGGCATAGGAGCAATGCTCATGCAAGAGGGAAGACCCATAGCATTTGAGAGTCATCAACTTAAAGGTAAAAATTTGTTAAAACTAGTTTATGAGAAAGAAATTTTGGCTATCTTGCATGCATTCAAATAATGGAGACTTTATCTAATGGGAAGACACTTTAAGGTAAATTTTAAAATAAATATTCAAACAGCTCCCTTCGGGTTTCTTTTGTATTATATGTGCGCTGGCCTATGCATCGCTGAGTTTATTCGGCTTTCCATCAAATTTTGATCTGCCACTTTGCACATCTCCTCTTCGCAACTTCGGGCAACGGCTTCCCTTTCGGGACCTGAGGAGCTGCGTTGGGCGTACATGTGTCACGCTTGCGGAGGATTTTATTTCTTATTTTCTTAAAGGTCTCTTCAGGTTGCGAAAGGTTTCTGTGGGCCCATCATTTCTAAAGATTGGCAGTGGGTCCTACATCTTACTTCGTGGCTGCAGATCACAAAGTTTTCATGAGCAGATGAAATAAACAACCACGGGCTACGAATTGCTTCCGCTAGGCTTCTTTTTATTTTCTAAAGGTGTTGGTGGGCCCACCTTCTGCTGGGAATTTGGCGAAACGCGCCATCTTTCCGCGGTAAGGAGGCGACCCGGTAGCAGGGCAATGAAATCTTTCACACATCGCGCACGCTTCGGTTGATGCGGCTTTCTCTCCCGCTGCTGTATGATCGGCCCGCCGGACCGCATTATTTGCATCTTCGCGAAATCTCTCGGCTGACAATGGGAGAAAGTTTCGGCCGAACAGCGAAAGGCGCCCGCGTGCGCACAGCTAATGCTGCGGAAGCCCGGACCCGATAGAGCTAGCTAAGGGGAGATGATGCTGTGGGTAAAGCTCATTGCGTCGTTCGCGGTGGATGACACTTATTCGCCTGGTAGGTGGGACCACTTGCGCCATCATTACGAGTTCTTTTTGCACCTGGATGACCGGGTGCTATGTTTTGGCTCGATGTCATTGTAATGGCCTTGAGAATCTTCTGATTCAGACATCATTGCAGGGGATTGTGGGATCTTTTTTGTTACGGTTCTCCAAAGGGGTGGGAGTTTTCTTTGCCTGCTATATATACTCTCTCGGTCGATGAGAGAAAGGTCCAAAAAATTTTAGAGAAAACACACTGGTAGCAAGAGACATCAGGCCTCTTTTACTATTTTATTTGCAAGAAACTTTCAGACTGTGCCAATTGTTCGGCCTTTCTGTTTTTCATGTTTTGATTAAACTGTAAACTATGCTCTATACTGTCCTAAGCATTTCATTTGAAGGGACTTCTATATGTTGAATACAACTTGTTTACCTAAATCATGTCTAATGACTCTTCTTAGCAGTAAGGATGTATGCAATACTATTTTATGTCAATAAATAAATTGTTTATGCTATAGCTTTAAATCTCTGACGTTTTGGAACACGACAAGCACTAATGGGCCCTAAATCTATGATTTATCATGTCCTATCGACAAATTTTGGCATCACCTTAGATTAGATTTTGCTTCATTAGATTTGTTTCCTTTTCCCTTTCCAAAACCCATTATAGAAGAAGTCGGCTTCTTTAAAATTCGGAGGTCACTCAGTTCGGCGCAAAAGGTCCCCCTTGAACTGAGTTTCCCATAAGGCACTGTTACCTCGTCAATTTTTGGCGTCAACAGTTTGTACCTTTTTTTGGCACGCCCGGTGGGACCCGAACTAATGAAATTGCTTTATAAAGGGGTGTATGAGCCATTGGCTTGTAACTAGATCCCAAACCGAAAGTAACCCAGGTTTACTAGTACCTCTACTAGGGACAGTCCAGGTCGCAAATCAGCTGATAACCGTCCCATTCCCACCACCTTTTCCTCTCACCATGTTGCGGTGTGACGAGAAGCGCATAGCATGGAATCAACGGAAGTCCACAGTAGCCTGTGGCGCCCGGTGCCCAGAGCTATCGATTCAATACGAAGCTATTCCCCAAATTTCGCAGACAACACAAGACACCCGATGGGAACATTTGCGGGATTTGGCGTGTTTGTCTGCGGTACCGCAGTATTATAAGCCCTTGAGAATGTAGCTGAGGCTCTCCTGTACGCGTCAGCTAAAGGCAAGGCTGGATTCCATTTTTGAGCGGCTCTATTCAATTCCGCACCTGGGAATGGGCTCAGAGATCCATTTTATGAAAGGTTCTCGAAGCGAGTCGTTCTTCATTATATTATCAGCTATCCATCATAAAATGAGCCCCCCAGGAGGCTTTGATGGACTTCAATGCCCAATTTCACGCAAATTGGCAAAGAATCCCTGTTACTATCCACCCGACTCCTGAGTTGGCATTTATATTTTATCTGAAGTCCATCAATCCCAACATTTATGTGATGATGTGAAGTCTTTGGGAGAACCCACTCTACTAGATTAGCATGCTGCATATCCAAAGTGAGAATCATGCGATGAAGTGCGAGAAAATTGCCTCCTCGACCTATTATGTCGATATTTTTTGAAATATCAACCTCTGCACAAGAGGCCGCATCAACTAGTGCGCCAGCAACTACCCAATCAATGTACTCATATGCGGCCGCTCCTGAAAATTCGGCTTCTACATCGGGTTCTTCCAATGATGAAATAAGCGACCTCAAGGAGATGTTGTGAACTATGGCAAATGACATAACAACTCTCAAGCGGAACCAAGCAACGCCCCTGCGACCTGCCTATCAAAACTATCAAGGCGGGTGATCTATTTATCAGCAAAATCAATATCAGAGTGCGCCTCGCGCACTAATCCACCAGTATCCGACCAGACGGATAGTCCGGTGCCTCACATGGCCAGCTGGTGCATCCGCAGCTCGAGTATTAGAGAGTGGCCAGAGTAGGACAAAACAATCTTATTGATGACATGCAATCCATGGGGTGTTATTTCCACCTTGATGCGCGCCCTGAAATTGTCCGGCGTGGCGGCACAGCGAGAAGGTAGCGACGCTGTATGATCAGAATTACTGTGAGAAAATAGAGGATGCCCATATGCTCGCTGATGGAGAGTCGCGGTTCTTCTGCGCAAAGTACAAGGAATCGCCAGAAGCGAAGTCGATATTGCTCCCTGTCAAAATAAAACCTTCTCCTAGATGGAGGACAAAGGCGATTAATTTTGCGGTAACACATTCATAGCCCGAGGAAATATATGCGAATACGGCGGCTACAACACCCAGCTCAAAGAGGAGATTCAGGTGAGAGCCCGTTGTTTCATACGGATAGCCCACAATGTAAAGCGTCAATACGTCAAATTCACGGCATACAT
Source organism: Sequoia sempervirens (assembly GCA_007258455.2). Classification (NCBI taxonomy): domain Eukaryota; kingdom Viridiplantae; phylum Streptophyta; class Pinopsida; order Cupressales; family Cupressaceae; genus Sequoia; species Sequoia sempervirens. The sequence goes on from VDFB02058242.1 coordinate 230,421,253, forward strand.
CAGCAGGTCGCTACCTTCTCAGCACGAGGAAATTATTATAGCGGGGCAAAAGGCCGAAATCACAAGGTTTGCCACTTCTGATATGGTGGAGCAATTGAAGAAACCATCATAAGCGTGTCTTTATAGGACATTCTAGCTATCCTCGAATAGAAGACTATATTACAGAAGGCGCATCAGCAAGAAATCAACTCAACACCAACATAGTCATCTGCCAGTACAGATGTGGTTTATCAAATGCCACCAGCTAAGGTTCTTACAGACCAAGCGAAGGAATCCCATGTTGAAGACAGAAGTAGGTCAAAACCTCAGCCCTTCTTCTTAACTCTCATTATAGGAAAGAAACTATTACATAACGCTATGATTGATTCTGGTGCTAGTACAATTGTTATGCCAAAACTGATAGTCGAAGCTTTGAGACTCAACTACAAACCTATGAAAAAGGGGGTGATGCAGCTCGACGAAAATAAAGTTGATACTGCAGGTGTCATCAAAGTGCTTCCTTTAACTCTATTTTCCTACCCCAGTATCACGGTCCCTCAAGATACGGTGATCATAGATGTCCCTCCTATGTTTGGTCTCTGTCTATCCTGAGAATTTACTTCAAAGGTGGGCGGATATTTGTCTTTAGATTGGTCACATCTGATACTTAGGACCAAGCATGGGGCAAAAATGAAGATAGAATCAGAGGCTCTACATTCTGAACATGTGGCAGATGAGGCCCTGATCAACTTTGAAGCCGCGCATACCTCTATCACCAAGGAGGAAATGTATAGCGTTGAAATGCTAGAGGAAGAAAAGGTGAATGGAGATCGAAATGATAAGGAAGATGCTCTGTTGAGCGAACACATAAACAATGACCCTTTCAGAAATTTTCATGCTACAGGATTAGGCACATATGTGATTTATGACAAAGACCAAGTGCTTCTGAGGGTCGCCAAAGAATCTAACGATAACCAAGCAAATGAGCTATGGACATTGTATTTCGACGGAGCAAGAAGCAAGGTAGGTGTTGGAGCAGGGGTATGTCTAATATCCCCACAAAATGAAAAGTTGTTGAGATCTTTCCACTTTCAATTCGCCTGTTCAAACAATGAGGCTGAATATGAAGGGTTAGTCCAAGGCCTAAGCCTAGTAGAATGGATGGGTATTAAGCAATTGATGGTGTTCAGAGATTCTGAACTAGTAGTTAATCAGGTCCGAGGAATTTCTGCAGCAAAGAATGTTTGCATGAGATCCTATCGGCATTGAATTTGGGACCTGATTGAGGGTTTCAAAGCTTTCAATATTCGGACCATTCCCCGAATCTAGAATGGCGATGCAGATTGTATGGCGGTGATTGGTGCTTAGTTTGATCCTATCTCCGACTTGCTTCAAAACGAATATTCAGTATGGATGCTTGTCCGACTAGCGATCCCCGATAATGATCAGAGTTGGCAAGTCTTTGAAAGCGATGAACACATCGCTTCATTTATCCAACACTCGGGAGAATTTACTGATCAGCTTCAACCAAAGATCGCCAAAGCCTATGAAGGACAGATTATGTAGCTCAAATCAAATAAACTTCTAAAAGGCTTGGTTACTCTCGAAAACTTTTTTGATTGTAATGATGCCCGAAATGATAAGCAAAAATTCATGGTGGACAAAAGTGATTATGAGGACCTTTGGGTCTCTGATGGTAGGAATCTCCGAGTCGGGAGAGATGTCCCGCATCGAGATAAAGAAAGGCTTATCAGTTTCTGCGAAAAATATGGAGTAGTGGCTTGGTCCTATGATGATCTGGAAGGTTACGATCCTAGTGTCATTCAGCACACTATTGAGCTAGCAGAAGGTGTGAAACTAATCTAACAGAAACAGAGGCCATTCAACCCTAAAGTTGAGGCCCTAATGGCACAAGAGCTAACCAAGCTCATTGATTCACGTATTGTCTTCCCAATCAAACATAGTACTTGGGTATCAAATCTAGTACCAGTCCGAAAGAAGAATGGTGATATCTGCTTATGTGTGGACTTCGAGACACGAGCGAGCATCTACGGAAGGATCGTATCACGCATTGCCTTCTATAGAGTCAATCCACCACAGTACTCCTTTGAGTCCGAAATGTTCACCAAAGCTGCTGGATGGCTACTCGGCAATAACCCGATTCGAGGAGTCAAAGAGATCAACAAAGATTTAAGAAGTTCACGCTAGTGGGGAACATTTTCATATACAAAGTAATGTTTTGGTTTATCAATGTAGGAACTTTATCCAATGTAGGGGCAACTTTCCAGCGGGCTATGGACTTCGCATTCAGCGGACTGATCAATAAGTTTATTCTAATCTATTTGGATGACCTTACTGTGTTCTCTAAATTTAAGGATGATCATTTTGATCATTTGGAATTAGTTTTTCAAAAGTGCCAAGAATTCAGGGTTTCCCTGAATCCAAAAAAATGTGTATTCGAAGTGCCACAGAGTAAGCTATTCGGACATGTTGTGTCTAAAGAAGGTATTTCAATTGACCCTGAATGAGTAAAGGCTATCAAAGAGCTCCCCCTTCCAGTAAATAAGAAGGGTGTCCAGTCTTTTTTGGGCAAAGTAAATTTCATCAGCAAATTTATTTCTGATTTCGCGGGAATGATTAGGCCAATCACCCTAATGCTGAAAAAATATCAAGCTTTCAAGTGGACAACGGAAGCCCGGGAAGCTTTTGAACAGGTCAAGGAAGCGATCTCTACAGCCCCGATGCTAGTTAATCCAGATCAATGCAAAGATTTTATAATGTATGACTTTAGTAGCAAGTCCAGTATTGCTACCATTCTAACTCAAAAGGATAGTGAAGGAAAAGGAGAACATCCAGTGGCATTCTATTCCCGAACCCTAAAAGAATATGAGGCAAATTATAACTTCGTCAAAAGACAGGCCTTCGCAATAGTAAAGGGACTTAAAAAATTCCACCATCTAATTTCCTGCAACAAAGTTCTAGTATATGTCGCACATTCTAGTGTGCGTGAATACATCATGGAAGGAGAGATCACAGAAAAAAGGGCTAATTGGATCACCAAGATCCTGGAATATGACATCGAGGTTAGGCCTACTAAGACTATTAAAGGCAGAGGACTATGTGAGTATATGGCACAAAATGAGGAGGAACAGCCAGAGCTCGTCTTGATAAATGGGCCGAGATCGGAAGACGATTGGCTGACTTATAGAACGAACTTCATGCAAGCCGGAAGGTATCTGCCAGGCCTCTCATCCCAAAAAAGAAGGTATTACCAGCTTCAGAATCACGGGTATATGTTGATAGAAGGAGTCCTTTTCAAAAAAAAATTCAATGGTGTGCTCCTACGATGCGTTACTTCATAGGAGGCGCAGAGAATCCTCGACGCATTCCACAATAGGGACGAAGGTGGACATTTCTTTGTCAAAACTACTGCCATCAAGGTCATGCGAGCTGGCTATTGCTGGCCTACACTTTTCAGTGACTCCCACTCTCTGGTGAGGCCTTGTAAAAAATGCCAGTTCTTCTCTAATAGAAGGAGGAATTCAGCAATGCCCCTCAGACCTATAGTGGCAGACGAACCGTTTGCGCAATGGGGCCTGGACTTCATCGGAATGATCAACCCAGTTTCTAGTGTTGGACATAAGTGGATTCTAACCACTACGGACTACTTCACAAGGTGGACGGAAGTTGTTCCCCTTAAGGGTGCAACAGAAACAAAGATTGTAGATTTCCTCGAAGCACTCGTGACAAGGTTCGGCCCTCCGAAAATAATCATTTCGGACAACGCCAGAGCATTTTTAGGTACAAAGGTATGTCACTTTGCATTAAATAATGGCATATTTCTTAAAACATCATCAAACTATTATCCGCAAGGAAATGGTCTAGCCGAGTCGACAAACAAAAGCTTAGTCCGACTCCTTAAAAAGGTTGGCTCAGAGCACCAGAGGGAATGGCATAAAAATCTCCAAAAAGCGTTCTAGGTGAACCGCATAACTCCTAAGCAAGTCCTTAAGACTTCGCCTTATGAGCTGGTATATGGAAAAGAGGCGCTATTACCCATCTCCATGGAGATTCTGGCAATATAATTGTTGAAAGCTCTTGAAATAGAACAAAATGGAGCCATGGAGGTTTGGCTCGCCGAACTGTTGGAAGTACAAGAAAAAAAGGGAAAATTCCCTAATGGAAATGACAAGCCGTCAACATGTGGTCAAATGATGGTTTGACAAGAAGGCTTCCGACCAGGGTCTAAAAAGTGGAGATTTAGTGCTAAAGTATGACAGCAGGGCTGCAAAGCCAGGTCAACACGGTAAATTTGATAGCCTATGGAAGGGACCATTTAAAATCATCCAGTGCAAACAACACAATGCTTTTGAGCTAGAAAATATGGAGTAGGAACCGTTAGGAATCCCGGTCAATGGGATTCATCTAAAGTTGTTTCATTAGGCATTAAGCTCTACTTTGTACATATGTAAATAACGCTTTTATTTTCTTTCCCATTGTTTGGCCATTTCTTTTTCCTAAAATCAGTTGTCATTCTGCAAATTAACTCATTATCAGTGGCGGTGGAAACACCAGAGTTGCTTTACACAAAATACACTCATATACGGAGAAATAGCATACAAGCGTGTAAACCCAGAAAATTTTAAACACAGAAGCAAAAAGAGCATAGATTTTCCTTAAAATAGGAGATATATATTGATATATATGTTTTTTGGTTACAAAATGGCTGGGAAGCCGATTATCAAAATGTACAAGTATCAAGGTATATTATATACGATAGCCTTTTATCAGGCTTATCTAAAGCAGGAGAGTTACATTTTGAACAAGCAGGCAAAGGGGTTTTCTATCTGAAGGCATGACTGGCAGCAATCAACACATTCACTACAGCGTCCACTTCCTCGTCGTCCACGAGCTCCTCAGCGGCACTGGTAGAATCATTTGGCACAACCACTAGTGGCGATGGAAACACTAAGTTCTTGAAGTTAGTATACCAGTCTACGTCGTAGAAAGGTATCACGTTGTAACTCTGAAACAGGAAGTGTATAGCCTGGGTAACCCTCTGCTAGTGCTGGTCATGGGTCTGCAAATGGAATCCGCTGAGAAATGGCAGCCAAACGATGACAGCTTCTTCCTCAATAAAGTGACGTAGGTCGCTGGCTGTTGGCAGGCCTATCCCATATGCGGCATGTGCAACGACCTCACCGATCCCATTCAAGTACTTCTTCGGGAAGATTTATTTAACCAGCTTCAAGATAAGTGATCAGGGAATGCAAATGTCCAACATGGACGCTACAAAGTGAGAGCACACGTCGGTATTCACCCTATACTTATCCTCGTATTCTATGCAATCCTTGCCCAGGACCCACTTAATGGCTACCAAAACCAGAGAGTGCTTGTTCTTCATCATCCTTTTCAGTCTCTTAGTGGAAATCTCACCTAAGAACATCGTCTATGACTTATACGAGGTTAGACGAATTGGGGTATCCATTGTTCTGACAATGTCCCTAGTCTTCTAAGATAATGTCAAATTCGTTCACCACCTAACCTATGAAAGGACTTGCTTAGCACTCTGCTACTGACTTATCACCTCTTAAATGCTAAGTATGTTTTGCTCACTATTTATTGGCCTATTTATAGAAAGATTGACAAGGCACATGTTGATCCGCCTCCAAGAAACGTGATGTTATGCTAGCTGCTATCTTGAAAGATGAGCTTGTGTTTGTTCATGTTTTTGGGCCAGTTGCATCCGTGATAGCATGGCTCGATGTGTGCTTAATTAAATGAAACTGATTAATTAGTTTTAAAAAGGCGGCGCTTGTTGGTGGGAGGATGAATGGTCGTAGACTATTGTGTCATCTCAAGCGCGTCCTAGGGCCCAAGGCGATACTCATATCCTTTCAGGCGGTGATCGTTTGTTTGGCGTAATCATTCTGGTCGACATATTAATTATCAGTGCATGCTAACGCAGGGTTGGCAAGCTAGTTGCAGGCTCAAGTTCCAAGGAGATTAGGGCATATCACACGATCGCCCAAATGTAATAATGAAATCCAGCCACTTCATAATAACAATCAGTTCATCTTGCACGAGTTGCAAGATTAACGGTACATGCCGAATTAGATGCAAAAGGCTTGTTTTTGCCTACCACCTTGGGAAGTTGCTATTATTGCATGAAAAAGCTTAATCTTTCAAAGTCTTTTTACAAACGCAAGGAGAAGTGCAGAGTTGTTTTTTGTTTGTTTATCCGAAGCAGGCATAGTCACAGGCCAGGAGTTTACAAAACCAGAGAAGGAAAAATATCAGAATCTTCAGCTCAGCTAATGCAGGAAGAAATTAGCCAAGAACTATTCACGGCTATTCATTCCTTAGTTGAGGTATATATCTACGAGGATGTAGCATACGCCACGCCTGGTATACCTAGCAAGACGAGAAGAGCCCACACAGAGGAGCTGGATAAACCCAAAGAATAGAGTAACCAGAAAAATGTTGAGGAAAAATGGAACAATATCTATGACCCAAAACTTGCGAGGAACCCTAAATCCCTTAGAGAGGCAGCTTGTGCTAGGTTATCAGCACCACAGGCGGACCAATCCATGGCAAGTAGAGTCTAATATAGTGGTCTCCCATAATACATGGTCCAATTGGTGCACTATTGCCCAGAAGTGGTTGATGCTGCTATTCAGTGCTATAATCCAAATACCCACTACATTGAAGGCCACAATTTAAGGGTTCATATCAGCCTAGAAGCCATCTGGCACATGTTATGTATCCCGGATCTGAATAAAAATAAGGAGACTATCGACCCTTTTCGCCCAAGCAAGGGAGAGAAAATATGGAGGAAGATAAAAATTGGCTCAGATTTCTTATTAGAAGAGACTAATAAGAAAGGTATCCCAGGCGTTAAAGCGCCAAGTATCTCATTATCGTGTGGCTCATTCTGCAATAATCTCCAGGACGCCATGTCCATGCTGGCATTTGTTTGCGGTCGAGACTCTGATGAGAAGATAGAAAGCTTTCAGCTGGGACCGGCAATACAATTTCGCAAGCAGCATGACCTCTTCTGGTATGATTTTGCTGAGTTCATGGTTGAATAAATGAAACAACAAATTGAGAATTATTAGGTGGAGAAGAAGTTTAGGTTTCTTTCCTACCTGGTCCACATGTTTCTACACCAAAATCCAGATTTTTTTGCCCGTTTTTTTCCGCTATCAATTTTTGATGAGCAGAATAAAAGAAAGCCGGTGTCTACATGGACACCTTTCCTTTCCACATCATATGACTATTATGCATTTGTGGACTATTGCATAGCCTCGGTTTTGAATGATTTAATTGGAGAGGGTGATATTATCTGGCTCACCAAAGAGCAGACCGGATTTATGCAGAGCTACACCCCTACTTGTGACTTGTTCTTAGGCAGGGATTTTACAATCCTCTGAATGCGGGGCTTTACTGACAAACCTTTCCTGCTCCCGGCTTGCATCACAGATAGAGTGCTCACACTGAAAAAATTTCGGCAGGTATGTATCATTGATTTCACTTTCTATAACAGTGGAAGGGTCAAGAGGAAGGGATTCTTCACTTGTCTGAAGAGTTTCAAGTCGGTAACTCTGATTAAAAAATAATCGCACAAGTTGTTGGAAGAAAAGCTGGCACATCTAGGGTTGGTACTAGTAAACGATAAGTGGGAGTACAACCCTTTCAACGACTTGTCAGAGCCACATATGAAAGTTACCCATGTTTCTCGACCATACTGGGAGAAGCGGCTTAACTCGCACATGGATAGAGATGAGGATTTTGTAGAATTAGTGCAAATCCCTACGCCGGACACTAGAGGCCCATGACACAAGTTCTACTTTCCTGTGGTCATGGCCAACGATAATGTTCCCATGGAGTGCAGCATGTATAACAAGTTGAAAAAGGGTGAGGAATGGAGTGATGAAAAAATAAAAGTTTTCTGGAAATATCGCCAGGAAGTAGCACAATTGGATGCTCCCTACAATCAGCTAAAGGACGACCAGGAATTTGATAGATGGTGGAAAGAAGGTCACCCCAGCCCGAGCTCTAGTATTGATAGGAGCGAAGAGGGGGAGGAATCCAAGGAGCATGAAGAAGAAACGGCAGCATCATCCTCTTCAGCACAAGGGGGCAAGGTCTCCGGGCATGCTGCCTATGTGGCCACGAATGTACGTTTTAATATATCAAGAGGCTCGCATACACTCACTTGGGCCACTAAACCAGCTAGGCTAACGCCTCAGCAGATGTGTTCAGCTACCAAAGTTAGTGTGTGTCCGCCTGCAAAAAGGTAGCATACGGAAAGTATTATCGGAGGGGTTTTGCAAGAACCCGCCGGAGGAGAAACACCCGCTGCTAGCCAAATACCAGAGTTTGCGGGTGAGCCACTGATGATCCTGGGGCCACCGCTGACCAGTCAATAAGTACATTTCGCTCCTTCTTCTCTTGCATCTCATTCCTTCGCATCCGCCCCTGCTTCACTAGCAACTCCTGCCATAAGTCTGAGCCCTCTACCTTCTGCTTTCGGTCCAACTTATTTGATTGGATTCGCTTAGTTTTCGCAGGCCCACCCACTTCTAATTACTCCTCTGAGTGTGCTCACACCTACTGCTGCCGCTCAAACTTTACTTGCCTCGCTTTCAGAAAATATTTTCCCTGTCGACGCCCATTCTTTTTCCGCTATGCTTACAGATCCCCTTCCATTGCAACAAGTTGACACCCCATTAGTGACTCCCCTTTCCTGGCCAATGAGCCTTACGGCTGAATCCCCGATAAAGCTGCTACCAATGCCTAGCTCTGCTGATAGTTCTCAAGCCAAACTATGGAACGTGCCGCGCTTCTCTCCACAAATAGTCACTCTCTAGAAGAAGCAAATGCATGTGCCTATAAAAGTTACCTATCCCTATGCCCTGCCCTCTGGTGTTCCTTTTGCAGGTGGGCTAGTTTCATCACCAGTCGAATTCATAGCACAGATAGATTATGGAAAAGAGGCACGCGCGAATAGAATGAGACAATGCAAGGCAAAGGATGATAATGCTCCCGTTGAGCCAAGAGTACAAGCTTCGTATGATGAGGCCCGACAAGAATTAAAATTTGCAACCATGTACCCGAGGATAAACAAGCCTCAGGGAGAAATGCAACCTGAAGACTATGAGATATATGTTGTCGGACTTGACATGAAAGTAGCCCAACCACAAGATAAGGTCAAAATCATGGAGGAAACGCAACGGATGGTCACTTCCAACTTCCTCAAAACTAGTCGCCAGTTAAAAAAGAAGGATAAGCAGCTCAAGGCAGCCAAGGAAAGGGTGAGTTTTCTGGAAACAAAGGAGAAATCCTTGGAGGCAGATATCGCCCAAATGACTGAAAGGGTGCTGACAGCAAAGAATGAGAGGAACAGACTTCAGGAAAAAATTGTGATGACCCAGATTGCTGATCCAGGCTTAATAAAAGAACTACATAACCTTAACCAAGCAGCGCGACAGAGCCTACAGTCAAAGGAGGAGGAGCTTGAACGCGTCCGCCTTGAGCATAGTCAAGGGATGGCACAAAAGGGTGCGAAGTTGGAACGCTTACAAGAGTAGTTAGTATGAGCAAAGAGTACAAGGAAATGAGGCAGAATTTGAAGGCCTGAAGGCTAAATTGGAGGAAGAGCTCCGAGAGACAAAGGCTTCTCTGGAAGAACAATCAGCGAACCACTCCCGAGCTGAACAAAATTGGAATAAAGAAATGAGCAACTATGTGGAGCAGCTGGCGTCCGAGAAAATGAAGAATGCAGAATTAACCGAGGCCCTTATTTCAAGAGACGCGGAGATTTCTTTGCTTAAAGCCTCTGTTGCCTGCCCCTACCCAACCTGATGTCATTCTGCTGGTTAGGAAATTATACATTTCTCACTGGGAGAAAGTCAAGACCTTTTACCTAACACTGCAACCTACCCTCCGATTTATTGACAAGGCATCAAGGCTCAATCAAGAGGCAAGCAATACAATTAAGCAGTTCCCACGTTTCATCCTGGAGAGGGTTCCCGAGGTGAGGGACTTGCTCAACAAGCTATACTCCATCTTAGACAAAATCCTTGCCGGGGCAGGTATCGAAGATCGGGACGCTGTTGCTCAAACAGCAAATAAATTTATTCATTGTCACTACGCTTTCCAGCGCACTAAGGCAGTCGCAGCTTTTCTAAGCAGGGCACTTGATGGCATACGGGGAAGTTTCTCCAAGTTAAGCAAGCTGGGGCTGCCATCCTCGTTCCTCAAGGATGGATCCATTGCCACGACTACACAGATTGCTGAGATTATTGAGCAGAGGAAAAATGACCCAGAGGCTTTTAGGGAGTTGAGCAGCTCCCCAATGGTAGTCAACATTGGGGCGATCATTCATCCACTCTCGCAGCTGCTTTTCCATATCCAAGCAGGCACCGGCCTACCTGAGGTGCTGCCTCACAAGGAAGCTATTGATCTACGCGAAGCACAAGAAAATTTATGCAGCATGGCAAAGCCATCCGAAAGTGAATGGTCGCCCTTGCAGGCTGCTCTTTCCAAACTCTGACCCCATTAGCCCTATGGATAAAGCTCTGGTCTGCAGAACCAGAGAGATTTTTTAGGTTCTTCATTCCTTATCTGAAACACCCCTGGTAGTCACCAAAAGCTGTTAAAATAAATATTCAAACAGCTCCTTTCAGGTTTCGTTTGTGTTGTGTGTGCACCAGCCTGTGCATCGCCGAGTTTATTCGGCTTTCCATCAAATTTTGATCTACCACTTTGTGCATCTCCTCTTTGCAACTTCGGGCAATGGCTTCCTTTTGGGTCCTGAGGAGTTGCGCTGGGCATCCACGTGTCATGCTTGCGAAGGATTTTATTTCTTATTTTCTTAAAGGTCTCTTCGGGTTGCGAAAGGTTTCTACAGGCCCATCATTTCTAAAGATTGGCAGTGGGTCCTACATCTTACTTCATGGCTGCAGATCGCAAAGTTTTCATGAGTAGATGAAATAAACAACCACAGGATGCGAATTGCTTCCGTTGGGCTTCTTTTTATTTTCTAAAGGTGTTGGCGGGCCCCACCTTCTGCTAGGTGGCAACCCTTCACATATCTTTCATGCAGTAAGGAGACGACCAGCCGCGGGCAGCGAAATGCTGCCACGCGTCTTTCACACCTAGTTGATGCAGCTTTCTCTCCACTGCGATAATGATCTCGGCCCATGAGACACGTGTTGCATCTTCGCAATCTCTCAACAGCAATGGGAGAAAGTTTCAAACGAGCAACGAAAGACTGCCACGTGCCTTACGACTAATGTGCAAAGCGGACGATAGGTTGGCTGAGGGAGATGATGCTATTGGGTGCTGCTCATCATGGTCGTTTGCAGCGGTGGATGACACTTGTCGCCTCGAGCTGGCTGGGACCACTGCCATCATTACAAGGGATGCACCTGCACCTGGATGACCGGGTGCTGTGTTTTGGCTCGATGTCATTGTAACGGCCTTGGGAATCTTTTGATTTAGGCATCATTGCAGGGGATTGTGGGATCTTTTCTGTTACGGTTCTCCAAAGCGGTGGGAGTTTTCTTTGCCTGCTATATATACTCTCTCGGTTGATGAGAGAAGGGTCCAAAAAATTTTAGAGAAAACACACTAGTTTTAGCAAGAGACATCAAGCCTCTTGTACTATTTTATTTGCAAGAAACTTTCAGACTGTGCCAACTGTTCGGCCTTTCTATTTTTCATGTTTTGATTAAACTGTAAATTGTGCTCTATACTGTCTTAAGCATTTTATTTGAAGGGACTTCTATATGTTGAATACAACTTGCTTACCTAAATCATGTCTAATGACTCTTCTTAGCAGTAAGGATGTATGCAATACTATTTTATGTCAATAAATGGATTGTTTATGCTATAGCTTTAAATCTCTGACATTTTGGAACACGATAACACCATTCAGGCCCCTAAATCTATGATTTATCGTGCCTATCAGCAAATTTTGGCGCATCGCCTTAGATTAGATTTTGCTTCATTAGATCTGTTTCCTTTTCCCTTTCCAAAACCCATTATAGAAGAAGCCGACTTCTTTAAAATCCGGAGGTCACTCAGTTCGGCCTAAAGGGTCCCCTTTGAACTGAGTTTCCCATAAGGCACTGTTACTTCGTCAATTTTTGGCGTCAACAGTACCATTATCTTTCATTTCAATGATATTTTCCCATGCACTTATATCATTATGTTCTCCATTGCACAAACTTCCACTGTGAAAATTTCTCTTTATATGTGATTAATACTACAAAATATGGGAGGGTTTTGCTGGTTTTTATTTCGTCTATAGTCCTCCATGCATTTGTATTCTTTTATTCTTCATTGTACAAAGTTTTACTCTACATTTTTCTTTTAATATTTTCTTGCTATTGTGAAATATGAAAAGGGGTTACTCATGAGTTGAAGGAATATATTTTGAAGAGACATTTTATCTGATGGCTAGAATGGAAGCTATTAGGATTTTTTTAGCTTTTGCAACACATAAGGATTTCAAAGTTTATCAGATGAATATGAAGTCTACTTTCTTGAATGGAGAGTTGGAAGAAGAAGTCTACATGGAACAACCAAAAGGATTTTAGTTATCAGATAAACACAATATGGTTTGTAGTTTGAAGAAGGATTTATATAGATTGAAGCAAGCTCCCAGAGCTTGCTATGCAAGGTTGGATAAGTATTTGATACAACAAGGAATCAATAAAGGTACTATAGATAGTAATCTTTACTTTAAGGTTGAAAAAGATCAAATCTTGATTGTAGTTGTGTATGTTGATGACATAATTTTTGAAGGCAATGAAGCTATGTGTAAGAAGTTTGAAGAAGAGATGCAAAAAGAGTTTGAGATGTCTATTTTGGGGGAGATGAATTTCTTCCTAGGATTGTAAATCAATCAAACAAATAAAGGTATATTTATTTCACAATCAAAGTATGTCAAAGAGATGTTGAAGAAGTTTGGAATGGAAGAATCCAAACTAATATGTACTCCTATGGTTACTAGTTACAAATTGAGCAAGGATGATGAATCCCCTAAGGTTCATCTGAGCAAGTATAGATCTATGATTGGTGGATTGCTATATCTAACTACTACTAGACCAGATATCATGAGTGATTGTCACCCTGTATTGTTGTTAATAATTTACTTTTACCTTCACAGGTAAATAGGATGGTAAATACAATCATGATTTTGATATGTTCATAAAATAAATGGAATACTAAAATATGTATTTAGGTATTATTACCTTGGAAGAGTAATTATGTTTATGTTGATGATGAACATGTGTTTCTGTATGAATATGCTAAAGTTTTATGATGCATATGGATTTATTATGAGCGTCTAACTTCCATTGCAAATATGTTGAGCTGGTTGTAGGCATAGGTTCAATCCCCTGAAAGGGAGGGGAAGTATCACTCAGGAGAAGTGATTTGTCAAATAACATTTATGAAACCTATCTGAGCTTATTCACACACTCACAATGGAATGGTTGAGTCTAGTCATAGTATTGGAAATTGGTAAGCCATCCTTAGTAAGATGTGTTTGCATTAGTAAGGGTCTTGATTATTATTGAGTGCATTCTTGGATTATATTTATATGTTTGGAGCTCATTCTTCCCTATATTACTATGTTTGTATTAATGAGGTGAACATGCGTGGAATGTATGTGTATATATGTATTAATACATCACACATATATCTCATGTCTATAAGATAGTCAATGTGTATGTGCTTGATTGTGCATACATATATAAGATATATACATATGTATACATGTATTGATACATATGTATGAGTGACAAATGGAAATATCCATACGTATATATCAATATATGTATACATACGTATACATGTACATAGAGGAATATATATATATATATATATATATATATATATATATATATATATGTTTATTATGTGATTGTTAACTTGGTTGTATTCATTTGTATGTAGAATGTATATATATACTTGGTTGACATTGAATATATATATATATACACACACACACATACGTGCATATATATATAAGACATAGCATTGAGGCTATTCATAGACTTGTATATATGTGCACATGTATACATATAAATATATATATTTATATATATATATGTGATAAATGAAGACCAATTATTATAAATGTATAGCACATGATATAGCACAATATATATATATATATATATATATATATATATATATATATATATATATATATATATATATATATATATATATATATATATATATATATATATATATATATATATATATATATATATATATATATATATATATATATCATTTTGAATACATGTTATTGTTGGTAAAAATGATATCTTGGTCATAAATGTTTGAATATCAAATGGATTACTTAAATGAATTTGTCTATCAATGAGTATATATATATATATGAGTGTTGGATGCCATTTATATATGTATATATATGTATACTATATATACTATTTACGAACGATTAAATAGATAACATGCATTCAAAATTGAATGATGCATTTGTAAAGTTAATATATATATATATATATATGTTTATAAATATATATTATATGTATATATATATATATATATATATATAATATAACATGTGTGGATATGTATTATATTATATATATAGTAATGTATGATTACATGATTATTCTATTTTAAAGTGTTGAAATGATTTGTAAGCATACAATATAATGCAACGCATAAACCACTATAGGTTGTGCATAATACTAATGTATTGATGCAGAACATCTACCAAAATCAACAAACCTTCAAGGGTACTTCAGACCTAAACACAAAACATGAGAAGATCCACTAATCATTTACCAAATTCATCTCATTTTCACTTATTTCCACATTGCTACAAGACTCCAAAGAACCAAATCAGTATTCCAAGTTCTACCAAACCTTAACACACCTTTGAACATCATGAATTTGACTGAATAAAAAGAAAAACCATATTAGAAAACTTTGAATCAACCAACTTGATCAACATGCACACCCAAGACACCATTTTGCTCCTTGATTCCACATTTCCAAATCATCAAATCAATGAGTTTTTCTTTCTAAACTTTTCCCAAACCTCAAGAAATCTTTAACAACATCACTTTGATAATTTCCAAACAAAATCAATCACCCATATCATTTTTTTCTCAGTTTCACATTCATTCTTGCAAACAAGACAACATTTCTAATAGGTTTCCAATCCCCTAAATCGAGTGTTGCTCTTAAACCACCTTGAACCTTTACAAACCAAAAACACATTCAGGAACCCTTTTCAACCTTATTGAACATATTTGAAAACCAGGTACACTTGTTTTGAAAGATAGATAAAAAAAACTTGACTATCCTATGGAATAGGGCCCCAATTAGGCCTAATTTGTGAAGAAAGTACCTTAAAAACAACTCAAAACCCATACACAACCCCAAAAAATATTAGATCATAACATATAACCACCAAATTTTCCATCCTTTCTCAAAGATTCATTCATTAATGTAGTAGTTTACCAAACCCTCATTCAAGCACATTTTGAACCAAGCAAACAAGGGTTTATTGAGAACAACCTCTACAAACCTCTTGCCACTTTTCAAAAGCTTCAATAATCCTTGAAAATTTCTACACCAACTAAGGGAACCATTTCCCAACCTTCTTGCATGCTTTTATAACATTTCCCACCTCGGAGCCAACCTTTTCATGAAGAAAACTCTATATTTTTTGTAGGGGCAACAACAATAAGTTTGTTCTTTCATCTTTCATCTTCCCTACATTTGCACACACACTCACACACTAAACACACACAAAAACACTCTATTTAACTCATCCCACCAATCTACTAAACTTATATCGGTGGGATGGTGGATTGAACTTCTTAGATGACTCTCAAACCCTTATTTTGGGTTTTCAGACAAATTTACAAAAAGAAGACACAAATAGATGATTTATTCAATAGAATCCCTCCAAAATGGATTTGAATGAAATAAAACTCACTAAACTACCACACAAAATAATAATCTAAGCTTATAAGTTCATTTCATGCCATACAAAGGCTTAAAACTAACAATAAAAACTTTGTTTTGATAGAACAGGGTATTCTTTATTCAAAATTGTTCAACATAACTATCATCCTTGCATCACCTTTACAAGGCCTTAAATAGATGTTTACAATTAGTTAAAGCAACTTCCCCTTCATCTTTAATGACCTAACCTTCCTTTTACACATATGACTTGTTAGAAGATTAATCTTTACTTGGTAAAGGTTATTCTTTAATTGTAATTATTTATTAACTTGTAGGAATATTCCAAAGGGATCCCTACAAGTATTTTGTCTTTTTGTCATCTCACACATGTGTGAGGATGGCTTATTTTTTAATTCCTTTCTTAAGGAATATTTGTAACCACCTCCTTAAGAGGTGACACTTTGCACACACATAGATGAATGGTGGCATTCATTGAGTTGGGAGTTACATTCTAACTCCTTCTCACCTCTACTTATTGAGGTGCCTCTCCTCTCATTCTTTAAGATTCAAGCAAGCAAGCTAAGGCTGAAGCTCTCTCTCTTTGTATTATTGTTTAGGCATTTTTCCTCCATTCATAATATTGGGGTTTTTTTTTGTTTTTTCCCCTTAACAAATTCTTGTGTCTCTCTTGCTTTGGTGGTGCTTGGTTTTGTTTTTTCAATCTATTTGGTAATATCTTTCCTTCAAACAATTGCTTATTTATTAGTTCTTTCCATTGCTCTTTTTATTTCCTTTCATGGTATCAGAGCTTGGTATTACTAATATTTTGTGAGCTGCATTGTTGAAGGTTTACCAATTTTTTAGTATACCATTGGAGACACTCTCAAAGAGGAGAAAAGAGAAAAGTATCTAATCTTGGTTGTTTTTGTCTTCTAACCTATTGTGTTTGTGTAGGAATTTCAATTTTCTAGTTTCATACTTCAAATAATTTGTTTGCATTTAGAGTATTTTTTTAAGAAACGAAAAAAAACCCAATAAGGGTATAGCCTATTATTCCAAATTTCCTAACCCTATTATGCAGGTTATTTTATCTAACTTTTGTTTACAATATTGTTTGAAATTTGAAAAAAATCACTCTATTCTGCAATTTTTTTTTAGGGCTAAAGCTCTAGTTTAGGAAAAAATTATATTCAATTTTAAAGCAAATTTTTTTAAATAAACTTTTTTTACAATCATTATATCATTTTTTTTGAAAAATAAATTTCTACCCTTTTTAAGGGTTTCATATTTTTAAATAATGCAATTTTTTTATCAAAATCTTTTATTTTCAAGTTTATATATATTTTTAAAAAAATACACATATATACCTTGTTTTTTTTTTTAACAAAAAGAGAGTTTCATAATAAGCATTATATCAATATAACATAAAATAAATAAATTTATTTTTTCTATTTTAGATTTCAAAATTAAAAAGATCTTTTTAAAAAAATCTATATTATAAAATAATAAATAGTATATAACAATACAAAAAATTATAACCCTCATAGGGTTTCTCCCTGTAAGCTACTTCCCGTAGTCCATATCCTGTACGCCTCTTCGGAATCACTGTCGTTGCTGGTTTGATATTTCGGCTACTGTCGTCTTGGCCTCTGGTTTTCTTTTCTTTTCACCTGGAAACTTTACTTCCTGCCGGGGCCCATTGCTGCTTCGTTGTCTCTTGCCGACCTACTCTCTGCACCTCTGTCTCGTTTAAACCCTCGCCTCTCTATCCGTTTTGTTTCACTGGCTGCCCTTTTAGCAATAAAACGTGACACCCCTTTTTATTTTTCTTTTTGAAATCTTAAACCTAAATTTAGCAATAAAAATCCCGCTCATTATTTGGGCTCTTTTATTAATATATAGGTAAAGTTTTTAAAAGTAGTTTTTCTAAAAAATTCTCTCCGGCCCGTTAAATCCCTAAATTCTTTTTAAATCCATTTTAAATCCCATCCAGCCAAACTCCTTTTGCCGCCTGTGCGTTTCCCAACCTATTGCAAAGTTTAAAAGAAAGCTTTTTGCCACTTATTTTTTTATATTTTATAAGTTCAAAAAAATTTGAAAAAGGAAAAAGCCCGCACGTTATCTTCAAAGTATAAGTTTTTTTAAAATCTTTCCTATCTAAGCTTTTAGCTTTTAAAATAAGGAATATTAGCCATTTAAAAAGGCATGGCTACTTTTCATATTTTTTTATTGATGAAATAAAGGTATTTTTTTTTAAGCTTTCATTCTAATTTTTTTTTAACATTAAAATTTCTTCTTGGGTTTTAATTTTATCAGTTTTTATATAATCTCTTTTTTAAGAAGAAAAATAAATCATTCCATAGTTTTTAATAATTGTTTTATTTTAAAAAAAAAACTATTATAGTTATATATTTTATATATTTTTTTTTATTAACTAAAAAGGATATTTAAATAATTTTTAATTCTTTAAAATTTAGAAATTTAATATAAAGGGGCTTATTTTATTTTTAGGCAATTTATTTTTAAAAGAGGTTTTTTTTTTTAGGATTTAATATTTTTTTGTAAGCAAATATTTACAATACTTATTATTTTTCTCATAAAGTTGTGATTTTTTATTTTTTTGCAATCATGTCAACTTTAATTCCTGAAATTAAATTAAATTCTTCTAACTATCATTCTTGGAAGACTCACATTTCTTTCATTTTTTGATTTAAACATCTTTTAGATGTAGCTACCGATCCTAAATCTAAACCAGGTTCGTCTGCATCCAAAGATGAAATCAAAAAATGGAATCTCAAAAATGAAGAAGCCCTTGGCCTCATAGGTATCTCCATGTCACCCGAACTTTATGTTCACATTGGGACATGCACAACTGCCTATGAAGCATGGGACAAACTCAAAACCATTTATGATAGTTC
Source organism: Sequoia sempervirens (assembly GCA_007258455.2). Taxonomy (NCBI): domain Eukaryota; kingdom Viridiplantae; phylum Streptophyta; class Pinopsida; order Cupressales; family Cupressaceae; genus Sequoia; species Sequoia sempervirens. Next base: position 230,440,122 of record VDFB02058242.1, read on the forward strand.
AAATGAATCAAGAAAAATTCAAATTCAAGATCAACTTGAAGATTTGAGGTATTCTGATTTTAAATCTATGGATGATTTTTTATTGAAATTTGATGCTTTAAATAGTCAATTGGATGGTTTAGGAGTTAAATTAGATAATCTTAGATTAATTCATCTTATTCTTAAAAAGTGTCTTCCTAGACAATTTCAGCAATTCATTACTAATATTCATGCTCAATTGGCTATTCCTTCTTTAGCTACTCAATTAACTTATGATATTTTTCGTGATTTATTAAGACAAGAAGAGGCTAAGTTAATTCAGTTTGGTACTCTTAAGTCTAATGAACATGCTTTCTTGTCTAATCATAAGCAAAATTTTAAACCTCATTCTAAACAACAACATTATAATTCCAAACCTCATTATAATAATGGCAATGATCCTAGAAAGTTTAACTCTTCTAAGAAACCACATTGCACTTATTGTAATAAGGATGGTCATTGGCAAAATACTTGTTTTAAGAAGAAAAATGAGAAAAATCCTATGAATCAAAATAATCAACAGTTTCATAACAATGGTAATCAATCTAGACGTGCTTTTACATGTAGTTTTAATGTTTCTAAACCTTTTGAATGGGTTAATGATTCAGGTGCATCTCAACATGTTACTTCACATAAAAAGTATGTTTTTTAAATAACTTCACAAGTACTTTATTATTGGACTTGATCAACCCAATAATAGTGTACTTTTTTTTTACTCAATAATATTTGGAATATGAAAAGGGGATATTCATGTAGTCATGAATGCATGAATATCGTCTTAAATGACTTATTTATACTTAATAATTATTCTCTTCATAGTATGCATTTCCCATTATTCCATCACAATTTTTTTATAACTTAAGGTGGCTTGATTTGTGGCTTGAGAAATTATCATTCTCTCTACCTAAGTCTTGATCTATTACAATCTTTAAAAAAAAAAAACCTAGTGTTTCCTTCTCAACTTCAATTATGTTGTTTTGATAAAGGGAATTTGATATTTTATTGTCTCATTAATTTGATATTGTGCCTTATTGGTAAATTTGTCATTTTGATGGATTTATTTCATCTATATATTTTTGAAAATTAAAATCTCATTGGAGTATTTTCCTTCTTGATGGATTTATTCCATCTATATATGTTTTGCAAATTAATCACTTTATCAAGTCTCAATGGAGCCTTTACATATATATTTTATGCGCTAGTCGCATTTGCAGTAATGTTGCATAGGGAGCCCTATCTATAATGAATCATATATTTTATCAAGTCTCATTGGAGTTTTTTTTTGGGACCCATGGAAAATATTTCCATCCACTTTAATGGTATGCACTTACTTATTTATGATGAACTTAGATCTATTTTCTTAATTGATGGGGATCAAGTTCTTGAAACTTTTATGTTTCATTATTTTATTGAAGGCAATATGGTCTTTATACCATTATTAGGACTTTTGATATTGAATTTTTTTTACTAAGGCACTATGGTTTTTTAAAACCATCTTTAGGACTAATTTTCAAAGTCCTTTATTATTAATCTTGATACAATTTCCCTTTACAATACAACAAATGATGTAGTGAGAGGAAACCTAGAACTATTATTGCTATGTTTATATATTGACATTTTATAATTTGGGCTATAAGCTATGATTTGTGCTACAATTTTTTTTGGCACTCTTATTCAAGGCTTAAGGTTATTTTGTCTAGATTGGATTACTCTTATATTAGCTATGCAAGAAGAATATGATACTTTAATTGCTAATAATACTTGGGATTTAGTTCCCTTACCTCAAGGTAAGAATCTTGTTTCATGCAAATGGTCCAAATTTATATATTAAGCATAGTGACAATGATATTGTGATTATTATTTTATATGTTGATGATTTAATTATCACTTCTAGTTCTAACATTTTGATTAGTGATATTAAGTCTCAACTCAATCAACAATTTCAAATGAGTGATTTGGGCCTATTACATTATTTTGGGTATGCAAATTTGGCAAACAACTAAAGTGTTGGATTGGTTTCTAGATTTATGTCTAAACCACAACAAACTCATTTTAAAGTTGCAAAAAGAATTTTAAGATATGTTAAAGGTACTCTTAATCTTGGTCTTTTTTGTGATGCAAATTGTGATTTTTCTTTAAAGGGTTATACTGATTCAGATTTAGGAGGTGATCCCAATGATGGGAGATCCACTTGTGGTTATTGTTTCTTTGTTGGATCAGGTGCAATCTCATGGAATAGTAAGAAACAACAATCTACTTCTCTTTGTTCTACATAAGCTAAATATAAAGGTTGTACAAATGCATCTAAAGAAGCATTATGGTTAAGAAGATTACTTGAAGACTTGGGTCTACCTCCAAAGGATCCTACTCCTTTATATTGTGATAATCAAAGTGCTATTGCTTTGGCAAAGAATCCAATTTTTCATGCAAGGACCAAGCACATTGCTCTTCAACATCATTTCATTAGAGAGCAAATTGAAGACAAGCAAATTTCTCTTTTGTATTGTAAAGGTGAAGATCAAGTTGCAGATATTCTCACCAAAGCTCTTTGTAAAGATAAATTTCTCTTCCATTGTAAAAATCTTGGATTACAACCATTGAAGGGTTTGATGTAACCTCCCCAAGTAAAGCTTAAGGGGGGATGTTAGAAGATTAATCTTTACTTGGTAAAGGTTATTCTTTAATTGTAATTATTTATTAACTTGTAGGAATATTCCAAAGGATCCCTACAAGTATTTTGTCTTTTTGTCATCTCACACATGTGTGAGGATGGCTTATTTTTTAATTCCTTTATTAAGGAATATTTGTAACCACCTCCTTAAGAGGTGACACTTTGCACACACATAGATGAATGGTGGCATTCATTGAGTTGGGAGTTATATTCTAACACCTTCTTCTCACCTCTACTTATTGAGGTGCCTCTCCTCTCATTCTTTAAGATTCAAGCATGCAAGCTAAGGCTGAAGCTCTCTCTCTTTGTATTATTGTTTAGGAATTTTGCCTCCATTCATAATATTGGGGTTTTTTCTTGTTTTTTCCCCTTAACAAATTCTTGTGTCTCTCTTGCTTTGGTGGTGCTTGGTTTTGTTTTTTCAATCTATTTGGTAATATCTTTCCTTCAAACAATTGCTTATTTATTAGTTCTTTCCATTGCTCTTTTAATTTCCTTTCATGACTCTTCATCTTCCTTTTTCATTTTTGTAATTTCTTGCTTTTTTTCACTTTTACATCTTTTGAAATTTTTGACATTTTTGCAAACTTACATTCTTGACCACCTAGACATCTATCAAAGACTCAATTACATTGGAAATGACCTTCACATGGCCTTTTTACATACGTTTCATGGTGAACATACAAATTTCATGAAATTGCCTATTGGAAGCATATTTTGCACAAGGTGCTCCTGCACCAAACAACCAGCCTAAAAAGCTTTCCAAGTCCCTTCAAAAAAGTGTTGCATTGACCTTGATTCTTCATACCTTCTTCAATCTTGTCTTGGACTCTTGCTTCTTGAAATATTGAATCTTGCACTTACCTTTGTCTTGATTCCAACCTTTCCCTTCAACTTTATCTTCACTTGTCTTTATCTTTTGCCTTTACAAACTATCCTTGCATATTCTTAGACCTTTCCAATCTTTGAAATTGATGTAGAACCTTCCTTGATACCCACAAAAATCTTCTACCAACTTTATCCTTAACTGTCCACACTTTTCCTCTTTTTGTATACTCAAACTTACTCTTTTTTCCTTGCCTTTCACTTTGTTTCATTTCACCTTCTATCTTAAAAATTTGTCTTCTCTTGGATTTTCCATCAAACTCACCAATCAAAGGACACAGGACTATCCCTTCTCAACACTAAACCTTCCTCTAACTCTTTCTCAACCAAAGGACACAAGACCGTCCTTTCACATTGCCTTTCTAAGCAATCTTTCCTCTTTCCCAACAATTCATCCTTGACCTTCTTTGATCAATCATCTTTCCATCTACTCCCATCAGTGGATTACTCTTCAAACTGACTTACAACTCTCATAATGGCTGCAAACTCAACTACTTCTTCAATTAGATATCCATCTCCCTCATAGCCTCACCACACAAACTCAACAAACCATGTCCATCTTACCCAACAGTATATCTTGGAAGATGCCTCACTCTATCTATGTACCTTCTCCCCAACTTAATCTCCATTTGAGGATGGTGAACACAAACCTCAACTTGTTTTCCAACACACAACTTCTTAGAACTCTTCCTCTCTGCAGCTTTAAGATGGATCAAGCACCCACAACCAACAACTCAACAACAACTTAACCAACTATCAAAATCAGCTAGCTCTAATACCAATTGATGCAGAGCATCTACCAAAATCAACAAACCTTCAAGGGTACTTCAGACCCTAAACACAAAACATGAGAAGATCCACTAATCATTTACAAAATTCATCTCATTTTCACTTATTTTCACATTGCTACAAAACTCCAAAGCACCAAATCAGTATTCCAAGTTCTACCAAACCTTAACACACCTCTGAACATCATGAATTTTACTGAATAAAAAACAAAACCATATTAGCAAACTCTAAATCAACCAACTTGATCAACATGCATACCCAAGACACCATTTTGCTTCTTGATTCCACATTTCCAAATCATCAAATCAACAAGTTTTGCTTTCTAAACTTTTCCAAAACCTCAAGAAATATTTAACATCACTTTGATAGTTTCCAAACAGAATCAATCACCCATATCATTGTTTTCTCAGTTTCACATTCATTCTTGCAGACAAGACAACATTTCTAGTAGGTTTCCAATCCCCTAAATCAGGGATTTCTCTTAAACCACCTTGAACCTTTACAAACCATAAACACATCCAGGAACCCTTTTCAACCTTATTTAACATACTTGAAAACCAAGTACACTTGTTTTGAAAGATAGATCATAAAAATTGATTGTCCTATGGAATAGGGCCCCAATTAGGCCTAATTTGTGAAGCAAGTACCTTAAAAACAACTCCAAACCCATACACAACCCCAAAAAATCTTAGATCATAACATATAACCACCAAATTTTTCATCCTTTCCCAAAGATCCATTCATTAATGTAGTAGTTTACCAAACCCTCATTCAAGCACATTTTGAACCAAGCAAACAAGGGTGTACTGAGAACAACCTCTACAAACCTCTTGCCACTCTGCAAAAGCTTCAAACATCCTTGAAATTTTTTGCACCAACTAAGGGAACCGTTTCCAAACCTTCTTGCATGCTTTTATAACATCTCCCACCTTGGAGCCAACCTTTTCATGAAGAAAACTCTATTTTTTGTAGGGGCAACAACAATAAGTCTATTCTTTCATCTTCCATGCATCTGCACACACACTCACACACTAAACACACACAAAAACACTCTATTTAACCCATCCAACTGATCTACTAAGCTTATATCAGTGGGATGGTGGATTGAACTTCTTAGATGACTCTCAAACCCTTATTTTGGGTTTTCAGACAGATTTACAAAAAGAAGACACAAACAAATGATTTATTCAATAGAATCCCTCCAAAATGGATTTCAATGAAAGAAAAATTACTAAACTAACATAAAATAATAATCTAAGCCTAGAAGTTTAGTTCAGGTCGTACAAAGGCTTAAAACTAACAATAAAAACTATGTTTTGACAAAACAAGGTATTCTTTATTCAAAATTGTTCAAAAATACATAACTACCATCCTTGCATCGCCTTTACAAGGCCTTAAATAGATGTTTTCAATCAGTTAAAGAAACTGCCCCTTCGTCTTCAATGACCTAACCTTCCTTTTACACATATGACTCTTCATTTTCCTTTTGCATTTTTGCAATTTCTTGCTTTTTTTCACTTTTACATCTTTTGAAATTTTTGACATTTTTGCAAAATTACATTCTTGACCAAACTACTAGACATCTATCAAAGACTTAGTTACATTGGAAATGACCTTCACATGGCCTTTTTACATATTGTTATCTACTGAAATTGCACCCTATTGAATATGAAATTCAACATTCGAGTGTAACATGGGAAGACCTCTCAAAGTGTGGGCTTTGATAAGTAGAGGTCAACCTCCAGAGAAGGTTGGCTTCCTCTTGGTATCACCTAACTATGGATTCTTTGTAAGGAAAAGGGAGAAGGATTGCATGGAAATGTAAACTAAACCCTATGGTGATACACTAAAATGTTACTTGAACAGGAAATTCGGATTTCAGTACACTTGCATACAATGATTTGAAAAACAACCTTGCACAACTTATTTGTATGTGCTTTGCATAAGTATTTTATAAAGAGGTTTAATGCATGAGTTTTTAGGAGGAAGTAGACTTCACAGCTAAAAAGCATTCTACATTCTTGACACAAATTATAACTTGCAACAACACATTCTCTACAAAAAAGGTGCTTAATATGAGACATGATTACTAAGAAATGGAAAAATATTTCACAAGTAATTTAGTCAATCAAGATGCACACAATGAATCAAAAATAACTCCATTCAATGGTTCCCAAGGTCTGTACTATATTTCATGTCCAAATGAGTTACAAAACTTTGCAAAATTCTACTAAAGGACCAAAAGGTCACTAAGTGCAGAAAATTCCAATCAAGAACTCCCTTCAATAATGAGTTACAAAAGTGATTAAGTCCATCAACTCCCAACAAGATCCACCAAAATAGCTCTTGGAAACTTCTTGGGTCGTATGCCTCTATAAAGCCTAAAATATAGCACCTACATCTTCATCAAAAAGGCTCGAAATAGGTTAAAAAATCTAAACTAACCATGTCAAATATGATGACACATCAAACCACCCCCTAAAAGCTCTCATTTGCTCCAAAAAGCAAAATAAAGGTTCATATTTCTCCTCCATATGTTTTCCAACTTCTTTCAACCTCCCTAGATGCTTGTGAAGGTATTAAATCCTTAACACTCATAAAGGCCCAAAAATATAAAGGCACAAAAGCATGCATCTTATCTTTGCATTTTGAATAACATTAGGACTTAATGATTTATAAAAGCATCATTAAGTCAAAATATTTTACATTTTAGTTTAAATGCAAAAAAATTGAAAAAGGCCATAGTTCGACCCCTATATGCAAATAAGGTGTAAATACAAATAAAAAAATTTATCGTGACATACACAGGCATAAAGTGTAAGATTTAAAGTCTTAGCTCATGGAAAGTATTAGTTTGACTTGTATTTTTTTAAAAATAAAAGGTAAAAAACTTTTTCAGTTGGCAGAATTAGGGTAAAAACCCTAATGAACAATATGATGCAAAACATGAAAAAGATTCATTTGATCATCGAGCCTTTGGAAAACCAAAGGCGCTGCCATCAGAAGTCTATATTGCTGGTCTATGAAGATTTCCATGACGCCATCAATACCATTCACATCTGGAGGTCATTCTTAAACAAAAAAAAAAATCTTTTCATTTGTTAGTTATCTCTGTAGAAATATGCCATTTTTTTTTAATTTCTTAGATCATTTTGAACTCTAGTATGTGCAGAAATAAAAGGGAATTTTCTTGTTTTCCTATGTATTCTCATGGCACCTTTTGTATTTTATTTTACATCCCATATTGATAGCCTTACACTAGCAAGTAAATGTAGCATTTTGAGCTTTCATGTCGAGGACTTTGCTTGTCTTTTCCATAACTATTATAGCTTGTACATTTCAAATAAAAGAACTGCATACTTTCATTCTTTGTAGAGAAGGCTAAGAAGTTTCATTTTATATACTCATTTGGCTATAGTTTAGCTTAGGGTTTACAAAGAGAATGTATACTCTATGTTGCTCATATGCTACCTTGTAGAAAAATGGCATCTCCATGTATATACTCGAGCTATCTTCTGTGTTTCATAAATATTTTCTTTCATACGCACCATGATTACTATATCTTTTTTTTTAATTCATGGCTGCAGTTGTATTTTGCTCCATTTTGAAACACATAAAAAACCCATGTCATGGGTTCGATCCCTTTCAGGTACCCTGATATCTGTGTTTAAGACCCAACTTTGGGTCAAGGGATTTTTAGTAAGCAAGATTTACCGACTTGCTTCATTAAGAATGTAGAATGATATTCATTCTCTTTTTTCCTTCTCTGATGTTTTTACTTCACTATTCATAACCATGGCTTTACTATCCTCTGCTCTACATCATTAACCTTAATGTTAATTTTCTGGTCGTCGCCACCTATACTGTGTATTTCTTGAACTGTTGTGTTGGGGTTTTAGTTACATTGTGTTATTTATAATTGTATTTCTTGACACAGGCTGAGAGCTTTAGTCTGCATGCTATAACTATGTCCTATTCATGCCACTATGAAACCTCTGTTTCATTACCACTCTCCTATTAAGTTGTCATGCTTTTGTAGATTTCTATGTGACAAAGCTTCAGGATTACATTCTGCATGAACTAATTGTGAGTTAAACTTTGTAAAGAATAGACCCAACCTTGAGCTATGCCCATTGTTGTGTGCTTCAAAGAGCTTCATTATTGATGACAAATTCATCACTATTACTGTGTTTGAATAACTAGGCTCCCACCTTGAGCTCTATGACTATGATGAATGTAAATAACCTGCTATGATTTGATAAAGAACAGACCTCATGTAAACAAGAATGACTTGTTACTATTGTTCTGTATGTTCCTTTATTAGTGCTGCAATTACTGACTTAAATTGAGACTTGTTGATCATGAATCAAAGAAACACCAAAAAATTCCATGTTTTTTGCATTCAAAAACACTAAGATCAGTCATTGGCTTTCTGCTTGAATCATGTCATTCCTTAGTCATCTTTTAGTTTTTCCCTTTCTCTGTTTTGAAACAACTACTTAAGTGGAAGTATGTCTAGTTATTGAGCTCTTTTCACTGTTGTGACTCAATGATTTTGTTAAGTTTTGATGTATATGACTGCATTCTTACCATTGTGACTTGAGACATTGATTTTAATCAGCATTCATGCTTATGCATTCAAATACTTAGAACAATGTATTTCATTATATGATGCAATGTATATTACCACTGTTCATGTTTCCAAATCATTGCATAATACTTGCATTATTTGAGGAATTTCAAATAATGGCTTCTAATATCTTTGCCTTGTAGATTACTGTCTTTTGTGATAATTATGCCTAATTATGACAAATCATCATACATTTTCTCCCTGTAGGGTTTTCCTATATCAAAACTTATGCATGACGATCATACATGCCTATTTTCCTTAACTATCTTTGCTATGCTCTCAAATCATACTATGCAATAGTCATTATATTTTAGGAATGTATCCATTTAGCAACAGTGCTATTGTTAGGAAAAAGGTAACACATACATGGCAATCTTTTGCTAGATCCTGTCAATAAAGCCTTATGCTTAGCTTTTAGATACTATAATCCCATTGAGTATTCATTATTGTCTATAACAATGGATCTATGAACTTCATACTTATGAATGATGAATGCATCCTCAATTGTATTACACTGTCATGGAAAGCTTGAAAAGTTAATTTGATCATAATACAAACTGCAAACACGTTGGGCTCAACCCTTGTGGGAGCCACATTTATCCCATGTGTTGTAATAAGAAGGATTAAGACAACAACTTAACTTTCCCTATATCTGCACATGAAACAAACATTAGGAAAACATGTGCACATTTTAGATGTGTTTGATGGCCTGAATGATTTTTTGGGATGCCTAAAGTATGCATCTCTTGTTTAATGCACATTGAGATCTATCTATACATGCATAGGTGATTGTTCATGTAATGTTTGAAAGCTTTCATTGCTTAGAGAATTGCTCTAATATCATTGCAATTGTCACATGCAGGACCTAGGAGCGATATGGAACTAAGAAGGACACAAGCAGCTTGAGATAGCAGTAGGACAAGATGATGCATCCTAGACCAGTCATTCTTAGACAATGACTGGTTTCCCTCCTCACATGCACATTTCTTTTGTTTACTTATTCATGTATAGGTTTTTCTTAATTTGTATTGAATAAGCAAAGGTTAGTCTCATGGCTTGTATGAGACAATGTACAATTTCAAATTCAATAAAGATATTTCTTGTTAAGAAAAGACTTGTAGGAATATTTCCTATGTTACATGCATTCATGTAAATGTAGTAATTTGTAAAATGTAATCCTTTTATTGAATTGTTTCATTTATGCAATTGAATCTAATATAGGAGAAGATAAAATGTACCTTTTTCTTCAGTTTAAAATCAACAAGCTCCACTTGATTGAGCCTATGAGTGAAAATTTGGTAACACATACATTTCATGGTGAGCATACAAATTTCATGAAATTGCCTATTGGAGGTATATTGTGCACAAGATGCTCCTGCACTACACATTATAATATGCTAAGTCAAATCTTTTTATAACCTAATGCTAGGTAAGGAATAAGAGCCAACACATAAGTAGATATGCATATGAAAAATAACCTAGCAAATGAGTTAAGGATGAGGGTGCAACAAGTTAAGGAATAAACCACAACATGAAACATGCTAAGTCAAAGCAAGATTGGAATGCTATAAAAGGGGCATTTGATTCAAATTTTCCTTGGAAATGAAATAATCTATGACCAAGTCGACGTTGCTTGTGTGTAGTATGCAACTAGAAGACTATTTCATTGAGTGAAACCATGCCAAAGAGATATGGAAGTTGGTTGCAACATGGCACCAAAATATGAAAGCTCCATTTCTGTAGAATTCCACTGCAGATGCAAGTCGATTGTTCATCTTTGAGCATGTGCATAATTGAATTGATCTTGATCTGCTATCAAGTCATAAAGGTCGATTTGTAGGATAATAAGTTGAGTTTACACTTAGATTTTTGCCACCTTTTTGTTGTATGTAGTGAGTCGACCTGCATGAAGAAAGGTGTCAACTAGCATGCCTTATCTTTAGGCTGCAATGTCTCAATTTTTTGTATAAATAGAGGGGCTAGTTCTCTCATTTGGGACACACATTTCTACAAATCTATTATGCTGCAAATAATTTGAGAGTTGTATTTTTTGAGAGCTAAGAGTTATTTTGTGGGAGCTAAGAATTACTTTGTGAGAGATTTGAATTATCTTGCGAAAGAGGCCATTGTGAAGTATTGCAAAGGGAAGTCTAGCAAACTACCATTGGAGGGTTGAGGATCAAGTTAGTCAATTGGATCAAGTGTATTATAGGCATGGGGATCTGGTATTCTCTTATTTGTCTTAATTTATAAATGAATAAGATTTGAATGCTTGTTTGGAATAGCTTGGGTAAATGCTTGCAATAGTGAATCGTAGCATTTGCTTATGAAAAGGAAAAGAAGTTGTTTTATGCTTTTGCATGAGAGTGCTTGTATATAATCCACAATAGGAGTGTTTTTTATCATTGGTATTATATACCAGGAATGATGAAATAGGATTAGCTTAAAGGAAGTGTCTTGTTACTCCTATTTACCCTATATGAGAAGTAGATATTAGTGATCTATACATAGATAGTTTAGACTACATGTATAATGTGCAATATGTCAATGTCATATGAAGCAACTTGGCACTATTATCTAATTATGCTAGAAAACCTTGGGGATGATAAGGTTTGGCTATATAGCCATAGTGATGGTATGAAAGATATGATAGGATGTGAAGTCATGCAAACCACATCAATAATTTGAACTTGTATGATCACTTTGAAAGGAATTTAGGTGAGTGGAAACAAATTCCCACACTAATATAATTAGAGGAGAGTTACAAAATTTTCTATGTACACCTTTAACAGTTACAACATGAGATACACAAAGAATATTGAAAATAGGACAAGTACACATAAAATAGTGACACCAAATATACGTGGAGAAAACCCTTTTCGATAAAAAACCCCACCCTCCAAAAGCACAGTACTAGTGTATTATTTCAAATAGGAGTTACAATGCATCACCAAATACATATCCTTCTTCAACAAGCACTTCAACACGAACCCCTATTTTGGAGTGAAGTTGGTAGCACTTTGTTACCTGCAAAAAAACTATGCATTCTACAACTCAAGGCACTCACTAAATAGAGTGTTACAAGCTTCAAGAAGCATCTAGAAGGTGAGGGGCGTTCAAATCCAAAAGGAACAATATTCAAAACCTTAGACATGCATTTGGACACATGTGACATATTCCCTTACACCTTTGACAAGTGTCAAACATGCAAATAGTCTTCTTCCAAGCTTGGGCATCCAAAACATGCTAGAAATAGCTTATGCCAGATACATTACACATCTTACAACTATCATAGAATTTTTCATAGCTGAAAGCACTTATAGTTGTAAGGGAATCTCTCATAACTGACTAAAAATAATTGATTCTCTTACATCTTGTCATAACCCAACTTGGGTGCCAACTTTCACCCATGCATTCAAAGATTCCTTATGACGCATCATAGAATCTATCATATGTCATAGATTCCAAAGTGGGATGCCTATGCCCACTTGGGATGATGATGTCTCATCCAGTCACATCCAACGGGGATGCCACCCAACCGGTGGGTCCCAATGAGTGACATGACACCATATGAATTTAAATAATACAAATAAATGCATTAAATTACATCAAATAAATCAATGTTAGGACTCTAAGGTTGAGACACCTTAATCCCAACACACTTGATCATTGCTTTCACTCAAATGAAACCCTAGGTTCAAAATAACCTATTTGGGTCAAGAAGTTTATTTGATTTAAGAATGGAACCTTGGGTTGGGTTATGTACTAGATGACTCATTGAAACCTATAGGATGGGAATAACCTATTTGGTTGGGTTTGAATATTTGGTCTTGATTGGAAAATATAGGGTTAGATTAGCCTATATAATTGGGCCAGTCATTGGTTGATGACTTTATCTTAAGATTAGGATGTATCAAGGTTAAAACTTACCTTTGTGATTTAGCTAAATCACTTGAGTTTATGAGATACTATATGATTGGGAAAATAGGTGGGATTACCTATTAAATTAGAGTTGCTACGTACTCTTGATATGAAGTCATATTGTTGACAAGATTCTACTCTTTTGAATAACTCTTTTTATTAACAAGATTTCATTCTTGAATGGAATCATCTATTGATATGATTATTCTTCAATTGAGGTCATTCATTGACATTGATATATTCTTGTTGATAATCACTTATTAATGTGATATATTATTGATTGGAGTCAGTTACTTATGAATATTTAATCTATGAGTAGATAAAGCTAATGTACCTATACTTTAGATTATAAAGTCATACTTGGGACTAGGTTGTCTTTTGAAGTGGATAGCTTGTTTATGTAAAGTTAATTTGTAAACTAGAAAAGCTCATATTTTATACCTAGGATTGGAATATCCATTGAAGGGGGTAACTTATGCTTAGGCTATATTGGTAGAGATACTTTTTGTGTTTTGGGAAAAGGGAAATAGGCTATTTCTGAGGTTAGGGATTACCTATGGAAGGAATTTACCCAAGCATAGTATATGAATGGTCATAATCCAAACTGAGCTATGGAACTGTATGTCAATAGGATGATTGTCACTCAAAGTATTGGGTGAGAATACTTTGTCCAAAGTAGTGTAAGTTCCCACTGTTTACACTGTCAGTTCACCGTGTTCCTTTTATGCATTCTAGTTTAGGATTTTCATACTCATAGGGGAAATGACCATATGAATAGGTTTTGGTTTGTAGGACACAACACTAAGCTCATATAGGCATTTTTATGGGGTTTACTAACCAATCTCTTCATCGAAGGGTAGGGCCATCTTGTCATATGTGCCAAATGTGCGAGGGACCGCATTTGAGTCTGTGGTTGGCGAAAAAGCGCTTGAGTGATGCTTCTCCTCATCATATGGCAGCCAAGGTTTGTGGATGTTTGTGCTAGCATTAGGGATAGCTGAGTGTACACACCAATGAGTGAGGACATCCAGAATGTATGCACCAATGTGGAGGCATCAAAACATGTTTATATATCTATTGCCAGATGAAGCTCAAAAGAGCTATGTATGTATTATGTACCCATTTATATAGAAGGATGTAAACTTGAATGATAAACTATAGTTTATTCAATATGAAATCTATGTTATGGAAAGATTTGTAAAATTATAATTAAATGCAATAGAAGTTTGGAAATAGTGTTATTTCATATGTGCATGTAATTTACATTATGGAAAGAATTTTTTTTATTGCTATGTTATGGCATCATGGGATTTCACTTGAGGTGAAAACATTGAAAACTTTTACTAAGTAGAACACCGAGTTGTTACATGTGGTATCAGAGCTACCAGGTTCAGCTCTGGAGCCTATGGGCTCATTACCTAAGTGTTACGTAAACCTTATAAGAAGTTAATGGTAGAAAAGTTCTTGTGCCAAGATGGCAAGTGGAAAGAATAAAGGGGAAATGAAAAGGAAGATAAGATTCCAGGAAACTTGTTTAAGTTTGGGACTAGATAAGAGTCATCCTTGGAAATGAAAACTCCAATTAATTTTGATACCCCCTTGGATTGTGAGAGATTATGCAATCGGGTTATATAGGAAGGTTTTGAAGGATAACCAATACATACCTTCACCCTACAAAATAGCTAAATGACTCTAAGGGATAGATAAAGTTGAAATAACCCCCTTATTAGTAGTAACCTATAGTTTCAAAGAGTCAAGGATTCTTGGATTTAGTAAGAATACTACAAATCTATGAGTATGCATTATTGGCATAATTTGGAAACTTCAAACAAAGTAGATAGTCAATGAAGGAGGTATCCAATAGGTTGGAGAACTCTTGAAAAAATCTAATTATTTTGCAAGGCTAAGATCTTGTAAGAAAGAAGGTAGTGCCTTGGAATAAGGGAAGAGACCAAATTGGTCAGAAATGAAGTAATCAATGAAGTGGGCATGGTTCCACCAACCAAAATTGATGGGATCAATTTGGAGTTCTGATTAAGATGAGAAAAAGAAACCAAGAAAATTTAGAGTGCTTAAGATTATGAGGGAGTTACCAAAAATTGGGACAAATTCGCTTGGTAGGTGAATGTGAGGAAGAAGCTTGGAAAGTAAATCAAATTGGACAACAAAGTTTCAGTTAGTACTAAGTTTGGTAAAAGTGTAGATAAAACACACAAAATTTTCAAATGAAAATAAACTTATGTTTAGAGGTTCCAAAAGGAAATGGGACATAATGCGACACTGTGTCAAATCAATGGAATTAGTAAGGAAACAATGCTCTAAGTTGATGACACATAGGCTTTGTGGATATGGAAATTCCTTCACAAAAAGGATATTGGTTTACTTGGAAAAGAGAATGAGAATATTAGAGTGCCTCTTAGCTTGTAAAGTTGTTGATTATTCATAAAATCTCTTATTTGACAATGCAAAATGTTTAATCTATGAGATTATATATCAATGATGAATCTAACTTTGTGAATAATTATATTCAAGGCATGACATGGAGGCAAGAAAAAGGCAATAGAAAGCCAACAACAAGGAATGATAAATCATTTCACGAAAGAAAATATTTGCTAAGAGTTCAACTTTGAGTTGATTGAATATCGTGGAAACATTGAGGGGGGAAGGAAGAGAGTGGATTGACTCAGATAATGTACCCCACCGAATGAAAATCATAAATATATTTTAGGTTTGGAAGAAATTTTGGCTTCATCATAAGTCATGATGTCAATTAAGTCATATATTTCATGACTATGAGAATAAAGTATTGAAATTATTGAAAGATAATGAAAAGTTCAAGGATTATGACCAATGAGAAAGGAATATTATCATTCAATACTTTATATGTATGATTGATTGGAAGATCAATTGTTTATTATCAATGATGCCTTAGAAAAGGATAGGCCAATTACTTGATCATGAAAGGGAAGATCATTTCCTAAGGAATAGGTAAGGGAAGATCTAAATTACTCATGATTTAGAATTATTGAGAAATGCTCATGCTTGGTAGTTAGCTATGCAATTAAATTTGATATCTTTTAGGAACCAACATGATTGAACAAGGATTATTACTCAAAATTAGTACCGATGCTCATTAGGAAAGATAGATTGAGCTAGAAAGCGGATTACAATTTTGAAAATAATCAAAGGACAAGAGAAATACAAGGTACAGATGTCCTAAGATGAAGGAGATTTATCTCCGCAAAATGTCCAATCATTATACTTATGTGGCATGAGTCCATGAAATAGGTTTTCACTTAGTCAGAATAAACTATTATGGGATGTAAAAGAACCTATGTACCCAAAATTTTGGAAGATTAAGGAATAAAATGAGGGAATTGATATCATATTAGAATGAAAAAATTATTTTTCAAAAGAGGAACCACTATAATCTAGAAAAAGATAGAGTAAGTGTTGGACACACAGTTGTCGTTGCACCAAAAGATCGACCTATTAATGACTGATACAACTATGAGAGTTAACAGATCCACGGGAGGCGGTTAAGCCATGTCACGAACCCTAAGGGGAGCATTGATCATCTGCCAACAATCTCCCCCTTAGCATTACCTGAGGGGGTTCGAACCCAACACCTTTGGCTCTGATACCAATTGTTGGAAACACAATTGTCATTGCACCAAAAGATCAACCTGTTAATGCTCGATACAACTATGAGAGTTAACGGATCCACAAGAGGCAGTTAAGCCATGTCACAAATTCTGAGGGGAGTGCTAACCATCTGCCAACAGTAAGATGTTGCAAGGAAGGTAGCAAGTTATTGTCTAGTATTCCAGGAAATGAAGACAAGATGATGTCATCATCTGGACGTGAATACTCTCTTGACATTCCAGAAGGGAAGTGGTAGAGCACAAGATAGTTTAATTTGTCTATGTCAATGGAACTAACATAATATTATGGTGAACATACTCACCAAGGTAACCAATGCTTGTTGGAATTTTGATTTATAGGATTTCAATCCTAAATAATATATTATGTGAAGTAGTTGCTTAGTGTCCTTGAGAAGGTTATCTTAGATGAGAACAAGAAAATAATGATAAGGTTTTGTAAACCATTCATCATATTATGAGACATTCAATTGAACAAATTCTCAATATATTGTTATAGCCGAATAGGCAAAAGTGATAAACCAAATCTTGAACGATTTGTAGAAAACTTATAAACTTCTACCATTGAGGTTTCAATCCATTATATGGAAATGAGGGTTGAAAACTCTATTAGGCTGAAATAAGCTATGAAATGAGGTTAACCTTCGACCAAAAAAATTGTTAAATGGAATAGAAGATCGAAAGATCAATAAGAAACCTTGTTGATACAAAGCTTGAAAAATGAAGCAATATTGTTATGTTCGAAAATGATAGGTGTCCAAGAGCAATGATATGCTCAAGATGGACAAGAAGTCAAGAGCATTACTTTATGGTTAAGGAAAATGGATGTGTAAGTGATGGACAGACTCGGCTACTGAGTTATCTAAAGGTGTAAATAACGAAGGGAAGGATGGGACCCATGGTGTAGTGTACATTACACTGACATTCCTTATCTATTTGGCTTACACTAAGGAGAAATTCATTGGGCAATGAGAACGTGTTTTCCAATCACTATGACATAACTGTAATGTGGTATATAGTTACTAGTGTACTTAGGATGTGCATACGAGGTAATATGATTATACTGTATAAATCTCTTTGAGAGAGAAAGTGTGTGTGAAGCACACAAGTTTCCTCTATGTGATAGCAAGGACACTCGATGCAAGTTCCATGGAGGACAAGGTTGCAAGGAGTGATGCTACATAGGAAGATTGTTTTATGATTCTTACATGAATTAGAAAAGGTAAGTAAAACCTTCATTTGACTTTATCTATATGTTAAAGTGTTTCAAATCATCGAGGATGATGATTCACAAGGTGGGAAGTATGTCACACCCTATCTTTTTGTTACTGATTTACTTTTACCTTCATGGGTAAATAGGATGGTAAATACAATCATGATTTTGATATGTTTGTAAAATAAATACTGAAATAGGTATTAAGGCATTATTGCCTTGGAAGAGTAATTATGTTTACATTGATGATGAACATGTGTTGCTATATGAATATGCTAAAGTTTTATGATGCATATAGATTTGTTATGAACGTATAAATACCATTGTAAATGTGTTAAGTTGGTTGTAGGGATAGGTTAAATCCTCTAAAAGGGAGGGGAAGTATCACTTAGGAGAAGTGATTGGTTGGATAACCTTTACAAAACCTATCTAAGCTTATTCACACACTCACAATGGAATGGTTGAGTCTAGTCATAGTGTTAGAAATTGGTAAGTCATCTTTAGTAAGATGTCTTTGCATTAGTAAGGGTCTTGATTACTGTTGAGTGCATTCTTGGATGATGTTTATATGTTTGGAGCTTATGGGTTCTTCCCTATATTGCTATGTTTGTATTGATGAGGTGAACAAACATGGAATGTATGTGTATTTGTATAAATGCATGACATGTATATCTCTTATCGATAAGATAATAAATGTGTATGTACTTGATTGTGCATATATATGTATAAGATATGTGCATATATACATATGTATACATGTATCGATACATACATATGAGTGACAAAAGGAAATGTCCATACAAATATATCAATAAATGTATACATGTGTATACATGTACATATAGGAATATATGTGTGTGTGTGTGTACAATCAATATGTTTATTATGTGAATGTTAACTTGGTTGTATTCATTTGTATGTCAAATGTATATATATACTTGGTTAACATGGAATATATATATATATATATACAGTGAATATGTTTATTATGTGAATGTTAACTTGGTTGTATTCATTTGTATGTTGAATGTATATATATATACTTGGTTGACATGGAATATATATATGGCATAACATTGAGGCTATTCATAGACTTATATATATATGTACATGTATATATATAAATATATATTTATTATGTGATAAATGAAGGCCGATTATTATAAATGTATAGCGCATGATATGGCGCTATATATATATATAGGTATCATTTTGAATATGTTATTGTTGGTGAAAATGATAACTTGGTCATATACATTTGAATTTCAAATAGTTTAAGTTTAAATGAATTTGTCAATTAACGAGTATACATACATACATACATACATATATACATACATACACACATACATACATACATATATGTATATATATGTATATATATGTATATATATATATGTATATATGTATATTTATGTATACATATATATATG
>VDFB02058242.1:230459443-230471197 GCA_007258455.2 Sequoia sempervirens
CCTCGGTCTTCTTGTTGAAGAAGTGACTACTAAAGATAATTTTTTTCAGAATATTTAGAAGGAGGAGAAGATGGTTATTCATCTAAAGATTCAAGCAAAAGAAGAAAAGAGGATTAAATAAGTCTTGATTGAAAGGTTGTTGTCAAGAGACAAGGATTGTAAAAATATTGAAGTAGAAATTGTGTCACCAAGGAAAGATCTTGATAAAGTAAATCATCAAATCAAGATGAATTTTGGAAAGAGTATTGAAATCCTAGAATAGATAATAGAAAGCCAAAGTTCATCACATTATCAAAATCGGTATTGGTTTTGTTGATGAAAAAAAGAACAAAATAATTGAGCAACCTATATATGAATCCTACTAATGAGAATTTGAAAGAGATTGGCTCCAGAAGTGCAAAGTCTGAACAAAGTACAATAATCAATAATAGTAAAATGCAAAATGATAGTTTCATCCAAGTGAAAGGAAGAACAGAAGGTCTGGAAGACAAGATTCAAGAGGACAGGCATACAATACCAACTTCAATCATTCTTTTCCTGTATTTTAATTGCAATCATTTTTCTCACAAGAACATGAATTGCAGAATGGCTCTAATAAGAAGAAATACATTTGTTAGCAACAATGCATTTGCACCTTTGTACAATTTCAATATTATCTACGACAAATACAACAATTTTGGACATATTGCTAGAAATTGTAGAAGTAATTTTATGAGTCCTCCTATCGGAAACAAAAGAAAAAGGTTTAGAATGTTAGAATAATGATTTAAATAAAGTTTGGAAGAAGAAATTGGAGGATAAAAGATTAGAGAAATCCATGGTGGCTCAAAATGCATTACATGTTGAAAAGGAGAGGAATCTATGAATTACTGACAGTGGATGTTCGAATCACATGACTAGAGACAAAAGTAAGTTCATGCATTTCAAGAAGTTTTATGGAGGATCTATAACTCTTGGAAATAATTCTATTGCTAAGATTACTAGTAAAGTTACTTTGAGTCTTGATGGTGGTAAGACAAAAACTCATGATGTTTTGTATGTTAAGGATTGAAACATAATCTTCTAAGTGTAAGTCAAATGTGTGATAAAGGTTACAATATTTCATTTAGTGCTAAAGGGTGTGAAATAAGAAAGGCTAGTTCCAAAGAGTTGATTGCGGAAGGAAGTAGGACTAATAGTGATGTATACCATCTCAATGAGTTGAATGGATAAAACTGCTTGGCTATATAGAAAGAAGAGAGATGGATTTGGTACAAAAGGTTGGGACACATCAATTTTGATGAAATTGTGAAGATTAGTTCAAAGGGAATGGTCATAGACATGATAAAGATCAAGAAGCCTCAATCTACTAGCTGCAAACCATGTCATGAGGGGAAATATACAAAGACTAGATTTCCTACTAAGGAATATTAGATACAACAAGATCATTGGATTTGATTCATAAAGATCTCGGTGCTGTCATAATAGTGGTTTACAATTCCTGAGAGGAACGAATTTTAGCTGAAATCACATAGTTTTAGAAAATATAATGATTTAAGCCTTTAAAAGTTCCATTTTAAGGATTCCAATTAAAGAGGGTTTGATCAAATCACCTTAGATCAAACCCCCTTGGATAGAACCTCGCTAGTTTTAAACCATACCTATAAATGCGTCTCCTTTACACCTATCAAAATGTTGATAAAAAATCACTTTTGATTTAGATTTTGGGGATCAAATGAATTAATTTAAAATTTATTTCAAATGATTATGGTATTCCTAGAACGAAGCTATCAATGAATACAATTTTAATATGTTTTGGTTTGTTATGTATTTTACGTTTTTTTAAGTTTATTAAACATGGGTTTTCATGATGAATTTCTTTGTTCTTCACGTATTGAAAAATAGAAGATTATCAAAAAAATTGAAAATATAGGTGCATCGGATATTGAAGTCCTTGATCCAACAAAAAAGAATTAAATTAAATTTTGACATATACAAAAAAAAGTTACGCGTTATACGGTCGCCCTGTGTCTGAATTGTAATTCGTTTGACTTTGAAAGTTGATTAAGGAAAAAATATTCAATAAAAAACTATCTAACCAAGTGGAAGCACTAGATATCAGAGTTACAAATCTAAATTTGAAAGAATTAGAATTTTATCCTTCATGGAAAAAAAGTTATGCGTTATACGGTGTGCATCACTTTTTAAAAATGTTGTTTTCTGAAAAAAATCTATTTTCGTGGGAGATGGAAAAAGAAGTGCAATTTGATTCCAAAAATTTTTGAAAAAAATATTTTTAGAATCTACGGACAAAATTTGATGAGACTCTAGTTTACGCCATCTTCAAATTCCTCACAGTTTAGCCGCTATAGGTGCCTGAATGTGAAGATTTAGTTAAAAATAATAATTTCAGTGTCCAGTTTGGCCAAAAATTGTAAACCACTATTATGGGATCACCCATGATCTATGAAGACCAATGAGGACAAAGAGTCTATAAGGTGACATGTATTTCATGATGCTTATTGATGATTATTCTAGAATTAATTGGATTACTTTTTTGAAAGAAAAATAAGAAGCTTTTGAGAAGTTCAAAGAATTCAAGGTAATGGTTGAGAATAAAACCAGAAGGACAATCAAGTGTTTGAGATTAGATAGAGGTGGAGAATTCACTTCTGATCGATATGGTGAATTCTGTGAACTACATGGTATCCGAAGATAATTTTTTGCTCCTAGGACATCACAAAAAAAGGGAGTTTCTAAAAGAAAGAATCAAACTATACCTGAGATGTCCAAAACAATGCTAAGTCAAACAAGTTTACCAGATATATATTGGAGAGAAGCAATTCAGACCGTGGTGTATATTTTAAACAAGACTCAAATCAATCCAAGGACTGAGAAAACACCAAGTTATGGAGAGGAATACTGACT
This sequence comes from Sequoia sempervirens, assembly GCA_007258455.2. Classification (NCBI taxonomy): domain Eukaryota; kingdom Viridiplantae; phylum Streptophyta; class Pinopsida; order Cupressales; family Cupressaceae; genus Sequoia; species Sequoia sempervirens. The sequence goes on from VDFB02058242.1 coordinate 230,462,351, forward strand.
TTAGTTAGACATCTCAGGATATTTGGAAGCAAGTGTTATATCAAAAGGGATGAATAACACTTGGGTAAGTTTGACTCCAACAATTTAAGGTATTTTTCTTGGTTATTCTATAAAAAGTAAAACATATAGATGCTATAAAAAAATACTAAAAAGGATTGTTGAAAGTATCAATATAAGTATTAATGATACAATATAGTCTATTAACATTCTAGAAGTGGAAGATGATGAATAACCAATTTTTAGTAATGGTGAAGAGTCAGATGTTGATTCTAAGAACATTGTTACAAAGACTTTGACAAGGTATGTTAAGAAAAATCATTCTGAAGATTAGATTATAGGAGATAAGGACAGTGGGGTTTAGACTCAGAGAATAATTGAGAGAGAAAATGAACATGTATATTTTTCCTTATTATCAAGATTGAACCAAGGTCATATACAAAAGCAAGCAAAGAGAAAGGATGGGTAGATGCTATGGAGGAATAACAAACTCAAATTAAGAAGAATGAAAGTTGGGAGTTAGTTCCAAGACCCAAAGATAAAAATGTTATTGGTACCAAATGGGTCTTCAGGAACAAGTTGAATGAAGATAGAGAAGTGATCTGAAACAAGGCCAAACTTGTGTGTAAAGAATATGCTTAGGTTGAAGGAATTGATTTTGAGGAGATATTTTTTTTTGATAGCAATATTGGAAGAAATTAGAATGTTTTTGGCCTTATCAAAATTCAAGAACTTCAAGGTGTATCAGATGGATGTGAAGTCAACATATTTGAATGGACAGTAAGAAGAAGTCTACATTGAGCAAATGGAAGGGTTTTCATGTTTAGATAAATCATATTGTGTGCAGACTGAAGAAGGAACCTTATGGACTTAAACAAGATCCTAAAGCATGATTTTGCAAGTTGGATAGGTATCTGCAATAGCAAGGCTTCTGAAGAGGCAATGCAAATAGTAATTTATACATAAAAATAGAAGTTATTATCTATGTTGATGGCATTATCTTTGGTAGAAGCAATGATGGCATGTATAAGGAGTTTTGGAATGCAATGTAGAGTGAGTTTGAAATGTCAATTCTTGGTGATTTGTCTTTCTTTCTTGGTTTATAGATTTCTCAATCAGACAAAGTCATATTCATTTCTCAGAACAAGTATATAAAAGAAATGTTAAGTAAGTTCAAGATGGAAGAATGCAAATTGGTAAGTATACCTATGGTTATAGGATGTGTAAACTGAGTAAAGATGATGAATTTTATCTAGAAGACCAGACCTTGTATAGATCCATGATTGGTAGTTTATTGTATGTAACTGCATCTAGACAAGATATAATGCAAGAAGTTGGGATGGTGGCTAGGTTTCAGGTAGCACCTAAGGAAACTCATGTCAAAGTAGTAAAGAGGATATTCAGATATCTTAAGGCTTCAATGGATTTTGGTTTGTGGTATCCTAGGAGTGAAAATTTTACTCTGATTGCATACAAAGATGTAGATTGGTTAGGAAGCATAAATGACCAGAAGAGTACAAGTGGTGGAGCTTTCTTTCTTGTTGATAGTCTTGTATCTTGGCTAAGCAATAAACATGATTCAATGTCTTTATCTACAAAAAAATAAAAATACATTGTAGCAGCTTCATGTTGTACTAAGGTATTATGGATGAAGCAAAACTTGAAGGAGATGAAGATAAAGTTTTATGAACCCATTTCCATTCTTTATGATAATACCAATGCCATAAAAATTTCAAAGAATCTGATAATACACTCAAGGAAAAAGCATATTGCAATCAAGTATCATTTTTTGAGGGAGAAGGTTGGAGAAAAGGAGGTGAAGTTGGAGTATGTTGAAACCAAAGACCAAGTAGCATAAATTTTCACAAAACCACTTCCTAAGGAGACTTTTGAGTTTCTTTGGAAAATTTTGAGAGTTGTTGCTCCCTCCTTTTGAATCAAGAGGAAAGTACAGGTTGAGGGGGAGTGTTAACTCCCTGCCACAAGAAGGCTTGGTGGTCTTGAAAAGTATTTCAAATGTAGTGTGGTGTGGTACATGATGAGGGGGAGCATTATCTCTCTACTGCAAGAAGGCTTCATGGTTTTGTAGAGTGTTTCAGAAGTAATGTGGTATGGAATAAGGGGGAGTCTATCTAGGAAATAGGTTTTTGGATTGATCTTTTCCATTGATGTCAAAGAGGGAGAAATAGAACTCAAAATCCTATATCAACTAAGGGGAGAAAGTGGAACTCAATGTGAGATGGGATCTTGATCCAAATATATTAGATTTATCTTCATGTGTGGCCAATTGTTTTTTGTTTTCCATCAATGACAAAGGGGGAGATTGTTGAACATATGTTGTCATTGATGTCAAATGAATGTGGTCAATAGATCAATGAGAATTAAATGTAATCATACTATCATATCATTTTGAGTTGCATAAGTATATATGGATAGCTATATTAATGAAATCAATTACAAAATGTCTATAGTATCATACTACACCTATTCATGTTGATAGAAGTAATTTGAAAGTATGATCCAGAATGTTGGAGGTTAGTTACTGAGGGCAGAGAGATTTTGTTGACAATACCATCATGCTCTATGTTTCCTTCTGGATGTGAGTTTGTCTTTGTGTTTTCAATGGAGAGTATGCCTACACATATTTTATCATATTCTATAGTTTTTAGAATGTATATTAATTAGGCAAAAAGTTTGAAGTGATAGAAGGGTCACTGTGCTTATCGGTTAACCAGTTGGTGTTCTAGAATTGTGCGGTAATGGATAGTAGTGTGTGACATTTGAAGTTAGTGTGGGAAGGTAAAATATGTCCAAGTTAAGGACCCTATGAAAGCGCACGACATCATGAACATTTGGGGGAAATATTGTTGATTTAGGACCTACCTATTACACGTTTCATGTAATTCTAATTTAGGCCCATCGTATGTCAATCTGGTTAATTGTGGACTCCTGGCTGACATGAAGTGATGTTAATGGAGTGAGATGTATATAATCATCATAGTTGTGTGATGCAAATTTTTATGAGTGTAATCTTGTGTAAGCAAGTGTAATTCAATGGGGGTTGCATCTCAATCATTGTGCACCATTGTCAGAAGATTATAAGGAGTGTAAGAGAGTGTTTGAGGAAAGCTTAGATCTTGTGCAAGTTATCAACATTTATGTTCCAAAAGACTTATCTTTATAGTCTGGTAGGATTGGTGTTCTACTTATTGAGTTGGTGCTCATATCTGTGTGTTGGGGATTGGTGTCTCTAGTAGGTTGGTTCCTAAAAATTCTTCACAAGATTGGTTTCTCTGGTAGGTTGGTGCCTACTTCATAATTGTAAGTGATTCATTATTTTGTGATTCTAGATTTGGACAATAGATCTAACCAGCTGTTCTCACTACGGTTTTCCCATCATGGGTTTCCACTTATATCTAGTTTTTATTGTGTGAATGTATGCTTATGTGATTGCTTGATTGATCATGTTTCATGTTTGGATATATGTTGAATTAAATAGTTTTAAATATGTTTGATCTACTAATTCACCCCCCTCTTAGTAGATTGTGTGCCCTTCAATAAGGACCACAATACTTGCATGCAATAATATTACCTTTCTATTGTTGTTTTAGATATATTTATTTGTATGGTTGTAATCACACAAAGACCCAATCTCCTAATTCAAAATTCCTTTCAATATGGTGTTGATTAGCTTGTTGGTTCACTTTATTTTGTGCCATTATCAGGTTCTCTCAAAGGCTAGACAGTACCTCTTGCTGATTTTGAATGTGTTCTTCAATTGTTCGAACCTTTGGTTATGCCCTCAATGAAGAGATGATTGATGTTGGTTGGTACCTGTATAGTGCCAATAATGCATATTGGAGGAAGTATGGAAGGAAGTGTTAACACCATTTTGGTAGTGATAGTCATTACAACCACCTTTCCTATTTATTTGAATCAAAAAATTAGAGATACCATTCCAAAAATTTGTTGACCACCTTTTTCTATTCATTATATTTGGGATGACATGATGAGCTACAAGCCAAATGAGTTCCCATCATGAGAAAATAAGTTAGTCAAAAAATTACTTGTAAATATAGGATCACAATCTTTTTCTATAACTTTTGGATTCTTGTGTAGTTTTTGAATAGTATTCATAAAGGCTATTTCTACAATGCTTTCTACCAAAGGGTGTGCTAAATCATAATTTAGTGTACATATTTGGTGAGATGACCCACAACAAACACATGTGATGATTATTTTCCTTCACATCTAGGAAAACCTATGATGAAATCCATAAATACCTCCTCTCCCTAGTGACTTAGGATAGATAACCTAGCTATAGAAGACCTTAAGTCTTAATTGTATCCTCTTTATTTTTTTGACATACCATGCATTTTGCTACAAGTTTTTGAACATCCCTTTTAGCCCCTCACAAAAGAAATCTTGCTTGATTCTATGATAAGTTTTTAAGAAACTAGAGTGTCCACCTAGGTATTGGAGAAGCATGTAGTTCTACTAACACCTTAAACTTAAGGGTTGAATTATTACAAAGGTATAGCTTGTCCTTGTACCAAAAAATATTTCATTTCCATGCAGATTTGTCTAACCCACTTGAATCTTGTTGGAGTTTCTCAATGAGAGTTAAGAGTATTTGAATCCTTCTCCCACTCTTTTCTTAAATCATTTTTCCAATCTTCATGTACTTTGGAAATAGCATACAATAATGAATATGTGGGTTCATCTCACCTTGATAGAGAATCAACCAAAAAATTATCCTTACCCTTCTTATATTTGATCTCAAAATCATATCCCAAAATATTTGTAACCCATTTTTGTTGTTCCTTATATGACAACCCCCGTTCAAATAAATATTTGGGTCTATCATGACCCATCTTTACTGTTGACACCAAAAATTGACGAGGTAACAGTGCCTTATGAGAAACTCAGTTCAAGGGGGACCCTTTGCGCCGAACTGAGTGACCTCTAGATTTTAAAGAAGCCGACTTCTTCTATAATGGGTTTTGGAAAGGGAAAAGGAAACAGATCTAATGAAGCAAAATCTAATCTAAGGCGATGCGCCAAAATTTGCTGATAGGCACGATAAATCATAGATTTAGGGGCCTGAATGGTGTTGTCATGTTCCAAAATGTCAGAGATTTAAAACTATAGCATAAACAATCCATTTATTAACATAAAAATAAATTATTATAAGTCAGTGGTAATTCGTGATATGATCCCCTTCAAATAAAATGCTTAAGACAGTATAGAGCACAATTTACAGTTTAATCAAAACATGAAAAATAGAAAGGCCGAACAGTTGGCACAGTCTGAAAGTTTCTTGCAAATAAAATAGTACAAGAGGCTTGATGTCTCTTGCTAAAACTAGTGTGTTTTCTCTAAAATTTTTTGGACCCTTCTCTCATCAACCGAGAGAGTATATATAGCAGGCAAAGAAAACTCCCACCGCTTTGGAGAACCGTAACAGAAAAGATCCCACAATCCCCTGCAATGATGCCTAAATCAAAAGATTCCCAAGGCCGTTACAATGACATCGAGCCAAAACACAGCACCCGGTCATCCAGGTGCAGGTGCATCCCTTGTAATGATGGCAGTGGTCCCAGCCAGCTCGAGGCGACAAGTGTCATCCACCGCTGCAAACGACCATGATGAGCAGCACCCAATAGCATCATCTCCCTCAGCCAACCTATCGTCCGCTTTGCACATTAGTCGTAAGGCACGTGGCAGTCTTTCGTTGCTCGTTTGAAACTTTCTCCCATTGCTGTTGAGAGATTGCGAAGATGCAACACGTGTCTCATGGGCCGAGATCATTATCGCAGTGGAGAGAAAGCTGCATCAACTAGGTGTGAAAGACGCGTGGCAGCATTTCGCTGCCCGCGGCTGGTCGTCTCCTTACTGCATGAAAGATATGTGAAGGGTTGCCACCTAGCAGAAGGTGGGGCCCGCCAACACCTTTAGAAAATAAAAAGAAGCCCAACGGAAGCAATTCGCATCCTGTGGTTGTTTATTTCATCTACTCATGAAAACTTTGCGATCTGCAGCCATGAAGTAAGATGTAGGACCCACTGCCAATCTTTAGAAATGATGGGCCTGTAGAAACCTTTCGCAACCCGAAGAGACCTTTAAGAAAATAAGAAATAAAATCCTTCGCAAGCATGACACGTGGATGCCCAGCGCAACTCCTCAGGACCCAAAAGGAAGCCATTGCCCGAAGTTGCAAAGAGGAGATGCACAAAGTGGTAGATCAAAATTTGATGGAAAGCCGAATAAACTCGGCGATGCACAGGCTGGTGCACACACAACACAAACGAAACCTGAAAGGAGCTGTTTGAATATTTATTTTAACAGCTTTTGGTGACTACCAGGGGTGTTTCAGATAAGGAATGAAGAACCTAAAAAATCTCTCTGGTTCTGCAGACCAGAGCTTTATCCATAGGGCTAATGGGGTCAGAGTTTGGAAAGAGCAGCCTGCAAGGGCGACCATTCACTTTCGGATGGCTTTGCCATGCTGCATAAATTTTCTTGTGCTTCGCGTAGATCAATAGCTTCCTTGTGAGGCAGCACCTCAGGTAGGCCGGTGCCTGCTTGGATATGGAAAAGCAGCTGCGAGAGTGGATGAATGATCGCCCCAATGTTGACTACCATTGGGGAGCTGCTCAACTCCCTAAAAGCCTCTGGGTCATTTTTCCTCTGCTCAATAATCTCAGCAATCTGTGTAGTCGTGGCAATGGATCCATCCTTGAGGAACGAGGATGGCAGCCCCAGCTTGCTTAACTTGGAGAAACTTCCCCGTATGCCATCAAGTGCCCTGCTTAGAAAAGCTGCGACTGCCTTAGTGCGCTGGAAAGCGTAGTGACAATGAATAAATTTATTTGCTGTTTGAGCAACAGCGTCCCGATCTTCGATACCTGCCCCGGCAAGGATTTTGTCTAAGATGGAGTATAGCTTGTTGAGCAAGTCCCTCACCTCGGGAACCCTCTCCAGGATGAAACGTGGGAACTGCTTAATTGTATTGCTTGCCTCTTGATTGAGCCTTGATGCCTTGTCAATAAATCGGAGGGTAGGTTGCAGTGTTAGGTAAAAGGTCTTGACTTTCTCCCAGTGAGAAATGTATAATTTCCTAACCAGCAGAATGACATCAGGTTGGGTAGGGGCAGGCAACAGAGGCTTTAAGCAAAGAAATCTCCGCGTCTCTTGAAATAAGGGCCTCGGTTAATTCTGCATTCTTCATTTTCTCGGACGCCAGCTGCTCCACATAGTTGCTCATTTCTTTATTCCAATTTTGTTCAGCTCGGGAGTGGTTCGCTGATTGTTCTTCCAGAGAAGCCTTTGTCTCTCGGAGCTCTTCCTCCAATTTAGCCTTCAGGCCTTCAAATTCTGCCTCATTTCCTTGTACTCTTTGCTCATACTAACTACTCTTGTAAGCGTTCCAACTTCGCACCCTTTTGTGCCATCCCTTGACTATGCTCAAGGCGGACGCGTTCAAGCTCCTCCTCCTTTGACTGTAGGCTCTGTCGCGCTGCTTGGTTAAGGTTATGTAGTTCTTTTATTAAGCCTGGATCAGCAATCTGGGTCATCACAATTTTTTCCTGAAGTCTGTTCCTCTCATTCTTTGCTGTCAGCACCCTTTCAGTCATTTGGGCGATATCTGCCTCCAAGGATTTCTCCTTTGTTTCCAGAAAACTCACCCTTTCCTTGGCTGCCTTGAGCTGCTTATCCTTCTTTTTTAACTGGCGACTAGTTTTGAGGAAGTTGGAAGTGACCATCCGTTGCGTTTCCTCCATGATTTTGACCTTATCTTGTGGTTGGGCTACTTTCATGTCAAGTCCGACAACATATATCTCATAGTCTTCAGGTTGCATTTCTCCCTGAGGCTTGTTTATCCTCGGGTACATGGTTGCAAATTTTAATTCTTGTCGGGCCTCATCATACGAAGCTTGTACTCTTGGCTCAACGGGAGCATTATCATCCTTTGCCTTGCATTGTCTCATTCTATTCGCGCGTGCCTCTTTTCCATAATCTATCTGTGCTATGAATTCGACTGGTGATGAAACTAGCCCACCTGCAAAAGGAACACCAGAGGGCAGGGCATAGGGATAGGTAACTTTTATAGGCACATGCATTTGCTTCTTCTAGAGAGTGACTATTTGTGGAGAGAAGCGCGGCACGTTCCATAGTTTGGCTTGAGAACTATCAGCAGAGCTAGGCATTGGTAGCAGCTTTATCGGGGATTCAGCCGTAAGGCTCATTGGCCAGGAAAGGGGAGTCACTAATGGGGTGTCAACTTGTTGCAATGGAAGGGGATCTGTAAGCATAGCGGAAAAAGAATGGGCGTCGACAGGGAAAATATTTTCTGAAAGCGAGGCAAGTAAAGTTTGAGCGGCAGCAGTAGGTGTGAGCACACTCAGAGGAGTAATTAGAAGTGGGTGGGCCTGCGAAAACTAAGCGAATCCAATCAAATAAGTTGGACCGAAAGCAGAAGGTAGAGGGCTCAGACTTATGGCAGGAGTTGCTAGTGAAGCAGGGGCGGATGCGAAGGAATGAGATGCAAGAGAAGAAGGAGCGAAATGTACTTATTGACTGGTCAGCGGTGGCCCCAGGATCATCAGTGGCTCACCCGCAAACTCTGGTATTTGGCTAGCAGCGGGTGTTTCTCCTCCGGCGGGTTCTTGCAAAACCCCTCCGATAATACTTTCCGTATGCTACCTTTTTGCAGGCGGACACACACTAACTTTGGTAGCTGAACACATCTGCTGAGGCGTTAGCCTAGCTGGTTTAGTGGCCCAAGTGAGTGTATGCGAGCCTCTTGATATATTAAAACGTACATTCGTGGCCACATAGGCAGCATGC
>VDFB02058242.1:230471297-230601706 GCA_007258455.2 Sequoia sempervirens
GAGGGGCAAAATGTAGACATCAAATTTGGACACTTAATTTATCCAAATTTATCATTTTTCGTCTAAACATCCTCTTATCCGAGTTAATTAAGTAATATTACTATTATTTAATTAATATCTTTAATTCTGCTAAATCCCTAAGGTATTTAATTAATAATTAAATACCTTACCCTCTTTTAATCCCCTTTTCATCAAATAAATTAAATAAATATTACATTTATTTAATTCCTCACATGTCATTTTCATCTAATCCTAATCCATTTCCTAATCTCTTCATTAAGGGTGTGCACATGCCTAATTCTTGATTAGGATGTGTCACATCCTCCAACTTTTGCAAGTTGGCTTTTAATCTTAATTAACCCCTAATTATCCTCTAATTATTGATTAGTCAAACCTAATTAGTACCTTGGTCAACTCTCCCCATCCCCCAAGGAATTTTTAATTCCTTTTTATTCACCCTAGGCTCCTCTCTTCCCCATGTGAATTTTTAATTCACATTTTATTCCTTCTAGAATCCCCTTTTCCCATGCACCTTCTAGAATATTTGACTTGTCACATCAAGTCACATGTGACAAACTCCCACCTTTTGGGAACATTGTCTTATCCACAGATTCTTCCAATCATTGTGAATTTTTAATTCACTTTTATTCACCCAAGATTCTTCCCATCTCCTAATGTACTTGGAAGGTACTTGTCCTTCCTCCACCTCATGTACCTTTTGGCCACCTCATTTACACCTCAACTCCCTTAGCCACTTCACCATCCACATGTCAAGATGTGAGGGCTTGTGGGTTCTCAACCCACCATAGCCCTTCATCTTGACCTTGTTGGATCAATCTCAACCATTGAATTCTCTAGAGAATTCAAGTTCTCCTATAAATACCCCCTCCTCAAGGGCATTTTTAGAACACTTTTGGATTTTCATAACTACATGCTGCCAATTTGTATTCTCAATCTTTTGCCATCATTTAGCCATATCTTTTAATCATTTTGCACATCGAATCTTGCATTTAGTCACTCAAGCAATCATCTAAGGAGCACACAAATCATTCCAAGCAAGGGCCAATCAAGGAGACATCAACAGCAAGAAAGGTGAAATTGTTTCCATTTTGTTTTATCCATTTCCTTCTTGTTATATCACTCCTTTGGCTAATCTTGAGGTGTCCTTGGTCTTTTATCATTCGCATTTTGAGTTATTTTATGCACTAGAATAGGATAAATTCCAAGGTATACACACATAATAACATGAAAAAGGGTCCACATTCTTTTGTTAGAGATCACTTCTCAATGTTATGCCTAAACTCTAATAACAATTTTGAGTACATGGTGATAATATAGCAAGGTGGATTTCCATCTCCTTACATAATATTACCTCTATTCTATCAAATTATAATTATTCAAAGCCTAAAAATAGCATGCCATGTTTTCCATCTCTTAGCTTCTCTTTCTTTCTTAGTAGATCTTTAAAATTATATTTCTAGAGGAAATGACATACTCAACTTAATAATGTTATTTGTTACTTTAACCTTTCTAGATCAAACAACTCAAAATATTAAAAATTTTCCTCTATAGATTTTTCTATCATTCTTGAGATATATAGAACCCTTTATTTGAAGTTTGTGTTGTCATTCATGTCAATAGATCTATGTTGTTGCATTGATGTCAACATATGGAAATGCTTTTATTGGTTGCATTGTGTTGTCATTAGTAGTATCATTGATGTCAACCTCTAGTGTTGCTTCAATGAGCATGTGTTGATGATGTTCAATTGTTCTAGATGATGAGAATGTTTTTTTGGTGCTTGGTTTCCAAGTGCTTTTGAGAAAATTTGAATAAAAGAGGAAACAATGTGGTGAAGAGTGTTCAGTGTGACATAGTGGTGTTCAGTTTTTTGCTCCACATTTCTTCATGGATGAAGATATGCCTGTGTGGTTCGTATATGTTGCTTAGAGGTGTTCAAAGGTGTAACATCTAGAATTTCTTGTTTTGGATCATTGTGTAGAGAAATTTGTGTTCACCAGTGTGTGAACTTTGTAAGAAGTGTTGTCTAGGAGAAATGGTTTTGATCCACATTTCTCTATAGTTTAGTTTCTAGTTTTGCAGATCTGGAAGTGTGCTTATATTGCTAGTATCTATCTTCATTCTGATTTTTTTCTATTTTTATGCTGCGCAAGGTTGGATTCAAGTGTTGCAGTATGTGGAAGGTTAACTGGGTATACAGGATGAATTTGTTCTTCAGGTGAAATTTGTTGCAAAGGAATTTGTTGGATTTCAAGGTGTTGATGGAATATTCCAGATTATGTTCAAGTGATGTATGTGTTCCTTGAGTTGTCTTTGGATCCAAGGAAGAATGTACTTAATTTTTTAATGGTGTCAACATAGGTTCAATTGACCTTAGGTGTTTACACTAATTGTGGATATGCTTCGGTGTTTTTGAAAGCATGGTGTAGCATGTATGTGTATATTTGGGTCTGAGTTAAAGTATGTTGTAGTTCACCTTCATTTCTCTCTATCGCGGGAATGTTTTGGTTCCAACCTAATTTGAATTTGCATGCTTGATGTGCATATTCAACCTTGTAGATTGCTTTCAAGGTTGAAGACAGTATATGTGTGTGATGATTTGATGGAGGAAATAGCAGAGAAGAGTTTGATGCAAAGTGTTGAGATGTGAAGTGTGAAAGTGTGAAATGCAGTGTGAATTTTAATGCCTAACACTATTGGAAGTAGTGAGAAGAAGGTGTCTACATTCTATAGAGAGAGTGTGAATGTTCTAGTGAAGTAGTGGTGGAACTTTTCTGTTACTTTGAGATGGATTTCTCATTATAACAATCTTCTTTCTTCTAATTTCTAATATGGCATTGAGCCATTGGTAGTGAGACCTTCTTTTCTTTTGGGCAGTGAACTTATTGTATTCAGTGTTGCAATTACTTTATATTGTGAGCTAATCCTCATCATGGTTTTTCCCTTCTTGGTTTTTCCATGTAAATTTGGTGTTCTCATGTGTTTGGATGTTTTTTTATTAATGTTTCTCATGTTTTCATTTTGCTAATGCATGATAAGGGTTTAAGGACTAATGTAGATTTGAATGTTAATAAGGGTTTTGATGTGTTATTGTACAATTGATTCACCCCCCTCTTATTTTTCTTGTGCATTCAACAATTGGTATCAGATCAAGGTTCCTCAGAAGAAAGCTTAACCACTTGAGGTAGATCTGGGATGATGCATAAGGAGGAGGCTCCTTTGTTTCATGGATCTGATTATGTATTCTAGAAGACGAGGATGGAAGGTTTCATTATCTCTCTAGGGTTTGGAGTTTAGAAATCTATTGAAACTGGATATACAATTCCTACAAATGGTTCGAGTACTGATGATGAAATCAAGGCATATGAGAATAATGGAAAAGCAAGGTGTGATCTTTTGAGTGGTCTTTCTAATTCAAAACTTGTGAAAGTTATAAGTCTTAAAACTATTGGTGAAATCTGGAAAAAGATGGAAAGTATCTATGAAGGAGATGATAAGGCCAAGCAAGCAAAGATGCAAAATTTGAAGATCAAGTTTGAAAACATAAGGATGACAAAAGATGAAGATATTATAGGCTATATGCACAAAGTGGATGAATTTTTCAATTCCATCAAAGGTCTTGGTGGAAATCTAGAAGAAGATGAGGTGGTAAAGAAGGTACTAAGAAATCTTACTAAATCATGTAGTCATAAGTTTTCTACTATTGAAGAAGTTTAGAATTTGAATAATTATTCTAGAGATTAATTGTTTGGTGCATTGACTACTTTTGAATTAAGAGATTTTGGTCCAAGTGATTCAAAAAGGGAGACTACTTTTAAAGTTGGCAAAGCATAGAAGAATGAGGAATCTGACTTAGATGAATTTGATAAGTTAGAAGCAAACTTTGTGAGGAACTTGAAAAAGGGCACTGGAAAATATAGAGGTAAGTTACCTTTCAAATGTTTTAACTATGGAAAAATTGGCCATTATGCTTCAAGTTGTCTTGTCAAAGCTTCAAGAGATAGACCTAGGGAGAATAAAGATAAATCAATTAAGAGAAGTTATTACATATGTTAAGGAAGATGTTGGTAAATCTGATGATGAATCTAATTATCCAGATGATGAAGATGATGAATGTTTGTTCATGGTTCTAAATGTTGGAACTAATTATGCCAACTCTGAGAGATGTATGAAGGAAATCGCTCTGAAATTAGGTCATAACATTGAAGGAGCAATGGTGAATGATTTCCATGCTAAAGAGGAGAAAAACAATTGGATCATTGACACTGGATGCTCAAATCACATGATAGGTGATAAGAGTAAGTTTGTTAAGCTTAAAAAGTGTGAAGGTGGTTTAGTTAAGTTTGGTGATAATACATATGCTAAGATATGTGGAAAAGGTTCAATCAGTTTTGATGGAAAGCATAATACAGATGATGTTCTTTATGTTAAGGGTATACAGCATAACCTTTTGAGTGTAGGAAAAATGTGTAGCAAAGGATATAATATTGTCTTTCAGGATAATGGTTGTGAGATCAAAAAAGGTTCTAGAACTGCAGTTGCAACAGGAAGAAGGATAGATGGAAATGTTTATCAACTTAAGGGTGCAAATGGCCAATGCTTTATGACTCGGATTAATGAAAGTTGGCTATGGCACAGAAGACTGTCACATCAATTTTGATAGCCTAGTGAAGATTAGTTCAAATCAATCTATGAGAGATTTTTCAAGGATTACAAAGCCTATCAATGCTATCTGCAAGGAATTTCAAATTGGGAAGCAAGCTAGAAAGATTTTTGAAGTCAAAGAACAATCTACTATCGGTCCTTTGGATTTGGTGCATATAGATCTTTGTAGACCTACCAAAATTAGAAGTTTTCAAGGTGACGGGTATTTCATGCTATTAATTGATGATTATTCTAGAATAACTTGGGTTACTTTTTTCAAAGAAAAATCAAAAGCTTTAGATAAGTTTAAGGTATTCAAAGCTATGGCTGATAATGAAATTAATATGAAAATCATTTTTTTAAGATCTAACAAAGGTGGAGATTTCACCTCCAATGAGTTTAACACTTTTTGTGAAGATCATGGAATAAAGAGGCATTTTTCAGCTCCTAGGACTCCTCAACAAAATGGATTTATGGAAAGAAAGAATAGGATTGTTCAGGAAGTAGCAAGGACAATGATGAAGGAATAAAATCTACTAGATTTCTACTGGAGAGAAGTAATTCATACTATAGTGTATATATTTAACAGAGCAGAAGCAAGGACAAATAGTTCAAAGACTCTCTATGAGTTGTGGTATGGAAGAACCCCTATTGTGAAGTATTTCAGAGTGTTTGGAAGCAAATATTATATCAAAAGATATGGAGAAAACTTAGGAAAGTTCGATGCAAGATATGATGAAGGAATCTTCCTTGGATATTCTACAATAAGCAGGGCTTATCGATGCTACAACAAGAGGCTGAAAGAGATTGTTGAAAGTGCAAGTGTCAAAGTGGATGAAGACTTACACAAAATTTTAGTGATGATAGATGGATATTAATCAAATGAGACCTCTTGTAGAGAAAAAGAGAAAGATGATGGTAAGTAAAAATAAGTGCAAGTTGAAGAGGAAGAAGCTCTAGAAAATATCCCTAAGACCCCTAAGTATGTGCAAAAGAATCATTCAGAAGATCATATCATTGGTGACAAGAGTAGAGGTGTGTTAACAAGAAGAAAGGCTACTATGATAGAAGAAAAAGTAAACCTATGTTTGCTTTCCAAAGTTGAACCTAAAATAGTGATTGAAGCATGAAAAGATGAATTTTGGATCAAGGCTATGGAGGAAGAATTTATACAAATTGAGAAGAATCGGACTTGGGAACTTGTCCCAAAACTCAGAAACAAGAATGTGATTGGAACTAAGTGTGTATTCTGGAACAAGTTGAATGAGAGTAGAGAAGTGGTAAGAAACAAGGCAAGACTTGTGTGTAAAGGCTACTCACAAGTAGAAGGAATAGATTTTGAGGAGACATTTGCTCTGGTGGCAAGAATGGAAGCTATTAGGATGTTTTTGGATTTTACAGAACATAAGGATTTTAAAGTCTATTAGATGGATGTGAAGTATGCATTCTTGAATGGTGAGTTGGAAGAAGATGTTTATATTGAACATCCAGATGGATTTCAATTATTAGACAATCCTGATATGGTATGTAGATTGAAGAAGGCATTATATGGACTTAAGAAAGCTCCTAGAGATTCGCATGCAAGATTGGATAGGTACATGTTGCTGCAATGATTCAATAAAGGTACCAGAGATAGTAATCTTTATTTTAAAGTTGAAAAAGATCAAATCTTGATTGTGGTTGTGTATGTCGATGACATAATCTTTGGAGGTAATGAAGCAATGTGCAAGATATTTGTAGAAGAGATGCAGAAAGAGTTTGAGATGTCTATGTTTGGGGAGATGAACTTTTTCCTTGGACTTCAAATCAATCAAACAAAGAAAGGGATATTCATATCATAGTCCAAGTATGTCAAGGAAATTTTGAAGAAGTTTGGGATGGAAGACTCTAAACTTGTATGTACTCCCATTGTTACTAGTTGCAAACTAAGAATGAAGAATCTCCTAAGGCTGATCAAAGCAAGTATAGATCAATGATTGGAGGACTATTATATCTAATTCCTACTAGATCAAATATCATGTATGTAGTTTTTCTTATGTCTAGATTTCAAGAAGATCCCAGAGAGTCACATGTAGCAACAGTGAAGAGAATATTCAGATATTTGAAAGGCACTCCAAAATATGTCTTGTGGTGTCTGATTTCTCTCTAAGTGCTTACACAGATGCAAATTAGGTAGGTTGTGTGGATGACAGAAAGAGTACAAGTGGTGGTGCTTTCTTTCTTGGAAGTAGGTTGGTGTCTTGGCTAAGCAAGAAGCGAGATTCAATGCCATTATCTACTGCAGAGGTATAATACATTGTTGTAGCATCATGTTGCACACAGGTGTTGTGGATGAAGCAAACTTTGAAGGATATCAAAGTGGTATATGATGAACCTGTTTCTATCTTATGTGATAATACAAGTGTTGGAAGAACAGAGAAGAATGACTATCTCTATAGTTTTGTGTTGTCATTGATGTCACCATGTTGTGAATATAAGTCTAAGTCAGTGCCTAATCTAGTACTTTGGTCTGGTATCTGAACTGGTATTTGAGTTGCACTCTTCGGTATTCTAGTCTGCATTCCTCCGCAGTTGATAGTTATTGCTTATAGATTTGAGAAATTGTTTATGGTTGTTGAATGCATGCACATTCAGAATATTATGTGCTTTGATGCTCGTACGGCGTAGTGGCAACCAATAGAATGTTTTTTTTTTTTTGCATTGAGGTCTATTCATGGTCGACTTCTTGGGTTAATTGTGATATGGTGGATTAATTTTGCTATGCGGATATAAGTGTGACCTATCTTAGGTCTATTCTAACATGATGTAGCGTGCTAGATGTTTGAATTGATTTTTGGAAATATTTTGTGAATACTTGGAGCCGACACTTAGTATTTTTGGTAAATATGAAGTGCATCTAATTAGGCTGACCTAATTGGTGCCTGTGGGTAGACCAATTATATATATATATGTGTGTGTGTGTGTTTGTGTGTGTGTTGAATAGGTTTTGGTGTGTGTGGTGTGTGATAGTGTGTGTGTAATCAATGAGGTATTAATAAATGTGAAAGTGAGCAAAAATGAAGTGTGTTAAGTCAGTCTATTGAGCATCACCGGAACTACATCAGCACTTGTTAGGTGCATTATTCTCAGTTCATTTTGGCTGTGAAGCCCAATTTTTGTTCTATAAATATTTTTGTGAGTAGTGAGCCTCCTTGTAAGCAGTGAGCTTTTGTGTCTAGACAGTGAGCCATCTTCAGGGTAGTGAGCCTTATATATTCAATTCTAGAACTACTTTATATTGTGAGTTAATCCTCACCATGGTTTTTCCCTCTTGGGTTTTCCAAGTAAATTTTGGTGTTCAGTGTGTTAATTTACTTTATGTTATTTGTGTTTCATGCTTATACTTAATCTCTTCTAATGTCACTTTTAGTTCAATTATCTCTTGTTTCAGCTGCTCACTCACTTCTCTGTGTCTTTCCTTGAATTATTTTAGTTCTTTTAGCTTCTGGACACATTCATTTTCTTCATCCAGAGTCTCTTTCAAATCTCCGTTTTCTCTTTCCACTTTGTCAAGATCCTCAAGAGCAGTTCAAAGCTCTCCTTTATCATCCATCTAATCAACCTTTAGGATCCTCCTTAAGCGGTTAAGATCTTCACCAAGGAACCAAAGCTCTAACACCAATTGTTAAAATATGTAGGACAAATGAGGGTGGGGTGAATCAGTTGTCACAAAATTCAAACTTAAAAACTTCAATACTTATCAATTCCACAACCACACTATGAGAATTGAAGAATGCTTGAATACAATGGTACAAAATAAGTCTGATGAATGCTCTAAACTTGAACAAGAGGTAGTAAACTTGAGGATTGAATTGGAAAAGGAAAAACTCTATGAGAATCATTTCAAATCAAGCTCTGATAAGCTTGGAGAATTGCTTGCTCGACAGAAATCAACTAAAGACAAAGTTGGCTTGGGAAATGATGCAGGTGAAAGCTCTAAGGAAAATCAAATGACTTAGGACAAGGGAAGTAGAAGAGAAATTCAAGGAAATTTGCAAGGAGACAACCTAATGCGCAAAGGTATCCCTCTTCCAATGGTGTTTGTTTTTTCTGTAATAAATATGGTCATAAGGCAATAGAATGCAAGAACAGGGAGAATCAATTTTTTGGTCCCTTCACCAGAAATTTTTTTTAATGTAAGAAGGTTGGACATAAATATACTGAATGTAGATCTCAGGTGAGAATGATCAATCGGGTAATGAGGAATAGGTTTAATGAAGGAATAATGAATCAATCCTTTAATGGCTACTGCTATACCTACAACAAATTTGGACATAGAGCAAATCAATGTAGGTCAAGAGGTAATGGAGGTCAGAGTAATCAAAAAAGTGGTGTTTATTATAATTGCAATAAACTTGGACATATTTCAAAGGTTTGCAGAAGTAAGAAAGGAAAGAAGTTTGCTCCGGTAGAGAAGAATGATCTGGTAAAGAAGGTTGACAAAGAAGAAATGAAGCAAGAGATGAATAAGATATGGAATAAGAAAGAAGAATAAAAACTTGAAGCTACTAATGGGTCTGTGCCCTCATCTAGTATGGATGATTCCTCTGGGAATTAGACCTAGCATGGTCTTAGGGGCAGCATTATCAAAAAATCATAAAAACCCCTAGATAAATGGTGTGTCAAAGGCTGGCACGAGGATGAAATGTGAAGTATGAAGAATCAGAGGCTTTGGTAAATGAACCAGAAGAAAACATGTTGTCATGATGTTGTGCAGACTGAATTAGGGTTTTCTGTGTTGAGAAGAATGTTTTTAGCAACTTTTTGATGTTTGTCACATTTAATGCATTTTAGGGTAAATTCGATGGTGTATAAGTTGAAATTTGTGAGTCTCCTTGATTAATTAAGCATTTGAAGAAGTTGAAAGGTGCCCTGAAGCGATCTTCAAGCGAGCTTGAAGCAATTCGAAAGGGAATTCGAAGAAATTGTCATGAGTAATCTGGAATCCTTTTTAGTTTACAAGAGGGGAAGAAGAAAAATGAAGAGGTTTCGATTAACAAATTCAAGAAAGCGTAGAAATGGATAGAGAATCGAGTGGTGTCATTCCACTAAAGCTGAAAGGAGTTGAATTAGAAGAATTTGATCATAGAAAGATGAAAGAAATGGAACTAGGGATAAACGAAGATGAAATACAAAGCATAAAAACCCCAGGTATGGATTTGTGGAGAGAATTTATATGGTTTGTTGATAAATATTTTATTTTGTTCTTGTTGAATCATTTCAAGAATGGCAGTATTGTATTGGACAAACCCTACTTAATCTCGAAGGAAGCGATCAAAGCAATTACTGGCTTATGCAGTATTAGGGATCTTCCTGGAAAGAAAAATATGAAGTACAAAGATGTGGAGGAACTGACTCGAATTAGTAAAGACCCTCGAGCCCTATTGATAAACACTCTCGAGGATTTGGTTGTAAGGTATGTTGCATACAGTGTTTCTTACAAAATCTATTTTAGAAATTCTGAAGGTTCGACATCGGCTATTGTTGTTTATATTGCACATATGATGGTTAAGGAGAATAGGAAATTTGATTTATGTGATCTATTGCTTGAGAATCTTTCCGAAAATGTTTGAATGTTGGTGATTGAAGGTTATGCCTTTTGGTTTGGATCTTTGCTTGTGTGCTTGGTGTTTTACTTTTTGAGTTCCCTACCGGGAAAGGAAAATGTTGTGTGGGAATCCAGTATTCCTATTGGTAAACAAGTCTACAGATAGCTGGAAGCGTTGGCAGATAATGTAAGTGTGTGAAAATCATATTTCACATCCTTCAAAACAAATCTTTGCTTTGGTATGTCAGCTCTGATTCAATTTGAAGTGGGTTCATCCTTGGGTAAAAGAGAATTGGAAGTTGTTTTTGGTGATTCCCCTCCGGAATAAAAGAAAAGAAAAGTTATAACTGAAGACATCATTTTCTTTTTGGAAGAAAAGGAAAAAGAATCTCTGCCTGGATCTGAATCTGTTGATCCAGATGACATCCAGACTATGTTGGTTAAAGGAAAAATGAAGAAGATTGGTGAGCTATGGAATGCAGCCACTCCTGTTGACAGACTGAAAATTTGATGATGCTCTGGTAGAATATCTACTTCGAAAAGGTATTGATGTATCAATTGTCTCTAACTCCATACTAGAAAATTTAGTTGAAATTGTTGAAGAAAGAATGTTGCTTGAAGGTCTGGAAGGATGTAAATTTGAAGCCTTGGTTGAAAAGAGATGTACTAAATCAAAGCGAAGATTATCTGAACTTATTGTGGAAACAAAGAAATGCATTAAAGAAATATCAAATATTTACAAGTATTGTCTCTGGTGGCCTGCTGCGGTAGATAATTTCAGAAGTAGAATTGAAGCAATTGAATATGAAGTGAATAGCATTGGAAAGAACTTTGATATCTTTGAAGACAAAGAAGGGAAACAAAGGCTAAGAGTTGGAGAATTGCAAGCTAAATTGATCGTTGCACAAAGACAAAGAGATGATGTGGTGAAGATCTTTTGGATCCTTAAGGAGATTGTTGAGGTCTGGTTAGACCATCTTTATGGAATACTTACTAATGCAGAAGATGTTGAAAGACAGTTTTCATATTGGTCATCTTCTTTTACTCTATTGGGCTTATTGGAAAGCATTTGCACAAGAATGGATTCAGCTACATTCAAATGGAAGAAGTTGTGTCCAGTTCTCAAAGAAAGGTACAAGAAGGCATTTGAGGTGAAGAGTTTCATTTTTACCTGAATCTTGAATGTTAAATTTAAGCTATTTTTTGTGTTGACGAAGAAGAAAAGGAAGAGGAAAAGTAATCTGAATAGAATAAAGTTAATTGAATTGTTGTTTGAAAATTTTTGGATGGCTAGAAGTTTTTGAAGAATTGGAATTTTTTTGTAAATTTTGATGTCACCATGCTTACATCCTTTTTGGCCACCCTTTTCCATTGATGTCAAAGGGGGGGAGATTGGAGTGATTGGGGGAGAGTTTGGAGAGATTGGAGAAGTTTTTGAATATTTCTTTTTGGCACATGTTGCCATCAATGACAAAGGGGGAGATTGTTGGAAGAATGGAGAAGAATGACTATCTCTACAGTTTTGTTTTGTCATTGATGTCACCATGTTGTGAATGTAAGTCTAAGTTAGTGCACAATCTGGTATTTTGGTTTGGTATCTGAACCGGTATTTGAGTTGCACTCTTTGGAATTCTAGTCTGCATTCCTCTATAGTTGACAATTACTGCTTGTGGATTTGGGAAATTATTTATGGTTGCTAAAGGCATGCACGTTTAGAATATTATGTGCTTTGGTGCTCGTACGGCGTAGTGGCAACCAACAGAATTTTTTTTTTTTGCATTGAAGTCTATTCCTGGCTGACTTCTTGGGTTAATTGTGATATGGTGAATTAATTTTGCTATGCGGATATTTAAGTGTGACTTATCTTAGGTCTATGCCGACATGAATTAGCGTGTTGGATGTTTGAATTGCTTTTTGGAAATATTTTGTGAATACTTGGAGCTAACACTTAGTATTTTTGGTAAATATGAAGTGCATCTAATTAGGCCAACCTAATTGATGTTTGTGGGTAGATCGAGTATATATGTGTGTGTGAGTGTGTGTGGTGTGTGACAGTGTGTGTGTAATTAATGAGGCAGTAGTAAATGTGAAAGTGAGCGAAAATGATGAAGTGTGTTAAGTCAATCTATTGAACATCACCGGAACTGCATCAACACTTGTTAGGTGCATTATTCTCAATTCATTTTGGCTGTGAAGCCCAAATTTTCTTCAGTAAATATTTTTGTAGGTAGTGAGCCTCCTTGTAAGTAGTGAGCTTTTGTATCTGGACAGTGAGTCCTCTTCAGGGCAGTGAGCCCTTGGCAATGAGCCTTATATATTTAGTTCTAGAACTACTTTATTTGTGAGTTAATCCTCACCATGATTTTTCCCTCCTTGGTTTTTCCATGTAAATTATGGTTTTCAGTGTGTTAATTTAATTTTTATTATTTGTGTTTCATGCTTATACTTAATAACAGAATAGTGTGGTTGTGGAATTGATAAGTATTGAAGTTTTAAAGTTTGAATTTTGTGACAACTGATTCACCCCCCCTCTCAGTTGTCCTACATCTTTTAACAACAAGTGCTATCAATATTTCAAAGAATTTGGTAATCCATTCAAGGATGAAGCATATTTCAATCTGGTATCACTTCTTGACGGAAAAGGTTGTAGAGAATGAGGTGAAGTTAGAGTATGTGCCTACTAGTGTGGATCAAGTTGTAGATATCTTCATGAAGGTTCTTCTTAAGGATACTTTTGAGTATCTTCGGGAGAAGTTAGGCGTTATTAGCCTTCCGTCTTTCAACTAGATGCATAAGGATACGCATCAGTCCAATGGATCTCAAGATTTATTCCTTGTTCTAGACTGATGTTGGTGGCTACCTCTCAGGGGCAGTAGGTAGTGGCATTGTTGGTTGTTGTAATCAAGGGGAGTAAGTGTTGTCATTTTTTTGTGTATTGGTGTTGTCCTTTGAAGCCTTGTCAAAGGAAGTGAATGTAGAGGTTGCAAAGCAGTTGTTATTTCTTACAGGTGTTTCCTTTGAGGGAAAGAAAGTATATATGATTGGTTTCAAAAGGAAGCAAAGAACGGATGATATGTGTTTCCCTTTTCCATTGATTTCAAAGGGGGGGAGAGAGTTAACTAAAAAACCATATGAAGTAAGAAGGGGAGAAGTCCTGATAAAGTTTTGAAAAGAATATGCTTGTGTAAGGGGGAGCAGTATGCACTGTGATGCAGTATATGAGTTGGTGATCAAAGTTGTTGTTCTTTTTTTATTGTTTTCCCATGTGTTTCCATCAATGATAAAGCAGGAGATTGTGGAAGTTTTTGTTGTCATTGATGTCAATAGATATTTGTTGCTGCATCAATGTCAACCTATGGAGATGCTTTAACTGGTTGCATTATGTTGTCATTAGTAGTATCACTGATGTCAACCTCTAGTGTTGCTTTGATGAGCATGTGTTGGTGATGTTCAAGTGTTCTAGATGATGTGAATATGTTTGTAGTGCTTGGTTTCCAAGTTCTTTTGAGAAAATTTGAATAAAAGAGGAAACAATGTGGTGAAGAGTGTTTAGTTTGACAAAGTTGTGTTTAGTGTTTTTCTTCGCATTTCTTCATGGATAAAGATCTTCCTGTGTGGTTTAGATATGTTTCTTAGAGGTCTTCATAGGTGTTATATCCAAAAAAAGATATTTTGGATCATTGTGCAGAGAAAGTTGTGTTGTTGTCTGGGAGAAATTGTTTTCTTTGCATTTCTCTGTAGTTTGGTTTCTAGTTTTGCAAATCTGGAAGTGTGCTTATATTGCTAGTATCTATCTTTATTCTAATTTTTTTGTGTTTTGGTGCTTTGCAAGGTTAACTAGGTATATGGGATGAGTTTGTTCTTCAGGTAAAATTTCTTGTGAAGGAATTTGTTGGATTTTAGGGTGTTGATGGATATTCCAGATTATGTTCAAGTGATGTATGTGGTCTATGAGTCACCTTTGGATCAAAGGAAATGTGTACTTAATTGTTTATTGGTGTCAACATAGTTTCGGTCGACCTTGGGTGTTTACACTAATTATAGATATCCTTCAGTGTTTGTGAAAGTTTTTTGTGGTGTGTATGTGTGTATTTGGGTCCAAGTTAAGGTGTGTTGTGGTCTACCTTCATTCCTCTCCACTGTGAGAATATTTTGGTGCCGACCTAATTTGAATTTTCACGTTTGAGGCGCATAGTTGACCTTGTAGATTGCTTTCAATGTTGAAGATGGTATATATGTGTGATGATTTTATGGAGGAGACAATAGAGAAGAGTTTGATGCGAAGTGTTGAGATGTGAAGTGTGAAAGTGTGAAATTTAGTGTGAGCTTTAAGACTATTAGAAGTAGTGAGCAGAAGGTGTCTACATTCTAAAAAAAGAGTGTGAATGTTCTGGTGAAGCAGTGGTGGAACTTTTATGTTACTTTGAGATGGATTTCTCATTGTAGCAATCTTCTTTCTTCTTCTTTCTAATCTAGTAGTGAGCCCTCTGGTAGTAAACCTATTGTATTTGGTGTTGCAATTACTTTATATTGTGAGCTAATCCTCACTTTGGTTTTTCCCTTCTTGGTTTTTCCACGTAAATCTGGTGTTCTTGTGTGTTTGGATGTGTTTGCATTACTATTTCTCATTTTTTCATTCTGCTAATACATGATAAGGGTTCAAGGACTAATGCAAGTATGAATGTTAATGAGGGTTTTGATGTGTTAATGTACAACTGATTCAGCCCCCCCTCTTAATTGTCTTATGCATTCAACACCCTCCTTGGCAATTATGTTACAAATTCCTTAAGATAATATTCTAAAGTTTCATAACTTAATATGTTACTTAGAGGTGACCATTCAATTTTTTGTTATCTTTCATTTAAAAAATAGGATTATTGTCATAAACAAATCAACCATGATTTCCAACAGGATGGTAATTAATGTGATAACAAAGTAGTTAATAATATCTTGATAGAATTCAAATGTTTCCACATGCACATCATATTATTCTTATTACAAACCAAGATATAATGATAATCATCTTATCATTCTATGCCAAATAATGAAAAAATATAGGGTCTTATATATAGAGATAGTAAATTTTGAGAAATTTATGTCAAGATAGCTAAATATCTCAATTCCCTCAAATGTAATACTATTTTCATGACATCCTATTTTAATAGACACCTTGCTTAGGATTGTAGAGCACATAAACAAGTTTATAACATAAAAATAAAAAATCATGTTCTCTCCATTATGCAGGCATCACATAGAGAATCATTTACTTCTTATTAAGTATGCACCATCCAAAGATTTTTTCTATTATCAATGATGTTAATAAATTTAACTACTTCCTAATGTGCATGGAGATTAAACATATAGTATTCATTCAAGAAAGTGTTACCCCTTTGCATCAATTTCAAGATATTATAGTTCCCCGTGTAACTTTGCTCCAAATAAACAGCCTTATTTTCATGTGTGGATATAAAAACCATATTTAGTCTTATAAATTATAAAGGTTATTTTATAATAAAAATAATACCATTGATGTATTCTAAAACCCATTAATTTATAACATATTAGATTAATAATTAGTTCTCATTCATGTAGCTTGAGTGATTTATCTATTTTAAACAAAATATGAGTTTGATAAGTTATCATAATTCAAACATTGATAATATATTAAAATCAAATAAATAATATATTTAAAAAAAATAGATGTATATTTCTCTTGTATCACATCTCAATTTAAATACTTGCATTTAATAATGTTAAGTTAATTGAAATATTTGGAAAATGAAATTTATCAGTTTTTGTTTATGATAAAATTTGATAAATTCAATTATATTTGAAAAATGATTATCTTTGCAACTTTTTGATTTAGTGAATCATTTCGTATTAAGCATCGGTTAAAGGCTGCTGATGAAAATTGCAAGTGCAAGAGTGTGTGGATGCAAGAACAAGTTGAAGAATGAGAACATGGTTGAGGTAGGAGTATTTAGCCGGATGACGAACGGTAAGCAAGATTGGAATTTGGAGCACACACACCACTGTAGACCATCACATTCGTATTTAATTTGCAATTCTAAGTAGATATCATTTTGCTTGTATGAAATCATAAATGATTAAATAGGAAATATGATGAAAAAAAATTATTGAATCATTCAAATGCCTTATCTTGTTTATTTGAAACTAATTTCATTTTGAAGAAAAAGGAAATAGTGGTGTTAGAAATGCATTTGTTTTTACATATTAATTTCTCGTGAGCAGAATGATTTAATTATATGTTCTTTTAAAATAATTTGAAAATAAGATCTTTGGTAAGAGGTAAGAAGAAAATAAATAAAGAATAGATATAAATATATATGTTTGTTTGTGATTATATATATATATATGTATGTATGTATATTATAATAAGTTACAATGATAAAGTATTTTCTTTTATTCAAAAAACTCTTTATGTGACTATATGAAAAAGAATGATAAAAAATAGCACTTATAACTCCCTTAATAAATGAAATAAAACTGACCTCCTCATACTAGAAAATGGAATTATACTCAAAAAGCATGGAGTGGGTGGTTAGGCTGAAAAAAAGATGTGGAGAATTAAGACCATCACCATTTTTAGAATGCAAAATCGATGGTCAGAGGAGAGTGGGCGAATTTGAAGGAGAGAATTTAGCAAAAATGCATGGAGAAGATTGAGGAGTGAATAGAGGAGAAAGAATCAAACAAAGAAATGAAGTTGTTTCCATTTTCGAATGAGGAAAAAGCACAGAAACTTGCAGCCCAAGAGGTAATTTCAAGCTTTTATAAAATGTTTCCTTCATTGTAATGAATGAATTTTTCCTTCATGTGCATCACCTTGAGTGAACAGAGTATTAAGTGCCTAGTTTTTACCTTGTGTTTATGCACTTGTTTTGTGTATCCATGGCTCTGGTTTTTAGATTTAATTTGTGTTGGCCAATCTAAACCCTCCCCACTTAGCCATGTTTTGTGGATGAAATCACCATTTTATCTTTCTTCATTGTTGTTTTATTGTCATGCATGTCCATGATTGGGTCAAATGTCTATAATCGAGCTCTAACTCGCATGCTACACCTATTCTCTGTAGAAAAATTTGTTTGACCCATCCTCTAAAAATACCTCCCACCCAACATAGGAATCTGTTGTTGTAATGAAACCCTTTTCCTATTGAGTTAATATATTCAAAAAAAGAATGGTGCTTTGTTTATGTGAACACTGTTTATGGTGTAGTTTTTCCTTAATAACCATCCAAACGACAACCATTATTCAAGGCAACCATGACTTAACCCTATTTGTTTTGAGCCAAACAGTAAGGATCATTCGAGCTTGAATGTCAACTCAAAATGATCTGTATCGTTCTATCTTTAATACAAGTTAACGGATGATTCTATCGTCTAGCATCGTTGCATGATGTCAAATGATTTTCATCATTTTGTTTCAAAGCATATTATGGAATGTTTCCCACTGTTCTGTGTAATGCATGTAATGTTTGAAGTTTTCCTATATGTATATTGGTGAATGATTTCACATCATTCTATTATTTCCTTACTGTTGAATGATGTTGCATCGTTCTGATAAAGATGTTGTGAGCAATACCATCATTCTAGGTTATACTAGTTGTCAAATGTTTTAATAACATCCCAAATATGATGATTATGCATGTTGTTATTTAATTATGTTGCTACCAGTGCTTAGGCCTTAGTAGTTCGAGGGTTGTAAGAATCCCCACATAACTTAAATGATTCTCTTTTCTCTCATACGATGTGTGTATATATATGTATATATACATATATATACACTATCTTTCTAGTAATTGAATCTTATCAAAGTCGAATGATAATCATACTTAGTTTACTCTCTAAATAAATGGTGCCTCTAGTAAATGGACGGAAGTACCATTAAATAATAAGATAATGAGTATATTAAAGGTATTTAATATTGATCAATGGCATGCTTATCGTTTAACGATAACATTCTTATCAACCCCTTTTGTGATATGTATTTATGTGTGTGTAAAAAAATGAGTAGAACAGAACAATAATCTGTTGGCATATGGTGTATGATGTAACCAAAGGTTGCTTGCACAATCTCCTAGAAGACTTCTCTCTGTCTTCCACCAAGAACCTGACAACTTCAGGGCTCTGTTTAGACTTAGATCATTAACTAAGTCTTGCTTCAACTCTTCTCAAAGAGTTCTCCACTTGTGCTTTACCTTTGGAAGACCAACACCATGTGAATTTGCAAATTTCCTCTCAACACCTAGAAGGATCTAAGTGCCAACTTCATCATCTTGCTTGAACTACTTGCAGGGGAGCTAGAGGTACTGTCATCATGCTTCTCACATCCAGATAGGTCCATCTTTCTTAGTATTCAATCTTCAAATTACCCGTTTTCAAGAATTTGCCTTGGAGAGGCCTAATTCCTACTAGCCCTTACCAGTCACTTTTTGGCTTTTCTTGCCCAAACTTGTCAAACAACCTGGCAAATAAATCTCACTTCCAGGTACCCTTTTCAGTCCTTTAAATGTTTCATAGGGTTTCAGACCCCTATCTCATCCATACAGTGGATTCCTACTATTAAGGAAAAATAGGCTAACTAGGCCTAATTCTTAGGGTTTCACTGGTTTCTTACCTTTTCCTTGCACAAATGGATTGGGAAGACCAAAATATTTTCAAAATGTCAAAATGTGACTGAGACCTCCCTGAAACCATACAAGTTTCATACTGTACCTTCTACCCCTACCTGTACTCTTCAATTTTCTCTCTCAAACTCCTAACCGGGCAGTCCTAGCTCGCCTAGGGTTTGAGTTTCATAATCCTTGCTTGACTCCACATGTTTCCTATGGCTAAATATTTACAGGTGTATGGCTCCCCTTCCATATCCTACTAGACTCAGGAAGATCCCGTGGTCAGAGTTTATGGGGGAGCCATTCAAAGTCTGACTGCACCAAAACAGAAATAAAAACCCTCTACAACCTAGTTTATAAATACAAAACAACAAATCTACACTAAGAAACCTGACTCAAAGATAATAATTGCTCTACACTATCCAATGAACACAAATGCAGTGCTAAATCAATATGTATAGTGCCTTCAATATCTTTGTTTCTCAAAATGCACGGGTAAACACAGGAAAATGCAGAATTTGTCTTATTCACACAAAGCCAAAACTTGATTACAATGCTTTCAACTATTGTCTACGAGCCATCATACCTATTTGGGATGCCTTTACCATGTTTCAAGGGAAGTTGATCGACCACTTACTCCTGATTTCAAGGGATTCCAATCCACCTAAGTTGCATGCAATTCCACAACTATTGTCATGCAACTTTTACAACAACTTTGCAACTTCCATCATTGTGTCATGATCCTAAATCTTAGGACCTCTAACACCTTGATTTTGAACCATCAACTTCCTCAACTGCCTCATGGCATCTTCTAACAATGAGGATGTGATTATAACACACTTAAGGCTCAACCTTCTAACATAAACTGTCCAAAGCTAAATAAAACAACATTTAACAACATTGGTAAACTAATGATGACTTTAGTCCTAGTGACTAACTCACCACACAAACAAGACCTTCTAAGGTCCAAAACAAACACACTACCACCCTAATTTGGCTAAGATCAGGTACAAGCCAAAATTGAACATAACAATTGGAGTTTAGCCTAGGTGCTCCTGCACCATCCTCCCCAAAACAAAAGATTTCAATCCACCCTTGGATTGAGCAAGTTGGGATCAATGCCCAACTTCTTGAACTCTGACTCCTTGATCCACACTACATCTGCATCAGGTTGATCATGTCTTTTAATCAGATGTTCTTTGTACTCCTTGGTTCTAGTTATCTTATAGACTCTAGTGTCCAATACACTATCAGCTTGCTTGACTGGAGCAGAGGGAAGTTTGAGTTCTTCCATATCTTGGGTGACTTCATGGATGGTCTGATCCATGTTTAGTGGTGGTCCTTTGTAGTGTACAAGATCTGCAACATTAAAAATAGGGGACAGTCCACTGTCATCTGGTAATTGCACCTTGAAAGCATTACTTCCATACTTCTCCAAGATAGAACAGGGACCTATCCTCTTCATTTGCAACTTATGAGGAACTCCTTTCTGCAGTCTAGACTTGTTCAAATGCACCATCACCAAGTCTCCAACATTGAATTGAACTTCTTTCCTATGCTCACCCACCTTGGTCTTATGTTTCATTATGTTTTCTGCCAATGTTTTTCTAACTGTATCATGGATCTCCTGCATTGCATAGGCAAAGTCATCAGCATATCCACTTCCCTTGACTCCATCCTTCAACTCTCTTAGCTCATAAACACCTCTAGGATGTAGTCCATAGAAAATTTCAAAGGGACTCTTCCCTGTTGATCTATTTACAGTGTCATTATAGGCATATTCAGCTTGCCCAATCAATTGATCCCATTGTTGACCATACTCCTTGGTCAAGCATCTTAAGAGGTTTCCAAGAGTTCTATTAACCACTTCGGTCTAACCATCAGTTTGGGGATGGTATGCAAATCCAAAGGATAGATTAGTGCCCATTCTTTGCCAAAGAGTCTTCCAAAAATGACTCATAAACTTAGTGTCTCTATCTGATACAATGTTGATTGGTAATCCATGAATCCTTACTATCTCTTTGAAGAAAAGAGAGGCTATTTGACTGGCATCATTGGTTGTTTTACATGGCACAAAGTGAGCCATTTTGTTGAATCTATCTACAACAACATAAACATTGTCCATGCCTTACCTTGTTTTGGGTAACCCAACTACAAAGTCCATACTCAAGCATTCCCATGGCCTAGTAGGGATAGGCAGTGGTTGGTATAGGCCTGCATTTGAAGAAGTACCCTTGGCCTTTCGACACACCACACAACTCTCCACATACCTCCTAACATCTAGGTTCATCCTTGGCCAAAAGTAAAACCTTTGAACCAGTTCCTGAGTTTTGGTGATCCCAAAATGACCACTCAATGCACCATTATGCTTTTCTTGTATCAATTTTTCCCTAATAGAACCTCTAGGAACACATAGTTGATTCCCTTTAAACAAAAGATCACTTTGCAAAGTATATTCAGCATATTTGCTATGGAAATGATTCTTGTATTCAGCACATACCTTATAAATGTCTACAAAATTTTCATCATTTGCATATAGATCCTTGAAATGATCTATCCCAATGCTTTTCAACTGAATTTCTTGAATGGTGAGGACTCTTCTGCTCAAGGCATCTACAACTTTGTTGAGAGCTCCTTTCTTGTGCTTGATATTGAAGGTGTAAGCTTGCAAATACTCCACCCATTTCATGTGTCTGTGACTCAACTTCTCTTGTGAATTCAGGAAACTGAGTGCTTGGTTGTCTGAATATACTATGAATTCCTTGGGAAGCAAGTAGTGCCTCCATTTCCTTAAAGCCTAGACCAATGCATACATCTCAAGGTCATAAGAAGAATACTTCTTCTTGGCTTCACTTAACTTCTCTGAATGAAAAGCCACCAGTCTGCCCTCTTGACTGAGAACAGCTCCAATAGCCACATTGCTTGCATCACATTCAATGGTGAATAGCTTCTCAAAGCTTGGTAACACCAAAACAGGTTGGGTAGCTATCTTTTCCTTCAGCAACTCAAAACTTTTGTTAGCTTGCTCATTCCATATAAACTTAGTCTTCATTCCTCCTTTTATGGTATCCAACATAGGAGCACAAATAGCACTAAACTGTCTTATGAATTTCCTATAGTATTGAGCAAGACCATGGAAGCTTCTTACCTCTGTTGTTGTCTTTGGAGTAGGCCAATTGAGTGATGGCTTCCACTTTGTTGCTGTCCATCTTCAAGTTGCCATGTGATAGCACAAATCCAAGGTACACTAGCTCTGTTTTGATGAACTCACACTTTTCCAAATTGATCATCAGCTTCTCCTCCTGCAACTTCTTGAAAATCAACTCTATCGATGGAGGTGCTCTTCTCTTGTTCTACTATAGATTAGTATATCATCAAGATACACCACTACAAATTTTCCAATGTAGTCTTTGAGGATTTCATTCATGAGTCTCATGAATGTGGAGGGGGCATTAGACAGTCCAAATGGCATAACTAGCCACTCATAGAGACCCTCATTGGTTTTGAAAGCTGTTTTCCACTCATCTCCCTCATGTATCCTAATTTGGTGATAACCACTCTTTAAATCTATCTTGGTATAGTACCTAGCTTCACCTAGACAATCCATGAGATCTTCAATCCTAGGGATAGGGAACCTATACCTGATGGTTATCTTGTTTATTACCCTGGAATCAGTACAAAGCCTCCATTCTCCTCCCTTTTTAGATGCTAAGACAGTGGGTACTGCACATGGACTAATGCTTTTCCTAATGAGACCTTGGTTGAGAAGTTCTTGAATCTGCCTAGCTATTTCCTCATTTTGTTAAGGAGTCATCTTGTGGGCTGCTTTGTTTGGTAGGGTAGCTCCTGGTATCAAGTCTATCCTATGACTTATGGCTCTTTTAGGAGGTAATGTTGTTGGTTGACCACTACTTACAATGCCTTCATAGGTCTACAACAATTTATGTATCTCTTTAGATAACTCTTGCTTTTCAGCTGCTTTCTCTTTGCTCACCACTCTTGGCTTGATCATCACTACATAGCCAACTCCTTCTCCCTCTTCCAAGGCTTCTAAGAACTCTTTTTCACCAACCATGAGTAGTTTAGAACCTGTTGTCTACACCTCTGTATCTTCTAGCAAAGACTAAATTTTGAAAGTTACCTTGTCTTTCTTGAAAGTATATGAGTTCTTTGCTCCATCATGCACAGCTTGGTGGTCAAATTGCCATGGTCTACCTAGGAGCAAGTGACATGCATCCATAGGTAATACATCACACAAGACTTTGTCCTTGTACCTACCAATTGAGAACTCCACCCATGCTTGTTCATTCACCAAGACATGTTGACCTTTATTGAGCCATGTGACCTTGTAAGGATTGTTGTGGGGTATCCTTGTCAACTTCAGCTTGCTGACTGCCTCCTCTGACACAATATTGTTAGTAGAACCTGAGTCAATGATGACTCTACACACTTTCCCCATCATCTTGCACTTTATCCTGAACAAGGACCTCCTTTGGCTTGGTTTTTCTTTCACCGGCTCCTTGATCAAAGTTATCATCATGAGGTTCTCACCTTCCTCTGAATTCAATGGCACTTCAGGATGTTTATCTGCTGCAGCTGTCTCATCATGAACCAGGTTAGTTCTCTTATCTCCTCCATGAGAAGTACTACCTTTCTCTGGACATCTATAGGCCGGGTGTCCCAATTGATTGCAGTGGTAACATTTCATGTTGGTGAAGTAGTTACCTCTTCCTTGTCCACCACTTCTTCCTCTAGAGTTGGAACCTCTTCTTCTACCACCTCTACTAGAGCCTCCTTCTTGCTGCTCAGAGTATCTGACTTCTCCTTGGGCTCTTGGTTCTGAACTTCTTCCACCATAACCTCCTCTTTGTCCTCTGTTGTCTTTCCCTTTCCCTCTACTTTTGGGGTTTTGCTCTTGCTTCTTTTTGCCTTTCTCCTCTATCTTTAAGGCCATTTGATAGCATTGGCAGACTGTTTTGAAGTTCACTAGGCTCATGTCTTCTTGGATAGTCCACTTAAGCCCATTTAAGTACCTTGCTAGCTTGATGCTTTCATCTTCAACCACCTTTGATCTGAGGCACAATTTTTGAAACTTTTCGGTGTATGTTTGGACATCCATGTCTTTTTTCCTAAGATTGTGTCTTCTCCTATGCAATTGAACTTCATAATCATCAGGTAGATAGGTCTGCCTTATCTTAGTTACCATTCCTCTCCATGAAACTATGGGAACTTTTCCTTCTTTCTCTCTTTCAACTTGTAGAAATTTCCACCATGTGAGAGCTGCTCCTCTCAACCTTGACTTGGCCACTTTTACCTTTTGGGCCTGAGTTATACCATCACGTTCAAAGTGATTTTCAATGCTCTCAATCCAGTCTACAACTGAATCAGGGTCCATTTGTCCACTAAATAGTGGCACACCTTCCAATGCTTTACCACTTAAGGCCTGCAATGCCTTCAAGAATGGTTCTTCAGCAAGAACAGGGTCAGGTTTTGGAGATTCCTCCTCCAATTCCTCTTCTTTTTCCTTTGCTTCTTGCTCTTCCTTTTGTTCTATCTTATCCTTCACTTTATCTACTGTCTCATGGACTTCATCCAAGAGCTTCTCCAATTGAGATAACCTTTCTCTTAGCAACCGGTTATCTTCCTCTTGCTCTTCTACTTTTTTACCTAACTCTGCATTAGTCACCATGGTTCTTTCCTCTGGTGTGTTCTCTCCTACTGACTCAGTGGGCTGCAACATCAATCACAAGCCTTGAATCAAACGAAGCTCTGATACCAATATGGTGTATGATGTAACCAAAGGTTGCTTGCACAATCTCCTAGAAGACTTCTCTCTGTCTTCCACCAAGAACCTGACAACTTCAGGGCTCTGTTTAGACTTAGATCATTAACTAAGTCTTGCTTCAACTCTTCTCAAAGAGTTCTCCACTTGTGCTTTACCTTTGGAAGACCAACACCATGTGAATTTGCAAATTTCCTCTCAACACCTAGAAGGATCTAAGTGCCAACTTCATCATCTTGCTTGAACTACTTGCAGGGGAGCTAGAGGTACTATCATCATGCTTCTCACATCCAGATAGGTCCATCTTGCTTAGTATTCAATCTTCAAATTACCCGTTTTCAAGAATTTGCCTTGGAGAGGCCTAATTCCTACTAGCCCTTACCAGTCACTTTTTGGCTTTTCTTTCGCAAACTTGTCAAACAACTTGGCAAATAAATCTCACTTCCAGGTACCCTTTTCAGTCCTTTAAATGTTTCACAGGGTGCCAGACCCCTATCTCATTCGTACAGTGGATTCCTACTATTAAGGACAAATAGGCTAACTAGGCCTAATTCTTAGGGTTTCACTGGTTTCTTACCTTTTCCTTGCACAAATGGATTGGGAAGACCACAATCTTTTCAAAATTTCAAAATGTGACTGAGACCTCCCTGAAACCATATAAGTTTCATACTGTACCTTCTACCCCTGCATGTACTCTTCAATTTTCTCTCTCAAACTCCTAACCGGGCAGTCCTAGCTCACCTAGGGTTTGAGTTTCATAATCCTTGCTTGACTCCACATGTTTCCTATGGCTAAATATTTATAGGTGTATGGCTCCCCTTCCATATCCTACTAGACTCAGGAAGATCCCATGGTCAGAGTTTATGGGGGAGCCATTCAAAGTCTGACTACACCAAAACAGAAATAAAAACCCTCTACAACCTAGTTTATAAATACAAAACAACAAATCTACACTAAGCAACCTGACTCCAAGATAAGAATTTCTCTACACTATCCAATGAACACAAATGCAGTGCTAAATCAATATGTATAGTGACTTCAATATCTCTATTTCTCAAAATGCACGGGTAAACACAGGAAAATGCAGAATTTGTCTTATTCACACAAAGCCAAAACTTGATTACAATGCTTTCAACTGTTGTCTACGAGCCATCACACCTATTTGGGATGCCTTTACCATGTTTCAAGGGAAGTTGATCAACCACTTACTCCTGATTTCAAGTTATTCCAATCCACCTAAGTTGCATGCAATTCCACAACTTTGTCATGCAACTTTTACAACTTTGCAACTTCCATCATTGTGTCATGATCCTAAATCTTAGGACCTCTAACACCTTGATTTCGAACCATCAACTTCCTCAACTGCCTCATGGCATCTTCTAACAACGAGGATGTGATTATAACACACTTAAGGCTCAACCTTCTAACATAAACTGTCCAAAGCTAAATAAAACAACATTTAACAACATTGATAAGCTAATGATGACTTTAGTCCTAGTGACTAACTCACCACACAAACAAGACCTTCTAAGGTCCAAAACAAACACACTACCACCTTGATTTGGCTAAGATCGGGTACAAGCCAAAATTGAACATAACAACTGGAGTTTAGCCTAGGTGCTCCTGCACCAGCATATGGCTTTTGGTGTTGTCATTTATGGCAACATAAGTCATTGATACGATCCACACTTTAGTATTTGTTCATACCAGAAAAGAGTGAAGAACAGGGTATCTGACTGAAGTTGAGTTTGTCAATCCATATGCATTACCAAATCATCAGGTTTGGTTGTGGATCTCAAGGAAGGTCATTGGCTATCTGGAATATCTTATTCTCAAGTTTTTTGCTATCACATCAATTGGTGTACGAGTTAGGAGATCCAGTTAATTGATTTTATGTTCAACAGTGCTTGAAGGCTGACTAAGTGAATGTGGCGTGTTGCGGATGTTTGAGGCAAAATTGTTTGAAGTATTTTCAAGTTTGAGGATTTTGTTTTGGGTCCCCACTATGTTGCGGCTGACTTTGGATGGTGCACATTGAAAATCATTTATGATTTGAGTCGATTGGAAAATATTTTATATCTTATTGAAGCTGACTTGTAGCGACTAAATCTTTTGTTGTGGATATATATAAGTGATTAGTTATATCATTTTGATGTGTGTGTTCGAAGTGTGTTGATATATATTGTGAATAGCAGAAGGTTTGTAGAGTGATTATGCATAGTTTCACTTGTGCATTAAGGTCTTTGTGATGTGAGTTGAAGCAAAGCATAGAAGAAGAGCAGAATCTAACAACAGGTCATGAATTCGTTCAATGGGCTTAACAGGAACTGTAATCTGGCATTTGCAGATGCTACTTTCTCATTTCAAGTCTCTGGATCTAATCCAAATATTTTGTAAGACAGTTATTATTATTTTTGTATCTAAGCAGTGAGCTCTAGGAAGTGTGCTTGAATGCATGTGCATTCCCCATTTGTATAACACTTATATTTGAGTACTCAAATTGTGGATTAACCTCCACCGTGGTTTTCCCTTAATAGGGTTTCCATGTAAAAATCCTTGTGTAATGGTGTTATGGATGATTACTTTATGTGTTTGCATCTTTCTCTTGGTTGAATGTTATAAGTGGTTTGAAGATCAAATTAATAAAGTTAAATATTGTTGAACATTGATTCACCCCCCTCTCAGTGTTTCCTGATTCCAACAATTGGTATCATAGCCTAGTTCCTCAAAAGGATTTTAATAGCTTGAGGTGGATCTTGGAATGTAATGGACTCTAGTAGTTTTTAGCAATAGCTTTTAATGGCACTTGGTGATTTTGATCAGTCCAAGGCAGAAGTCCAGGAATTGAAAGAAAATCTTAAGGATGTTGAGAAATTCATTCAGAAGTTGAGGGATCATATTATTAAGTCCAGGGAGAAGAGAAAAGATCTTTGTGATTAGATTAAGCAAAAAGAGAGCAAAAACATGGATGACAATCACCTGAATCAAACCTTGAAGGAAATAACTGAAGAATGTGAAAAGCTTGCCAAAGAAAATGCTACCCTAAAGCATGAGATGGAATCTATGGTGATGAAGATGACTAAGGAGATTGAAGAAAGAAAGAAGAATGAGCAAAATCTTGCCCAGTCCTTAAAAGAAAGATTTGAAGAATGTAGCAGAATTAATGGAGAATTCATTCAATTGGAGATTGAACTACAACAATCCAGAAATAATGAACAAGATCTTGAAAGATAGATTGTTATTCTCATGGATGAACTTGCTACTGCAAATGAATACAAGAAGTTTAAGATTAGCTCAATTAAGCTTGATGAGCTGACTCAAGGTCAAAAAACTAGAAAAGACAAGCAAGGTCTTGGATATGAGAAAGGAGAAAGCTCTAAATCTGAACAAAGGAATGTTAGGAAAGGAAATCAGATGAACAAAGAAAAAAGGCATCCGGTAAGACAACCTAATGCTCAAAATTTTAATGGATACTATTTTTCTTGCAATAAATTTGGTCATATGGCTAATCAGTGTAGAATTAAAATGAAATCAAGTGATTTGTTATTCTTCGGTCAGTGTTTCAATTGCAATAAGTTTGTTCATAAGTCAATTGAATGCAGATTTATGTCAAACAACTCTGTCAATAGAAGGAATGTTAAATGTTATACCTATGGAAGATTTGGGAATATTGCTAACCAGTGTAGATCAAGAAGAAATCAATGGAATGATTGGTCTAGACAAGGAAATGTTGTGTGTTAAAATTGCAACAAATACGGTCACATTGCAAGATTTTGCAGAAACAAAAATATGGATAGAAGAGGTTTGGCATAAAATGGTAGAAATACACAGAAAGATGAAAAAGGAAAAGGGAAAGTGACTATGGATGAAATAAGAGATCAAATGAAGAAGACATGGGTAAGAAAGAGTGATTCTATTGTAGGAAATGAGCCAGCACCAAATCCAGTATCTGGTAATTCCTCAGGGAATTGATCTCAAGCCATTGGCCTAGGGGGAGTTTTTTAAGAAAATATTTTTCCCTTGTCGGTAGTTGGTGCTGGAATGCAATAGATTGTCAACAAGTTGTTTGCAGATGCATTGGAAATCACTCTTAGAGAAATTCATGTAGTTGAAGGTCCGAAAAAGAATTTTTCCTGCTGACTGAGAAAAATAAGGTATCTGAAACACCTAGGGAAAAAGTATTTATTACAACAAAAAGTTAGGTGTGCGAGTTATAAAAATTGGTTTGGAACCCTCATTTGCCACTTTATATTGAAGAAAAGGAGAAGGAGAGCACTCTGCATCAGAATTTTGAAAGCGTGAATCAATTTGGCGGTGAAACCCTAATCTATTAGGTACTTCTATTGTATTGAGAAATTTTCATTTAATTTGTTGTGCAGTTGAAGAACTTCCTTGGTAGAATCAAGTCAAGAGTATGGAAGGTAAAATGGAACAAATCAAAGGAATGATAAACCTAGATGAGTATAACAGTGAGAAGATTAGAGTTGTAAGAAACATGTCACTCAATGAATTGAAATGGCTGGAAGAAGCAAAGCACAAGAGCTTGGATATTTGGAGTAAATTTCCCTATTTCGAGAACATGGAAATCATTGATTTTATTCTGGAAAGATTGAATTATGATATTCTAACTCTGGATAAAACCTACCATATCTCGAAAGAAGTGATTGGAATTGTAACTGGGTTATGCAAAGTTGGGGATGTGCCAAGAAAGAAGTCAATCCAAAATAAAGAAGTTGAAACCCTAACTGGAGCAACTGGAGATCAAAGGGCATTAATAATCTCAACAATCAGAGATTCGGTGACAAGGTACATTGCACATGGAGTATCTTACAAAATCTTTTTCAGAAACAGAGAAGGTGCAACTTCGGCAGGTGCTATTTACATTTCACACAAGATGATAATGGAAGATGAGGATTTTGACCTTTGTGGATTACTAAAAGATCAATTGATGGAGAATGTACAATTGTTAAAGATGACAGGTTACCCTTTCAGGTTTGGTACTTTGGTTATATGTCTTGTGATGTATTTTCTGAATTTCTTTCCACTGAACAACAATGTAATATGGGAAGAGAGTGAACCAGTTTGCAAGCAGATTTACATGCACTCTAACAATTTAGCAAACTATGATCAAGAATATGAAAGTTTCTTTAAAAGTTTGATAGGAAAGTTTGGCTCAATTGGTATTCCCCTTCTGGTAAGGGCACTTGAAGTTAGTTCCTCCTCCGATGAGATGGAGAGAAAGAAGAAAAGAGAAAAAGAAATTGTTGTTTGTACTCCTTCGGCATGCAAGACTCCAAGAGTTGAAGGGAAAGGAAAAGAACAAGTGATTGTGGATATACCAGATGAGGAATATGATAAGTAAATTGAGGACACCCAAAGAAAAGAATTGGAAATAGCCAAACCAAAACAAGACAAGGAAATGACAAGAGAAAGTGGAGAAGAAGGTGGTTTAACAAAAGAAGAGCTATTGCAACTTATTCATAAGGAAGATGGAATGTAGAAAATTGCAAAAATATGGTTTATCAAACCTTCATATGAGCAGGACATGATTGAAAACATACTAAGTGCTCATCTTGTGCAAAATCATATCAAATTAGTGAGTTTTCATAATATATTTCTAGAAGAGATGATTGGATGCATCAAGGAAATCATGGACTCTGAGTCTCGGAACAAAGAAGAAGAAGAATTAATTCTACACCTGAAGAAGCAGTACAGATTGTCACTCACCAAGTTAAAAAGGCACATGAATTAGCTAATGCAATGCATAAACACATCAAACAACATCTACAACTACTATCTTCGATGGCCTCATGCAATCGGCAAGTACAAAGAAAATTTGGAACAAATTGAAGTAGAACTGAATAGTATTGGACAAGACTTTAACATGTCTTAGGATCATGATGGTGCAATCAAGAAAAGGATTCAAGAATTACAGTTAGAGCACACAAATGTTCAAAACACCAGAAACAGGATTGTTGACACCTTTTGGAAAGTGAAGAACATAATAGAATGCAGATTGGAACAGTTGATTGAGATACTAAGGAAAGGAGAGATATTAGAAGAAGTTATCACCATTCCAGAATCTCTCATCAAGATTATCAACCAGACATCTGAAAACAACATCATGATCATAATCACCAAGATTGCAGTGGAAGCATGGAAGAAGTTTCTTCCAGGGACGAAGGAAAAATACAAAATAATCCTCTAGCACTATAGTGGTTGTATTTCTTCAAAATTTTGAATCAGTTTTTGAGTAAGTTTTTGGTTACACTTCATAGGGGGAAAGAGAAAAAAATATTATTATCTTTTTGTCATTGACTTCAAAGAGAGAGAGAGAGAGTGCAGTGAAAAATACCTTATCAAATTCAAGGGGAGTTGTGCTAGTTATGGGGAGAGAGAGAGATAGCAATGGAGAGAGCAGTTTGTTGGTTCTGAAACTTAGTCATTTTTCACTAAGTGTTGCCATCAATGCCAAAGGGGGAGATTGTTGGCATATGGATTTTGGTGTTGTCATTGATGGCAACATAAGTCATTGATTTGGTCCACACTTTTGTATTTGTTCATACCAAAAGACAAAGTGAAGAACATGGTATCTGACTGAAGTTGAGTTTGTCGATCCATATGCATTACCAGATCATCAGTTTTGGTTGTGCATCTCAGGGAAGGTTGTTAGCTATTTGGAATATCTTATTCTTGATTTTTGTGTTGTTGCATCAATTGGTGTATGAGTTAGGAGATTTGGTTAATTGATTTTTTGTTCAACAGTGCTTGAAGGCCGACTAAGTAAATGTGGCATGTTGTGGATGTTCGAGGCAAAATTGTTTGAAGTATTATCGGGTTTGAGGATTTTTTTTGGGTCCCCACTATGTTGTAGCTGACTTTGGATGGTGTGCGTTGAAAACCATTTATGATTTGAGCCAACGGTTGGAAAATATTTTATATCTTATTGAAGACGACTTGTAGTTGTGTGTGTGTGAAATGTAGTAAAGTAAATAAATCAACACAAACCTTAATGAAATGAATTATATCAAAGATTTGAACCAAGTAAACTACTATATTTTGTAGTTAAATAAATCTTTCAAGAACGTCTCATTTTCCTCTATTCCCAAGGATTTATTAAACCATTTGGCCCTCAGATTTCTATGTGCACAATGGTTGTTAAAATGACAACTTAGTAAATGAGATAATATTCAACATGCAAGCCAATTAAGTTCCTACACGAAACTATAAGATGGAAAGGATAATGGATACTATGATGAATAGATGATGGTGTTAGCTTAAACAATGTAAATGCTATGATATGAAACTAGGATGATTCTACATATGCTCAAATGCTAACTATGAATATACTAATCTAAAATGCAACTATGAAGCAAAGTATTATTCTAAGATTTAACTATGATGCAAAACATGATATGAAATGTAACTATAAGACTCCAAAATGCTCCAATGCTCAAACAATATTTCTGCATAATAAATCTATTCAAAAGTGAATGCAAAATACAATGCCAAAAGGGTTATATTTATAGGCTTTTCCAAGCATCTTGTGAGGTGGCAGTGATCGACAATCCAGATTCAAACAAGAGGGATGAACGGCGGAGATGAAGAGAATCAAGAAGGTGTCCCCTTGACCAAAGACAACATGCCAAATGGATGGAGGAATCAAGTGTGTGAGAGAAATACCATGTGTTTGAAAGTTTGTTGAAGAAGTGTGTGAGGAATAAGACATGTGTTTGAAGATAATTCTAATTAAAAATTAGAATTATTTAATTTCATGTGACCTTGGTGAGGTGGAATGAAAAGTTGTAGACATGTGCTTGAATTCCTAATCTAGGATTAATGAAACTTAATTAAATAAAACAAGCTTATGGAAATTTATTTATTTAATTAAATTAGAAGAATATGATTTTAGATTTGAAGAAGTAGAAAATATGAACAATATAAATAAATTGAGAACTTATTTATACGTAGTCGAATATTAATTAAATAACTAGTATTTAATTAATTAAATGTCTGGACCAATTTTAGGTGTATACATTTTGCTCCTCTTTGAAGTAATGTGTTTACACGTTTCTTCAAAGAAAAATTTGATATCGATGTTGAGAAAAAAAAAATCAATGCCCCAGATGCTAATTTTTAGGTGATGACAGATATATACCCCCTCAGGAGATAAATCAATGAATTTTTGAATTTTTAGGATTTTTTGAATTTTTTTGAAAATTTTGATGATTTTATGATGATTTCAAAATTTTGTGATTCAGAAATGATTTATCTCCCAAAAAAGAAGATTGAGCTTGCCAAATTGATTAATTGATTAATTGATGCCTTATGTTGCCTCCTTGTGTTTGATGTTTGATGATCACGTTCAGCCGATTGATTTGATGATGTTGATGTGATAGTTGATGATTGACCTCATGATAGGTGAGGATCACTGATAGGATGATGATGATTAACCTCATGATAGGTGAGGGTCAATGATAGGATGTGTGTGATTGTCCTCATGATAGGTGAGGATCAATGATAGATTGATGATTGTCCTCATCATAGGTGAGGATCAATGATAGATTGATAATTGACCTCATGATAGGCGAGGATCAATGATAGATTGATGACAAGACCTCATGATAGGTGAGGATCAATGATAGATTGATGATTGACCTCATGATGGGTGAGCATCAATCATAGATTGATAATTGACCTCATGGTAGGTGAGGATCAATGATAGATTGATGATTGACCTCATGATAGGCGAGGATCAATGATAGATGCTCACAAGATTTGATCAAAGTCTCATCAGAGCTGATTAGATTTGATTGATTGATTGATAAGATTGTTGATTTGCAATATGTTATGATCATAGGAGGATTTCCGCATCTGGTGCAGGCGGATTTAGATTTGATTGGGCGATGTGGTTTGACTTCTCTGATTGATTGATATGCCCTAGTATAGGATTGATTAATGTACTGAGACTTGATGTATACACTGATTCAGTTGAGACATTGATGATGTACCTCTTGAATTGAGACATTATGATACATTTCCATTTTTTATATTGATGTATCTCTTTATACCTTTGGATATCCTTGTACACTTTGACATAATTTTGAGTAATATATGACATGCGGCAATGATGATGATTGATCTATGTGTCTATATGATGTTTATATGTGATGATGATCATGATGATTATGATGGATGCATTTGATTTCTATTTTATGATGCTATGTGATGTTCTATATGATGATGATATGATATGTTATGGATGCAAATGATGATGCAACTGATGTGTTATGATTCTATGATGCTTTATGAATGATGTCTATATGATGTATGTGATGGATCATATTATTCCAATGAATGTGATGTATTTTATGTTTTTATTCTTTTCTAATGCAAATAAATGATGTAATGAATGGATGAATGTATGATGGATGAAATGGTGATTTTTTATGTTTATATGATGATAATCATGATGGTTATGATGATTATGCAATGATGAGATGATAATGTGATGTATGCAATGATTGATAATTCTATATGCTTTATGGATGATTTTTTATGCTATGTGATATGGATATGACTATGCAAATGACATGTGATGTTTATGTGGTGATTATGGTGATTATGTCATTCTTAGATTTGAGTAATAACAAATTCATGCATACTGACAAATCTATCTTTACTACTGGTTTTAAATGTTCATAACAAAGGCATTATATCCTTTATTATCCAATCATGTTTTTCAGCAACTTTTTCTTGTTGGAAATCTTACTCTGCTGGATATGTCTTTCAATATTTTTAATTGAATCCAAGATTCATTTTATTAAAGGAATAAATGATTTCAGTGATGCATCAAGTTCAATTATGCCCCTATTAAAATAGAGATGTTTTCCTTCTTGAACTTTGTTGGATATGCCTTTCAATCTTCTTAATGGACCAATTTCTTAATCCATTAATAATGAATGAGACGATTTTGACCGTGCAAGTGAGATGGAATGCATTTATTTTTGTGTTTTCTGATGCAAATATTGATGTAATGCATGGATGGATGAGTGATGCAAGAATGCTTTCTAATATATGCAAATGATGATGGAACGGATGTGATAATGTGTGAGAATGATTTCTAATGTATGCAAATGATGATGCAAATGATGTGCAACTATATGAAAATGATGTGTTTTTGTTAATGTCAAGTGTACTCAATCCATTGATAAGAGAGATAAAATATTTGTGAAATTGTTGCAGCTTTGGAAATCCTATTGATATAGATGCAAGTTGATATGAATGCAATCTAACTTAACCATGCAAGTCTAATATGCAAATGTTGTCATTGTAATAGCTAATTTTTCATACTTTTTATCATCATTGAGCCTTTAAAATGTTGAAAGTGAGCACAAGCATTGATGGCATATTTTAGACCATGATGACCTGAGTACTACTTCCATGATTTTTGATATTGCAAGTTAACACAAGCATCTAGGTA
This sequence comes from Sequoia sempervirens, assembly GCA_007258455.2. Classification (NCBI taxonomy): domain Eukaryota; kingdom Viridiplantae; phylum Streptophyta; class Pinopsida; order Cupressales; family Cupressaceae; genus Sequoia; species Sequoia sempervirens. Next base: position 230,506,450 of record VDFB02058242.1, read on the forward strand.
TAATTAAACTGAGATGACTTGAGCATTACCCACGTAAACAGACAAGAGTTAACCATTTTCCTATGCAAATTTGGAATGTCATTAGTGATACTTTGTGGAGAATGTCCTGCAACAATTTGCATAGTAGTAGTGATCAACTCACAGATAGCAGACAAAGAAAAATCATACTCCTTTTTGGCTCCTCTAGTTCAATACATCATCAAGGTGCTCTAGAGATATGATAACAAAAACCAAAGTTCAACAGTTGAACATTCATACCACAGTGATAAAGCCATGATTCAGAAGGAACATCATCCATTTGAGGTTTGTTTTAATTTAATTGATTGGACTATTTGATTTGGATGGTCGATGTGTTATTGATGGTGATCGATGTTCAATGTTGGGTTGCACTATGATCTTTGTGTTTGTTGTATTTGTCCTACTGTTGTTTTCCTGTTGGTTTAAGCTCAAAGTTTATTGCCCCCAGTGGGTTCAAGATTTTGCCCCTAGTCTAGGGTGATACACGACCATGATGCCAGGATATGTACATGAAGCTTTCTGATGATAGGTAGATTGATGGCAAAAGTGAATGACGAAAGTGAATGGTCAGCATGCTCAAATAGATGGAAAAGCTATCCTATCACAAATAGCGCCTGTTGTCAAGTTTTCACTATTTGCTTTTATATCACTTTTTCAGATTTTTATGATTTTATTTTTTTTCTTTTTGATTTTTTGGATTTTTGATCCTTTTTTTTTTTTTTGGATTTTTAAGATGGAATGATATAATATGACCAGTTGAAGGAACACAATGCCCCACAAAATAGGTAATGCAACCATGGATAAATGATAGATCAAAATGAAGGATTCACTGCAAAACATGTCACACAAGCAACATATCTCTTGTCGAAAGATGATAATGGTTGATTGATTAAGATGTTATGAATGATTGATTCCATAAGGCATGATGATGATAAGTACTTAGGATCACTGATTTCCTCTAAGTACAATAAGATTGATGATTTTTGATGATTGATTGACAAAAGATATGAGGATTGGATAATGTTTTACAACTCGGCTCAAATATGATTCACATGATAAGATTCAAGGTTGCAAAGGGACATGATGACATAGATTTTGATAAGGTAGGAGATATATAATTGAAGAATGCAAGGATAAGGATAATGAATGGGATGATCAAGATCAACTAGATAAGATACGGACACAAGGCCCAAGTATTTTTCCCATATTCCTCATCAAGACCAAGGAAAGGAAGAAAGGATGTATTTCGAAAGAACGATGGAATATGGATAAGGAAAAGGATATGATATGGAAGATATGGAAAAAGTGAATAGGATAAGATATATGATGTTCAAGGAGATCCTTAACCTTGTCAAGATCAAAGGTGGAAATGTAAGGAGTGATAAGATGGATGAAACTTGCCCCCCAAAGTGTAAAGTGCAAGAGGAATATGGAAAATAGGATATGGATGATAGGGAGATGGAGAAAGGACTTAAGCATCAAGTTTCACAACCAAATATCCCTTTAATAAACCATGGTAAATAGGAATTAGACTCATAAATGTTGGCCTATTAAAGGAATGATGGAAGAACTAAGGACTTATCCAAAGGTTTGGATGAAAGGAGAATAATGAGGGATGAATGTTGGGTAATGGATAGGAGGTGGGAAGGCTTGTTGATGGATAGATGGAAAGGATTGCAAGGTCAACATTGGCACACACCTTGAAGGGTGGTGGAGTGATGGAGGAAAAATGGATTTGGAAGGTGAGAGGTTTTTAGATGGAGGATTGGAGGAAGCTTTTGGATCAGCAAATTTGGATGCCAATGGAGATTTTATTGCTTCTATGAGACTTTTAGGAATTTGCATGACTTTTGACTTTGATTTTTGCTTTGTGGGCCTTTGTAGCCTTTGAGATTTTTCTTTTTGCTTTATGGGCCTTTGTGGCTTTGGAAATTTTTCTTTTTGCTTTGATTGGAAATTTTTCTTTTTGCTTTGATGGGCCTTTGTGGCCTTTTGAAATTTTCTTTGATTTATGGACCTTTTGTCTTTTGAAAATTTCCTTTTTGCTTTGATGGGCCTTTGTGGCCTTTTTTATTTTTATTTTGATTTTGGATCAAATTTTCTTTTATTTTTGCATTTCTCTTCAAGGAGACACGTTGATCCTTTGAAACATGTGGAATTTCATATAGAAGCTTTTGACATTTGGCACCCAAATTGCTTCCAAGAGCAATGGGAGGGGTGGATTGAGATGAATGGTATGGAGGTAGAATTTTTAAAGGGCATCAAGGATGTGTGCCTTTGTTGATCTTGAGAAATAGGATATGGACCTAGGATAGAGGGAAGGTTTGATGAATTGGGATGAGTACCTATGATAGATGGAGGGTTTGGTGGACTAGGATGAGGACCTAAGATAGATGGAATGGTTGATGGAATAGGATGAGGACCTATGATAGATGGAAGGTTGATGGACTAGGACACTTAGGTGTATAGCCAAGGCCATGGTAGTATGGGTTTTCTTGAGCAGAAAGGGGTTCTAGGATACCTTGTTCATGAAGGCCTAATCCTTTTCCTTTGTAATTCATACTTTGACACATTCATTTACCAATGGGATATGTATTTTTTGTGAAACAAGATGCAAGTCCATTTTGGGGAGGATATGATATGGATGAAAGGATAGGTGTTGAAAGTAAACTGGATTGGATAAAGGTGGATGATCCCAATTTGTAGGTGTGTGGTTCATGGATAGCTTGTATAGGTGTGATAGGATATTGACATGGGGATGATAGGGTGTTTTGATCTTGACTTGGAAAAGGATCACTAGGTGTAAGAGATGGAGTAGCTTGCTCTTTATTAGGTGTGGAATCATCATGTAGTGGCATGAAAGGCATATCTTGATCTTGAGAAGGATGAACATCCTCATGAAATGAAGGGATATCCTCAGATGGAAACATGTCTTGATCTTGATGAGGAAGGGAATTATGAGATTTTGTGGAAAGCGTATCTTGATCATCGGGTGATAGGAAATCATTAGATAGGATGGAAGAATTATCATGCTCCTGAGATGCAATGGAATCATGAGATGGTATGAATTCATTAGATGGGGTGGAAGAAAAACTCATAAGGATACTTGTCTCTTGAGATGGAAGGGAGTCATCGTCGATGAAAAGTGAAAGGAGGGGATCATCATAGAATTCTTGAGAGATTTTGTCTTGGTCAAAGATTGGAAGAACTTGTGGAATTTTGGTATCATTGGATGAAGTGGAAAGAATTTTTTGATCTTGAGGTGTAGAGGAGTCTATGACAGCATGGTTTAGACTGAGATATTGACATGAATCATTGGATATAGAAGATATGATAGAAGAAGGTGGTTGGATGGAATTTTTAACTTGAGTGAAAGAATCCTAAGATTTATTTTGTCTTATGGGAGATGAAGATAGATGCATGACATGGTAAGATTGTTCAATATCCTTTGTGTTTGAAGACTTTGATTTGGGTTTCTTATTTAACTTTTTGAAGAATTCAAAGAAAATGAACTTGGATGATGTAGTTGTTGGTGGAGAAGGTGTCATGTCTATATTTCTATCAGATGGATAAGAATATATGTCTGACAACAAATATATTTTTGTGGTTGTTTCCTTTTGCATATTCCAGATTTTTTGTTGAAGTTTTTTCATTTGATGAGCTAAAGCATTTAATTGATCCTCATCTATTTCAGCCATGGTGGTTTGAGTTTCAATTTCCTATTCTTTGAGTTTATGCTTTTTGGGGTCTTGTTAAAATGGGCATACAAGTGTTATAGTTTTCACTAAAATTTTGATCTTTGTTTAGAGGAGTGCCAAGGATAAAAACTAAGTCAAATAGAATGACAAATCCTATTGATGAGACCAAGTTTAATTTGATTATACAACTTTATTTCGTGATGAAAGGATAACAAATCCTGATGATGGTGAAACTAGGCTTAACAATCAAAGGTGTGATAGGTTTGATGATTTAGGAACTTTGAGATATTTAGATCTAGGTTTATATTGGAGAATTCCACTTTTAGATGTCATTTTTAACAATTTTAGACTCTGTGGTACCTAAGGAATGATCATGGGCTGAAAAAGATTATGAATTATGGTTCAAACTGTGAAACAGGTGAAACAGGGGATAAATTTAACTCTCGGGTTTTGCATTTAATGGATGCACTAAAACAGAGCTTGGATGTGCTAAAAGACTTGATAGATGCACTAGAAGACAACCTAGATGTGCTAGAATAGAGGTTTGATGCGCTAAAGCATTGCACAGATGCACTGGAAGACAGTCTAGATGTGCTAGAATAGAGGGTCGATGCGCTAAAATATGTAATGTATGTGCTGGAAAAAGAAGTGGATGTGCTAGAATAGTGTATGGATGTGTTGAAATAGATGTTGGATGCGCTAAAATATGGCAGCAATGTGCTATAACAAAACATGAATGTGCTAATCTAGAAGAATCTAGTATTTTTGCGACTTTATCTGGTAGTTTGGCTTTGAATTTTGAGAATCTGAGTGTTTTCAAGGATACAATCTTTTGACCAATGAATTTTGTTTGGATTTCTAGCTTGTGAATGATGAAAATTGAGTACTCAAATGGATGATTCTTGAACCAAGGTTTTCACTTCTAGTGTGATGTTTTGTTTGAAATTTGTTTGAAAACACATTGGTAAAACACATCAAGCATGTACAATCCTAAGGTTGTGTAGGACAATATTCACTAGATTCCCACTTGGATTTTACTCCAGTTGCACTTGCTTTTAGTGGATTATTAGATGCTTGACCCCACTTGCTCCCCTCCACTATACTCACTTCTCAGGGCAACCAAGCATCAATACCCATGAAACTCCCATGGCATACTTTTCATCTATACTAAAAGTTGCAAAAATGTGGGACAGATATAGAATGACCGTTCCTGTGCCAGTAAATAGAATAAGTATTTTGGCCTTGCTACAACAAAGGGTTTTAATATAGGCATTTCGTTCGTGGGGGATCATCCATACGGCAAGAGACCATTTATGCCCTTCTTATCAAAACAATCCTCGTGATACTTGAACTTTCCTCAAGTACCCACATTTATATCCCAGTTGGAAGTTTCTTGGCTTTAGCATGTTACAAGTTGGGTCATTCCCTTGGGTGATTACTTTTTCCCACAAGGCAAACCCTCTATGGATAAAATAAAATAAAAATGAATGGGTCTAGCTTTTTGGTCACCCAGTTAAGGGGAGAGCATATGCCTACCATTCATCAAGCACAGAATACATGGTGTTCTTTAACCTTTTAATTAAACTAGATTCCTAATTTAATCAAAAGAAAGCATTCAAATAACTCCAGCCCCTGCATACATCATCAATAGTTGCATAAGTTTTTCTTTGACCAGTGTATTTAGTACAAGGGATATCAAATGGTTTTTCTTTCACTTCAATGCTCCATGTTCCTCTTAAAACTTGCAATAAATGTTCAAAATGTTAGATGGCTTCAAGAAATAAGAAGACATGAGAGTTAGATGAATGATTAAGCATAAAAACCCTAAAACTTAGACCAAGTTACAATGTGATTTGAATTTAGGTGTAAAATTGAAAATTTTAACTCCATAAAAATTTGAGAAACACCTACACCATTGCATAGCTTATGAAATTATACCCCATTTCAGAAAAAAAAAAAAGGCTCAAAAAAAGACCTTTATATGACCAAGATATGGCCATTTTAAGATTGACTATAAAAGTGCTAAAACAGTCATCATGTGCGCTAAAAGACTTCATGGATGCGCTAAAATAGTCCTTAGATGCACTAAAAGAAGTGTCATATGCACTAAAATAAGTGTCAGATGTACTAAAAGAAGTGTCAGATGCGCTAAAAGAAGTGCCAGATGTGCTAAAATAAGTGTTAGATGCACTAAAAGAAGTGTCAGATGTGCTAAAAGAAGTGTCAGATGCACTAAAAGAAGTGTTAGATGCACCGTAATAGACCCCAGATGTGTTGAAAGATTTGTCGTATGCGCTGAAACAAAAGTCGTATGCGCCGAAAGATTGGTCGGATGCGCTGAAAGAATTCATGGTTGCACTAAAACGTCAAGTCCAACCTGTTTAAATGAACTTTTCCAGAAAATTGTTAGAGTATGGGGTCAGGCCCACGGTGGGTACCATTTTGTGTGTGTGTGAAATGTGGGAAAGTAAATAAATCAACACAAACCTTAATGAAACAAATTATATCAAAGATTTGAACCAAGTAAACTACTCTATTTTGCAGTTAAATAAATATTTTAAGAACATCTCATTGTCCTCTATTCCCAAGGATTTATTAAACCATTTGGCCCCCATATTTCTATGTGCACAATGGTTGTTAAAATGACAACTTAGGAAATGAGATAATATTCAACATGCAAGTCAATTAAGTTCCTACATGAAACTATAGGATGGAAAGGATAATAGATACTATGATGAATAGATGGTGGTGTTAGATTATACAATGTAAATGTTGTGATATGAAACTAGGATGATTCTACATATGCTCAAATGCTAACTATGAATATGCTAATCTAAAATGCAACTATGATGTAAAGTGGGATATAAAATGCAACTATGAAGCAAGTTATTATTCTAAGATTTAACTATGATGCAAAACATGATATGAAATGTAACTATAAGACTCCAAAATGCTCCAATGCTCAAACGATATTCCTGCATAATAACTCTATTCAAAAGTGAATGCAAAGTACAATGCCAAAAGGGTTGTATTTATAGGATTTTCCAAGCATCTTGTGAGGTGGCAATGATCGACGGTCCAAATTCAAACAAGAGGGATGAATGGTGGAGATGAAGAGAATCAAGAAGGTGTACCCTTGACCAAAGACAACATACCAAATGGATGGAGGAATCTCTTGACCAAAGACAACATTCCAAATAGATGGAGGAATCAAGTGTGTGAAAGAAAGACCATGTGCTTGAAAGTTTGTTGAATAAGTGTGTGAAGAATAAGACATGTGTTTGAAGATAATTCTAATTAAAAAATAGAATTATTTAATTTCATGTGACCTTGGTGAGGTGGCATGAAAATTTGTAAACATGTGCTTGAATTCCTAATCTAGGATTAATGAAACTTAATTAAATAAAACAAGCTTATGGAAATTTATTTATTTAATTAAATTAGAAGAATATATTTTAGATTTGAAGAATTAGAAAATATGAACAATATAAATAAATTGAGAAGCTATTTATACGTAGTCGAATATTAATTAAATAACTAGTATTTAATTAATTAAATGTCTGGACCGATTTTAGGTGTATACAATAGCGACTAAATATTTTGTTGCAAATATATATAAGTGATCGGTTATATCATTTTGATGTGTGTGTTCGAAGTGTGTTGATATATATTGCGAATAGCAGAAGGGTTGTAGAGAAATTATGCATAGTTTCACTTGTGCATTAAGGTCTTTGTGATGCGAGTTGAAGCAAAGCAGAGCAGAAGAGCAAAATCTGATAGTAGGTCATGAATTTGTTCAATGGGCTTAACCGGAACTATAATCTAGCATTTGTAGATGCTACTTTCTCAGTTCAAATCTTTGGATCTAATCCAAATCTTTTGTAAGACAGTGAGTTCTTTTTGTATCTGAGCAGTGAGCTCTAGGAAGTTTTCCTAAATGCATGTGCATTCCCCATTTGTATAACACTTATATTTGAGTACTCAAATTTTGGATTAACCTCCACCGTGGTTTTTTCCCTAACAGGGTTTCCACGTAAAAATCCTTGTGTTATGGTGTTATGGATGATTACTAAATATGTGTTTGCATATTTCTCTTGGTTGAATGTTATAAGTGGTTTGAAGATCATATTAATAAAGTTAAATATTATTGAACATTGATTCACCCCCCCTCTCAGTGTTCCCTGATTCCAACATAATCATCATGGCATTCTAGTTTAGATAAAAAGTTTTCAGTGATGGTAAAAATTGAACGACATATGATGACTTTTGATAAACTCTAAACAAAAACATAATGGCATTTTTATCAGTAAGCCAATAGAGATGATATCATATTTAAACCAACTTATTATACTTTGGACTGATTACTAAATGGCATGATTACATTGAATTTGAATATCTGTTTAGAACATAATGAATATAGAATAACATTATGTTTTCACCAAGCAAGTTAGACTGATGAATGAAATGAATAGAACCTATTTAACTCGAATTATTTTTGGAATCGACTACTTTTGTTTTGGAATTAAAATTCATACTAAAGTCTAGAAACTATTATTTTTTATTAATGATAAACAGGTTTTGAAGGGTACCTAAAACCCTATACAAAAAGGAACAATGGCAGAAAAGATGTAACAATGGACTGCCCACCCAACACACCAAAAACAAGCTAATTACCAGAACATTAGTAGACCATCAGTGAAAACAACATCAAACAACAAAAAATAACAGAGCAAAAAATGGCCATTAGAGAAGTTCTTTGAGCATCCTTTTCGCTTCCATATCCTTAGATGCTAGCCTATCGTGCATCTCCATGATATCATCGACATCTTGCCTAGGGACCGTTTTGCACTTCTTAGTTTTACTCTGAGTACGCACACTCGATCCAGCTCCTAGATTTGTGGTTTGCATTTCCATGACAACACTCTCCCCCCTCCCTTGCTCATGTGCTCATCAAATAGTCCTCTACCCATCCATTCTTTTTCCTTCTGGTTGAGGAAGACCATACCTTATGTTGAAGCCTCCAACTTCTCCCTACTATGCTTTCAACTCTAGCAACGCCATCCTCGGCCCATAATCTTTCTTCAGATTAGCCAGCTCGTCCACCACACAACCGACACTAGAATTTAATGACTTGGCCAACCCAAATATGGAGTTCTTCTCCTTAAGACTACACAGAGTGGAAATATTGCAACGGTAAATAGTGTCATGCTTATTGTGGAGGTCATGCACCTCTTTAACGAACCACATCATTAAATTAAAAGAAATATACACCCCTTCTTTCACCATACCAAACACCTACAAAAAATCCATAGCCCCCCAAAACAAACCCTTGCTCTATTGAGATCTAGCAAGAGGATCCTCATCTTGAGACACATCAGGGATAAACTTGGCCTTTCCCCTGTCCTTGGACACCAACACCTGAGTAGACTAATCCACATTAACAGAATTCACCTTAGCAGTAGGAGGGGACCCACCGTCACCATCAAAATCTAGGTTCGAGTTCCCCTGATTCGCCATCCCATCACCCTGGAAATCCTCTGCCACCTCCTGAAATTTATCCCCCACATCCTTAGAATGGCCCTTGTCCTTCTTACCACTACAAATCCCCTCCTTTGCATCCTCCACGAAAGCCTCCTTGAGTTTGCATTTAACACGTGAGAGGGAAGGTTTGGCCTTGGAAGTTGATGGTTTCTTCCCTCTAGATGAGGGCATATAATCAAGGTTTGTGTTGTATCCATTAGACCAAACCTCTGAATCTTCTTCAATTTTCATTCCCTCACTCTCTAGGAATCTCCTCAACCTGACATTTCCCACTCCCTTTCCTCTTCTTTTTCAAAACAGGGGACCAGGGAGCTTCAACAATGTAGTTAGCTTTAATAAAATCTATAATGAGCAACATCAAACCCTCATACAGAAAAGGGTTTCAAGGGTTCTTCCTGAAACTCGAGATTCCTTCCTCTAAAGACATCAAAAGGTAAAATGGGAAGGAAACAAGCTTACCATGCCGGAAGTGATTCATCAACACGAAATGGTGACCATACGACATCGTGTATCTGTCATAGAGGGTAAAGTACCACATCAATGCCACTGCCACATCCTATCATATAGGTTTAATCTTTGTCCTATCATACCCACCACAGTCCAATCTAACCATTTTAACAAGTTCTCTGTCCCAGAGAAAATTTTGCATAGCCGACTGCAAGAGATTCTTGTCCCTGTAGAATTTCCTACCTTTTGTCGACATACCTTTCACTTCCGCAATGAGATCTTCATTGATTGTGATATCCCTTCCAAACATGCTGAGCACACAGCCATGCCAAGCATTAACAAAATATTTGGAAACACTAGCCTTAAATCCATTCATCCTTTCCATGAAAGGGGTCATGCCACCCCTCTACAGAATAGCCCAAACATTAGCATTAGCTTTGAGGTCTTCACAAGAAAGAGGTTTTGTTATGCACCTATCCCCACCCATCATCAAAATCTTTGCACTTGCAGAGAGAAACCACACACAAAGATAGATAAACAATGAGGCAAGAGGGAGATGAACACCCAAAAAGCGTGTGTGTTTGCCAAGAACGGTACCGAGAGCAATTATGAACAAGCGGCTCATGTAACTTAGATTTGAATTTCCACAAATTACCATAAGCATCATCTACGTGAAGAGTCTAATCAACCAGAAAACTCCATAATTCCCATGCATTCCAAAAGCTAAGGAGGTGGCCATTGCCAACGTGCTAAGATATGTCATGATGGATTAAAGTGCTTAATTCAATAAAAAGGACGCCATTCGCTTCCCAAAACCTTGCTGACGTCACCCCAAAGTTCACCAACCAATCAGCCACAGAATTCGCCTCTCTATAAGCATGAGAAATATAAATTTCATCAAATTCTTGAATTAAAGCAAGGGCATCCAATATGAAATTTTAAATAGTCCAAGAGGGGGGGACCCTTTCCTTAGACAATTAACAATATTTAGGAAATCCCCTTTGATCTAGAGCTTAGAGATCCCCTTGTCTCTGGCCAACTTAATGCTATCTAGAAACTGTTGTTATTGATGTTCCTTATATTATTATTTGAATTAATGATCAAATTGTGCATCTTATGAAGTTGATGTCTTTATGAACATGGGAATCTACATGTAGAATGGAATTTACCTTAATCTTAAGAACATATATGAAAATTCAAACTATGATTAGTAGGCATATATGTGTACATGCATAAATTCTTCATTTATGCATGTACATGTATACATGCTATATACCTTCTTATTTCAGTTTATTTACTCATTTGATTTATGTTTACTTAATTTCATTTGCAAATGAAGAAATGGAAGAAATGGAATATTAATGATGTGTAAAAGTGAATCCATGTAGATGGTAGTTTACTTGATGTATGTCCTATTGGATATTCTAGAATTGTTTTGATTACCTGCATGATGTATGATGAAATAGATTGTGATGTATGATACAAAAGTACTAGATAGACTGTAGCATATTTTTTGTATGATGCTAGTGGATGGTCTAGAAGGGAGGGACACCCCCCATTTTTATGGAAAGTTTCCTTCCAGGACAGGTGTCAGAGAGTGTAGATTTTTATTTTCCAAAATCTAACTTTGAGTTGCTTATGCAGCATGAGCTTGGCCAAGCTTTGCAGCCATTATGTTGAATGGACTTATTTTATTTATTTACTCTTCCATTTCTTAACATAGATCTTGCATGTTCTTAAAGTAGATAGAAATGCATGTAGTTAGGCATGCACCAGATTCCACCTTGCATACTATATCTCTTGCTAAGTATTTTGTGTAGGGTTAGGTATTCTTCGATTGAAAGAAGAATTTTAGGGAAGCGTAGCTTCATGGTTGGGTGGAAAAGCACCTAAACCATGTTCTCTTCCACTAGTGGAGGCGAGCATTGAAGAGGAATCACAATGGAATTCCATCTTATTTGGTGTATTTTTTATCATTGATGTAAAATTGAGTTGACTTTGAGACAATTGATTGCCAAGTCAAACCATGTAAATTGACTTATGACATTTGGAAATGAATATAATTTTTATTATTTAGACATGTGATGCTATGATGGAAAATAGATTACAAATTTATGTCTTTTATTTATATTCATAATGTCAAATATGATTTATTAGAGAAATTTTTGTTGGACATATTACATTTGGTATCAGAGCTTAGGTTTCAGCTCTAGGCCTATGAGTCCATAGAGGTCAAGATTAGGGATTAGTCGACCCTTAACCAAAATTGAGTTATCTTGTGAATAACCAAATCTGAATTGGTTGCAGGAATGGGAAGTTGAAAGTCAAGAAGAAAGAAAGGAAAGACCATTAGGAATTCAAAAAAACAAGTTGTTATCAAAGAAAATCCCAAACCTGAAGACCAACCTGAGATTCCTGATGATGAGACCCTAGCACACGTCCTCACTCGACTCAAGTTAGAGAGAGGAAAAAAGATTGAGTCTAAATGAACTCCTAAAACTAAGAAACCCTCTATAATTAGAGACTAGCCTTTAGGGTGTGGACCCAATGCACCCTTACTGACGAAAGAAGAGGAGTGCCTACATGCACATCCTTCCTCTTCTGAGAAGCTTGATGTAAATTCTGATGAGGACACAGAGGATTGTCCTCTTTCTAAAAATGAGGAAACTGCTTAGTCTGGGAATTTTTTTGTAAATAAGGATCATGTGAATCCATATTTATTATAAATAAAGTCCTTTTTTGTTCAAACTTGTGAACTTGAAGACTTGTCTTGTTGTGAATGAACGTGTACATCCCTCTTAGATTACATGTTATATATGTAGTATTATGTTTAAACTTAGACCTCATGTTAAGTTACACTAAACATGGGTTGTGATGCATGTCAAGTGTGAGTCATCATGGTGACCACTAGGCAAGAAGTGGGTAGTAGTGGACAGGATAATGGGTCGATCGAGAGGCTAGACCAAATCCTAGAACTCCTAAACTGTAAAGAATCCCAAATGGACCATTTGGAACAAGAGGTCTGAGGGGTATAGGAAGATTGGATTCGTAGGAACGAGGAACCCAACCAAGGAGAAGGGGGTCAAGGAGATCTGAATTGGGGTCAAATTGAGGAAGAATTGGGGAAAGATCTTAAAAAGGTAGCACCGCTAAAATTTGATGGCAAGGCCATCGAAGATGGAGCCAAGGCATGGATTATAGACATGGAAATATACTTTGTGCTCCACAACCTATCAGACCAAACCAAAGTTGCTTGGGCTATGTATCATCTATCTAGAGAGGCAGCTACTTGGTGGGACAACGAGAAGGTGGAGAGGAGACTCCAGCCAAGAGAGATCACTTGGGATATTTTTCTCCAATATTTTAGGAAAAGGTGGCTACCACAACACTTCTTTGACAAGAAGATGATCAAATTTCAAAGTATGACCCAAGGCAATATGATCGTAATTTAGTATTGGAGAATTTTACCAATTTTCTCAAGTATGTGCCACAGTACCAATCAGATGAGCACTTGACCCCATATTGGAACTAAGGTAGACCTCCACAATCCCCTTATCATGGAGGAAATTTTTGAGAAGGCTACAAAGCAAGAACAGAAGTTGCAGCAACTATCCAACCTCTGCAAGAATTTGAACTTCAAGCCTTTTTTTGGGAATAAAAGGTTTTAGAAAGGTTATAAGCAGAAGGGAAATAAGTCCCATTAGATCAAGAATTGAAAAATGGGAAATGACACTTTGAAGAAAGAAGAAGACAACAAAGGTTAAAGGAACAAAAGGGCTAATAGTGGCACTAGCAATTTTAATAATAATCAGAGGTACTCTAAGGAGGATAGGTTAGGAGGTCAAAAAGGACCATGTGTTGGGTGTTTCAACTATGGGGGTGACCATTATGCATATAGTTTCCCCAGTGGCCAAAGTCACATAAATAAGGGAACCAACAACAAACTCTACAACACCATATCCATGATGCAATGGATAACAGGCAAGCAAAGTACCAAGCTTCACCGATACAGTTGACTGGTAAGCTTTATGGTTGAACCGTTTCCATTTTAATATATATTAGAGCTAAAAAGTGTTTTGTAGATCCTATAATGATTTCTAAGTTACCCATTAGACCTAGTTACGTGGCCAATTCATGGACAGTTCAATATGGGAATCGAGCAAAGCAAAAATTAGATCATGTCTCTTTTGCAGAGAGTTAGAACTTCCCAACTTCTAGACCCAAGTTAACCTTTATGTGACACCCCTAGGCTCTTATGATGTAATCTTGGGGATTAATTGGTTAATTGAGCACAAATCCATTGTAAACTATGAGGATAATATGGTTAGTTGTTTGGAGGACTATGGAAACCTGATTGGGATTCTTGGGATACAAAGACCCCTAGAGCTTAGATAGATCTCAGCCATGCAGCTCAAAAAGGCACAAAGGAAGGGATGTGCCATCTATGCTATACATGTCAATAATTCTAACAATGAGAAGTCATACCTAGATGATTACCCTATCCTTAGGGAATTCCAAGATGTGTTTCTCGAAGATCTCTTAGAGATGCCTCCAAAGTGAGAATTCGATTTATCTATTGACTTAGTACCCAAAGTTGAGCCTCAGTCTAAGGCTTTGTATAGGATGACCACCATCGAGATTTATGAATTGAAAGCCTAGTTATAGGAACTATTGAGCAAAGGGCTCATTATATCAAGTGTGTCTCCTTGGGGAGCATCGGTTATCTTTGTGAGAAAGAAGGATGGAACCTTGCGTCTGTGTATTGACTATCAAATGTTGAACAAGGTGACCATCAAGAATTGATATCCTCTTCCGAGAATCAATGAATTATTTGATCAAATGAAGGGAGCATCAATTTTCTCTAAAATAGATCTCAGATCTAGTTATCACTAGATGAGAGTAAAATAATAGGACATTCTGAAGACTGCTTTCTGAACTTGGTATGGACACTACGAGTTCACCATTGTACTGTTTGGTTTGACCAATGCACCCACAACCTTCATCAATCTCATGAACACTGTGTTCAGGGACTGTTTGGATGGATTTGTTTTGATTTTCATTGATGGAACTCTAATTTATTCTAATTCTATTGAGGAGCATGATGGGAACTTAAGGATAGTCTTATAGCATCTGAGGGAGAAGAATCTTTTTGGAAAGTTATCCAAGTGCTCATTTTATTAGGACAGGGTGCACTATCTAGGTCACATTATTTCAACTTAGGGAGTCTCTATAGATCCTAAAAAGATAAAGGAAATTATGGAATGGTCAACACCTTAGAGTGTGATGGAGGTATGAAGCTTTATGGGTCTTGCAAGATATTACAGGAAGTACATGCAAGGATTCTCTCAAATTGTAGCCCCAATAACATCACTCTAAAGGAAAGGAAAAAGGTTTGAATGGACCGATAAGTGTGAACAAGCTTTCCAACTCCTGAAGGAGAAACTCACGACAACCCCAGTGTTGACTATACCTGATCCCAATGGTCAATTCTTAGTGATCATGGATGCTTCGGGAGATGGTGTACAAGGAGTGTTAATGCAAAATGGGAAAGTGGTGGCATACGAATTGAGGAAGCTAAAGTAACACAAAATGAATTACAAACCACATGATTTGGAAATAGCTACTATAGTACATTCCTTGCAGATGTGGAGACACTATCTATTGGAAAAACTATTTTAGCTCAAAACAGATTATTTACGATTGAGATACATCTTCACTCAACCAAACTTCAATGCATGGTAGAGGAGGTGGTTAGAATTCCTTAGTGAGTACACCTTTGGAATTGAGTACATAAAAGGAAAGGAGAATAGAGTATCAGATGATCTTAGTAGAAGAAGGCATCTGGTAGCTATAACCTTGATGAGATCTAATCTAAGGCAGCAGGTGATGCAACACTTGCAAGGAGATGAGCACTATGAGAGGGTGAAGAAGGCTCTAGAAGAGAATCCATCAAACCACCAATTTGATGGATATGAGTTTGAATTAGATGGTATCTTAATATATTAGAGATGGATGTATATTCCAGACTCTGGAGAGCTCAGGAAGTTGGTCCTAGAAGAAGTTTTTAATGTATCTTATTCAGGACACCCTAGAGTTACTAAGATGATTGCAGAGTTGAAATCCTTGTATTTTTGGCTAAAACTCAGGAAGGACATGTAGTGGAATATGTATCCAGATGCTTGGAGTGTCAATGAGTTAAGGTTGAGCATGTGCATCCAGTTAGGCTCCTTTATCCTCATGATACACTTGAGTACAAGTGGCAAGTGATCAGTATGGACTTTGTACAGGGGTTACCTTTGAGTAAGAACATGCATGATGTCATCCCGATAGTATTTGATCAATTGACTAAGGTGGTATATTTCATTCCAAGGAACCTTAAGGATGGATCATTGACCTTGGCCAAGGAATTTTCCCAAGAGATATTTTGCTTGCATGGAGTGCCAGAGACCATCATATCCGATAGAGATACATGGATGACATCAAGGTTCTAGACGAATTTGAATGCAGCATTGGGGACCAAGCCAAATTTTAGCTCAACCTATCATCCTCAAACTAACGGTAAAATAGAGAGAATGAATTAGGTGGTAGAGGATATCCTTTGAATGTACTGTATGGACCAATAGTATAAATGGGAAGAGTATCTACCATTGGTAGAATTTTCTTATAACAACTCTTATCATGCATCCTTAAGTATGACACCTTTCGAGGCTTTGTATGGGAAAAAGTGTCATACACCCATCAGTTGAGACAGATTGGAAGAAAGGATCATAGTGGGTCCTGAAATGCTAAAGGAGATGGAAGAGAAAATGAGACTTATCAAGTGCAGACTGAAGGAGGCGACAGATAGATAGAAAAGCTATACCGACAGGAATAGGACCTTTAGAAAGTTTGTAGAAAGGGATAAGGTCTTTTTAAGAGTCAAACCACATAAGAGATCTATTACTTTCAAAAAATCTTCCAAGTTGGCTCCAAGATATGTGGGTTTGTTTGATGTATTGGAAGTGATCAACCTGGTTGCATACTGACTTGCTCTACGACCTACTCTAGCTCGACTCCATAATTTGTTTCATCTTTCTTTTCTTAAGCCATACCATCCAGATGTAGCTCATATACTTTATTGGCATTATTTACAAGTGCAAGATCTAGGAGTTGTGATAGTGGAGCCCATTATAATTTTGGATAGATGCAATGTCAAGTTGTGAAATAGAGACATTGTTCAATAAAGGTCCAATGGGACCAATATTCATATGGCAGTGCCACATGGGAGGATGTAGAGGAAATAGAACGTTCCTTTCTTCATTTGCTGCTTAGATAGACTATTGTTGTTTCACTATATACTATTGCTTTAATATTTTGGACTTGAATTCTATGATGTTTTGGCTCGATAGCAGTATGATTTGATGTTGACATAGACATATGTGATTCAATTTTATTTAATTATACATCAGGACGATGTCTCTTCCTAGTGGGAAGGATGTCACATCTTAATTTTTACTTGCATTTAATAATGTTAAGTTAATTGAAATATTTGGAAAGTGAAATTTATCAATTTTTATTTATGACAAAATTTGATAAATTCAATGATATTTGAAAAATGATTTTTGCAACTTTGTGATTTAGTGAATCATTTCATATTAAGCATCGATTAAAGGTTACTGATAAAAATTGCAAGTGCAAGAGTGTGTGGATGCAGGAATAGGTTGAAAAATGAGAACATGGTTGAGTTAGGAGTATTTAGTCGGATAACGAATGATAAGCAAGAGTAGAATCTGGAGTGCACACACCATTGTAGACCATCACATCTGCATTTAGCTTGCAATTAGTAGATATTATTTTGCTTGTATTAAATCGTAAATGATTAAATAGGCAAGCTGATGAAAAAAAAAATTATTGAATCATTTGTCTTATCTTGTCTATTCGAAGCTAATTTCATTTTGAAGAAAAAGGAAATAGTGGCATTAAAAATTCATTTATTTTTACATATTAATTTCTCGTGAGAAAAACAATTTAATTATATGTTATTTTAAAAGAATTTGAAAATAAGATCTTTAGTAAGAGGTAAAAAGAAAAGAAATCAAGAATAGATATAAATATATATGTTTGTTTGTGATTATATATATAAGTATATATATATATATTATAATAAGTTGCAATGATAAAGTGTTTTCTTTTATTCGAAAAACTCTTTATGTGACTATATGAAAAAAAAATGATAAAAAAATAACACTTATAACTCCCTTAATAAATGAAATAAAATCGACCCTCCTCATACTAGAAAATGGAATTATGCTCAAAAAGCATGGAGTGGGAGGCTAGGCTAAAAAAAAAAGATATGGAGAATTAAGACCATCACCATTTTTAGAATACAAAATCGATGGTCAGAGGGGAGTGGGCAAATTTGAAGGAAGGAGACAATTTAGCAAAAAAGGCATGGAGAAGATTGACGAGCGAACGAAGGAGAAAGAAGCGAACGAAGAAAGGGAGCTATTTCCATTTTTGAACGAGGCAAAAGCACCAAAAATTGCAGCCCAAGAGGTAATTTTGAGCTTTTCTCAGATGTTTCCTTCATTGTAACAAATGGATTTTTCCTTCATGTGCATCGCCTTGAGTGAATAGAGTATTGAGTGCCTAGTTTTTACCTTATGTTTGTGCACTTGTTTCGTGTATCCATGGCTTTGGTTTTCATATTTAATTTGTGTTGGTCAATCCTAACCCTCCCTAGTTAGCCATGTTTTATAGATGAAATCGCCATTATATATTTTTTCATTGTCATTTTGTTTCCATGCATGTCCATGATCAGTTTGAATGCCTATAATCGGGCTCTAACCCATGTGCTACACCTATTATCTGTGGCCAAAGTCATTTGACCCATCCTCTGAAAATACCTCCTACCCAACATAGGAATCTATTGGTTTAACGAAACCCTTCACTTGTTGAGTTAATGTCTTTGAATAGAGAAGGGTGCTATGTTTATGTGAACACCATTTATGGTGTAGTTTTTCCTTAAGAACTAGTCAAACGACAACTATCGTTTGAGGCAACCATGACTTAACCCTTTTTTTTTAGCCAAATGATAAGGATCATTCAAGCTTGAATGTCATCTTGAAATGATCCCTATCACTCTGTCTTTAATACAAGTTAATGGATGATTCTATCATCCAACATTATTGCATGATGTCTAATGATTTTCATTGTTCTATTTTGAAGCATATTGTGGATCGTTTCCCATTGTTTTTTGTAATGTATGTAATGTTTGAAGTTCTACTATATGTATATTGGTGAACAATTTCACATTTTATTTTATTTTCCTTACTGTTGAATGATCTTACATCATTCTGATAAAGATGTTGTGAGCGATATCATCATTCCAAGTTATACTAGCTGTCAAATATTTTAATAACATCCCAAATATGATGATTATGCATGTTGTTATTTCATTATGTCACTACTAATGCTTAGGCCTTAGTAGGTCGAGGGTTGTGAGAATTCCTTTGCGGGATTTAAATGATTCTATTTTCTCTCATATGATGTGTGTATATATATATGTATATATACATATATATATACATTGTCATTCTAGTGTTTGAATCTTAGCAGAGTCGAATGATAATCATACTTTATTTACTCTCTAAATAAATGGTTCCTTTGGTAAATGGATGATAGTACCATAAACAATAAGATAATGAGTATATTAAAGGCATTTAATGTTAATCAATGGCATGTTCATCGATAGCATGCTTATCAACCCCTTTTGTCATATGAATTTATGTGTGTAAAAAAAGTGAGTAGAATAGAACAATAATCATCATGATGTTTTGGTTTAGATAAAAAAAAATTAGTGATGGTTAAAACTGAACGACATATGGTGAATTTTGATAAAATTTGAACAGAAACAGAATGACATTTTTATTAGTAAGCCAATAGAGATTATATCAAATTTAAACCAACTTATTATACTTTGGACTAATTACTAAATGGCATGATTACATTGAATTTGAATAATTTTTTAGAACAGAATGAATATAGAATAACATTATGTTTTCACCAAGCAAGTCAGACTGATGAATGAAATGAATAGAACCTGTTTAACTCAAATTATTTCTAGAATCGACTACTTTTGTTTTGGAATTCAGATTCATACTAAAGTCTAGAAACTGTTGTTATTGATGTTCCTTATATTATTATTTGAATTAATGATCAAATTGTGCATCTTATGAAGTTAGTGTCTTTCTGAACATGGGAATCTACATGTCACTAGTACACAAATAGCAATATATGACTAAATAAACTACTAAAAATTGCATATAAATGACTAATTTTAGTCACATGACTATTAGTAGTTTATTTGTAGTCATTTATAACATGACCAAATTTATGACTAAACTATTTTAGTCACTGATTTTTAGTCATTGATTTGGTCATTGTTTTGGTAGTCTTTGATTTAGTCATTGATTTAGTCATATATTAAGTCATTAATTTAGTCATATATTTAGTCATTAATTTAGTTATATATTTAGTCATTGATTGTTGTTAACTGGTCATTTATTTAGTCATATATTTAGTCATTACTTTAGTCATTAATTTAGTCATATATTTAGTCATATATTTAGTCATTACTTTAGTCATATATTTAGTCATTAATTTAGTCATATATTTAGTCATATATTTAGTCATGTATTTAGTCATGTATTTAGTCATATATTTAGTCATTACAAATAAAATCTAACTTAATTAATCCTCACAAATTTATGCATATAAACTTCAAGTATCATAGATATTCAAATGTTGAAGAAGCACCATGAAATGAAGACTAAAATGTTTGAACAAATATGATTGATCAAACACAAACACAAACAGATTAAAAATCAAGAGGAGCCACAACACAATATTTATGAGTGGAGAAAAAATCACTCTAAAAATTTACTTCATTAAGCCTCATTGGCAAATCAAAATCTCATTGGTTACATTCAATGTCTCAATGACACTGTACAACTTACAGACACTATATAAATAGAATACTCCTATTTTCATATACTTATACTATTTTCCCCTTCCTTAATTGCAGTCCTTTTGGAAGGGCAGCGACCTCCTATAAGGGTTGGACCCATTTAATCCCCTTGCAAATCCACAGCTTTCCCACCGCTATTGGTTTCAACTCCTCCAAACTCTTCCTCGCTGGTATTCACCTTTCACTTCTCCAATTTGGAATTGCAACCTAAAAATAAGGTTTCAAAATTTGCACATCAAAAACTCAAAAAATCAAATAATACAGAGGATAAAATTCAAACATTTTCTTTTCCTTTTCCAAATATGGCACCCTAAACTTAGGCGCTAGATATAGTGAATGTATCAGAATTCGATATAACATCCATCAAAAGCATATTTGGAAGTAGATTTTTATCAGATATTGTAGTTGCAAGTTCCACTAATTATAATAAAGATAAATTATTTTACCTTTCTGCATCAACTAATGCAATTCTAATAACTTTTAGAGGATTGACAATGTTAGCCTTTATCATATTAGCATACTCACCTGCAAGTTGCAACACGACATTAAACTTATTAATTAGACTCGACATCTAAGAAAGAAAAAGAAACTTAAAACATTATCAATTTAGTAAAAAATTATCAATTTCAAAGATCAAAGTAGTCAATGCTTCACTCTCTACATCCCCTGCTACAATCAAAAGAGGCCTTTGTTTATGTGATAAATGCAACAAGAAATTATATTATTTGTCAAAACTTATCACTATGTACACTTATGAACTCAAGATCATTCAAATTGTCAAACTAATCGACATGACTACCTAATTTCTTTATATCACATACACTTTGGGTATACAAGATCATTGAGAATCCCAATTATTGAACTATGAAATTCAGCAACGTAACGAAATTATATCTTAAGTAAAATGTAAATCAAATTAACATTACATGTCTTAGTTTATCAATTGATCTCAAATTGTATATACACCTTTGTCCTATAGCTTAAGGATATCTACAATAGATACATGCACAAAATGAATTTGGTGGAAAGGCTTTAAAAATTTCAAGTGAATACAATTTGCAAGTGTAAAGCCAAATTCCACAACCTTTTCCAACATCCTCCCTACCTATGCCAAAATGGGAGCTTTGAAACAAGATATGAATATCCATCAATGCATAGACAATAGACAACAGTATCCCTATAAGAAATGTGGTCTATAGATTGCAATATTGCAAGATATGCACAAAATGGATTTGTTGAAAAGGCTTTAGAAACTTTCAAGCAAATGCAATTGGTAGGTGTAAAGCCAGATTCCACAACCTTTGCTAGCATACTCCATGCCTGTAATAAAATGGGAGCTTTGGAGAGGGTATGTACATCCATCAAATCATAATAGAAGGTAGATTTCTATCATATATTATGGTTGGAAATGCTCTAGTAGATATGCATGCAAAATGTGGAAGCACAGGCAAGGCACATGAACTGTTTGACAGAATGCCTCAAAGAGATGTCATCTCATGGAATGCAATGATTGTAGGTTTTGCAAAAAATTGTTTGTTGAAAAGGCTTTTGAAACTTTAAAACTAATGCAATTGGCAAGTATAAAGCCAAAAAAAATTCCAGAGTCCTCCCTGCCTGTGCCAAAGTGGGAGCTTTGGGACAGGCTATGAACATGCACCAAAGCATAATGGTAGGGGAATTTTTGTCAAATGCTATAGTTGGATATGCTCTGGTAGACATATATGCAAGATGTGGAATCATAGAAAAAACACCTGAATTGTTTGACAGAATGCCTCAAAGAGATGTCATCTCGTGGAATGAAATGATTGATTGCAGAATGTGCACAAAATGGATTTTACAAGGAACCTCTCAAAATCTTTGAATTAATGAAGCACTTTGGAACACATCCTAATATTGTAAGCTTTGCTTGGGTTCTAGGTGCATGCAGTCATGCAGGTTTAGTGGATGAGGGTTGCACATACTTCACATGTTAGTAACCCTTATTGCATTACAATTTACATATATAGTTGATCATTAGGTGTGCATGGTTGATCAACCATTCATATTTTTACCTCTAAATCTATAAATCCATCATTCCTTCCAAAAATTTAGGGATCATTCTAAAAAATTCTCTGATCCATTTATGAATATTTGAATCAAATCATTGTCATATTATCAAAGAGCTTGCACAGCAGTTGAGCATCCACAAATTCGTCAAAAAACATTAATCAAAAAACCTAGTTGACCAATTAACTAACTTGATAATTATATTGCTATCATGGTTAAGCATGTTATCGCCCCATCGGTGGGACATTGTGTTATCTTCCATCGATATGTTCTAGTGTTGCTGATATGCTTTCATTGGTCTATCAGTGGAGCTATGAGGGGAGTTCCCCCGATGTAGTAATGTTAGGTCAATAGTGAATATAGGCTGAGTATTTCAAGCAACACTGCTTTTATAGTTGGATCCTAAAAAATTTGCAACTTATGTTATTTTCTAAAACATATGTACGAGGTTTAAATAGTAAAGAGATTGATGAAAGATAGAGGAATTAAAAAGATACCTGGATGTTATAGTTGGATATGCTCTAGTAGACATATATGCAAGATGTGGAATCATAGACAAAACACCTAAATTATTTGACAGAATGCCTCAAAGAGATGTCATCTCATGGAATGAAATGATTGATTGCAGAATGTGCACAAAATGGATTTTACAAGGAACCTCTCAAAATATTTGAATTAATGAATCACTCTAGAACACATCCTAACATTGTAAGCTTTGCTTGGGTTCTAGGTGCATGCAGTCATGCAGGTTTAGTGGATGAGGGTTGCACATACTTCACACCTCAGTAACCCTTATTGTATTACAATTTACATATATAGTTGATCATTAGGTGTGCATGGTTGACCTTCATGCATGTGTTGGATATATTGAGGACACCCTAAACATTATTACTAAGATGCTAGTTAAATCTATGGTACATGTGGATCATATATGAATATAGGCTGAGTATTTCTAGCAACGCTACTTTTTTAGTTGAATCCTAAAAATATTGCAACTTATGTTCTTCAACATTTGTACGAGGTTCAAATAGTAAAGAGATTGATAAAAGCTAGAGGAATTAAAAAGATACATGGATGTAGTTGGATTGAAGTTCGTAAACTGGTACATGTTTTTTGTGTAGGAGACATATCACAGTTCTTTCCATTCACTCTGCAAATGTGATTTTTCATGATTATGGCTTTGCCTCACAAAGTTTCTCCAAAATAATGATCTATTTCCCTGACAACTCAAAAGAGTATGGATCTACCATTGTGTACAATGTACACCTTCAGGAAAGGACAAGGATTTTGGAATTGAGTTTATATGATGATAGAAGTCTCCTGAATGGAACTAACCCAAGATGCAAAAATAAAAGATTTTCAAGCCCCATTCAGGAATTTTGGAAAAAATAGCAAAACTGTCTTGACTGGTACAATGGATAAAAATTATGAAGAGAACCATGGATAAGGATTTGCAAAAAAAAAAGTGAGCATAACTTGTGTTGCATTTAAGATGTAGTAGCTTTAGCAAGAATGTTCAATATGGCTCCAAAATTACACCAAATGAACTGGTAATTTATCACTCCAAAAAGCTCAATAGAATGATCATTTTTGTAGGTGACCAAAAAAGGTAGGATGTTGTTGTATGGATGGTGATGGAGGCGAGGCTGGGGTGTAGTGCATGGTGAGCTCCATAATCTCTATGTGTACATTGGCTTCTTCCTCCTGTAATCTATGTTTGCACTGCACTGGCATAGAATGCAACTCCCATACAAGTTGTTAACAACCCAAATACTCGTGCTGCTGCAAACACCCCTTCTCTCACCATAGTACATTTATTTCTTGCCGCATTTCACTTTTCTACATGCCCTGCTTCCACCGCAATTCCAATTATCAGAAGCATAGTTTCCACTACAAAAGATATCCTGAAATCACACTCCCAACAAAACAAGATGAGCACAAAAAAATCAGGAAAATGTACTAGAAGCTTCCCATGGGCTAGTGGCAAAGAAAAGTATAAATTAAACCAACAAAATATATTAACTTAAGAGCTTCCTTAAAGTTATAAATTGTAATGAAATTTAGAGTATAAATGGCATAAGTTTTGAAACCAAGATCTTCTCAAGAAATTATTTGACAGGAAGGTGACTCTAAAAGCTCAATCTTTCATAATCATGCTAATTTTTTTATCCTTTTGATGTAGAGGATCCCCTAAAATCAATCTAACAACTAAATCTTCTAGGGGGGTACTTTGAACACAAGATGAAGAGGAAGGACAAAACTTCAACCAAGAGCCATGTTGCTCCTATTATCATTATGGTGCAGGGTTTCTCATAAAGTCCATCTAATAGCAAAATCCTCTAGGAGTATTCTTTGAGATGAAACTGAAAAGGATAGGCCAGATGTTTAAATATGTTTAGCATTATCAAAATAATTTTGCTCAATGTGATCTCAAATATCAATGAAAAAAACTTATTGAAGCTAATTCCATTTTATAAACCAGCTCCCAAGATTTATTTTTTTTAACTTTAATCCTTTGGATAATGTTAAAAAGAACGTAGCAGAGTTGGAAAACTCATTGTCCATGGTAATTCTCAGCAGCCACAGTCGCAAACATAAGTTTAAGGAAGTCCCCGTGGGACCCACTAAGGAATGGTTTACAATAAAAGCAACAGAGATTGCAGATATGAAACACCAAAACCTAATAGCCAACTGATAAAAGAACACACCACTATGATACATCTAGAGGGAAAACCATTTTGTAATGTATAGAGATGAGATCGTTGAGCTTTACCCTTTGTAGTGCTTCCTCATTTCTTATAGAATTAGGTTATTTTGATTCCCAACCTTGTGGAACATAATCTCTAATAAAAAGGCACTAACTCTGGTCGATTATAAGCCTGGTTGTGAATCTAAACCTTAAGAAACAACACCTAATAACTCTCATCTAATCGAAGCGTATGTACTTGATTAGAAGATTGTTTGCATGTTTGTATAGCTTTTTTATTATTTTAGATTCTCCTTTCCTTGGGAAAATTGTGTATGTGAAGGAAGAATAAACTCTCCTCCATTTTCTTAACATTGTTTTCATGAATGACCTTTTAGTTAAATTTGATGATTGAGCATTTGAAAAACATGGATATTGGTTGCAAGTTTGAATCCCAATTCAAATTCTATG
This sequence comes from Sequoia sempervirens, assembly GCA_007258455.2. Lineage (NCBI taxonomy): Eukaryota > Viridiplantae > Streptophyta > Pinopsida > Cupressales > Cupressaceae > Sequoia > Sequoia sempervirens. Next base: position 230,532,365 of record VDFB02058242.1, read on the forward strand.
TCTGAATGAAAAGACATTCAAATATGACCAAAGTTATAGAATCAATCATATGACTATTGATTCTCCATATTAAAAAAACAAGAAATGCTTCCATGAATGTTCACCTTTCAAAGCTTCTAAACATTTCAGTATAATCATGTTATTGCCACACTACAAACAAGCAGAGCCTAGTGTACCGTTAAGAATTGAAGAAACTTATTACCAGTTCTTAACAAAAATGTTATTTAATGAAAAAAAATTATATAATACAATTTTTTATCACTTTTGTAGGTGGATGAGTTGTAAAACTCTCCAATACTAACCATGAGAGAAAAAAGGAGGCCACAGCCTGCCATCTGAAGACAGTGTAATGGTTGGAATCAGATTTTGTCCACACCACCAATGGGAAAAATCTATCAGTTGCAGAGGCAGTACAGAGAGCCATCCATATATATGCTTGGCCTATACCCATTGCCACCCCCATAGCTAAGATTGACCCCACCCCACTGACAAGAGTTTTCCTACCATTGTCAACATACATGCACTTCATATAACCCCCACTTCCTACCTCCCCTGTAATCCACACAGTCTACAATTTCCACAAACACCCATTTATTCAGTCAGACTGAATTTCACATACAAATCAAAACATCAAAAAAAAATTGGCATACCTTTGTTCTGGTGATCTCTATAAGAAGACCAAATACAAATGCCAGCAGGCCCAAAAGAGTGCAGATAATCATGACCCATGTCCCCAATTTACTGCCTATAGATCTGTAACTGCGGTTGATGGCCAGATCAGCATGAGTGACAGTCATTTTGCAATCAATTATAGCATATCATCGACATTGATGATCATATATTATGCAATTAAAAACTTTAGGAATCTACAATATATATGCACAAAATGAATTTGGTGGACAGGCTTTAAAAACTTTCGAGTGAATACAATTCGCAGGTGTAAAGCCAAATTCCACAACCTTTGCCAACATCCTCCATGCCTGTGCCAAAGAAACAAGATATGAATATCCATCAATGCATAGACAATACATGGTAGTATCCCTATAAGAAATGTGTTCTATGGATTGCAATATTGCAGGATATGCACAAAATGGATTTGTTGAAAAGGCTTTAGAAACTTTCAAGCAAATGCAATTGGCAAGTGTGAAGCCAGATTCCACAACCTTTTCCAGCATACTCCCTACCTGTAATAAAATGGGAGCTTTGGATAGGGTATGTACATCCATCAAAGCATAACAGAAGGTGGATTTCTGTCAGATATTATGGTTGGAAATGCTCTGGTAGATATGCATGCAAAATGTGGAAGCACATGCAAGGCACGTGAACTGTTTGACAGAAAGCCTCAAAGAAATGCCATCTCATGGAATGCAATGATTGCAGGTTTTGCAAAAAAAAAAAATTGAAAAGGCTTTTGAAACTTTCAAGTGATTGCAATTGGCAGGTATAAATCTAATTTTTTTGCCAGAGCCCTCCCTACCTGTGCCAAAATGGGAGCTTTGGGATGAGCTATGAACATGCACCAAAGCATAATGGTAGGGGATTTTTTGTCAAATGTTATAGTTGGATATGCTCTGGTAGACATATATGCAAGATGTGGAATCATAGACAAAACACCTAAATTGTTTGACAGAATTCCTCAAAGAGATGTCATCTCATGGAATGAAATGATTGATTACAGAATGTGCACAAAATGGATTTTGCAAGGAACCTCTCAAAATATTTGAATTAATGAAACACTCTGGAACATATCCTAACATTGTAAGCTTTGCTTGGGTTCTAGGTGCATGCAATCATGCAGGTTTAGTGGATGAGGGCTCCACGTACTTCACATGTCAATAACCCTTATTACATTACAATGGCTCTACATGATATGGATGTGACTGCTTTCAGAAAGCTTTGCGCCTATCAGAACCCGATGATGTGGGGATTAAGAAAGGACTTGCCACTATGAGGATGAAGACACTATCAATAACAATGATACTTCATGAACCTAAAAGGACTTGTAATGTCGCAAAGCCAAGATCCATCCGAGAGAAATGTAAGTATTAGAGTGACTTTCCTCAAGTCCCTTCGATAGGGAAAAAATATTATATCAGGAGGACTCTTCAATATCGACGTGAGTGATGTGGATGTCCCTCTAATATCTCGAAAACAAGCATGTAAGTAGCTTCGTCAGAAGGAGAATGTTACATCGGCAGGAAAAGGGTTGTGGTCCCACCGATGGCTCGACGAAGCATTTCGGGGAGAAAAATGATTATCGGTGGGAGTGAAGCATTAGTTTCGCCAATCATCTTATAACCCTTATTGTATTACAATTTACATATATAGTTGATCATTAGGTGTGCATGGTTGACCTTTGTGCCCGTGCTGGCTATATTGAGGACACCCTAAACATTATTAGTAAGATGCTAGTTAAATTTGTGGTACATGTGGATCATTGAATATAGGCTGAGTATTTCTAGCAAGATTACTTTTTTAGTTGGATCCTAAAAATGTTGCAACTTATGTTCTTCTCTAAAACATTTGTACGAGGTTCAAATAGTAAAGAGATTGATGAGAGATAAAGGAATTAAAAAGATACCTAGATGTAGTTGGATTGAAGGTCGTAAACTGGTACATGTTTTTTGTGTAGGAGACAGATCACATCCACAAACATGGCAGAGCTATGCAAAGTAGGAGAAATTGGCTTGGCAAATGAAGGCAGCAGGGTATAAAGAATCATTTATCTGCCACCATAGTGAAAAGTTAGCAATTGCATTTGGTTTGTTAAACATGGCCCCCGGTACAACTATTCGAGTTGTTAAGAACATTCAAGTATGTTCTAATGCCACACTACATATCGATCTACATAGAAGATTCTATTTCCATCTAGCATATCCATCATCTATGGATCCACATGCAATGTCTCCCTCCTACTTTAGGTCTTCATCCAAAGTTGTAGTGCAACCAAGTTATCATTGTATCAAACAAATATATTTGTTGATCCTTTGAAAAAGTGAATAATGAAAATTTAGCTAACAAAGCATGCACTATCCTTAGGTTTTTCTTAATCCAAAGTCATCAAACGCATGCTTTGTGCCCATCTAGAACATCGCATTAATGAAAAATTTATACATAATCAACCAAGAGATAAAAGGATAATTCATTGCATTCTATACATTTTTTGGATTATTCAATAGAATAAGCTTATGATGATACCAACATCCATATCATTTGAAAATGGCATTTTTATCCATTCAAGGGTGAATTTACCATTACTTGACAAAATAATAGGCATGGGTGGGTGAAAGGATCTATCCTAAAAAGTAGTGTTGCCTTTATTCAGTATTCATGGAAATTGCCAAGTGTCCTAAATGTGTATTTTTTATCTTCTTACTAAGAAAGCTATTGTCTATCAAAAATAAAGGAATGTTGACCAAAGTAATCCCAATGCTACTATGCAAGGAGGATTTGAACATTGTAGAATTTCTTGAAGGAAATATGTGCTACCATCTCAATTGGTAGGAAATTCTAAAAGAAGAGATACTCAAGTAACATAAATTGGATTCTACAATCCCCACAAAATTAAAGAGAGGCCTCTAATGAATTACAGTAAAAAAAACCTTGATAGAATTCTCTAGGGATTCTACAAAGCCATTATCTCATAATAAGAAGATAGTTTCGAGAATTGCTATAGATAAAAACAAATTGTCAGCATCCCACAAAATTAGTTAATAATCCAAAAATCATTTGTCTTTTGGAATAAATAATGCCAAAAATAAGCGACATCCTCATTGACAACCAAGTGTTTGACTTGGTTTCTTTACCCAATTCAATGTCTAGAAAAATGACTTGGGGACAGAGCAATCACCAAGATGCTACTTAAATTTGTGGTACATGTGGATCATATATGAATATAGGCTGAGTATTTCCAGCAACATTGCTTTTTTAGTTGAATCCTAAAAATGATGCAACTTATGTTCTTCTCTAAAACATCTATACGAGGTTCAAATAGTAAAGAGATTGATGAAAGATAGAGGAATTAAAAAGATACCTAGATGTAGTTGGATTGAATGTCATAAACTGGTACATTTTTTTTGTGTAGGAGACTAATCACATCCACAAACATGGTAGAGCTATACAAAGTAGGAGAAATTGGCTTGGAAAATGAAGGTAGCAGGATATAAAGAATCATTTATCTGCCACCATAGTGAAAATTTAGCAATTGCATTTGGTTTGTTAAACATGGCCCCTAGTACAACTATTAGATTTGTTAAGAACCTTCAAGTATGTTTTGATTGCCACATTGCATCTAAATTCATCTCCAAGATTGCAACAGATGTGTTGTAAGTTGTATCCCTTCATTTTTGTTGGACAGAATAAAGGAAGGATTGGCTATTTCTCCATGGACGTAGCCCATATTAGATGAACCACATATATTTGTGTCTTTGTGTTTTATATTTTATTTCTACGTTCATTTTATTGTATATTGCTCTAAAATTCTATTCCTAACACTTTATTGTATGTTATGGCTTGCATTTGCATACAAAACATGTTTTGACTATCAACATCAACACAAGGGGAAGAAAAGATAATCAATACATGAATACATGTTTGTATGTTGTTTTTTATAACCACGTACAATTCATAGTTATACTTGTTGCTGCTAAATTTGTGTTTAAGCTATATGGTTTTAATGTTAAAAGTAGACCCCAAGTTGATGAACAAAGGCAGTAACACATGGGTCAATCTTCTCCACAAAGAGATTAGGATGCCATAAAATGATAACAAATCATTTGATACCTAAAACCATCAACAATTATGAAAATGACACAGATAACTCAATCAACATTCAAGACAAGATAAAGGCATGTGAGAATCTTTTCATTTTATCTTTCTTTGTCCTCACAGGCCTGCTATTTGGATATAGCATTCCTCTTGTTAATTATTATATCATATCAGTGCACCCTTATAGAAGACAAGCTTAGCGCTGAGCACTAAGCTCTTGATTTCCAGTTGTAGGGTTCATATAAGACTTTGGCTTTTATCATTGGTAGTTGTCAGCAATGATAAGGAAATTAGAGGGTCAAATAGAATACATGCAAATGTTGATTCATCAATTGTACTATACACGAAGAATTGGTATAGACCATAATATGTGCCAAATAATTTTTTTTCTATTAATTAGTATATCAAACTTAACTACTGTGCCCTGAAGATTTTGAGACTTGTGAATTTATTCAAATATGTTAGTGAACCTAGTGACTCAGGTTCCACTGCACTGTAAATGCTAAACCCCTACCATCCCTGCACTTCTTTCATTGTACTCTACATGGTTGATAGAAGAGCCACTTTTCACTTTATTATTGTTCATCCTTTTTCTTTACATGCTACTCTATTTTTTACACTCAATTTCAAAAGTGATTTGCATGCCCCCTCAAAAAGTGGAAGCTAATTTTAAGAGTTCAAATTCTGAAATTTGTATAGACAACTCAATCTACATGTCCCTTAATATCATTTTTATAGATAAAAGTAAGTTCTCCTATGAACTATGCAATTTTATAGTGGAAACTTCGAAAAGAAAAGATCACTTTTAACATCTCTTAATGGAAAAGAAAAGAATAAACAGACCTCGATTCCAAGTTCTCTATATAAATCCTTAACTTTTGCAACACAAGATGGATCTGCTTTTCCATAATTATCCAAAAAATAACATAATCATTGTTAGTCAACAAGCGGCTAGTGCAAAATTACACAGATAGTCACAAATGAAAATGGACTTATCTGCATACATATAGTCTTTGAATTTGGCTCTCATTTTCCCGTTCAAGAGCTTTCACTACAAGCCAGGAGCATTTAAAGTCTTCAATGTATGTTCCTATTTGCATGTACTAACTCCAAAAATAGAATAGTAAGTCTGTGATTAACATAGAAATTCTTAAAACGCATTTCATTACAACCAAAATTTGTTCAGATAGGTATTCTAGATTGTTGGCAATCAAATCAAGAGAGAACCATACAAGAATATTACAATACAAGATCATGTGTTAGACTCAGCCCTAGCAATAATGAAACTCATTTAATCCTTTTATAAGCAATTTAAAAATATTAAGAGATACTTCATAGTATAGATATACCAAATACTGGCTCCCCCACCCACACAAAATTAAAAAGAGTAATGTCCCAAGGATGTAAAACAAATCCTTAAATTTTCTCTAGGATGTGAGAAAAGGGTTGAAATAAAAGTAGAAAAGTTTGGGTCATTCAGGATGGCCCCCAAGGACAGGTGACACATCCCCATAGAACACTTTAGCAACTTAACCTACATGAGAATTTTGTAATCTTAAAAAATGGCATTAGCAACTTAAGCAACCTTATTTGAGCTAAATTATATTAGAGAACATCCTCACCTTCTCGATAGTCTGTGGATCACCAAAGCAATCAAGATAATCTCCTACAAAGAAAAAAAGGTATTTGATACAAGCAAGAATAATAGAATTAGGGAGGGGGCAGAGGAGTCATTCAAAAGAATAAAAGAACAAATAATAGTCAATATTACTCACCTATACTTGAAAATAGGTTCCCATTTGTATTAAAATGTTCTCAGTGTCTAAAAAGTTATCAATATTTTCCTCTGCCATTAATAGGTCACAAGTAACCTACAAGAAATGAAATCATGGTTTATTCATGTTATGGACCCTTAATATTCCATGAAAAAAATGCTTATGCTAATAATTAATAAAAAAAATTATTTGCATGAAAATAAGACTCTGCTATAAAGAATAAGCCATAAAAAAATGTTGTGATTTTGTAAAGGAAAGTATATGGTGTTGAGGTTATCCTATCCAATCCACAACAGAATTGGTATGTCTCTCTATGGAAAGATGAAGCTCTCCTAAGTCCCTAGCATCCAAAGTCATCTTCAAGTTTGGAAAGGAGATAAAGAATCTAGTAATTAAACCTCCTATAGAATGCATTGTTGAATCCAACAAACAAATACCTTAGGGCCTAAATCAAATAAAACCAAAAGGAGATTGAGTAGATGATATATATGAAGCCATTAATCCCTAAATAAATTGCACACTTATGATACAGCATAAGATATCAAAATAAATGTAATTATATGGTGATCAATTGTGAGACAACATCACCCTCTGCAAGCAGCTTCCAAGTTACATGAATCCTCCCATTTTCTCACTTGACAAGGTGATTCATTTGTTCCTCATCAACCTTGTTCATCAATCCTTCCTTCTTGCAGTCCATTTGGTGGACAGATAAGCATTATTCACTAAATCTATAATTTTAGAGGCCCTCTCAAAGTTTCCAAACCAAGGCCCATTCAATCTAAGCAAATTCTAATTTCTAGAAGTAGAATCATAATCATATACTTCTTCTAATTTGTAACAATGCTAATTCAACTAGGATGCTTATCAAAATCCTGCTAGTATATATTTATGCTAAAATTAAAAATTAAAAATGTGAAATATATATATATATATGATGGCCAAACCCAGCAATACATATATATATTAGGTCAAGTATTGGATGATTATTACATGAAAAATCAAAGGGAGAAATCTAGAATACTCATGACTGAGAATATTAGTGATATTTTTACAATTAACATTAGACTTGCTTCAGTGTATGGTTCAGTCTAAATAATCACTCAAACATACAAAATAGTGCTTGCAGAGATAGATTAGTATATACTATATAATGAGAATACAAGGTTTTAGGGAAACCAAGGATTTCATAATCAAAATGAACAAAATTAAGGTTGCAAGTATCAATGCACAATTTGGTGCAAGGATGGAGCTTGCAGACAATGGAGAGTGCAAATGGAGACCACCATTTGCTCTGGTCACCTATTTTAAATTTTTTGGGAATTAGATGTCAACACCTACTATTAAAGGGCCATCTCAAAAATGTAGTATCTTTTGTGTAGTTCTTGAACTTGACCTCCAATAAATGCATAGTTGTGCATGGTAGGGATGTTTACAAGAAAGCTTGGTTAGAAACAGCCACACAAGTTTAGAAGTGGGATAGGAAGTTTGAAGTTAGAACTACCTACCAAAGTCTATTGAAGAAAATGAACCACGATATAGGGTTATGAACTGTAAGACAGATGAACACATGTTGTTCGCGTGTTCATATAGACCACACTAAGACACATTAATCTACACTAATGAAGTGATCGGAGAAAAAAACTTACAAATCTAAATGGTTATCTAAGGGGGCTTGAGAAATATGCAAATTTATTCGTTTAGCACTGGTAGTTTGACAAGAGCATCACAAGGCTCAATATTTGCTTTTTAAAATTGGTTATGATTGACATACAGGGAGTAGTTAGAATTTTGGTCTTATTATCTCAGAATATGTTTTGGTTGCAGTATAAATTGTCTGCCTCTTTGTTTTGAAGCAATTCTAATTTATCCTCATTTATTTGGCAATTTTTTTGGATGTCTGATGATTCACTATACATTTCCCAATGAAGATTTTTATATGGGGCAGTGGGTTGTGTGTGGAAGATTAAGTTAAAATTTAGGATTTGGAGAAGGGAAATACATTGTAATTTCTTACTTATTATGGATTGTTGTTAATTTGCAGGTCTATTCTATATTTGTATATCAGTGAGATCATATGCCAAGTTTGTGGTTTTCTTCTTTGACACATCAATTAACACTTTAACGTGCTAGTGTTTATAATCTATTTGGTTTAATTTGAAATGACATTTCTTAGGGCCCTAATTTATGAATCTTGACAATTTGAGGTTACAATTTCTACTTGAAAAATGGAAGATTATCCCCTTGAACACAACAATTTCCTTGGATGTAACCTAGAGTGTCATAGAAACTGGCATACTACATATCGTAAGTAATTGGAATTTTTGTAGTGTACATTATTTAGATATTTTATTTTTTGTGGGATTTCTCACCATATGGATTATTTTCATGGTCAAGTCATCACTACAATTTAGATAACCAAACTGTTAGTCCCAATTAGCAATTTTCTTGTCTGCATCCAAGGTTGTAAGAAACTGACATACTGTATTCCAAGTAATTGGGGCTTCTGTAGTTAAAGAAAAGTTACCAAACATTGTTTCCTCATTTCCAACCGCTTGGATTAACCAAAATTATGTTCATTAATTTTCAAATGGAGGGATAAAAGAGAAAATGACTTGAAACTATTTACCAATCTTAGGTGAATGTAGATTTACAGTAAGTACTCAGTAATAAGATTAGAATGATTTAGGATTGTAAATTAATGGAGACCACTCTATAGCAATACCTTCAACATGCTTAGTTGTCATTGTAACTAAGGATTTCCTCACCCTGAAGGAGTTATTTGAAGTGCTTAAAATATAAGAGATGGATCTCTAGTAACAAACCAATTCTAATTTGGAGAAATGGATCAAGATTTAGAGGAATCAACTATTGTCCACACTTCACACTAACATTCCAAGCAATTTCTTTGATTTTAATGATAAGGTTTTGGTCTGCTTCAGAATATGTTATGGGGTGGGATCTTCCACCAATATGATGAGTAAAGTCTGGTAATTCTAATCTTTACTCATTCATGGCTTAACTACTGAAACTGAAAATCAGATTTGTGCAGATCCTTGGATTTACCTAGCTAGACTAATCAGCAACAATACATGTCTTCAGATTGAAGATTTTGAAATAGGGACTGTTTGGAGCTAATAAGCAGTGTGATAAATTTTAGCAGACTTGAATTAATCATCAATTTGACCCTGTTGAGGGTCTCCCTATCATGATCCTGCATCAGGTCCAACCTTGTTGAATTTTTTGTTCAGTTCTTTGGAAGGATTTGGTAAAGGGAGATTACATTGGGCCACTTTTTGGTTTGATTCATTCCTACCATATTCTTTTCTGGTTTGATTCTCTATATTTGTCAGGTGATATCTTTTTCTGTGGCTCCTTGGTCGTTTGTGATTTTGAATTATTTCTAACATTTTCTTCATTTGCATTTACATGGATGTTTTCTATGGATGTTGAATGAGTAGGGCATGCTCGAGATGGGTTCCATGGGCACGGCAAAGCCAGCAGTGAAATGTAATGTTCTTGTAATCATTGCATTGCTCCTATTCAATACCACCTACTTTCAAGATTAAGATTAACACAGACAAGCCTTGTTATGAATCCCTGGTTTCAAAATAAGCTTGGAAAATATAGTAAATTCACCTATGCAATGAGCAATAATTCTTAACACAATAAAAAATGGCTTGACCATGTACATATTTGAAAAGTAAAATTAACTAAAAACATGGAAAGTGACTTACCACAAGATTCTGCACAAATCGCATGGAAAAATGGGCAGAGGTTGCAACCCTAAATCAGGCATCGCGCTTTCACTTCTCCATTTTGGCGGGTTACCTTGAAAATAAGGTTTTGACTTTCACTTCTCCATTTTAGCAGGCTATGCCTGAAAATAAGGTTTCAACTTTCACTTCTCCATTTTGGCAGGCTATGATTGAAAATAAGGTCTTGATGAAGGTTTTAGAGTATGTTTATTAAAATGAAAATCATGGCCAAGATTTTAATAATGAGCACATTTTGACATGTTAAATACATATATAAAATTATTACTAGCAATTGCACCTTGGTGTGCAATAGGTACGTCGAAGAGGTATGAAAGGTCAATTAGAGAAAATTTTGGTGTATTTTTTCAGACATATGTATAGTACATGAGGTCAATTGGTAGGTCATTTAGCAAATGATGTTGTTTATGTAACAAAGGTCTCAATTAGCATTCACTCAATAAATATATATTTTAAATATAATTTTTCATTAGACAAAATTATATTTGTAATAGTAAATTTATTGCAGGAGTTCAGTTTATTTTTTCTCTATCCACCTCTCTATATCTTATCTATATATCCCTCTCCCTTTTATGTCTTTCTCTCTCTATATCTTATCTCTATCTCCCTCTCTCTTTTATGTCTTTCTCTCTCTATAAGTTTATCTGTCTATATCAAATGTCATGCTACCTTGAGCATAACTCCCTAAGGACACATACAATTCCTGGATTTTTGGCATGAAACAAGTAATGAAAAGTTAGTTTTTCTTTTCTCTATCTCTCTTTCCCTTTCTATCTCTTATATTTCTATCTCTCTTGTATTATCTCTCTTTTTTCTATTCCTTTATCTTTCAATCTTTCTCTCCATCTATATCCGTATTCCTCTTTATCTCTCTACCTCTATATTTCTTTGTCTCTGTCTCTTTATTTTTTTATCTCCATCTTTATCTCTTCTATTATAATTTAACTAATTTATATAATCATACTTGTAAACTATTTGTAATATCATTATTTTCCTCTATTAAATGTAGAGTATGTAAACTTATAAGTAGCTTAGTATATATTTGAGAATTGTATGCATATTTATCTTCCACACTACATAGTTGGGCCCTTTGAGGAGTTGGGCATTCAATTTAGAAGAAACTTTAGTGTTCATATGATGACACCACAAAACAAAATATTTATTCCACAAAAAACATTTATTAGTAATTTTATTTGTAATATTTTATTATTAATTATGGTGGGCTACGATTGAAAATAAGGTCTTGACGAAGGTTTTAGAGTATGTTTATTAAAATGAAAATTATGGCCAAGATTTTAATAATGAGCACATTTATTTAGTCATTTATGTAGTCATTTTTATTTGTCTGATATTAGTCATGTATTTAGTCATTTAGTTGTGATTTTACCCGATGACCAAATTAGTCACTTATAAATGACCAAATTAGTCATTTATTTGCCAAATTCTACTAGTGTTAGTCACGTGACTAAAAGTTTTAGTCACGTAGTCATTTATTTTCCAAATTCTACTAGTGTGTAGAATAGAATTTACCTTAATCTTAAGAACGTATACGCATATTCAAACTGTGATTAGTAGGCATATATGTGTACACACATAAATTCTTCATTTATGCATGTACACATTGTATACACCTAAAATTGGTCATCACCTTTAATTAATTAAATACTAGCTATTTAATTGATATTTCAACTACATATAAATAAATTCTCAATTTATTTATATTGTTTATTTTCTAAATTCTCCAAATCTAAAACATATTCTTCTAAATTAATTAAATAAATAAGGTTCCATAAACTTGTTTTATTTAATTAATCTTCACTATTAAATCCAATTAGGAATTTGAGCACATGTCTACAACTTTTTGTGCCACCTCACCAAGGTCGCATGAAAATAAATAACTCTAATTTTTAATAAGAATTATCTTCAACTTATTTTAAAAATTACATGGCTCATTCCTCACACACTTCCACCAATTTTGGAGCACGTGACTTATTCCTCCCACACTTCCACCAATTTTGGAGCACATGACTTATTCCTCCCACACTTCCACCAATTTTGGAAGCACATGGTCTTCTCTTCCCACACTTGAATCTTTCATCCAAATGGCATGTTGTCCATTGGTCAAGAGATTCTTCCATCCAAATGGCATGTTTTCTTTGGCCAAGGGGACAACATCTTGATTCTCTTCATCTTCACCATCCATTCTTCTTGTTCGAATCTAGACCGTTGATTATTTCCACTTCACTATATGCTTGGAAAAGGCTATAAATACAACCCTTGGGCATTGTATTTTGCATCCACATTTGAAGTAGAGTTATCATGTAGGTTTATCATTGGAGCTTGGGAGCATTTTGGAGTCTTATAATTGCATCTAACTTCATGTTTTGCTTTGCATTTACATCTTAGCTTTAAAATCTTGCTTCATAGTTTCATTTTACATCCCATCTTGCATCATAGTTGCATTTTAGATTAGTTCATTTTTAGTTTGCATTTGAGCATATGGAGTATCATCTATACATCATTCTAGTTCAATACCATAGCATCCACCTCCACTTGTTTATTTATCATAATCGCCATCATCCCTTCATCCTAACATTCATCATCATTGTTTGCATATAGTTTCATGTAGGCATTTAGTTGGCTTGCATGTTGAATACTAATTTTGTTTCTTAAGTTTCATTCTAATAGCTTTTGTGCACATAGAAATCTGAGGGCCAAAAGGTTAAAAGAATCATTAAGAATAGAGGACAATAAGACATTCTTGAAAGATTTAGTTTGTTGCAATTTAGAATAGTTTATTTTTCTTTGAATCTTTAATATAAATCGTTTCATTAAGGTTTGTGTTGATACTAACTTTACACATTTCACACACACACAAAATGGTGCCCACCATGGGGCCTTGCCCCATTTATTATTAACATGCTTGAAAATTTATGTTCACAGGTTCGGACGTGAGACTTTTGGAGCTTCTTGCACTCGTTTTGGCGCCTTTTGCACCCTTTTTGGCACCTTTTACACATTTTTTGGAGCCTTTGGTCTCTGTTTTGGCACCTTTTGCTCATTTTGTGGCGCCTTTTGCTCATTTTTTGGTGCCTTTTGCACATTCTGGCACCTCTTGTCTCTGTTTTGGCACCTTTTGCAGTTTCCCTATTTTTCACTAAATCTGAAGGCTAATACTTTGTGTTATTGTTTTGCAGGTTTCCCATATTGGCTTTCAAAGACATTATTATCAAACTACTGACATATTGTAGGGGTTGGTAGTGATTTACTTGTTTCCTTTTGGTTAAGTTAGGAACATAGCCTAATTAAAAGGTTAATAAACACCATGTTTTTCGTGCTTGATGGATGGTAGGCACATGCTCTCCCCTTAACTGAGTGACCAAAAAGATAGACCCATTCACTTTTTGTGTGTGAGTGTGAGTTGAGTATATCACATGTGTTCTCTCTTTATTCATGTGGAATAAAGATTGATCGAACTATGGGTATACTTGCTTGCTTTTGTTTATCTTAGAGGGCCTGCCTTGTGGGAAAAAGTAATCACCCAAGGGAACGACCCAACCAGTAACATGCTAAAGCCAAGCAACTTCCAACCGATATATAAATGTGGATACTCAAACAAAGGCTAGTATCATGAGGATAGTTCTGACAAGAAGGGAAGCAATGGTTCTCGCCGCATGGATTATCCCCCACAAATAGAATGCCCGCATTAAAACCCTTGTTATAGTTTGTCCAAAAACCTTTATCTATTCTTTGGTGCAGCAACGGTCGTTGTGAAGGAATCCACATTCTCGCAATTTTTAGTAGAGATGAAAAATATTCCATGGGAGATTCATGGGTATTGATGCTTGGCTGCCCTGAGAAGTGAGTGTCATGGAGGGGAGCTAGTGGGGTCAAGCATCTAGTCGTCCACTAAGAATAAGTATGGTTGGGGTAAAACCCACGTGGAATCCAAAAGAATATAGTATTTCACAACCTTAGGAGTGTACATTTCTTGATGTGTCTTTATCAAAGTGTTTTCAAAACCAATTTCAATCATAAAACGTCACATGTCAAAAGTGAAAACCCTAATTCAGAATTGCATTTAGTGAAACAAACAAGTCTCCCATTGGAAAATCAGGAAAAACCAAGCAAACTTTCAAGAAACTTTCAAAAAACCAAGTCTACACCTATTCTAGCACCTTCTGCACTTTTTGTGGCACCTTTTGTCTCTATTTTGGCACCTTTTTCCCATTTTGTGGCGCCTTTTGCATATTTTATGGTGCATTTTGTCTCTATTTTGGTGCCTTTTGCAAAACAGTGACCTAGGTCCATCTCCTATCTGATAGTTAGTCTCATCTTGAGAATCCTCAGTAGTATTCAACCAGTCCTAAGGTAAAACAAAGTCTAAACATGTGTGTTACCAAATGATTTCATGAAAGATTAAAATTCAGAAACCAAAGTCCAAATCTCTTAGTCCAAAAGAACATCAAAAATGTCTATCAACACTTTATGACTTTAGAGAGAGGTTGACCTTCAATTTCTACAAAAGAGATTGCAAGAACAATCCCGAATTATATATCTTTAACTATTGTCAAAATCCAAGACTTTTCCAAAGATTTTGAGTACCTCGTTTAGGAAGAAAATTTCCCTCCAGTTTCACAATTTGGACCAAAATTTTGAAACTTTCTCAATGTCCAAAATCATTCCTTAGGCACCTTAGAATCTAAACTTGTTAAAACTAACCTCTACAAGTGGAATTTTGTAACCTAAACCAAGATCTAACATCACAAAGTACATACATCATCAAATTTATCACACCTTTGATTATTAAGCCTAGTTTCATCATCAGGATTTATCATCCTTTCATCACGAAATGAAGCTATATAATCAAATCAAAATTAGTCTCATTACAATTTGTCATTCTATTTGACTTAGTTGTAATCCTTGGCACTTTTCCCAAAACCTAGATCAAAGTTTAGTCAAAACTATAACACTTGTATGCTCGTTCAAACAAAGTTACAAAAACAAAAGCTCAAGGAAAAAGGACTTGAAAATCAAAATGTTAAAGATCCAAACATTGAAACTCCAATCATTGAAACTCCAAACGTTGAAATTCCAACTATTGAAACTCTGATCATTGAGACTCAAAATGCTAAAACTCAAAATAGTGAAACACAAAACACCATGGCAAAGGCTAAAGAGAATCCTTTCTGTGGAATCAACAACAATGAAGGGGAAGAAATAACCGAAGAGATCCAACATGCAGAAAAAGATCCCAATTTCCAAAAAAAATGGAAAATATTTTTGAAAAAAATGGGGAAAAATACCTCCTTATGCTAGCCAAACAAGGTGCCAAATTTTTAGATGACTTTGATGTGAATCAATTGAAGTCACCACCCAAAAATCCCAAAAATGATCCTGAACAAGTAGTTTCTCTAACTCACCAAATGAAGAACCTTCAACAACAAATCCTTGATATGCAAAGAGGAACCTCCAAACGATGCTTGATCCAAGACATATGTCCTTATCCATTTGATGAAAGTATCCACATGATACCCTTTCCCAAACATTGTGAATTCCCAAAGTATGACAAATACAATGGCAAAACTGATCTGATAAACCATGTAAGGAAATTTCGGACCATGAGTCTTGAATTTGCATATGAGGAAACATATTTGATGAGATTATTCCCAAGAAGCTCAGGTGCACATGGTCTTGAATGGTTCTCCAAGCTCACCCCACCAATTAACACCTTTGAAGAATTAGTCAACAAGTTCACCTCTCAATATTCGTACAACATCCAACATGACATCACCATGAAAGATCTTTGTAACTTGGAACAAAAGAAAGGTGAATCATTCCTTGTATTCTTGCAAAAATGGAGAAGGCTATTTGCACGATATTCTCATCTCATACCCAAAATGGAAAAGATAGAAATCTTTATTGATAACCTTAATGACGAGATGAGTTATAGATTGGAATTGCAATGTCCCCCAACCTTTGAAAAATTGATTGAAAACAGGATTAAATTGATGAGGCCTTAGTCAAGAGGGGAGTCATCAAGATATACAATGAAAAAAACTTATCAAACTCCTCCAACAATTACAATAGTGGTGACAAACCCAAGTTTTTTCAACGAAACAAGAACGTTGGAAACAACGATGGTACAATCGAAGGTCAAAATGTGAAACCTGTATTCAACCTAACTGCAGCCGCCGCCAAAACTAATTAGAACAACAATCCCCCCAACAAACAAGGCAACAATCAACGCAAAAACCAATGCAACAATCAAGGCAACAACCAAAATGTCAACCAAAGCAATAATCAAGGTAATGCCATAGCTAGAACACCATTGTATCAAGCATCCTCAAATCGAAGGAGGTTCACACCTTTTGGGCAATCACTAGAATCAGCATTAAAAGAACTTCTCAAAGCTAAGGTCATAAATCTACCAGAAGCAAGAAATTGGGAACCACAAGTTAAACCCCCATGGTGGAATGAGGCCCATTTTTGTGAGTTTCATAGCAACAAGGGACATAAAACCAACGATTTCATGTAGTTGAAGCACTTGATACAAGACTTAATTGACAACAAGACAATATTTGTAGAAGGACTCTAGAAAAATAATGACCATGGGGCATTCAAGAACCCTCTACCAAACTATGAGAAAGGAGAGTCCTCATCATCAAATAACAAGGGAAAGAACATAAACTATGTCTATGACACCACCATTCTGCATATTGAGGTGATTGATGATGCAACTCATGACAAATCAGATCATATTGCAAATGACAACTCAACCAACAATAACACCATTGAACATGAACAAAACATCATTGCCATTGAAAATCATCACCATAATGTTGACACTACCTCACATCAAATCAATGTTATCAAAATCAAGGAACAACAAGACAACACACCCGTCAATGCAATCACATGAGGACAAGCCAAGGTAAAATTGAAAGGAGCTACCCCCTCCACATCCAAATCAATTGTTATTCTTACGACTCAGTATAACATAGTGGATAAATTACAGAAGATACCCACACAAATATCCATATTAGAACTTCTCAATATTTCACCTACTCACAAGGAAATCTTGGAACAAGCTCTAGTTTCCACCATGGTACCAAACAATATGGAAGTTTTCCAATTCTAGGCTATGGTGGGAAATTTGACTGCACCGCATTGCTTATCCTTTTCTAAACATGATGATGTATCTATCAATCATCCCCACAACACTGCTCCAGACATTGAGGTCATAATCAACAAGCACCACGTTAAACATGTCCTAATAGATGGAGGATTTGGCCTGAATATATGTACTTTGAAACTTGTCTATGCCCTAGGCTATTCAAAAAATGCCATTGATCCTAGAAGGAAAATCACAATAAAAGAATATGATGACGAGTAGAGATCTTCACAAGGATTGATAGTGCTACCTATTCAAGTGGGACCAGTTATCAGAGATATAGTATGTCAGGTGTTAGACAAAGATTTAACCTACAACATACTCTTGGGAAGACCTTGGATTCATGACATGCAAGCAGTGCCATCCACATATGACCAGTATTTGAAGTTCCCATTCAATGGGCAGGAAATTACTATTGTAGGTGATTCAAACAACCCCCAATATTGTAACACCCTCATGACAACCGAAGATGCTTTTGTACTACACAACAGGGAAGCTCCAACTCAGGGTTTATCAAATGATGGGAAACAACTAAATGCCTTGTCAAAGTGGGTTGAGAAAAAGGACCAATCAAAAGATAAGGATATCGGCGATGTCAATCCCTCAAACAAAGAAAGTACATTAAATCCTACTCTACAAAGTTAGGAAAGTCAACTTGAATCATTATCAAAACAAGTTTCCAAGATCCAATTGAAAGATAAAGGCATGGGGGAATACTCGTTTCAGCAATCCTTATGCTTGTTGCAACTTTCAACTTCTCCAAAGTCATATGGACAACCATCGACATCAAGATAGCAATCATCACAACCCACCACACTGTTTGATGGAACCTTTGTGAGCATAGGCACATTAGTGGATGAGTCAAATGACAAAGAGGTTTTAAACTGGTTGTACAAAGATGAAGAATCATCACAAGAATCCACCTCAAATGTACAGGCAAAGCAATATGGAAAAGAAAATACAATCATGGAAAAGATGGGATATGAGGGAAAAGGTCCTATCGGTAAAAGGAAATAAGGCATCATAGAACCAATACAACCTATCACCATGCAAGCTAAAGATAAAACAGGATTGGGGTATATAGGAGAATCCAGAGAAGAAACCAAACAACAAGTTGTTGAAAGAATCCTACAACTACAAGCTAGTGACGCTCATGAAACTGATTCAAATGAGTATGAGTGGGATTCATTATCTAAAGGGTTTTCATGATAAGGAAATTGATGTAGTCCAAAAGTATACACCCATATGTGAGGAGGGTCAAAGTTTGAGATATAGACCGCTTGCAATAGGATCACTACACATTGATGATTCCAGTGAAGATGATCAGACTCGGAGTGAAATGGATAATTCGGAGAGTTACCTTATAGACATCGATTTCGCTATTGGACAATCTAAAGGCGTTGCCATCGGGACTCTTATTGCATCTAACTTTAGCCAATCCAATGACTCCTTACCCTTGGTACATCCTGAACTAATAGATTGGGATCAAACTGAGCCATCTGATATCCCCCTCTTTTCAAATGATGAATCCATTGTCAACTTCCTCTGCTCTACCAATCTTGAAATAGATTCATCATTGAACATCGTAACAAAGCTTCCAACTAGGAGAGTGTCAAATTTTCTAGTTGTACAATGAATAATACAGGGAATAGATATGATGGTGAAAACCATTCAATGGCAGTATCAGATCTAGAAAAAGGAAAAACAAAGAGTGTATCCAACAGTGAAAACCTCTCTGAGGCGCTAAAGAATGGAAGATTTGACACAATCCTCGAACACTTTCAAGAACGATCTAAATTATTGGTCGAACCCATCTAGTCTATCAATTTTAGCAATGAAGAAATAGTGAAGACTGTCCATCTAGAAGAATCCTTGACAGATCAAGAAAAACCAAACTTCATCAAATTCTTCACAGAAAGGAAAATAAACTTTGCTTGGTCTTATGCTGACATGCCAGGGATTGATCCAGAACTCATCATGCATCACCTATCTCTACCAGCAGGAGTAAAACCAGTCAAACAAAAATTAAGGAAAATGCATCCCCACATTGCCATATTGGTTAAAGTTGAACTGAAGAAGTTATTAGATGTGGGATTTATTAGACCTATCGACTATGCAGAGTGGATTTCTAACATCGTACCTATTTCCAAACCAGACAAAAGCATCAGAATCTGCATAGATTTCAGAGATCTCAATAAAGATTGCCCAAAAGATGACTTTCCCTTGCCTAATATTGACATCATTGTGGACTTGACTACTGGACATGAAATTCTCTCACTTATGGATGGATTTTCAGGGTATAATCAAATCAAAATTGCTCCTAAAGATCAAGATAAAACTGCCTGCACATGTCCTTAGGGAACTTTCTGTTGGAATGTCATGTCATTTGGGTTGAAAAATGTTGGAGCCACATATCAGAGAGCAATGACCACCATCTTTCATGACATGATGCACACTTTTATGGAATACTATGTAGATGATTTGTTGGAAAAATCATACACCAAAGAAGGACACCTAGAAATTCTAGATAAAATATTCACCAGACTGGAGAAGTTCAATGTGAGACTAAATCCCAAGAAATGTGTATTCGGTGTAACATCAGCTAAGCTTTTAGGGTACATTGTGTCAGCTAAAGGCATTCAGATGGACCCTACAAAGGTAAAATCTATCATGGAGATGCCTCCTAAAAATATCAGCCAACTCAGATGCTTACAAGGAAGATTCCAATCTATCATGAGGTTTATTGCACAGTTGGTTGACAAAACGCATCTTTTCAACCACTTGCTCCACAAAAATGTATCGTTCTAATGGGATGAGAAATGCGAAGGATCCTTAAATCAATTGAAACAATATCTAATGAGTTTTCATGTCTTGATACCACAAGTAGAAGGAAAGCCACTTTTATTGTACATAGCAACAACTAAAATATCATTGGGAGCCTTGTTAGCACAAGAGGATTCAACAAGAAAAGAAAGGGCAATATATTACATCAGCATAACCTTAAATGGCTATGAGATCAATTACACCTTCATTGAAAAGGCTTGTCTGGCAGTAGTGTTCACCACCCAACAATTGCAACATTATATGCTCACCAATACCATCAAGTTAATAGCCAAGATAGATCCACTAAAATACCTTCTTAGCAAAGCTAATCTGATTGGAAGATTGGAAAAGTGGGTCATGATGCTGAGTGAATTTGACATCCAATATGTTGATAGGAAGGTAATCAAAGGACAAGCAATTGTGGATCAGCTAGCTAAAGCACCATTGCAGGACAATCATCCCATGAACGTTGAGTATCCAGATGTTGATGTCCTAACAGTGTCCACACAACAATGGGTCTTGTACTGTGATGTTTCTTATACACATGGATTAGGAGCCAAAATTTTGTTTATCTTGCCACAAGGACACACCATTCCTAAGTCTTACAGATTGATGTTCCCTTGCACCAACAACACAGATGAATATGAAGCCTTGATCATTGGAATCAAAGTAGCAGTTGAGTGGAAGATCACAGAGATACATGTCTATGGGGATTCACAACTAGTCATTAACCAGGTAAACAATGACTATCAAACAAAGGATGACAAGTTGATGCCCTACAAAAGAATGGTTGATGACTTCAAAAAGTACTTTGTGGAAATAATATTTGAGCATATTCCTCGAAGTGACAACAAAGTTGTTGATGCCATGGCAACCATTGCTTCTCTCTTGCAGATTCCAAAAAAATGAGCCCATTACAAGTTCATGGTGGAACAATTGTTCAACCCATCTTATCACAACCCTGAGTCCCAAGTTATCTACCATCTAGCTGTGGCCAACACTTCCCTCTATGGGAAAATCTATACATACCTAAAAGATAACATGCTCCCTCCTGACCTATCTCATAATCAAAAATGAAACTTCATTTGCCAAACCGCCTGACACACCCTTATCACGGATGTCCTTTATCAAAGAGGTTTTGATAGAACTCTCCTCCGATGTCTGGAATGTGATGAGTCTGAAATGGCTTTATGGGAAGTACATGAAGGTGTTTGTGGAACTCATTCGAGTGGTTTAACCCTAGCTAAGAAACTCCTTCGTCTAGGATATTACTGGTCGACTATGGAGAAGGATTCTTTTCAGTTTGTCAAGAAATGCAAAAAGTTTCATATTCATGGCAATCTCATCCACGCACCAGCACACGAAATTCACCCTTTTGCATCAACATGGCCCTTTTGTTAGTGGGGATTGGACCTCATAGGCAAGATTCATCCATCTTTGTCAAATGGACACAAGTTCATTATTATAGCTACTGAGTATTTCATGAAATGGATCAAAGCTATCCCCCTAACTACTATCATAGGAAAACAAATTCCATCCTTCATCCTAAACTATATCATTTGTAGATATGGCATCCCTCAGTCCATCATCACTGACAACGGACGACCTTTCAAAAATCAAGACATTGAAGAAATTTGTGAGAAATTTCATATCCAACATCAATTTTCTACACCCTATTATCCTCAAGGCAATGGCCAAGGAAAGGCCTCAAACAAGATTATCCTAAAAATATTAAAGAAAACTGTCAACGATGTTGGACATGACTAGCATGTGCAATTGAACCCTGCTCTATGGGCTTACAGAACTAGTATCCATACCCTGATAGGAGCTACACCCTATGCTCTAGTCTATGGCTCAGAAGCATTCTACCTATTGAGGTTGAACTGCCATCACTATGTGTGTCACTAAAAGGGATCATTTTAGATGAGGATCACAGAGTGTCTAGGTTACAAGAATTGGAACTCTTGGATGAGCATCATCAACATGCAGTGGATCACCTGAAGGAATATCAGCAAAGGATATCCAAAAGCTACAACCACAGAGTCAAGCCTAGAACATTTTAGGTTGGCAATTAAGTCTTAAAAGAGAACCCCCGCAATCAACAAGATCAAGAAAAGAAGGGGAAAATTGAACCAAACTGGCTAAGTCCCTTTGTCATTGTCTCAGTCTTTAGATCAGGAGCATATCATTTGTCTACACCAGAAGGGGATTTATTTGACGAACCCCTCAATATCCTGCATCTCAAGAAGTTCTACACTTGAATCATCCAAGTGCATTGGGAAAAAGGTCCTGAAAAATACCAAAAACATTAGAAAATGTCCTAAAAAAATGGTTTCCTTGATGAAAACCTAGTAAACAGGAATCTCGGTAACAACAAAAAAATCAAAAACAGAGAAAAATACAAAAAAAAAGAAAATATTTCAAAAAATCAAAAAAATCATAAAATCTGAAAAAGTGCAATAAAAACAAGTAGTGAAAACCTGTCTGGAGACAGGTGCTATTTGTGATAAGTTAGCTTTTCCATCTATTTGACCATGTCGACCATTCGCTTTCGCCATCCATCTTCCTATCTTTTGAAAGCACCGTGTACATATCCTGGCATCACGGTTGTGTCTCACCCTAGATTGGGGGCAAAATCTTGAACTCACTAGGGGAAAATAAACTTTGGGCTTAAACCAATGGACAAACAACAGTAATACAAACATAAAAAAAATAATGATTAAAATGCAACCCAACATTCAACATCAATCACCATTGGAAATGCATCAAACATCCATATCATATCAAAATCCAAAAACAAGTCAAAAGTTAGTCAAAAAGTCAAAAATAGAGTTGTCTTGTTGAACTACGTGGTCTCTGCGTATATAACGTAGCAAGACTAATCTTTTATCAACCCCCAAGATCCCATAGGATGAGTCTTTAGGTTAGGTTCTTGGTCAAAATCTTGGAAAACACCTAAAAATTGAAAAATCCCAAAAACATCAGAAAATCAAAAATCAAATCAAATCAAAAGGATGATGCTCTTCTAAATCATGGGTTTATCACGTTAAACACAAATGTTCAATTATTGTACTTTGATTTTTGTTATCATATCTCTGGATCCCCTCGATGATGTATCCAACTAGAGGAGCTAGGGAAGAGTATGATTTTTCTTTGTCTGTTGTCTGTGAGTTGATCATTATTACTGTGCAAATTGTCGTGAGATTTTCTCTACAAAGCATCATTGATGACATTCCAAATTTTGCATAGGAAAATGGTTAACTCTTGTCTATTTACGCAAGAAATGCTTAGGTCATCTCAATTTAATTATACTTAGATGCTTGTGTTAACTTGCACTATCAAACATCATGGAAGTAGTACTTAGGTCATCATGGTCTAAATATACCATTGATGCTTGTACTCACTTTCAACATTGTAAAGTCCCAATGATGATAAAAAGCACAAAAAATTAGTTGTTACAAATGACAAATTTTGTATACGAGATCTGCATGGTTAGAGTATATTGCATCCATGGTAGTTTACAACTATATTTATGGGATTTCCAAAGCTGCAACAATGATGTCATCTCTTGCATTACAGGATTGAGTACACTTGACATTGCCAAAAACACATCATTTTCATATAGTTACACATCACTTGCATTATCATCAATTAGAAATCATTCTCATTTAGTTGCACATTAGTTGCATCATCATTTTCATACATTAGAAAACATTATAACATCATTCATCCATCCATGCATCACATCATAATATTTGCATCAGAAAACACAAAAAGACGTGCATCGCATCTCATTTACATAATCCAAATCATTTCATATAGTGGCATTAGGGAAGCGGTTCACTAAGCTTAAATGAGTGAGTCTCTTCAGATTTCCAAAAGCATTGGGAAATATGTCATGTTTTGTGAAGCTTAATTTAACAAAGAATCAATTGAAGAAAACCTTCCCACAACTCTTGGAAGGTGGATAGATTCACTCATTTAAGCTTAAGACCCTAGAACACAATCATCTGCATAATCATGTGCATCACATAATCATCATTCATCATTACAAAACATCACACATCATTTGCATCGCATCCATACATACTCAACATAATCATCACATGGAACATCATACATCATTTGCATAATCAAATCCATCATCCATAAAGCATATCAAATCGTCATTGCATACATCACATATAAACAACCCATAAACATCAACAAAAATATGCATCATCATATGATCATTTCATACATCATTTACTCATCCATTTATTTTCATTAGAAAAGAACAAAAACATAAAATGCATCACATATCATTGGCATAATAAAATCCATCACATACATCATATAGGCATCATTCATAAATCATCATAGACTCATAACACATCAGTTGCATCATCATTTGCATCCATAGCATATCATAACATCAGGATCATCATCATGAATGTGGAAATTAAATTCATATCATAATCATCATCATCACATGGAAATTAAATGTATCATAGACATCTATCATCATATCAACACATAGATCATAATCATCATTGCATATCATATAACCTCAAAAATCATAATGTCAAAGTGTACGAGGATATCCAAAAGTATGACAAGATACATCAATATAAAAAATGGCATTGTATCATAAAGTCTGAACACAAGAAGTACATCATCAATGTCACAACAGTGTATACATCATGTCCAAAGTAAATCAAAATATGCTATGTCGAGCTCCCCCCAAACGGTGTTGGCCTCACAAAACCAGTACCTCCTCCACCTGATGGACCTACACTAGGATCTCTCCTATCTCTAAACAATGGTCGTGTAACACCCATGCGAACAGTCTGAGACCGAGATCTACCAGATCGAGACAGTACAAAGCTCTCTCGCCGCTTGGGAGGAACCAACTCATGATATTTACCCCTATAAAACTACACCTCCTGAGCAATGTGTTGAATCTCTTTAAGGAACTCTGTTGTACCCGCAGTTGCTACAGCCTATTGTAATCTCTCGGTAATGGCCTCGGCCTACTCTTCCCGATGCCTTGAGGAATCCCTCTCTGCAGTATGACAAACTTTGCCTGTACCTACAATACCTATTGCCTGTCTGTACCTCTCTTAGTCGTCAATATCTGAACATGTGTTTGAGCCTGCACTAACTCATCCTAAAGTGTCTCAAACTATGCTTGAGCCTGCACTAACTCACCCTGAAAAGTATGAATCTATGCCTGTAATTCCTCTATTTGCGCCTGTTGCTGATGAGAAGGGACTCCAATCCAAATCCTAGGAATCACCGATTGAGGTACGGTAATAATCCTACGTCTAGGAACTGCAAAATCTAGAAAAGGACTGCCAACTGCACCTGATGGCCCTACATCATCACCACCACCACCATCATCATCACCACCCTCACCGCCTCCCTCAGCACCCTTATCATCCCCTCCATCCCCAATATCACTCTCCTCCTCCTCTCTGTCCCCCCTCTATCTCGATGCCCTGTCATTGTCATCAATTGGCGGAACTGGCTCATCATGACTAGATAACCTCGAAAAAGGATGTGTATAGAAATACTCAGAATACTCCTTTGTCATCCCTGCATCTACCACCTATGGAGGATAGTCCCACATATACATGGCACCAATGTATAATACTCGGTACAAGCAGCATCATAAGATAAGCAAGGGCCCCACTCTATCACATCTTGTAATCATCATGCATAATGGGAAACCCCCTGGGGCATCATCTGAACTCGTCCAAACTGATGAAAAACCCGCAGATACAAATATCTCTCAAGTACATAATGTGTCCATCTAATCAAGTATCATGATAGCAGCATGTATGGCATCTCCACCTAGTCCTCTGGCCACACCTCACAATCTAAGTAAGGGCACCATGTCACAATCTCCAGATCATCTAGGACATGTCTCTAATAAGCTAATTTTCCCAACTTATGCTAGACACATGGACCACTGTAGTTGAACACATAGGGTCTACCTGCTGGTCACTATCTATCTCCCAATGGCTGAGTGATCGCTATATGTTCCCATGCCCATGTATGCAATAGTGTGACTCTGGAAGAGAGGCTCATCGCCCCACAATACACAACCTATTGCAAATCATGATACAAATGAGCTAGCATACATGAACCCCATGCATATCTAGTCCCATTCAATTTCATGCGCTCTAATACTCAACCCCAACCCACCGAAAATCCCTTTGACCTACGGTCAAGACAAAGGAATCTGCCAACAAACCCAGAAAGAACACATGGTAGGGGATCATATCTCCTGACCATCTCCTTCCAAGGGACCTAATGGCCTGAAACATGATCATCTTGGAAAATCCTACGCAAGGCATCGGTCTTGCCCTGCTCTACTCTATCATACACAACTATCTCGCCCATCACCAGAATCCGCAAGATACGATAAACATCCTTGGGAGTAACTATCATCTCCCCAATAGCCAGATGAAAGGTATTGTGGTCAATATGCCACCTCTCTGCTAGAGCAATCAACAAACCTCTGTTAATCCTATACTGGGGTATATCTAACAAGGATTTCAACCCACAATGTGTGATAATATCTAAATTCACCTGAGTCAACTGACAAACCATATCCCACATCTTCGGGAAATGCTCCTGAGACTGGATCACATCAAAGTCCTCCTAATCATATTATGGAAAACAAATCAGCATTACATCAATCAATCTATCAAATTTAGCCATAACGCAATGTTTAATCAAGATCATCAATCAATCAAATCATGTGCAATCAAGATCGTCAATCAATCAAATCATGTTCAATCAAGATCCTCAGTCAATCAAATCAGGTTCAATTGAGACCATCAAATCAATCAATCAAGATGATCATCAGTACATCTACCATCGATCCTCACCTCTCATGAGGTTGATACATCATCAATCCTATCATCGATCCTCACCTATCATGAGGTCGATACATCATCAATCCTATCATCGATCCTCACTTATCATGAGGTCAATACATCAGTGAATCCTACCATCGATCCTCACCTATCATGAGGTCGATATATCAATGAATCCTACCATCGATCCTCACCTATCATAAGGTTGATACATCAATGAATCCTATCATCGATCCTCACCTATCATCAGGTCAATACATCATCAGTACTATTATTGATCCTCACCTATCATGAGGTTGAAACATCATCAAGTTATCCTAACATTTGACTCACTTATCATGAGATCAAATCATCAACTATCTTATCAAACATTAATCAAGAAACAAACATCACACAATCAGACTGAGATCAATCAAAATCATCACTGAACAGAACAATACAATGACTAACATGATTCATGAACATTATACAAGCCTCAAAGAACATCAACAATGCAACATTGGACATAACCAGAAGGACTTTAATCAATCAAACCTCATCGAACAAGCAAAACAATAGGGAAAATCACCGGGAATCATTCAAGGGAAAATCTTGTCAAAACCCCCCAAAATAGCAAAAGGCGCCATTTGGGACCCCAAAGGCACCATGGAACCAGCAAAAGATGTCATTTCAAGGGAAAAAGGGTCAAAACATGAAGTCAAGCTTGCAAAAGGCACCATTTGGGACCCCAAAGGCACCCAAATAGAAGCAAAAGGTGCCACAACACAAGCAAAAAGAGCCAAAACATAAGAAAAAGGCACCAAAACATAAGTAAGAGGCGCCAAAACTCCCAGAAACTCCTAAAAATGACTTGAAAACAACAAAAATACCCCCCCAAAAGTGCAAAATTGACTTTAAATGGCCTACAACACCTATCTACCAAGTTCAAAACATCAATAAAAAGGTGGGAAAATGACTAAAGGAGGTTTCTCGTAATGCGTACCGTAGGTCCAACTACAGCAGGGTGACCATGGCGGTGAAGGCACTTGAAACAATGCTTGTGAGAAGGGATCCCCATCTTCCTCTAGCACTCCAATCTTCAAATTCTCCAAAATCACAATGTGCAAATGAATTCACTTTTCCCACTTTTTACCTTTTTAAAGGACAATGGAGGGAATTATGGTGGGATTTATTATCAAAAATGGGATTTCACTAATCAAAATTGTTCAAGGAGGGAGTGTAGAATCAAATTTCGAGAGATAAATCGTGTCTGACATCAAAGTATCATTGGTTTAACATTGGATCGTCATCACATCACTACAACATCATCACACAATCGTCAAATCCTTGACAAAACATCAAAAATCCACATTTTACCGATTTATCTCTCGAGGGGGCATATATCCGTTAGTACCTAAAAATCAACGTCAAGGGCATCGTCTGGGGCATCAAAAACTTTTTTGAGCATCGCTATCAAATTTTTCTTTGAAACAACATGTAAACACATTACTTCAAAGAGGGGCAAAATGTATACACCTAAAATTGGTCATCACCTTTAATTAATTAAATACTAGCTATTTAACTGATATTTCGACTACGTATAAATAAATTCTCAATTTATTTATATTGTTCATTTTCTAAATTCTCCAAATCTAAAACATATTCTTCTAAATTAATTAATTAAATAAGGTTCCATAAACTTGTTTTATTTAATTAATCTTCACTAAATCTAATTAGGAATTTGAGCACATGTCTACAACTTTTTGTGCCACCTCACCAAGGTCACATAAAAATAAATAACTCTATTTTTTAATTAGAATTATCTTCAACTTATTTTAAAAAGCACATGGCCCATTCCTCACACACTTCCACAAATTTAGATCACATGACTTATTCCTCCCACACTTCCACCAATTTTGGAGCTCATGACTTATTCCTCCCACACTTCCACCAATTTTAGAAGCACATGGTCTTCTCTTCCCACACTTGAATCTTCCATCCAAATGGCATGTTTCCCATTGGTCAAGAGATTCTTCCATCCAAATGGCATGTTGTCTTTGGTCAATGGGACAACATCTTGATTCTCTTCATCTTCACCATCCATTCTTCTTGTTTGAATCTAGACCGTTGATTATTTCCACCTCACTATATGCTTGGAAAAGGCTATAAATACAACCCTTGGGTATTGTATTTTGCATCCACATTTGAAGTAGAGTTATCATGCAGGTTTATCATTGGATCTTGGGAGCATTTTGGAGTCTTATAATTGCATCTAACTTCATGTTTTTCTTTGCATTTACATCTTAGCTTTAAAATCTTGCTTCATAGTTGCATTTTACATCCCATCTTGTATCATAGTTGCATTTTAGATTAGTTCATTTTTAGTTTGCATTTGAGCATATGGAGTATCATCTATACATCATTCTAGTTCAATACCATAGCATCCAGCTCCACTTGTTTGTTTATCATAATCGCCATCATCCCTCCATCCTAGCATTCATCATCATTGTTTGCATATAGTTTCATGTAGGCATTTAGTTGGCTTGCATGTTGAATACTAATCTTGTTTCCTAAATGTCATTCTAATAGCCTTTGTGCACATAGAAATATGAGGGCCAAAAGGTTAAAAGAATCATTAAGAATAGAGGACAATGAGACGTTCTTGAAAGATTTAGTTTGTTGCAATTTAGAATAGTTTATTTTGCATTGAATTTTTAATATAAATCATTTCATTAAGGTTTGTGTTGATACTAACTTTACACATTTCACACACACACATACATGTGATATACCTTCTTATTTCAGTTTATTTACTCATTTGATTTATGTTTGCTTAATTTCATTTGCAAAGAAAGAAATGAAATAAATGGAATATTAATAATGTGTAAATGTGAATCCATGTAGATGGTAGTTTACTTGATGTATGTATTATTGGATATTCTAGAATTGATTTGATTACCTACATGATGTATGATGAAATAGATATGATGCAATGATACAAAAGTACTAGATAGACTATAGCACATTTTTGTATGATGCTAGTGGATGGTCTAGAAGGGAGGGACAACCCCTTTTGTTTGTGGAAAGTTTCCTTCTAGGATGGGTGCCAGAGAGTGTAGATTTTTCTTTTCTAAAATCTAACTTTGATTTGCTTATGTAGCATGAGCTTGGCCAAGCTTTGCAGCCATTATGTTGAATGGAATGATTTTATTTATTTACTCTATGCCACTTCCTAATATAGATCTTGCATGTTATAAAAGTAGATAGAAATACATGTAGTTAGGCATGCACTAGATTCCACCTTGCATATTGTATCTCTTGCTAAGTATTTCGTGCAGGGTCGGGTATTCTTCGATTTAAAGAAGAATTATGGGGAAGTGTAGCTTCGTGGTTGGGTGGAAAAGCACCTAAACCATGTTCTCATCCACCAATGGAGGCAAGCATTGAAGCGGAATCACAATGGAATTCCATCTTATCTAATGTACTTTGTATCATTGATGTAAAATTGAGTTGACTTTGAGGCAATTGATTGCCAAGTCAAACCATGTAAATTGACTTATGACATTTGGAAATGAATATATTTTTTATTATTTAGACATGTGATGCTATCATGGAAAATAGTTGTGCAAATTTATGTGTTTTATTTATATTCATAATGTCAAATATGATTTATTAGAGAAATTTTTAGTTGGACATATTATATCTTGCAAGAACCAAAAAACTACCATAGTAGGGTGGGTGCACAAAGATGAGGGGCCAAAAAGTGGCCACTTCACTTCTTCATCTTGAAATAATTAAAACATGAACGTGTTATAGTAAAACGCTCTCGCGTTATGGTTTTGATTTCAAAAATACGTGTTTTTTAATGAATTGCCAAAACACGAGCATGTTATAACATGCTCATGTTTTGTGAATGCATTGAAAAAACGTGAGCACATTATAATGCGCTCATTTTTTGGTCTGCATTGAAATTTGTTTCTTCTCTTTTTTTCTCTTTATTCTTCTTATCTTTTAGGGAAACTATATACATGAAATAAACATTTAAGTTACTTTAAGTTATATTGTATGTATATAGTTTCAAGATGTTTGAGAGTGGTTTCAGATCTCCAAGAGTTATAATTCAAATTCTAGTTTTTGGAATATCTTATAATTTTTCAAACAGCGAAATTTCAGTAATCAACATGTCAAATTTTAGTAGTCAGGGGGTCAAATTTTAGTAATCAACAAGTTATATCATCTTTCTCTCTCTCTATCTCACTCATTGTTTATCCCTTATTCTCTATACCTCTCTCACACTCTCTCCTTCTCTCTCTCTCTCTCTCTCTCTCTCTCTCTCTCTCTCTCTCTCTCTCTCTCTCTCTCTCTCTCTCTCTCTCTCTCTCTCTTCTCTCTCTCTCTCTATCTCACCATTCTCTTTGTATTTCCCCCTCTCTATCTCTCCTTCCTGATATACTTCTCTTTATATCCCTTTCTCCATCTCTACCTCTCCCTCCCTCCTTCCCTCTCTCTCCCTCTCTCTCAATATCCCCACCTTCCTCCTCTCTCTCTCCCATCTTTATCTCTCACTATCTCCTTCCCTCTCTAATCTCTATCGAGCATCATTTTCTCTCTCTCTGAATCTCCTAACCTTACTCTCTCTCTCTCTCTCTCTCTCTCTCTCTCTCTCTCTCTCTCTCTCTCTCTCTCTCTCTCTCTCTCTCTCTCTCTCTCTCTCTCTCTACTTCTCCCTCTCTCTCTATACTTCTCCCTCTCTCTCTCTACTTCTCCCTCTCTCTCTCCCTCTCTCACTATCTCTCTCAAACTCCCAAAACCTATATTGAATATCATAAATCCTAATCCATATACCCTAAACCATACACACTCAATCTTATAGCCTACCCTTTACCCTATACACTTAACCTTGTTTCCTCAATCCTATACCTTAAACCCTAAACCCTATACCCTCAACCTTATACCCTAAATATTATCTCTCAACCCTATACTTAAACCATAAACCCTACACTCTCAACCCTTAACCCTATACCTTATACCCTCAACCCTACACCCTAAACCTTATACCCAATATCCTAAACCCTAATCCCTATACCATATACACTTAACCTTATACCCTCAACCTTATAACCTAAACCTTGAACATTATCCCTAAACCCTACATTCAACCTTGCACTCTAAACCCTATACCCAATATCCTAGAAACCCTAATCCCTATACCCTATGCACTTAACCTTGACCCTCAACCCTAATCCCAATACCATCAACCATATACCCAATATCATAAACCATAATCCCTATACCCTATACACTTAACCCTATACTCTCAACCCTAAACACTATCCCTCAACCCTAAACCCTAAACCCTAAACCCTAAACCCTAAACCCTAAACCCTAAAACCTAAACCCTACACCCTCAACCCTATACCCTCAACCTTGTAACCTAAACCCTGAACATTATCTCTTAACCCTATACTTAAACCCTAAACCCTACATTCAACCTTGTACTCTAAACCATAAAACCTAAACCCTCAATTCTAAACCCTCAACCCTCAACCCTATACCTTAAACCCTACACCCTCAACCCTCATCCCTATACCCTATACCCTCAACCTTATACCTTAAACCCTAAACATTATCCCTCAACTTTATACCCTCAACCCTATACTTAAGCCCTAAACCCTACACTCTAAAACCCTAACCTTATACCTTATACCCTCAACCCTATACCCAATATCCTAAACCCTAATCCCTATACCTATACACTTAACCCCATACCCTCAACCCTATACCTTAAACCCTAATCCTTACAACCTCAACCCTCATCCCTATACCCTATACCCTCAACCTTATACTTAAATACTAAATCCTACACTCTCAACCCTTAACCCTATACCTCATACCATAAACCCTACACCCTAAACCCTATACCCAATATCCTAAACCCTAATCCTTATACCCTATACACTTAACCTTATACTTAAACCCTAAACCCTACATTTAACCTTGTAAAACCCTCAATCCTAAACCCAATACCCACAACCCTATACCCAATATCCTAAACCCTAATACATATACCCTATATACTTAACCCTATACCCTCAACCCTAAACACTATCCCTCAACCCTAAACCCTATACCTTATACCATAAAGCCTATACCCTATACCCTATACCCTATACCCTATACCCTACACCCACATATCCTATCCTACTAAACACATCCTCAGCCCTCAGGCCTACCCAATCCTAAACCCTAATGCCTATACCCTATACACAACCCTATGCCCTCAACCTTGAGACACATCCTCAACCCTCAGCCTAAACACTATCCCTCAACCCTCAACCCTATACCTTAAATCTTGAGACCCTACACACTTAACCCTCATCCCTATACCCTCAACATTATACCCAATATCCTAAACCCTAATCCCTATACCCTATACACGTAACCCTATAACCTCAACCCTCACAGGGGGAGAGAGAAAGAGGGGGGGGGGAGGGAGATGATATATAAAGAGTATAGAGGGAGGGAGAGATAGAGACAGAGATGGAGATAGAGAGACAAAGATAGGGAGACATAGAGAGAGATAAAGACAAAGATAGAGAAAGACAGAGACAAAGACAGATAGAGATAGAGATAGACAAAGAGACTGAGATAGAGAGAGATAGAGAGGTGAGATAGAGAGAGAGAGATACAAAGAGAGACACATAAAGAGAGTGATGGGGAGCGAGGTAGGTAGAGAGATGGAAAGGGGAGATAAAGATAAGTAGAGAGGGAAGGAGAGGTAGAGAGAGAGGAGAGATAGAGAGTAGATAAGGAAGGGGAGATGGAGGGAGAGGTATGGATTGAGAGAGAGGGAGGTGACAAAGAGGTCAAATAGAGAGCGATAGAGAGAGTTTTGTAGGGAGTGATGTAGGGAGAGGCAGGTAGAGAGGGATAGGTTAGATAGAGATAAGTAGAGAGAGAGAGATAGATATAGAGGGAAGGAGGGAGGGTGGGATGAGTAAAAAGGGATAGGTGAGATAAAGATAAGTAGAAAGAGAATGGTGATATAGAGAGGAGAGAGTGAGAGAGAGGGAAAGAGAGATGTTGAGATAGAGAGGAGAGAGTGAGAGAGAAAGAGGGGGAGGGAGGAGGGAGAGAGTGAGAGAGAGAGGTAGAGGGAGGGAGAGGAGAGATAGAGAGTAGATAGGGGAAGAGGTAGGGAGGGAGACATATGTGAGATAGAGAGAGAAAGAGACAAATAGATAGATAGAGTGATGGAGGGAGAGGTAGATATAGAGAGGGAGAGGGGAGATAAAGATAATTAGAGAGGGAAGGAGAGGTAGAGAGAGAGAGATAAAAAGTAGAGAGGGAATGAGGGAGGAAGGGAGGGAGAGTGGTGAGATAGAGAGGTCTAGAGAGAGTGGTAGGGAGTGATGGATAGAGAGGTAGGTAGAGAGGGATCAAGGAGATAGATTAGAGAGGGAAGGAGAGGGAGAGGTATGTAAGAAGAGAGTGGGAGGTGAGAGAGGTGAGATAGAGAGAAATAAAGAGAGAGTGGTAGGCAATGATGGATGGAGAGGTAGGTAGAGAGGGAGGGCAAGATATAGAGAAGTAAAGAGGGAGGGAGAGGTAGGGAGGGAGAGAGGTGAGATAGAGAGAAACAAAGAGAGAGTGATGGAGGGAGAGGTAGGTAGAGAGAGGGAGAGGGGAGATAAACATAAGTAGAGAGGGAAGGAGAGGTAGAGAGAGAGGAGAGATAAAGAGAAGTAGAGAGGGAATGAGGGAGGGAGGAAGAGAGAGGTGAGATAGAGAGGTTTAGAGAGAGAGTAGTAGGGTGTGATAGATGGAGAGGTAGGTAGAGAGAGGGATTGGTAAATAGAGAGTAGATAGGGAAGAAGAGAGGGAGGGAGATGTATGGAGGGAGAGAGAGGTGAGATAGAGAGCAATAGAGAGAGTGGTAGGGAGTGATGGAGGGAGAAGTAGGTAGAGAGAGGGATAGGGGAGATAGAGAGAAGTAGAGAGGGGAGGAGAGAAAGAGAGAGGTATAGAGTGTAAGGGATAAAAAATGAGTGAGATAGAGAGAGAGAGAGAGAGAGAGAGAAATGATACAACTTGCTGATTACTGAAATTTGAGCTCCTGATTACTAAAATTTGACATGTTGATTATTGAAATTTGACTATCTAAAAAATTAAAAACTAGAATTTGCATTATAACTCCTAGAGATTTGAAACCACTTTCAAACATCTTGAAACTATATACATGAAATATAACTTAAAGTATAAGAAAGTAAATGTCCATATGTAAATTTCAACTTATACTTAAATGTTTATTTCATGTATATAGTTTCCCTGAAAGATAACAAGAAGAAAGAAAAGAAAAAAGAGAAGAAAAAAATTTCAATACAGACCAAAATGTGAGTGCATTATAATGCACTCGCATTTTTTTAGTGCATTCAAATAGCGTGAGCATGTTATAATGTGCTCATGTTTTGTCCTGCTTAGGGAATCCCCAAGCCTTTGGCTTGGATTTGCTTTGGATTTCCAACCCAAAGGCTTGGACTGCCTTTCCAATGCCCAAAAATGTGTTTTTGCATATTCTAGAAAATCTCACATAATCTTGTTCGTGCTAACCATTAGTTTTGCACGTGTTTAAAGGTTGAGTAAAATAAACATCTGGATAATGTTAAGCTCTCTCTTAACTATTTAACGATGTAATTTTTTTCACATTTTGACTATGTTAAGGCTTTCATCTTTAATTTCTTTTGTTGGTGTATCCATTTTTTGTCAAAAACCAAGGTTTGGTAGTTTTTACCTTTTTTCAACTATTCATTAAAATTTCAAATAAATTACATTTTTATAAACTAGACTCCATTCTACACATATTCAAAAAAAAATGATTAGTTTTCAAAAATTATAGGGGTAGCACGACCAATTTTTTGTTTTTCAAGATATGTCCACTTTGAAAATTAGTAAACAATCATATATTTATTAAAAAATTATCAAAAAAATGGGCATAAACTACATGTTGCTAATTTTTCACCAAAGTGATTTTTAAAATACCAAAAAAAAAAAAACATTTTGAGGGATCCACAACAAATACTATGTTATGTTTTTTTAACAAAAAAGGACCAATTTTTGTGGCTCCCTTTTTGAACCCCTTAATCTCTACCATTTTCAAATAAATTTTGTAGTTTAGAAAGTAGATTCGAAGCACTATGACCCTTGTTTTTGTTGCATCTTAAAATTTTGGTTGTAACTATCCTTAATTTCTCATCCAAGATCAGTGTTTCTTGATTTTAGAAAAGAAAAAAAAGTGGCCACTTAAGACCCCTTTTGGCCCCTCATCTTTGTTCACTTACCCAGTATCAATTGCTTCCAAACATGTCAAGGTTGCTTAAATTTTCATACATTTTTTTGTTAAAATCACTTTATAATAATGATGTCACAACTTATCCGACCAAAATATCCTAATCATCAAGTATAATGATTAATCTATTACTTCAACTTATGACTAGCTACTCCCAACAAGGACTTAGCCTCACTCCCTAGACTTAAACATATTCTTCGAGTTACTAATAGAAGTGGCCCTACCTATGTATCCCATAAAGGGAATCAAAGGTTTGTTGTTAAACTCAAATTAAAAACCTAATAGATCATGTGCTACCTTGTCAAATATCATTATCTAGACCTATGTCTATGTGTTTTATCTCATGTTGATACATTCTATATATAATAACTTGCCCCACTGATTTCATGCTTAGGTATTAATTTTATTAATTCTAACAATCTTACTGAGATTCATTGCATTGATCCTATCTAGTATTTGATCTAATCCTACGATATTTGTCTACTCCTATGTATATCTATGATTACATGGGTGTTGTTGGTCAATTAGGGTGTTAGAAATATGAATAGATTGGGGTAAAAGTACAAAATTGTGTCACACTTTTGGCCAACTTATTAGCACAAGTGAATTTAAGTATTTCTAACTAAAAATCAATTTTGGTCAAACAAATGATCTAGTTAGATTCATTCTAGCTAAGTTAGATAGATCCATAATTTTTCCAACTAAAATTGTTGACTAAATGTATATGTAGCACCATTTTGAGGCCAATTACCAAAAAATAAAATTATTTGAAAAATGTATGTTTCAACAAGTCCTACTCATATAAATAGCATTTTTTTAAATATAAAAATACCCTTTTGCAGATCCAAAGTGTAGTTTTCAAAAATATATTTATTAAAATTTATTATTTATATTTTATTTTTTATTTCTACTGAAAGTAGGTTATCAACACCAAAATATTAGGTTGATTATCATGTCAAGAAAAATACTAAAACTTATTAACTTTTTTTTTTAAATATGATGCACTAGATAAAAGATTCTATATCAAGATGGTATAATTTTTTTTCTATTTTAGATAAATAGTTAATATGAAACTTGACATCAAATAGAAACAACTGTGTTTTAATACACGCACATTTTAATATTTGGAAAAAAATAAATCCATGCACAAAAGTTTCAAGTTATAAATACACACAAAAAAAATGAAGGAAAAAATTAATTTACTATACAAAGAGCAACATCTAATGTAACTTCATTTTTCAACATTTTATCAGCAACTAAATTATAGTGTCAATTTATAAAAAACTATATTCAAATAATTTTTTAATTTATTTAAAAGAATACAAACATAAAATATACTAAAAAATACACATTTTATTAGTTTACATGATTCAAAATTCAAAACATGTATGCCACTTTTTAGTGATTCAAGCTTAAAAGTTGGATCCATGTTGGTTGTTTCTTTTATAGAAATGTGGCACAACCTTTTACTTTTACCCATTGATAACCCAAGGAACTTTAAAAGAGAAATACTAAGCTACATAAACTGGAAAAACATAAATAATGCAAACCAATGACTCTGAGAGATATGCAATGTTAGAATGATAGTAATGAATTAATAGCTTCCAAGATTCAAATGAGTATGCAAATACAATCTAGGTGGTAATTTTATATAGAACTAAGGAGACGATGGAGGTGGCAAACCAACCAATAGGAAGTGACCATCAATAACCACCAATATTAAATAAAGTGATGAAAATAGTAAATGCTCCACCCTTTAAGGATGGAGATACCTCTTCACCTTATCTCCCAATTATTAAATTTAATAAACTCACTTTATTATCCTAAGAAATCTTAATAAAAGTGTAGGAAAAACCTATTACTAAGGGAAAATAAACTAACCCACCAAGAAAATAAAAATCTACACCAATAGAGGGGCAGATCATTATTGTCTTACCCATATTGGGGGCAACTATTGTCATTATCCTTTGATCTTATCTCTATAACTACAATTTTGGAGTGTGATTCATTCTTTACATCCATTTCTCTATATGATTATCATGGCTTTTCATTTTTTTACATGTTTATGGTTATGTAGTGATGTATTCTATTGTTTCTTTATAATTCTCTAATTATATGGTCACATTCTTATCATTGCTTTATCTATGCAATCTTCCTTCAACTAATCACCTTCTTTGGGGTAAATATATCATGGGGGTGCATATATGATCACTTTTGTTCTAATTTTATGTATTTTATATTTATCGTGTAAGTTAGAAGCTACTTGTTAGAACTATAAAAATCTGGTGTTTTTACATAAGTTTTCATTCATAAATTTCTAGATTTGGTCCTACTGTATGCATTTCTCACCTATAATTTTCCATATTGTCCCATTGTATCGATTGTGTTGTGCATTTTTCATGTTTGGGTCCATATCGGCATAGGTCTCCCATTGTCTCCCCAACCCACTGTGTTTTTCTACTAGTATCTTTTGTTTCAGGTGTTTCGGTGTGACAGCATTTGGGTCTCTCTGATCCATTTTTCTGCTAGCAAACATTTGTTGCCTATCGGCAAGACGTTTCTCTTGTTTCGGCGATTGGAGTTTTCCTCTACTGGTAGTTATCGGCTTAATGATCATCTTGTGTTGGTGACAACGGAGACATCTATCAGCATATGTTATGGCTATCAGGATAGGGTCTCACCGAATTCAACGTGTCTCCCTGATTTTTCCTTGGAACGGTTTATCAGCGGGAGTCAGGTGTTTGGTCTAACCTCTTGCTGAAGTTATGATGTCTCGGCAACAGGCGCACTTTGGGTTCCCTTCGGCGTATGTTGAGATCCGCGGCAGGTCTTAGCGAAGTGAGTTTGTCTCACTGACAATGCAAAAGGTTTTCTTCTAAGTAGCTTTCGGTGGGAGATAAAACTATCGGTACATGGTCTCTCCGATATCTTGAAGCTATAGCGACAGTAAGTCAAATGAAATGTATAATTCGGCAGAAGCCTTCTTATGTCTTAGCGAGGATGAATAGGACAAAACATGTTGCACAGTGTGACTCTTTGGTTTTCAATATATCATCTTGGCGAGTGACCTTCAGTCTCACTGATAATGCATATGGAGACTCCATCGGTATGAAAATCTTCTGGTCTTGGCGAGCATGAATGACTTCAAGGTACTTCGGTATGACATGGTGTTGTCTCCATAAGGTCTCCCCGATACTGTATTGTCTTGGCGAAAGTGAGTGGGGAATGGTTTTCGACATAGGAAGTGCTTTGTCTCGGCGACTCAGAGATGGGTGAAAAACCTTCGGTGAAACATTGTATAGTCTACGTAAGGTTTCCCCAACAGTCACAAGTTATAGCGACAAACATGAGACGGGTGGCTTTTGTTGGTGTGAGAACGTTTGTGTCTTGGAGATATATTGTGGCTTGAGGCTTTCGGCAGAACAAAGTTAACTCGCTATAAAGTCTCACTGATGTTGTGTGGTCACAGCGAGACTTAAAGAATCAAAAGAATATCCTTTGACCTCAACGTAACAAGCATGGTGCCATAGCGACCTATGGGTACTGAAGGACTTTTAGTGAAGCGAAGTGAAATCTGTATGACATCTCACCAACCGCCTAAGGCTATAGCGAAACAAAGGTGATACTTCTTGACTTCGATGTAACAAATGGGTGGTCACAGCGAACGCGAATTATAGAGCGCGGGGATGAAGCGTTTGAATTGCCTTCGACAGGACGATATGTTGTGTTTGGCTGACTGTTCTACTGGTAAAAACAGAATTTCAAAATCTTGTGGCCGACATGTTGAATGCTTGGAGACCGTTGCTAGCCGACTTGAATTGAGCCCGAATCTTGTGGAGGGCCAACATAATATTTTATTTTGATATTTTTCTCATGTTGGTGTATAAATAAGCATGTTGTAGTTGTTAATTGGGACCAGAAATTAGATTTTCAATATACTACAAGTAGATACAGTAGAATAAAATTATCAGACCAAAGGCTATTATTGCATGATTTCACAATGGAGGTATTTGTGAGATTCAATTGATGTTGCTGCATTTCTCTGGTGTCAATTATCTGTTGAATTAAAATGAAAAATACTGCTAAGTTGTCTCCATGAATGATTTTTCTGGTTGTTTAAATTAACATAACAAATTTATGTTTGATTTATCGATACACATTTTTTGTATTTGTGTGATCAATCAACTGGTTTTTTCAAGCAAATATTAAATCCTTTTATTGATCACAGTAATCAGAGAAACTCATTTTGGATTATTGAAGTAGAACTTAGTAGTCACATTATTGCATGTTTATACAAGTTGTAAACAAAACATATGCCAGATAATTTGTGTCTTCTCTAGAAAGTGTTGCTTATCCTGATCTCATTTGACTCCGCATACCCAATAAGGCACTAGTCTCTGCACTTCGTCATTTTGAATTCATTCAGCTTCTATATATCTTTAAATTGAGCATTTAGGATTTAGATCAGAATATTGTCACTGTGTTCAAATTGGATTTCATTTGTTCACCTCAAATTGCCATTATGGACAAATTACTTTTAAGAGATAATTACAAGTCAATACTGCATTATTCAAAGAGGTACACCCACCCAGGTCTTGTAGCACCTAAAGCGTAGAAGGTTGAATTCTTTCAATCTTGTCTGTTATCCTGAAGCATATCAAGAGATTGGCAGCCTCTTGAGGTATCTTGCCTACGTTTTTGAGAGCTAACAAATTGGTGACTCTACTGGGCAAAAATTAGAATCAAGGCCTTAATTATAGAGTCAGAAATCTTGAATAGACTCCGTTGGGAACAAGAAATATTGAACATTTTTCTCATTTTTTTATTAGAGTGGCAACTCTGACAGAAATTTTTGCAGTTATTCATCATGAATGGAAAAAGGTCTCAGTACAGGGGAGGTCATTCTGGAGCTCCTGCTAATAACAATAAGTGGACCCACAAGGATGACAATGTAGACAAAGGAAAAGGGAAATGTGAGGACATGCATCTGACAGGAAAAGATAAAGCATCAAAAGTCCATTGTGAAACATATGATCGCTATGATACTTGGAGGGATAATTCAAGTGAAGAACTATGTACCCCTGAGGAGCAAATAAATCCATTTTATAATCCTCAGAAACAGGCTGAGCTTGAAGCTAGGAAACAGGCTGAGCTTGAAGCTAGGAAATAGGCTAAGTTTAAGGCCAAACTTGAGCCTAAACAGCTCAGAATTCAGCATGAATATGATCAAAGGATGCAGGGTAATCACGAAATTCCTAAAGGGAACCATGAGCTCTCAATTTCTGATGAAGTAAAAGCACAGTTGGAACTACAAGAGAAAAAGATGAAGGAGCTAGAAGCCAAATTACAAAAAGCTCAAATTGCTAATCAGACGGTTAGTGGCCCAAAGTATGTTCCACCTCACAAGCAATGTGACCATGGTGCAGGGCCTTCCAACCAACAAAATGCTCCTCAAAATCAGATAGGGAATCACCACAAGCAGCCAAATCATCCACATCACATTCATGCACAGCATACAGGTATGTATCCACCTCCTGGTCAGCATTGTATCCCACCTCATAATGCACAATATAATAATCACATGCCTCAGTATTAGCATCCGCCTATTCCTCCCCCTCACCAGCATGCAACCACGATCAAACAATTTGATTTAGCTGGTTTTTAGTTGTATCCTTACCCTATGGATGGTAGTTGGAGGAATATGGTGCCCAAATTTATAGGAAGTAATGCAATCACAGTTGAAGAACATTTAAAGAGTTTTAATGTTTTCATTCAGGACATAGATATGCCTTATGAAGATTTACACATGAAGTTGTTCATGATGTCACTTCTTGAAGATGCCAAGGATTGGTTCAACAACCTGCCAGCATTCTCAATTAATTATTTCCAAGCATTTCAAGACAAACTCTTAGAACAATATGGGAATCAAAATGCTCCAGATGCAGCTCTTCATGAATTAATGAGAATTCAGAAAAATCAGAATGATTCAATTTATGATTTCAACAGAAAATTCAGCAAGTTGCATACTAAAGTACCTCTTGGATCAAGGTTGCCAGATTTTGTTGCACTGAGTATCTATTTAAATGCATTTGATCCTAAGATAGGGTATGAACTGAGATGTAGATCCCTGAGAGATCTAGTTGAAGCACAGAAAATCGCTTTGACAATTGAAAACAACAGGAAGGTTGCTGGTATAACTAATAAAAGAGACAACTCGAGGCCTCCTCAGCAAAGCAATAATTATCAGTACAGACAAAAGAATACATACAGAATTGAAAACATAAATAAAAGGCCAAGGTTGCATGATATGCCTTACAATACAGACTGGAAAGATGGGAAACCTTTATCAGTCAGGTCAAGAGGCAAAGAGACTCATGATCCATTAAGCAAGAAGGGAGCTTACATGGTGAGTAATAATTATTTTTGTGAAGTTTGTAATCAGCCAAATTCTCCAGACTATTGTGTTGTAGCTCAAAGGATGCAAAAAGAAGGAATGCTGAGGGAAAATAATGGAGAAGATCACACTATATATTTGACTTCAAATTTTTTTCACCATGCTGAGGAAAGAAACTCATCTTCAGAGGATGAAGGCTATGAATATGATGTCTCTAATCAGAAGTATAATGTCCATATGGCTTAACAATAGATTTTTTATGATTCTGATGAAGATTACACAGAGCCACATCATGTTGCAGCGCCTGCTCAATGCAATGTGAGGAGACTTAGTGAGGATGAAATAGAAAGGATCACTATTGCTGCAGTTGAGAAAGCCAAAAGTCAATACTGGTTGAGAAATAGAAAAGTAAATGAGCAAGATGGGGTTCCTAGGGGAATTTTTATAAAAGATCAAAAGGCAACACAGGAAAATGTAAAGAAGTCAGAAAACAAGCAGCATGATAAAATTGAACAGAAACCAGGCCAAAAGGAGGAAGTAAATGAATTAAATAGAGAAATACAGATGCCTGACCAGTCCAGTAAAAAAGAAAAAGAAGAAAACAAAAAAGAAGCGCCAAAATTAAAGAAGATTGCCAAGGTGGAGAGTTCCTCTTTTGATTTCACTCAAGCATTGTCCCAGGTAAAAATGTATGTTCCGCTACTTGAGATGATGAAAATTAAAGAGTATAGGGATACTGTTGTTCAATTGATAACGAATGGAGAACATGTGAATACTAAAAATAAAATAATTGTTAAAGCAATCAATAGGCAAGAGAAGATAAATAATTCTGAAGTCTGCTTGAGTGATATATTATCAACTCCTCAAGTTGATTCCTTTTTTACTACGTTGCTTGTTAATAAAAAATTGTTAAGGAACTGCATGATAGATTCTGGTGCTGCTATAAACATCATGCCTGTTGGAGTCATGAAACAACTTGGTATGTGGGTTGATATCACTAGAGGCAAGTGTTATGCAATGGATAACAGACCTGTTCCTGTGGTTGGTATTATGAAAGATGTTGAAGTCAAATTGGCTACTTATCCACAAGTGGCTTATAATATAGATATAACCGTTATTGATACTCCTCCTCAATTTGGGATGCTTTTGTCAAGGCAGTGGACTGCAGCTGTAGGTGGAAATGTTCAATTTGATTTATCTTATGCTACAATACCAGTGAATGGCCAGGAAGTCAAATTGTACAGGGAGCCAAGAATGAGCCAGCTTGTTGAATGTGTACCACAGGATCAAATTAATTATTTTTGTGATGTTGATCTGGGGAGTTTTAAAGTAGAACCAGCTCAGCCAGAATTAATTAATAGTGATCCAATTGAAAAATATGTTGCACAAAATTGCAATGGTGTATGGAAGATGTACTTTGATGGAGCTTGCAGTCAAGAAGGTAATGGAGTTGGGATTGTATTTATTTTTCCTGGAGGTATTACTTTTAAATATTCTTTTCTGTTAGCATTTGAATGCACAAACAATGTGGCAGAGTATGAAGCTTTATTGACAGGCTTAAACATAGCTGTGAAACACAAGATTAAGTTGCTGGTTGTTTTGGGCGATTCTGAGTTGGTTGTTTCACAAATTAAATCAAAATATGCAGCAAAGCACAAAAGATTAAAATAATACAGGAATGTTGTATGGGATACAATTGAATTGTTTGATGCATTTTCAATTGAGTGGATTGCGTGATCAAAGAACATAATGGCTGATTTTTTAGCAAATGTGGCATTAAAAGGAGATGATATCACATTGGCTGGGGTATCACAAATTGAGTTCAAGACAAGGCTTGCTATTCCTGATAACATTTATAGTTGGCAAGTCGTTAATGATGATACTCACCTTTTGAAATTCCTCAATTGTATAGATCAGTATGAAG
Source organism: Sequoia sempervirens (assembly GCA_007258455.2). Classification (NCBI taxonomy): domain Eukaryota; kingdom Viridiplantae; phylum Streptophyta; class Pinopsida; order Cupressales; family Cupressaceae; genus Sequoia; species Sequoia sempervirens. Next base: position 230,577,189 of record VDFB02058242.1, read on the forward strand.
CCTAGGAGATTGATTTCAATGCCTTTGTTGAGGAAGTAGATGGGAAACAAATTGTGTTTGGTGAGGAAATCTTACAGCTCAAAACAAACAAGCTTCCTAAAGGATTAGTGGCACTAGAAAGGGTGTATGACGGAAGTGATCAGTCCCTTATAAAGAAAACACCAGTCATAAAGAAAGATGTTGAAGAGATTAACTTGGGGACTGAAATAACACCAAGAAAGGTATACATTGGAAAGAAGATCAACCCTACAATTAGAAGAATGTTGATTGAGTTATTAAGAAAATATAAACATTTTTTTGCTTGGTCTTACAAGGATTTGAAAGCATACAGGGAAGATTTATTTCAGCATGAAATACCATTGAAGCCAGACACCAAGCCTTTTAGACAGAAGCAAAGACCTATAAATCCAACATTGGAGCCTAAAATGCAAGAAGAATTGACAAAGCTCAGAGATGGAGGAATTATCAAACCAATCAGACAGTCAACGTGGGTTTCAAATCTGGTTCCTGTGAGAAAGAAGAATGGTGATATTAGATTATGTGTGGACTTTAGAAATCTGAACATGGCATCTCTCAAGGATAATTATCCTCTACCCAACATGGAAGCAATATTACATAAGGTGACAGGGTGTGAGCTGTTGTCCATGATGGATGGGTTTTCTGGATACAATCAAGTTAAAGTCAAGGAATCTAAGCAATACAAGAAATCATTCACTACTCCTTGGGGAACATATGTATACATAAGAATGCCATTTGGTCTCACCAATGTTGGAGCGACTTTCCAAAGAGCCATGGACGTAGCATTTGCTAATTTGATTAATGTTATCATGGTGGTGTACCAAGATGACTTGACTACTTATTCGAAGAAGGCTGAAGATCATGTTCAACATCTTGAAAAGGTATTTATCAAAGCTCTTGATTATGGTATTAGTTTAAATCTAAAGAAGTGTCATTTTGCAGTCATAGAAGGTAAGCTCTTGGGTCATATTGTTTCAAAAGAGGGAATTAGAATAGACCCTGAGAGAGTTGAAGCTATTGACAAAATTCCTATTCCCAAGACTGTTAAGGCAATACAATCATTCTTTGTTCAAATTAATTTTGTCAGAAGATTTGTCTCTAATTTTGCTGAGATCATTAAGCCCATATCAAAAATGTTGAAGAAAGGACAAAAAATGGATTGGACTGCTGAGGCTTTGGATGCTTTTATGTCTATCAAGAAGGCTATCAAAGAGGCTCCTGTTCTTAAATCTCCATATTTTACAAAGCCTTTTCAAATTTTTTCATTTTCCTCATTGCATACTATTGTTGCTGTTATGCTACAAAAGAATAATGATGGTTATGAACAACCTATGTCTTTCTTTAGTAAATCATTGCAGGGATATGAATTGAAATATAAAGTAATGGAAAAATAGGCTTTTGCATTGGTAAAAGCCACAAAAGCATTTATACCATATCTTATTGGAGCAAAAGTAGTTGCTTTTGTCCCTCATGCTACTGTCAAAGACATTTTAACACAGTCTGAAGTCACAGGGAAAAGATGCAAATGGATCAACAAGATTCAAGAATTTGACATGGAGATACAGATCACTAAGCTAGTAAGAGGTCAAGGCTTGGCTAAGCTGATGGCAGAATCAAATATTGAGGCAAATCAGATTTGCAATGTTGAAGAAGAGGTTGCAATTGCAAGCATTGAGCACACTCCTTGGTAAACTGATGTTATGCATTATCTTAAATACATGAGGTGTCCAGATGGATTGAGTGATAGCCAGAGGAGAACTTTGAAGTTGCAGGCATCCAAATATGTTTTTATGGATGGCGATCTATTTTGGAAAAATAGGGATGGCATATTGTTGTTATGTTTGGATGAATTACAGGCCAAGCATGTTTTGAAGGAAATGCATGAAGGAGTTTGTGGAGGTCATTATTCAGCAAAGATGACTACACACAAAATTCTCAAGGCTAGGTATTTTTGGCCAAAGGTTTTTAATGATTCTTTCACACATGTGAGAAAATGTGAAGCTTGTCAAAAGTTTTCTAGAAAATTGAAGTATCAGGGTGCTTTGCCACTTCGACCTCTATAGGATGATGCCCCTTTTCATCAATGGGGAATTGATTTCATTGGAGAGATACAGGAGAAGTCAAGTGGAGGACATAGATGGATACTAATTGCCACTGATTATTTTACAAAATGGGTGGAGGCAATCCCAACCAAGTAGGCAACAAGTAAAGTTGTAACAACTTTCTTGATGAACAACATTATCACCAAATTTGGTACACCATTGAGGATAATCATAGACAATGGGATGTGCTTCAGGTCAGATGAATTCAAAAGATTTTGTGATAAGTATGGCATTACTATTTCTTATTCAGCTCCTTATCATCCACAAGCCAATGGTCAAGCAGAGTCCAGCAATAAGAGTCTCTTGAAGATTATAAAGAGGATGCTAGGACAGAACAAGAAGGCTTGGGACTCGAAGTTAAAATTGGTTGTGTGGGCTGATAGGATCACTGTGAAAAGGGCAATTGGAAAATCTCCATTTGAATTAGTATATGGAGCACAGGCTAGGATGCCTTTGCAGAATTTGCTGCCAGTTTACAAGTTTGTCTTACAGGAATATTTGGAAGTTCTTGAACCCATGGAAGACAGGTTGGAGCAACTTGCTGAACTGGATGAAGTAAGGAGAGAGGCCCAAAGACAAAATATGAAGTTATAGGCACAGATGAAGTATCTATTTGATAAGAAGGCAAAGGATAGAAAGTTTGAAGAGAATAACTTAGTGTTGATGTGGAATGCAAGGTGTCAGGAGAAGGGCAAGCATGGTAAATTCGAAGCCTTGTGGCTGGGACCTTTTGTTGTTGTTGGAAAGAAGGGTGAAGACTCATATTATCTACAGAACATGGTTGGTAAAGATCAGGAATTGCCTGTTCATGGGCAATTCTTGAAGCTTTTCTTCTCTTGAGCAACACAGAGGATTAAGGGTTGCCAGTGCATGGACAATTCTTGTGTATCCTCTTTAAAATTATTTTCCATGCACAGTAGTTTAGGTTCTCATCCATCTCCATTTCACTGTCATTTTCCATTCTCATTCATTTTGCATTCATTTCTCTTCCATCTTATATTTTCTCAATTCATTTCCATTGCCATTCATTCCATTTCTACTCACTGGTTCATCATTTTTGTGTTTGGTCTGCTCACCCAATATTTTGGATCCTTGCAATGATCTGACTATCATTCATCCCCAGACGGAGCCACTATTAGAACTATAAAAATCTGGTGTTTTTACATAAGTTTTCATTCATAAATTTCAAGATTTGGTCCTACCGTATGCATTTCTCACCTATAATTTGCCATATTGTCCCATTGTATCGATTGTGTTGTGCATTTTTCATGTCTGGGTCCATATCGGCATAGGTCTCCCATTGTCTCCCCGACCCACTATGTTTTTCTGCTAATATCTTTTATTTCAGGTGTTTCGGTGTGACAGCATTTGGGTCTCTCTGATCCATTTTTTTGCTAGCAAACGTCTGTTGCCTATCGGCAAGACGTTTCTCTTGTTTCGGCGATTGGAGTTTTCCTCTACTGGCGGTTATCGGCTTAATGATCATCTTGTGTTGGTGACAATGGAGACATCTATTGGCATATGTTATGGCTATCGGGCTAGGGTCTCACCAAATTCAACGTGTCTCCCTGATTTGTCCTTGGAACGGTTTATCGGCGGGAGTCAGGTGTTTGGTCTAACATCTTGCCGAAGTTATGATGTCTCGGCGACAGGAAAACTTTGGGTTCCCTTCGGCGTATGTTGAGATCCGCGGCAGCTCTTAGCGAAGTGAGTTTGTCTCACCGACAATGCAAAAGGTTTTCTTCTAAGTAGCTTTCGGTGGGAGATAAAACTATCGGTACATGGTCTCTCCAATATCTTGAAGCTACCGTGACAGTAAGTCAAATGAAATGTACAATTCAGTAGGAGCCTTCTTATGTCTTAGCGAGGATGAATAGGAGAAAACATGCTGCGCGGTGTGACTATTTGGTTTTCAATATATCATCTTGGCAAGTGACCTTTGGTCTCACCGATAATGCATATGGAGACTCCATCGGTATGAAAATCTTCTGGTCTTGGCGAGCACGAATGAATTCAAGGTACTTCGGTATGACATGGTGTTGTCTCCGTAAGGTCTCCCCGATACTGTATTGTCTTGGCAAAAGCGAGTGGGGAATGATTTTCAGCATAGGAAGTGCTTTGTCTCGGCGACTCGGAGATGGGTGAAAAACCTTCAGTGAAACATTGTATAGTCTACGTAAGGTTTCCTCGACAGTCACAAGTTATAGCGACAAACATGAGACAGGTGGCTTCTGTCGGTGTGAGAATGTTTGTGTCTTAGCGATATATTGTGGCTCGAGGCTTTCAGTAGAACAAAGTTAACTCGCTATAAAGTCTCACCGATGTTGTGTGGTCACAGCGAAACTTAAAGAATCAAAAGAATATCCTTTGACCTCGACGTAACAAGCATGGTGTCATAGCGACCTACGGGTACTGAAGGACTTTTGGTGAAGCGAAGTGAAATCTGTATGACATCTCATCGACCGCCTAAGGCTATAGCGAAACAAAGGTGATACTTCTTGACTTCGATGTAACAAATGGGTGGTCACGGAGAACGCGAATTATAGAGTGCGGGGATGAAGCATTTGAATTGCCTTCGGCAGGACGATATGTTGTGTTCAGCCGACTGTTCTACTAGTAAAAATAGAATTTCAAAATCTTGTGGCCAACAATGTTGAATGCTTGGAGACCGTTGCTAGCCGACTTGAATTGAGCCCGAATCTTGTGGAGGGCCGACATAATATTTTGTTTTGATATTTTTCTCATGCTGGTGTATAAATAAGCATGTTGTAGTTGTTAATTGGGACCAGAAATTAGATTTTCGATATACTGCAAGTAGATATAGTAGAATAAAATTATCAGACCAAAGGCTCTTATTGCATGATTTTACAATGGAGGTATTTATGAGATTCAGTTGATGTTGCTGCATTTCTCTGGTGTCAATTATCTGTTGAATTAAAATGAAAAATACTGCTAAGTTGTCTCCATGAATAATTTTTCTGGTTGTTTAAATTAACATAACAAATTTATGTTTATTTATCGATACACATTTGATATATTTGTGTGATCAATCAACTGGTTCTTTCAAGCAAAGATTAAATCCTTTTATTGATCACAGTAATCAAAGAAACTCATTTTGGATTATTGAAGTAGAACTTAGTAGTCACATTATTGCATGTTTATACAAGTTGTAAGCAAAACATATGCCAGATAATTTGTGTCTTCTCCAGAAAGTGTTGCTTATCCTAATCTCATTTGACTCTGCATACCCAACAAGGCACTAGTCTCTGCACTTCATCATTTTGAATTCATTCAGCTTCTTTATATCTTTAAATTGAGCATTTAGGATTTAGATCAGAATATTGTCACTATGTTCAAATTGGATTTCATTTGCTCACCTCAAATTGCCATTGTGGACAAATTACTTTTAAGAGATAATTACAAGTCAAGACTGCATTATTTAGAGAGGTACACCCACCCAGGTCTTGCAGCACCTAAAGCGTAGAAGGTTGAATTCTTTTAATCTTGTCTGTTACCCTAAAGCGTATCAAGAGATTGGCAGCCTCTTGAGGTATCTTGCCTGCGTTTTTGAGAGCTAACACTACTCATATAATCTACTTTTCCTTTGTTTTGTCCTTTTATGGGTATTGTTTATTTAGGGTCAGAGAATTCTTAAATTTCCACAATTGTGATTGTAAATGCTAAATTTTGTTTCTAATCAAAGGTAAAATAGATTACTTGAAAGGACCCCATCCCTTTAACAATCAAGATCAAGAAACAACAAAACAACAAACAAACAACAACCAAGTTACAACCAAAAAATATCAGCCACACAAGCAAGCAAGAGAAACACTACAAATTAGTAGAGTCCAAAACTAGAATGAACATTAGAACATTAAATAGTTATAAAGAACCTTGGATATTAAGTAAATTATAGTCCTCCAATTTTCTATCAAATGGTCTCCAAATAGTAGTCCACAAACTCAACATCCTTCTTCATAGCTTCTACGATTTTTTGGCTTCTAGTTTTGGTGCTTGGGCTAATATTAGCTTGGGTCACCCAAGGGATAATTTTTACCTACAAATTTTTATGCTTTTTTAAATGTTTTAAATAATAGTTCTACCATAATCCACAACTTTTTATAGGTTAATTTTGATAAATTGAGAATTTCCTTCTCCATACTAACTACCTTGTCATCCTACATAGTGATCTCTATTTGGTGATAATATTCTCCATTTCCATAGAGGTGAGGTCCTCCCTCTATTCTCTTCACCAAAAATGATGTTTTGATTAATAGGGAAAATCAGGTTTTGAAGGGACCTGAAACCCTTTACAAGCAAGTTTTGAAGGGACTTACCCTAACCAAAGTGAGCAAGTTGCCAAAAGATAAAACACGGAAAAACATCAACCAAACAAAAAGAACCACTAATAGATAAACATTACAAGCCATGCTACAAAGTCTAGGTTTTGAAGGGAACCTAGAGCCCCTTACAACCAAGTTTTACAGGGGCCTTGAACCCTATGCGCACAACCTAAAATTGCCAAGCTACAGCTAACCCACCGCTCAATAGATACATAACTGAGCCCAAACAAACAACACAATTAATGATGTAGGAAGTCCTCATCACCCCACCAAATGCTTCCACTCAACCAGCTCCAAATGCTACCACTCAACCAGTTGCTCAGAAAGATCAACATATAGCCAAGGAAAATGACCACCATAATGATGTGGAGCATCCACATCACCCAACCCAAATCTCCAGAATAAAATAGCAGGGAAACAGGAATCACCATGAAATGTCATCCAGCCTGACAAGCCAACTCAGTCTCCACCTCTAGAGGAGAGATCTCCCCTCTATAGAAGAGAATGATATGAACACCCCTTCCTCCAAAGCAACAAATCTCTAGCACCCACACCTTCCACCTCGATAGGAGCATCAATAGAGGGTACCAAAAATGAGATCTTCCTACTACATCCACAACAACCAACTCCACCTCCATATGAGAGGGATCCACCTCTATAGGAGCAGTCTTCACCTCCATAGAAGACATAGACTATGAAAACTAGAAGAAAGCCACTGCTCCAAAAGAAAGGGCACACACCAAATCCTTTAGCTACTGTAGAACCCTAATCCCAATACCTACAAAACAACATGAACAAACAAATTAAAAGGTGAAATGCAAGCAAGAATAAGGATTCCTCAAGAAATTCATTTGAATAGCAAGAGAGATAGAAAATGAAAGAAAGAACACAATGAAACTTGAAAGCATATCAAAATCTATTCTAAAGCAAGCAAACTCCTAATCTCTTGAGGGAATTGGTGCCAATTTGATGTGAAAATTGGCCCTTTTCCAACTCCAATGATGCAAGCTTGATGAATGTTGATGAATGATGATCCACTTTGATGAAGATTGATGAATGCTCCCAAGATAAAATATGCCTAACCTAGCTATAGAACTTAATAAGATGGATGAAGATTGCTCTAAATTTGAGTATAGTAAGTTTACTCAATTGGTGGATGCATAAAATGAAGGATGATCTCTTCATTTATAGAATGATAAGATGGATGAATGTCCAAATTTGAGCAATGTGGGACTAACATTCATCCAATGGCAAGGTGCCACTTGTCAACATTTGATAGGATGAAGGTTGAGCACATTTTGATCCATGTGCGAGTTTGAAATTTGAATTTGATGAGATGACATGTTTAGGGGGGATGAAAGATGAGTTAAATGCCAAATGGGAGACATGTAAGAGACAATGTAAGAGCCTTAAATGCTTTGTTCGATGAACAAGTCTTTTTGGGGGGAGATTTCAAATTTGAGGAATATTCCATCTTTGATGCCTTTTTGAATGAAAATAGATTATTTATAAATCAATTAAATTGATTTTCATGTGCAAGTTGCAAAATCTAGAGGATTTGAGTGATTAGGATTATCAATGATCATGATTTGATTAATTTAAATGATGTTAGTTGCTTTGACCATTTTGACTTAGATTTTAGGATTTAAATAACTCAAAATAAGAAAAGAATGATTTAGACTTAGTTAAATAATTTTTTTTGATTTATTTAACCAAAGGGGGGGGATGTTAGATTAAATTAGATAAATGTTTGATTTATTTAATTTAATTAGATGAACTTTAGAGATTTAATCAAATAATATGGATTATTTAATTAAATCAAAGATAGGAAGATGAAATGACCTAGCTAATTACACAGAGATAATGATTTAATTAAATCAAGGGATTTATTTAATTAAAAGGAGAATTATGATGACTTTAATCAAATAAGGCTATTTGATTAAATGGTTAGATAGAGGGATAATTCAGGATGAGGTGATGTTAGTAGATCAGGATTAAGTGTGTGATATCAATTTGTATATTTTCGATGTCTACAGCTACATAGGTGATAAGAACTTCAAGAGAAACAAAGAGAACAACACTGTTAACAGTAGTCTCAAGACTGCCAACAAAAAGGAGACCAAAGAACTCACACCAAAAAGAAATCTGACCCCATCTGCAACAAAAGCTTCAAGGACCAAAAGGGGTACAAAATCACATGACACAAGAAAAAAATTAACCCAGAAATATTCCACAAAGGCCAAAAAAAAACTCCTTTGTAATAGGAAATAACACATTTGAACTCAGGCAGAGGAAAAAAAACTCAAAACTCTCACTGAGCCATAGCATCCAGCCAACATTCTGAACCCAAAAAAAGGATCATTCCTAATAGACCACAGTTCCCAGACTCCCTAGCACCACACATAAGGAGATTGTACCGATGAAAGAAACAAGTCAAGAAAGCACATAAAACTATAGAGGGAAACTAGAATGATGTGACACCTGCTCCAAAGCCAAATAAGGGAAAGCCTAGAAACAAATTTGCTAAAGCAGCAGCCCTCAAGCCTCCAAGGAGACAAGAGAACCAAGGAAAAGGAGGTAAAGACGTCCAACCAATGAGTAGTGCCAAGCAAGCAAGAACATACCCTAGATCTGCATTTTCCATGTAATGTCCCTTACCTATCCTACCCTAGAATTTGCTTGTTGATGAGGTATATGGTTTCTTTTTTTCCAAATGAATGTTTCCTAATTTGATAACCCTAGACTTAAACCTTGTATTCATCATATCAACAATAGATCTATTAGCATTAATATCTAGATATCCAAAATATAAGCATAATCACAAAAGTAATAATGAAGACATATGAGGAGTGGCATGGGTAGATATGCCCAAAGCTATCCATCTAAGGCCAAGGGCACAAGCATCTCATCAAGAAAACCCACCCCTTGGCCCCGAGCTGAACATCCCAACTAGGACCATTCCATCCTTGGAGTGGTGTTCTTAGTGGAAACACTTGTACTCCCTTTCTCTACCCACGTCATCACCTTAAAAGACACATGCCTTACTAGGGGAAGCCAACAGAGCTTATAAGTGACCTAGGCATACCACCCCTCCATGGCCATGGCAGATTGTTAGGTGGGAACCCCAACCCTCCATGGATGCAGCCGATTGTTAAGTGGGGATTTTAGGCACCACTTTTCTCAGGCCCTTCCTCCCTAGTAGGCTTACAAACACAAAGAAGACAATCTTTTAAACATCTAGAGATAATTGTATTAATTTCACTTAGAATTCAATCTTTAAGTATTCAAAGACAATTGTATTCATTTCTCTTAGAAGACAATCCTTAAGTATGCATTTACATTTATCATTGATTCTTAAAAATAAATATCAAATCTACTCCTAGCATGATTGTAATCATTAACAAACAATATTATCATATCGTTTATATTCAAGTCTAGAAGAAGCACAATCCTTTATCTACATATTATCATTCTTATCAACATTACTTTCTATTGGAATGTGAATAGCAGCATGAACATATGTTTGTTAGGAAGAAAAGGCATTACTAAGTTAAAAATCAGAATAAATTCATAAATTAGACTCATACTTCTAGGAAGCAGCAATCTTAATTATCAAATTATATGGTAAAGTGGCCTAAATACATGAGTTAGACACTCAAGGATTATAGATAGCATATGTTAGAGTCAATTTAGGCCACAAAGATATTCCAATGCAAATGTGAAAAAGATCGCATGGTATAGTTCTTTTAATGCATAGTATTTGCAGTCAACTATGGTTGAAGGAGTATCTACTACTGATATTTGGGAATATGAAATATCAATTGCTAAGTGAGTAACCTCACCTTGAGTTGTTGTGTCCCTTTGTGTGTCTTTGTTTCTTACTTTTCCTTGTTCCTTACCTCCCTTTCTAAGATCGGATCTCATTCCTATTCATAGATGATGAACCATCGCACCTTCACTGTTCAGTCGTATCTAATGAAAACACCCCTTCATGTTGTCGACTAGGTGGTGCCTATTGGATTTCTTAATGTGATTGGTTGGATCGTTTAGTGCCTAATATAATATATGCTTGTGAAATGGTTTATATATGGTTTCTTAATTTTTATTTGATTGGTCTTTCAATTGTTACAGAGAGATTAGTAAGCAAACAAGGCATCCATAAGGGTGATCAATTTTGAATGAGTGCCTCGAGTCCATTCTTCCATTCGATTCTTTAGATAACAACCAACATAATATGATAAAGGTAGCGACAAAGAATAGATTGATGGAGTCTTGGTTTGACGTCAACCATGATAGATTAGTCATTCCCACTAGTGATTTACTGATGAGGTGGAGTTGCCCGATTGTTAGCACATCAGGGTCCCCTTTTGATCGTATTCACAGAGGAAAAGGCTCCCAAACACCTATTCATTCACGAGAAGAAATGGAAATAGCCACCGCTACATTATCTAAGGTGTTTTTGTGATAATCATTTACCGGGATCTTAATCGGGTGTCAACTATGGTCTATCTCCTGGTCGCTGCGTAGGAAGGCCGATGCTCTTGATAACCTGTCACTTACTTATTATTTTATATTCATTCCTTTTAGATGTCATTATTATTTATTATTACTATAATAATATTAAATTCTTTATTTTATATTATTACAATTATAATATAATAAAATGGTGATTACTTATATATTTTAGATTGTCAATATTATGATTATGATAACATTAGATTTTAGTATATATAATATAATTATAATATTGCCTTTGGAAATATAATTATGTTGAATGGTTATCTTTAGTGTTATGATTCCAGGGACATGATAGTCTCCCCCTCTCAATTTGCTTGCCCTCAAGAAAATCTCCCTTTATACCAGGAGTATCCTTTCAGGCAGGAATTTAGGAGTACGATGCATATCTATGGAATGTTTTATGAAGAGTTTTTCCTACTCTCTGGATGAATACCTTAGGGCTCTTATTGATATTTTACAATTCTTATTGGGGGAGATTTGGTTGGATAAAATTTTCTTGATATTAATGGTGTAAGGTTGTCTTTGTGACTTAGATTTTCTCCTCCACAAAGTTCCATTTGTTCATTGTCCCTTCTCTCGATTGGATGCTTTTGAGATCATCTTCTTCGTACCTTGTTTTCTTACTTGATTGTCCTTTGCTTTCACCCTCAGGGGTTGCTCCTATATTTTGGACTTGGCCCTTTCTCTTACATAAATGGCCACATTCCCATGGTCCATTGCATGTGAAGCACAACCCCTTCTCTTTTAGATCTTTCATTGCTTGACACATATGTCCATGATCTCGCTTCCCTTTATAGTAAGAAAATGTCCTTAGTGAATCTTCCCTTCTCGGCCTTTCTTCCTTGTGAGGGGATTTGGATGATGAGGTAAAGTTCTTGGGTTTTTCCCTTGGCCCATTTTCTTCAAATTTCATAGCCTTTTGAATAGCTTCATCTAGGAAGGTGGGTTCTAATGCACTCACCAAACTTCTGACTGATCCTCTTAGACCCTCTATGAAAAAATAAGTGAGTCTCTCCTAGGAAATTTTAGGGACCATGACTGCTAGTTTTTGGAACTCAGTGGCATAGTTTTCAATAGTCACATGTTGCCTTACTCTAGTAAGTTCTCGGAAGTACCATTCAGGGGGTTTTTGGTCGAACCATTTGGTCAACCTTTGGGTGATCATCATAGGTGGATACTTGTTGATGGCCTTGAGTTATGACATTGTGATGCCACCAATCATGGGCCATTCCAATTAGATGTAAAATGGAAAAATTTATGGCATTTGTTTCAATTGTCGGGCTTAAGGATAGATAGGTGTCTAACTTTTGAACCCATGATCGTGCAGTGGTCTTGCATTCTCTGTCAAAGTTGGGGAGGGTTAACTTGCTTACCCTATTCTTGAGATCACTATCAGTTGGGTCATTCCTCTCCCTTCTAGGGGAAGCTCTTTGTTTGGCTTTACAATAGTCTTTAAAAGGCACAAGCTCCCTCATTTCAAGCTCCAGCCTATAATAGGCTGCAATGATATCATCTACATCCTCTACGAGGGGTCTATTGACATTGATTCTTTCATGGGTTCTTCACTTGGCAAAAAAGGGGGTCATGTGGGTCTAGAACTTGTGTCCTATGAAGGTGTGGCATGGTTGTTCTCAGAGTGGTTAGAGTTGGCCTCATTTGAATGATTGTTACTTATATTTTGGAGGGCTTGAAGTAAAGCTTGGTTGGTTTTCTCATTTTGTTCCATTAAGGCTTGGGTTCTCGTATAACTATTCTCCATGAAGGCCCTAAGTTCATCTCTTAATGGATCACCCGTGGGGTCATTTCCTAGGCTGGTGTTCTTAGTGTTTCTATGGTGGTAGGAAAGATGCTCTGAACCATTGTAATGTCCCTTACCTATCCTACCCTAGAATTTGCTTGTTGATGAGGTATAGGGTTTCTTTTTTTCCAAATGAATGTTCTCCTAATTTGATAACCCTAGACTTGAACCCTTTATTCATCATATTAACAATAGATTTGTTAGCATTGATATCTAGATATCCAAAATATAAGCATAATCACAAAATTAATAATGAATACATATGAGGAGTGGCATGGGTAGATCCGCCTGAAGCTATCCATCTAAGCCCAAGGGCATAAGTGTCTCATCAAGACAACCCACCCCTTGGGCCCGAGCTGAATGTCCCAACTAGAACCATTCCATCGTCGGAGTGGTGTGCTTAGTGGAAAAACTTGTACTCACTTTCTCTACCCACACCATCACCTCGGAAGACACTTAACTTACTAGGGAAGGTTAGCGGAGATTATAAGTGGCTTGGGCCTAACACCCCTCCATGGCTGCAGTGGATTGTTAAGTGGGACCCCCACCCCTCCATGGTCGTAGCAAATTGTTAAGTGGGGTTTTTAGGTGCCACTTACCTCAAGCCCACCTCCTTATTAAGTTTTTAAACACAAAGAAGACAATATTTTAGCAATCAAATACATTTGCATTTATTACATGATTCTTTAAGTCAATATCAACATCATTATTCTCATGATAATGCTAAAGAAAGCATTACACCAATAATCAGATTAGCAATATATGTTCCTTATATTCAAAATATACTAAATATTATTGCTAAGTGAATACATCACCTTGAGTTGCTATGTCCCTTTGTGTGTCTTTGTTTCTTACTCATCCTTTTTCCTTACCTCCCTTTCTAAGATTGGATCTCATTCCTATTCATAGATGATGAACCATCGCACCTTCATCATTCAGTCACATCTAATGAAAACACCCCTTCATGTTGTTAACTAAGGGGACGCCTATTGGATTTCTTAATGCGATTGGTTGGATCATTTAGTGCCTAATATAATATATGCTTGTGAAATGGTTTTTATATTATGTCTTAATTTTTATTTCATTGGTCTTTCAATCATTACCGAGAGATTAGTAAGCAAACAAGGCATCCATGAGGGTGATCTATTTTGAATGAGTTCCTTGAGTCCATTATTCCATTCAACTCTTCAGATAACAACCAACATAATACAATAAAGGTAGCGACAAAGAATAGATCGATGGAGTCTTGGTCTGACATCAACCATGATAGATTAGTCATTCTCGCTAGTGATTTACTGATGAGGTGGAGTCGTCCAATTGTTAGCACATCAGGGTCCCCTTTTGATCGTATTCACAAAGGCGAAGGCTCGCAAACACCTATTCATTCACAAGAAGAAATGGAAATAGCACCGCTACATTATCTAAGGTGTTTTTGTGAGAATCATTTACCAGGATCTTAATCGAGTGTCAACTATGATCTATCTCCTAGTCACTGCGTAGGAAGCCTGATGCTCTTGATAACCCGTCACTTGCTTATTATTTTATATTCATTCCTTTTAGATATCATTATTATTTATTATTACTATAATAATATTAAATGCTTTATTTTAGATTATTACAATTATAATATAATAAAATGGGGATTACTTATATATTTTAGATTGTCAATATTATGATTATGATAACATTAGATTTTAGTATATATAATATAATTATAATATTGCCTTTGGTAATTATAATTATATTGAACAACTATCTTTAGTGTCATGATTCTAGGGACATGACATGCCACGAATGAAAAATAAGGACAAAAGAGCCCAGCTATATAGAGAACACCGCTCAAATGGACGTAATCCACCCCCACCTCAAGAAAATAGAACCATGAGCCAAATTCCACAAAGAAGCAAAAGGAAAGAAAACTCCTACAAGTCACTCTCCACACAAACACCAACCAACAAAATGAAAGAAAGGTCCACATAGAGAAGGGGGATCTTGTGCGGACCAGGAAATCCATCTGCCTCATTGCCATCCTCTACCTTTATATCTCCCATAGTCGTGTTCGCCTCAGAATTCAAAAACCTGCCTCTCCTTCCCGTTGCCATTTTTTGCTATGTCTCACAAACAATGATGTTTTAAAGCTAGATTTATTGAATTTTGAGTGAAACTATCTCAATATTTTATGGTGGGTGATTATTTCCTTATGCAATTCAATACTTTTTCCCCCAATTAAAGTGACCACATAGGCCACCTCCTTAATGGATGAGGTAGGGTATGAGGTTTTAATGGTAACCACCTCACCCCTATCAGGTTTCAAATCATTAGGGAAATCTTTGTCTTTATCCGTGTGTATATTTTTACCTTTTTTCTCAAGAGATAGGGTAAATCCCATCTTCCTTTTGGGTGAACCCACAATAGTGAGTCCCACTTGTGGAGTATCATTTTTTTGTAGTGTGGGGTGCTCAAAACATTTAAATACCTTTGAACAAAGGTGCCTTCATTCAAAGGTTACCTTCATTCAAAGGTGTTTTCATTATTATAAAAAATAATTCCTTCATTTGAAGATGACCTTCAAATGGTGTTATTTTAATGTAAAAAATAAGTAAACAACATCAAAATGACCTTTCAAAAGTGGAAGGAAACTTGTCATTTTGATTTCACACTAGAGGCAACACAACACAATGCTAAATCATGGGTCTTTAGGAAATCATTTGCAATTAACCTACCATGTGGCTTTGAACGAAGGTCAACTACACCTAGCTGCTTGCAAAAAAAATTATTTAACAAGTATTTTCAATACCATATCATTGATTTTTCAAATGATATAGTAAAATTATATCTTTTTAATCCTAAAATGACTAATTTAAACCTTAATGAGCTAATTTTTAACCCTAAATAGTTAATTTGAAACCCTAAAATTTTTAATTGAAACCCTTAAAAACTATTTTGAAACCCTCAAATCTTTAATTGAAACCCTAAAAAACTATTTTAAACCTTAAAATATTCAATTCAAACCATAAATAGCTATTTTTAAATCTTAAAATATTTAATTGAAACCCTAAGAAGCTAGTTTGAAACCCTAAAATCTTCAATTGAAATCCTAAACAAGTAGCTTGAAATGTTGAAATCTTTAGTTGAAACTCTACAATGTTCAATTTTGGAACCCTTTAAAATATTCAATTGAATCCCTAAAAAACTATTTTGAAACCCTAAAATATTCAATTGAAACCCTAAATAGCTATTTTGAAACCTAAAATTTCTAGCTTCTTAGATCTAAAGATATCTATTTCAAAAAGAAGCACATGTCATATATAAACTAGCTTAGTGAGTTATATTTATAGTTGTGATGAAACTTATAGTCCTGTTATGTTCTTACATACAACCTCTCTTTTAAGGACCTTTCTTCAAATTTGTTTCATAAATAAGAATATATAAATGGGAAAGTAGGCACCCTATCTAATTTTCCTCTTAGTGGGGAGGATATTTTTGGATACTCCATTTATTAGAATGGAGTAGGTGGCCATTAAAATAGATATTGGCATCTATTTGGGCCTAGAGCCTTCCTCACACCAAATTAGGAAGTAGGTCTAATTTCCTCCACTATAAATGACTCATAAGTTCCTTATTCATAGGTATATTGTCAAAGTCTCTTCATTATGGTATGTATATGCATCTTTTTCCTTTATGCATCACAAGACAAGTACTAATTTCACATGTTTCACTCACTATATTACTACTTAAATAGTAGACAATACAAACAACATTTGAATTTGTAGCTTCTTTAAAGCATAATTTTGTATTTATACGAGAATCGTGAAATGGATCATCTTTAAATTTTTGTTGATGATATATAACATGTTTCCCACTTGATCATGTTTCATTGATATCTATTATCAAGATTCCATTAAAGTATAATTGTATTTATATCACAACCTAGAGTTTGAGGGGGGTAAGATAAAAAAAAATAGTGCGTTAAAGTTTCAAACAATATATGTGGGATCTATCCAAGTCATACATGTATGGGCTTCATTATGGTATATATATACATAGATTCATCCTTTACATCACAAGCCTTACTAATTTCACATGTTGTGCATCCACTCCATTATTACTTAAATAGTAAACAATTCATTACCAACAACACTCAATAATTTATATCTCCTTTAGCATAATTTTATATTTATAAGAATGGTGAAATGGATCATCTCTTTATTTTTATTGATAATATCAACTCTCTTCCCACTTGATCATGTTTCCTAATTATCTATTATCGAACTTCTATTAGTATATACAAATATATCACAACCTAGAGTTTGAGGGGGGTAAGATAAAAATAGTGGGTTAAAGTTTCAAACAATATATGTTGGATCTATCCAAGTCATACATGTATGAGCTTAATTGTGGTATATATATTCATAGATTCCTTTACATCACAAGCCTTACTAATTTTACATGTTGTGCACCCACTCCAAATTACTAATTAAATAATAGACTATTCATTACCAACACTAAAGAATTTGTATCTCCTTTAGCATAATTTATATTTAAATGATGATGAAATAGATCATCTTTTAATTTAAATTTGGGATGATATCTAATTCGCTTACCACTTGATCATGTTACTTAATTATCTATTATCAAACTTCCATTAGTATATGTATATCACAACCTAGAGTTTGAGGGGGGTAAGATAAAAAATAATGGGTTAAAGTTTCAAATGTAATGTATGTTGGATCTATACACTTGTCATACATACATATGAGCTTCATTATGGTATATATATGCATATATATTCATCCTTGAAAATCACAATCCTTACTAAGTTCACATGTTGCATGTCCACTTCATTAGTACTTAAATAGTATCTACAATTCATTACCAACAATTCGCTCAAGAATTTGTATCTCCAAGTTCTAGCATAATTTCATATTTAAATAAGAATGATGAAATAGATCATCTTTTAGTTTATGAGAATGATGAAATGGATCATATTTTAATATATATTGGATAGATATCCAAGTTATACATGCATTTATGTTCATTACATTATATATATATATATATATATATATATCTTAAATTAGGGTTTCAAAATAGTTGTTGGGGGTTTCAATTGAAGATTTTGGGGTTAGAAAATAGACAAATTTTATATTTGTACACATGTGTGTGCATGCACACATGTATATGTATGCATGCATGTACATACATATGTATGTATGTATTTGTTTACATACATATATATGTATGCATGCACATATATACATAAATGTAGGTTAAAAATAGTTGTTTAGGGTTTCAATTGAACATTTTAGGATTTCAAAGTTTAGCTATTTAGCGAAATTCAATTTAAAATTTTAGGGTTTAAATTTAATAGGTCCATTTATATTTATGTTTATGGATGTATGTGTATGGAAATATGTCGGTGTGAACTGTATACTTTATCTAACTAGTTCATTTTCTAGCTAGTTGTCCACTTAGGTCATTTTCACACCTTATTACTTAAGTTTACGTAGGGTCCACATGGGATATTTATCACTTTATGTCTCATATCATAAGATTAAGAAACTTGTCACAATATTATGATACTTATCCACTTTATGTCTCTTATCATAATATTAAGACACTTACCATAATATTATGATATCTTATCCCCGACCTTGGCCTATATAACCAAGGGGTTTTCTTTTTAATCATCTCATCTAATATCAATTCTCAAGTTCATTGTAAGTTTTGCATTCTCTTGAGTAGAATACAATTTATTCTTGCTCGGGTTTGATTTCTATATTTGCTTTCCTTCATTCATTTGCATCTTGGGTAAGCTATTCAACCAAATCTTACATGGTATCAAAGCTATTGTGAGTTGTGGGTTAGCAATATTTTGAGAAATTTTGGAGTGTAGATATTAGAAATATGGCAGAGTGAAATAGAGGCCAAATAATTTTACACAAGAATAATATGTGCTTCTCCTCATACTTTCATTTGTTTAATGGATTGCATACTTATAAGAGTTTTAGTTCCTACATTATAGGAACAACTAACTAATTATTTGAGTTGTTTTAACAACTCAACAAACAAACAAACCTTAACAAATAATCACAAATAGTTACGTGAGTTGTGTTATCAACTCACATTATGTGAACACTAACAATACATTTCCTAGCATTCCCCTCCTTAGTGTAAACATGGTAAAAACTCACCCTTCATTTGTAGTAATCCCAAATCTTGTGGCTCATGATCTTGATTCAAAAATTAAAGGAACCTCCCATCAACCTTTCATGGTTTTCACACAGGTTTACCGCAAACTTGGACATGAACAGGAACCCATCAACTATCCACCTCGTGTGGTTTTTTGGGTCCTCTCACAAACCCTTTCAAGATCCATGAACTACATTACACTGGTGCTTTTGTTTGCCACTATGCTTGTACATTGGGGAATTTATATAGAAATCAACATACAAATCTAAAAAACCCATACTAGAAAAGGTTTCACATTACATTCCATAAGAACACAACGTTCTTAATTGTAGTCACTATTATTGATCGATGTCACTCGATCTCAAACAACATAGACAACCGCCACTGCCATTGGAAGTTGCCCTTGACTTTAGTAATTTTGGAATGAAATGGGAATGGAACATTAGTTATTATTCCCCCCACAATGTGAAATTTCCATTTATTCACACAACTAGGAACACTGAAAAATGAATCATATCATACTGCATACTATTGTTTGGATCTTGTTGTCTAGATCTTGTTGCACATGATCACCATTTCCAATGAGTGTATTCACTAACTAATCATCTTCTAATGAAGTACGGTAGTCAAAGGATCACTGCAATCATAGGACCTCTGCAGTCATTTGCTCTCCAATACAATCATTTTTCAGCATTCACACACCACACTGAAAAGCTGAAAAAAAAACACACACTGCCACACAATAGAAAATAAAATGCCACCAAGGTTGATAAGCAGCCTCGTCATTGGTGACTAACAAGAGGTCGCTGATTGACCTCCAACCTATGATGCCTCCATCCTCTAATTAGTTCGCTACTTAATTAATATAACTTTGACTTTTGAGGCTCATTTCACAATTGTGAGGAAAGAATATATCTTCCCCTCCTTGACGTGATTTTTTTATGAATTTCGGGTACCACCGATCATGCACTGTGGTTACAAATGAGACAATTTTCCTTTGACACTTTTAAATTTTTTATATTAAAAAAATAAACCTTATTCTAAATAATATAACTTAATGTTGATATATAATAACAACCTACCATGATTATCATAAGTGTTTCTAATTCTTGACAATTCTCCAACCCTTTTCCTCATATTGACATTGGCCTTCTTGTAGACGATATGACGAAAAACGGTGACCAATATCTTTGATGGAAGTCAGGGAAAACATAATCTTCTAAAATAATTTCAAAACAAAATGGCTTATGTTGCAAAGTTCATTGTGAACAACACATATGGATAGGTGTCGACTTCACCTCCAGTGAGACCTGTAATCCCCAATGGTATGCATGTGCCAAAAATCTCTCAAGTTGAGACAAATAAGGAGTCTGCATACTTTCCCTACCAAACTAAGGGTCACATGAATCTGGCTTATCTTCTACCCTATCTGGAGCACATCAACAATAAGATGAAACCCAATCAACTGAATTTGAGGGGCTGCGAACAATAAGGAACCTCTTGGTATGGACAAAACACAGACCAATAGCTATAAACAGATACACCCAAGCAATGAACAAATTCGTGCTGAGAGATTAGTCATAGAAGCCTCTACTAATGTTGATAGGGTGAAGCTATAAATCATTGTCAGAACAAGAACCAGTGGCCAATATCTCTGCCAATAAAACTAATTTGTTAACTACAAATGTCAATCACAAACAAAGATGGTCGATCTCATTCAGTGCCAAGATCGTGGGCTGCCACTATCGCAAAGACACATAATGCGGCCTGGAATAGAGGTTAAAGTTCCTTAAGCCATTTTGTGTGCATTAAGACCAGAGATTCTCAGCGACTACTAGTCTGTATAGAGCAGATGCAATAGCCTTGTCGACCTCCCTATCTGAAGCTTGAAACCTTGGAATTAATCGTCGGAAATAATCGATAGTAGGCAAGGTGGCTCCAAGCTAAATGCGGCGGCAATAGACCATGGAGCAAGGGATGATAACATAATACTTGCGTAAATGCCCATGTGACATTCCTCTCTAAATTGTTATCATAATCTCCTCTTCCTACACCATCGAGTATACACAAATACTCATAACTCATTAATACTTTTCAATCTTTTGGTCATTATCACCAAATAGTAGGCACAAAATCTATGTATTGCTCTGATACCATATTAGAAATATGGAAAAGTCAAATAGAGGCCATACACAAGATACGTACTTCTCCTCATACTTTCATTCGTTTAATGGATTGCATAGTTATAGGAGTTTTAGTTCCTACATTATAGGAACAACTCACTAATTATTTGAGTCATTTTAACAAATCAACAAAAAAAAACCTTAAAAAATAATCACAAATAGCTACATGAGTTGTGTTATCAACTCACATTATGTGAACACTAACAATACATTTCCTAACAGTAAAGCTATTATTTTTTAAAGCACATGAGTATGTTCTTCTCTTGCATCCTTGGATGATCTAGAGAATCTAAAAAGTGTAGAGAAAATACCAGTTTTTGGGGGGGTTCAACTATTGACTTTCTAGTTGCATGTTTTTTGAAGCTTCCTAGAGAAATTTTGATTTCACTGTTGATCCTAAGCAGCTAAGAAATTCAGATTTGCCTTTTATTTCATCTGAATCAAACATCATAGGCCAAATCTGCAAGAGTTTGAAGCAAGAGGTTTATTGCCATATCTAGTAAGGAACTACCATTTCAGAGCATTTTAGGTCAAATCTAACCTTGCCATCATGCTCAAAAGGCCTGAAAATATTAAAATTGACTATTAATTTATTGATTTTGGATTAGTTTGTAAAAAACCATTTTTTTTGTTGAGGGAGCCATACGACCCCCAAAAACATACCAATCTGAGTTTCAATTTTTTTTGTGTTTCATTATTAAAACATCGAGTGTTTTTTTGGTTTAAAAATAAAAAATAAAAAATATTGACATTGTGCAAGCCTTGCACATGCCCTCTGCAAACCATACCTTATGGGTACACAGGTACCCACATCGGGTATTGTGTCCCATAAAGGTGGGGACCCATAAGGCCCCATGCCCTTTTATGGGTGCGACCTTTTATAAAGGCTTTTAAATGCCCCTCATGTGGGGTGTGGGGGAGACTACAACCCCACTACCACCCCTACCCCCACCCCCCACTAATTACTTTTCTTAATATTTTAAAAAGAACTTTTATTAATATTTTTAATTAATCTTTTAATTAAATAAAATTTTAATAAAGTTATTTTAATTTTATTAAAGTTTTAATATTTTAAATAAACTTTGTTAATTAATATTTAATAAGATTTTTTAAATTAAAAATATTAATTTTTAATATTTTTTTAAATTAAAATAATAATAATTATCTTTATTAATATTTTTAATAATGTTTTTTAATTAAAATTTTAATTAAGTTTTTTTTAAAAACAAACTTCTCATTAATAAGTAAAATTGGAAAACTTTTTTTGTTTTCTGATTAATCGCCAAGCTCTATATTGGATCATTTGTGGTGTTCTTCTACTCAACAATCAATAGGTGTCAGTTGCTCCTGACATTATGACAACATCCCAATTAGAGGGTGTCTTTAACAACTACAACTAATTGTCTACTTTGAAGTTGATTTTTGCATGGCTTCTTCATCAGAGTTTCTAGATTTGATTATTGTTATTGTCCAAATAACTCCTGCATGTAAAAGATATGATGTAAATACACTAAAATAAAGTGTTGTAATCTTGTCACTTCAATGTAATCTACTACATATTTCATATTGCAAGCTTCTTAGGATTGATCTATGTATCAAGTGTCAGTTCCTATATACACAATGAATAGCAATGATTGGTTACCCATGCATTTTGGTGTGATGGACTAAATATCATATGGACACTCATGTTATGGAATCATCTTCCTGGGTCGGGTTCTACATCCAAAGACTTGGTACATGTATTTTCAACTAATAACCAATTGAGTAGTGTCCATAATCAAAGACACTCATACAAACTATGTACCAAATTTGAAATTTTGAGCATTTGGGAGTATCTAGTTGATATTAGTGCAGTATCTTATTCTTGTTGCAATGTGGGATTCATCAATAGTTCTTCATCGGTAGTTACAACTTCATCTATTTTTTAGAGTTTGGACATGATTGGTTGGGAGTTTTGTTCCTAATGGGTTTTCTTCTTTCCCATCTAGTTGTAAATGAGTACATTTAAATCATCTTGCTCTTGATCCACATTCATATGCTTTCACATTGACAGATTCAATAAATACTCATGAGTTGACAGTTTCAACTCAGTCTCCTTTCATGTTGACAACTTTTACAGTAGTACATGATTCTTTATATCAGTGCTTGTCACCATTTGACATCTTTTTGGAGCAGCATTTGGATGACTCATCATCATCTTTGGTATTTGGTCTTTGCTCTACATCAGTATTCACATTCTTCTACATTGTTAGCTTCTTTAATTAAGATTGGGACTCTTGAAATTGTGACATTTGAGTAGTTTCCAAAGACTTGTATCCTTTTTCCCTTGTATTCCTTTCAAGAATGGGAAGATATCATGCATTATTTATTGTCTTTATTTCTTCCTAAGGGGGGAATGTTGTTTGACGATCTTGGATCATCTTTAGTGTCCCATGTTGATCATCCACCATCAATGCAGAAGATTGTACATTTAGGGGGGGTTCACTTGACCTTCTCTTTTTATTCTCTCTTATGAGGGGGACTTTTTCCTCACATGGGGTTTTGTCCTCATTTTCTCAAGCATTTTCACTATTTTTTCTCTTTTGGATAGGAGTTTTGTGCCACTAAGTTTTCCCATTTCCTCCATTTGTGAGAGATTTATTTGTGCATGGGTACCTCATCAGGCCTAGTAGTTGGGACCCATGTTTGCATCTTTTCATTGTCTAGTTCTCCTAAGAGGGTTGTGGGTGTGAAAGGGGTACTTTATCTAACTAGTTCATTTCCTAGCTAGTTATCCACTTAGGTCCTTTTCACACCTTATTACTTAAGTTTACTTAGAGTCCACATGGGATATTTATCACTTTATGTCTCATATAATAAGATTAAGACACTTACCACAATCCAATTGATACTTGTCCACTTTATGTCATATCATAAGATTAAGGCACCTGTCATAATCTTATAATATCTTATCCCTCACCTTGGCCTATATAACCAAGGGGTTCCCTTTGTAATCATCTTTAAATCTAATATCAATTCTCAAGCTCATTGTAAGCTTTGCATTCTCTTGAGTAGAATACAACTTATTCTTGCTCAGTTCTAATTTCTATATTTGCTTTCCTTCATTCATTTGCATCTTGGTTAGGCTATTCAGCCAAATCTTACAACATCTATATATTTGACATGTGTACATGTACATCCAAACACATGTATGAACATAATTTATATTTTACATACATACAAAATTATATATATGTATGTATATATATATATGTATATGTATATCTATATATATATATATATATATATACATATATATATACATATACATATGTATATATATATGTATATATATATGTATATATGTATATAGATATATGTATAT
>VDFB02058242.1:230601806-230684025 GCA_007258455.2 Sequoia sempervirens
AACCTGAAACATATTTACTCTCAAAGCCATCAAATATGTATAAGTGAGATGCAAAATCAACACTCCCAGTAGCCACAACCAAATCAGGATCATGCAAGTCTCGAATAACCACATCATGTGGTGAGAACTCAACTATCTTACCAGTGCCAGAATGGAAAATATGATAAATGGAAAGGAGGTTTGTCAAAATTTTAGGAACAACAAGTACATCCTGAAGACAACCACCATCCAATGAAACAAAACCTGAACTTGTAACAGTAAACTGTGTAGAGTCACCAACTGCAATCTATGAAGTGCCACAATGGGCAAGTGCGGTAACAAACTCCTGAGTGTGTGTCATATGGTTAGAAGCACCAGAATCTAGAATCCAAGTGGATCCTGAAGGTAATGCTCATACAGAAAGAGCATGACCTTTCCCTGTGTCTAGGGAAGGTGACTGAGGTGAGGTGATATGATGTTGCATGGTCTCCTCTAAAGCCTCTAATCGCTTCCAACACTTGGAAACTGGATGACCTTCCTTGCCACAAAAACTACAAGGATCACCTTATTTCTTCTTAGTCTTGGAGGAAGACTCACTAGACTTAGAAGATTTACCCTGCTTAGGGTTGGATTATGGTTTAGAATTAGACTTTGGTAGTGGATTGGAGGAACTCTCACTACTTGCTAAATCTGTCTTCGGCTTCTATTTCTGCTTCTACTTCCCATGTGATGTTTGAGCTACCAATGCTTGGTTCTTTGATCCTGAAAGAGAGAATCCAACTGTGTTAGCTTGGCCTAGTCACGTGTCAACCGATCACAAAATACCTCAATGGTAGGCATGGTAAATTGTGGACCCAAAGCATCCATGGTGGAATAGAATGTAGAAGAGAATATTTGAAATGAACCTCGAAGCTTAGATAGAATCAAGTATATACACTCGGTGTCTATTTTGTTCTTACCACAACCCTGTAACAATGATTTGAGTGATTTGAATTTCATCAAGAAATCCTCAATAGAGGGAAAAGAATTAGGTACCAAGGTGGTTAATTCTACCTCAATCTAAAGTGCCCTGAACTGATTAATGGTGCCAAAAAGATCATGAAACTTAGTCCACATAGCCCAAGGAGTCATGCAACCATCCATGTAAAATAAAAGAATTTATGTAACATGTAATGATAATAAACCCATAGCCTCATCCACTCTGTTTCTGTGTTGGAGAACCTCAAATGGATGTGTCAACTGAGGTTGATTTTCATCCAAATAGGACCATAACCCCTTAGACATGAGAAGTGTTGTCATATGTGCCTTCCAGGTATGATAATTATGTGGGGAAAGACAGTCAACTTTTGAGGAATACACCATGATTTTTGAGTTTTGAAATGTGTTTAAAGGAATTTTTTTCTAGTTTCTGATGTGCATATATAAAAAACAAGAAAAAAAAACACCCCCACAACACAAAAAACCAAACCCTAGTACAATTTTGAAAGCTAGAAAGCTTGGAAAAACAAAATTCACTTCAGAAATTTTTTTGTGTACTTGATAATTTTTTTGATGAAATAGACTGTGGATCTAAAAAGAGCATTCTAACACCTTTCTGACGCCTATTTATTTTTGAAAAATAGAGTTCGTATGCAAAAGATATGCCCCTGCGAGTGCGAAAAACAATTTCTGACTTTGACTAGCAATAAAGGTA
Source organism: Sequoia sempervirens (assembly GCA_007258455.2). Taxonomy (NCBI): domain Eukaryota; kingdom Viridiplantae; phylum Streptophyta; class Pinopsida; order Cupressales; family Cupressaceae; genus Sequoia; species Sequoia sempervirens. The sequence goes on from VDFB02058242.1 coordinate 230,603,479, forward strand.
GCAAAACAACAAAATCAGAAAATAAAACTTGCACCACTGGATTGTTCTTGGAAACAACTTTCCAACGATATTTCGTTTGCACAATTTTGATACTGTATGCTCCAGATATCGCAAAAAAAGCCAAGGTGCTTTAAAAAAATTGAAAACTGAGCCTTGGTGCTCTGTGGTGGCGACCTGGTGGCTAGGTGGCAGCGCTGCTCAGGCTAGCAGTGACTAGGTGGAGGGACGGCGGCGATGGAGCGGCTGAGAACTAATCATTGACGATCACGGGAAATTGGTCACCGTTTACATGCGACCACCGTTGATGTTAAGGGCGACTGTCGCAGTCAACCCTAAGTGAAGCCACTGGCGGGCTGGAAAGTGTAGATTGCGCTTTGTGAACACTCCACCCTCTGACCACGGTGGTTTTCCTAACCGTGTCGACCTTCCAAAGGCCTGCGAAATTTAAAAAAAAACCTGCGTAAAAAAAATTTCACAGCCGTACAGTATGACCTGTACGACCCTCGAAGTAATTTTTTTTTGCCTCAGAGGTCACTGACGCCAAATTCAACAAATTTATAGTCAATTTTTAGGTTTTCGCACCTTTTGAGTGCGATGGTGAGGTCTGTTTGGGCCGAAAACGCTCCAAAATTGTAGGTACCTCTGAGATCTAGAAAATCCCAAATCTTCAAACCCTCGCAGATCTGACGCTATGAATCCAAATTTGATGAAACAAAGGTCAATCTTGATTGATTCGAGTGTTCTGGATGTAATGGTGAGGTTCATATTGACTCAAGATGCACAAAAATGTCACTTTCAGGTTGGATCCTTCAAAAAAATGAACAAAAAGCTACAGATTTGATGCTTTGATACCATGTTGAAGTTGAGAAATACAACCTCATAGAACCCAATGAACACCTACAAGCAAATAACCTATCACATAGAAGAGATACCAAAAACACAAGAATAGTGCTCTGCTTGCCCATGAAGCAAAAATGCATAAAACAAGAATTAAATAAATTACAAAGAGATCAATCCTTATGAAAGGAGATCAAAACCCTAAAGGTGAGAAATTAATAATTAATAATTAATTAATTATTAATGGGCCTAAGTTTAGCTTAAGTGAAAAATAAAGTAAAGATGACTTAATTAATTAATCAACATGACTAAATTAATTAAGTAAATAACCTATTACTCTAACAAAAAGAAATTAGAAGTTCCATAGTAGATCATTGAATTCTATTTAAAATTAAATTAAATGCAAGTTATTGAAGCATAAATTAAAATATTTTTTAAAAGTTCTACAAGACAGTTGATTTAAATCTAGTAAAGGTATTTAAGGTACACCTGAAAGACCTATTCTAACTTTTAGTTCTAAAAATTTAAGAACCATTTAAGTTAAAATTAAATGATTTTTTTTCAAAAACTTCATATTTATCAAAGTGAGATATGTAAGATACATGTGATCTAGTAGACCTGACACACATAGTATCTACTTGTAAGGTCATATCTTACCATAGTTCTTGAGTCTAGTGAATACTTTAAATGATAATTTTTATCCATATTTTCATCACATCCATTGGTTCAACTCACTATTCAATATCATGCAATATCTTCTCATGGTCATATCTATCTAATATCCACTTAGGACATCCATATGCATGTGGAATTGGATAAAGAGACAAACTAGTAGCAATTACTAGGTGACTATATTGTTGCACCATGTTGTGAGGTTGGTAATCCATAAAGTGAATCCCACTATGAATAATTCTAACTTGTTTGATATATGTTCTTTACACTACAACTCAACCTATGGGAAACAACACTCCATCTCTTGTCTTTGGTTTTGTTAACTTCATCCTCTCTTATGTGCAACATAATAAATAATAACTTACACCTTCTATGTTTCCAATCTCTGTTATGACTGTAAAAACATCTCATGCACTATAAATGAAGTGTAAGAAATTAGAATAATTTATCATGAATTTTAATTTTTAAGGACCAAATTAAAATTAAATTTTATCAACATATTAAAAATTGAAAATAAAAGCTACAAGAGTTCTACATGATAGATATGCACCTTTTTTAATCAATCTTAAATATGGTCATAATCAGTTGAAATCAAAGGAATATCTTTAAATCTTTCTTCTTCATCTTCATAATATGCATTAGTAATAACTAATGACACTGAATTCCATTCACTAACATATCCACATTGTTGGCTCTTGCAATTGTGAAATCATAACAAAAAAAGAGTAATCCCTAGTGCACAATGTGCATGTCTGGCTATTTGTACTCATGAAATAATGCAAAGATCTTGTTTTCTCTACCCTCTTACATATGTGCATTGTTCTTCTATTCACACCTATAAATTATATATATATACATGTCAAACTCATAAATTACAATTATAATTTTGTTTCAAAATTATAAAATTGTAATAACAATATTTTAAACAAGTCAAACTATTTTTAAATAATTTACATACTTGAATCTCCCAAAACACTCTAGTTGGATGTGGGTTCCTCCCTAAAGATGTGAAAACTTCACAAGTGAAGCATTTATTACACCATTCGACAACATCATGAGCATCATTTATATGATCTCTTTGATAATTCATTTGATGTTTTTGTAGAGCATGTTTGATGCAAGCTCCTACAACATCATGTTCACCCTTTTTATCAAATAAATTCCAAATGTGTGCTATATTTTTATGTTGATGATATCTACAAAGTGCATAAAATGGCATGATTATTTGAATTGTGACGCACACCCATTTGACCATACAAAATGTTTCTCAATTTTCACACCCCTTCTTGCCAAATCTTTAAATCTTAAAGAAATGTTCTATAAAATATGTGTCATGCTCTTTATCATCACTAATATAAAATTGATATTCTTTATTAATGACTTATTGCAGATATGTTCTCTCAACACCATTTGATTCCAATTGTGCATGTCGACAACATACATGTACCATAATAGTGACTTGATCTGAATAATAACACTATGTTTGAATCTCCTTTTGATGCGTAAAAGAGTAATTTTATACAAATTCAACTACTGATAAAACCATTCCAAGTGGAAAAGTATCTCTCGACAACTAAAACTCTTTAGGTTGCCACTTAGCAAAAAATGCATGCTATATGTATGGTTGTATTAATTTACAAAAAAATTCCATAAATGTTCCAATGGGTAGTTCCTCTTCTACATAATCTAACCTTATGGATTCTTTCCCAAATCTAGTGTGATACTTTATGTACTTGTAACTCTTGCAATTCACCATCTTTTTCATGTCAATATCTTCATTTCTCAAAGGAAATTTAGCTAAATTTTCACAAGTTTCACAAAGTCATTTTACACATTTCATTGGAACATCTACATCATCACCATTTTTATCACATGAAATGGATGCTATGAATTGACTTACCCTTTTTGGAGGTGCATTTACAAAACCATCACTTTCTTCTATGATATTTTGATACACCTAATAGTAGAGATCAAATTCAATATGCTGATGACAACAACAAGTTTCATTTTTTTTAGTTTGACATACCATGGCATTGATATTTAAAACATTGTTTACCCAATCTTTGTACATGAGGATTCACATCACAAAATGTAACATAAATCTCATGTGTTATTCTAATGAATGTACTGTATGCAATTCCTAATCATTTGGTCCAATCCTGTGTTTGAGTGCATCTCTACTATTTGATGAAGGATGAGTATGATCATGCCAAAAATTTGAGATCAACTTTCTAAAACCATCTTCAATTTTTTAGAATGAGGAGCCCTACACATCAACACCTAATTTCCTTATGTAGTACTATCATCCAAAACCTTTCCTCTTTGCACATATATTGTTAGTTTTTTTCTACTCAAGCCAATTTCACTTGAAAGTGAAGAGATTTGACATTTTCTTGTCATTTGTGGACTTATAATAAAGGTCAACAACAATCTTCTTGAAATACTCTTATCAACTGGTCAAGATTTTTTACCAAAGGAACTTAGAATTTTTGTAACATTTTGAACAATATCTTTTTCTAGGTGTCTTTTCCTCTTTTTTTTTGTGAAATCTATACCCAACAATTATAATAACTCTTTTAGCTCACCACAAGTACATATACTTGATAATAGTTGGGCTTGACCAAGTGTATCATGATTTTTAAAATACTTCTCAACTATTTCCTTTGAATTTCTATTCAATGACCTCTTACTAGTTTTGCACTAGGTTGTTCATTATACAATTTCAGTTTCTCCATATCTATAGAAGGAAGTGATCTAGAACCCTCTTCAACATCAAAGCTTGGTTGAACCTCCTCTTTGACATCAACTGTGTGTTGTTGGGCCTCCTCCCTGACATCAACTATGTGTGGTTGCGTCCATTCTACTCCAATATCTAAATTAGGCTTGACTTGTACTCCACTTTCTATATATTGATCCCCTACATGTATAAAGGAGAGAAGACAAGTTAGAATCATACATATTATTTATATAAGGGATGGATCATATATATAAACTAGATTTTGTATGTGAATTAGGTAGATCTAGAAACCCTAGATAAGAAGTAGTGAGTTTGATGTAGGGGAAAGATATCTACAAACCTTAGAGAGGAACTAGTGAATTTGATGTAAAGAATTTATTTGAATTCTATGTAGAATTTAAAATTTATATAAATCTAAAACATGTAAGAATCAATTTTTTTTATTAATAATAAATCTTAAAAAAAAAAATATATTAAAAACTTAGAGCTGAAGAAATAGGGGTAAATACAAATCTAATATTTTGAAATATTTTTATAGAAATTAAAAAAGTTATACACATTTTTCCTTTGTGAGATAAATCTTTGAGTCCTTTCTTCAAATCGTTCTTTATCTTTTTCTACTGAACATTTACTCATAGTCTTATTTTGTCTTGTCCTCTTATTTCCCATTTCCTCGGCAAAATATTTCTCTATGATTTCTTTGTCAACAATTTTCTCCTTCCAAAAAGATAAAAAATACATTTTTTTTGCAAATTTGCTTCAAAAGATCCACTTGCAAAAACTCAAAATTTAGATATATTCTATTTTTTATTTACAATAATCTTCTAAAATTTATATTAATATAATACTTATTAATTTATTTTAAAAAAAATATTTGGCCTATAAGACCTTTGAAGGTTGCTTATATTAATTTTTTTAATCATTTGGACTTTCGTTTGAAGGTCCTTTATATTGATCATTTTCTTTTTTTCCCATGACCATCCAAGGGCATTCAGATGATGGTACCTTCAAACGAAGGTAATAACTTTGTTCAAAGTACCTTCAAACAAAGGTACTTGGATGGCCTCTTCTCCTTCATGTCTAGTATTTTGCTCAAAATTATCACCTTCAAACTTCAGGTTGAACCTTCAAATGTAATCAACTAGACAAGATTTTTGGGAAGTTTGTAGCACTCAAAGTAAACTTTTCAATGAGTATAATTTTGAATATATTTAATTTTATTATTATATTTATTTTCTATTTTTTAGTGAATATAGGTTTTTCAACAATTGTGAACATTTCTGTTCCACACACATGAAAACATAATAAAAAATATATATTTTTTTGAAAATATATGTGCACTAGGTATTGATGTTCTTATTTCAATAACAACAAAAAAATTAGATGAATACAAAAAAATTACACATTACCAAAGTAACCTATGTCTAGATTACAATTAATCTCAATTCAAAAAAGTTATAAAAAGAATTATGCAACAAAAATTAGGAAAAAATATATGTGCACTAGATATCGATGTTATGAATTTATGTTTAAAAATTTATAATTTTATTCTTTGTACAAATAAAGTTATGCTTTACCAAAGTAGCATCATTTTTTAAAAATACCGTTAACTATAAAAATAAGTTATTAAAAGTTACATAAAAAACCCACAAATTATTTCTTAAAATTAAAAAATATTTTTAATCTACAAACAAAATCTCAAAAATCACTAGCTCACATCATTTCCAAATTGCTATAGGTGTCAAAAAGTAAAAATTTGGTGAAAAATGTTGATTTCAATGTCCCACTTTGACCAAAAAGTGGGACACATTATAGTGGGCTAATCCTTTTGAGAGTCTTAATCGTTAACACAAATCACCTTTTTCTTCTTCTTATGAATATTTGAGGATTCACCCCTATTAAGGTTTACCCCCTAAGCATTAACTAGATTGGAGTCAAGTGTGGAGAGGTGAGGTGAGGTAGGTGAGGCTTTGGGACAAACAAAAAATTACCTAGAAATGGGTTAGGTTTATGTTTTTTTTTGTGGGTGCTTGGTAAGGAAGGGGAGCGACAAAGGTTGGTCAATAAGGGTCAAAGTATGGGGAGGCTTTGAGGTGAGGTCATGATTAACCAACAATAAAATCAAGGACTGGTTTAGTGGAGTCGAACCAACTCCATATTTGAACTCCAAAGAGTGCTCAAGAGAGGATAATATAAAAACATGAAGCTAACAAGATAAGCATGACAAAAATGGTTCATGACAATTGAATGAAAGGAATATATAGATTGAAATTTACCTTCAAGTGTAACATGCCTAATAAGCTGTAAGGCAACTTCATCCTAATGATGCACCAATGAAGACCTAGCAAAGCCATTATAGATTCTCTTTAATTATTCTCCATTGCTTAGGAAAGAAGTGAGAACCTCCACTTCATTCCTTCTATATTTGAAGATTTTCACGCCTTTTATAAAAATACCAATAATAACTTAAACAATGAAATTTTCAAAAACCTAAGTTTAACGTCACACCCTCTAACTGCATGGTCCCATGGGGGGGCTTGGGCTCCTATTTTCACGGAAGCAAGTGGTCTCATGGGAATTTTTTTTTTTTGCTATAGGATTAATTGAATTTTTTTTCAGCCCAAACTGCTTTGGGTTGAATATTTCTGTTGGTCAGAAAGGGGTGGGGCTAGAGATTGCCCCACCTGCTTAAGAGTACTTTCCTGCCACTTGTCACACATTTAGAAATTTAGATTCCCCCTAGGGAAAAATTGGAGGGAAATAATGTTTATTTATTAATTTTTTATTCACAACATTCCATTCCACCACCATTCCACCACCAGCATAGAGGTTAAATTTTTAAGCTAAACTGCACAACTAAATTCATGGGACCACTAGCTTCAAAATATTCTGCTAAAAATTTGAGCAAATTCTGCTCCGTATTTTTAGGAAGCCCCCCTCCATGGGACCGTGCCCTAATCCTCTTTAGTTATTTAACTACCTCCATTTTTCTCATAATCTTTCACAAAACAACATTTTGTTTACCCAACTAATAAGACCCGAATTCCACACAATTTCTTTCACCACCTATGAAAACGTAAGCCTCGAGACAATTACTATCCTCTGCCCAACACTAGGAGGGCTACAATATTACAACCCGGAAGGGCTGCAATATTACAAACCGTTAAAAGTGTACTTTTTAGTCACAATGGAATCCCTTAGGAGGGCATGCAAAAGCTTCTTGATTAACCGATACAATTCATCACTCTTGCAAAGACGGGGAGGGCAGGAAATAATCGTTTATAACCCTCCAATTCTTTTTTTTTAGCCGATAAGCTAAATTTTGTAGCAGTTTTCACCCGGTAAATTGTCTAACGCCGGGAAAAAGAACTTTCAGGCAGTTGAAATATTCCTCACCTCACGCCTGAAAACAAATTTAACTCGCAACATTTTCGTTTAAAAGACTTAAAAAATCTTGTCTTGAACTCAATAATCTAGTAGCTTTAAAACCCCGAAATTGTTTAGATTTCCTTTTCGTTTACTGTGAATAGATTGAAGCAGCAGCCGTAGGGAGATTGGTTTTGGTTAGTCTCTTTTAAAAAAAAATTCTTCTTTGGTAGGGTTTCGTAATAGTTTTCCTGCAAACTCTGTACATATTTCTCATCGGTATCGTTGATAGCACGGCACAATCTGTGCATAATCTTGAGGTAAGTCACTTGGCATGGTTTCAGTGAGTTTTTCTTTTTCTTTTTGAAATATGTACGCGGCCGGATCATTTTCTGATGTGTTTTATTTCATTTTAAAAAATTCTGTTGTTATCTTTTAAATGAAGGCATTGGTTCTGTGGTTTTATCTATGACTGTCTTCATATATGATATTATTGGAATACCTAGTGTTAAATACCTATTTGCTTCTTCACGTAGAGATATTTTGAACTGTGAAATGAATTTTACGTTTACTTGGTAGTTTAAAATTTTTGTTTATTTTGTTTTCCTTGTTCTTAAGGTTATTTTTGTGACAATTTTCCTGACAAAATAATTAAGTTAGTATTGAATGGATAGGAGCTACTGTTGATGCTGTAAATGCAATGGTTGCCAGAGCTATTTACACATAGAGCAATTAGTAGAGATCGGACCATCTTCATATGTTAAGCTTATTACATTCTTCTTCACAAACCTTATACATTTTACAGCATATTTCTTCACAGTTTTGTGCCATTATAGTGTCTCTTGTACTTTAAAAACCAAATGCCACAAGGCAAGGGATTGGCGTGACACAAAACGACCGGAATTTTAAAAGATTGTGTTGAATAAGGGACAAACCATAGTTGGAAGACTCGCCCCAAAGAAAAACTCGCTAAGCCAAAAATTGGAGAGTTTTTTAAAACTCGCCAAAAACTCGCCAAAAACTCGGAAACTTAAAAAATTGCTTAAATTTCATTAGAAACACTTTTTTTTTGCAAAGCTGAGTTTTTTCGAAAAACTCGGCAAAAACTTGTGAGTTTTTCGAAGAACTCAGAAAAAACTCGTGAGTTTTTCCAAAAAAACTCGGAAAAACTCGTCCTTGCGAGTTAAACTCAAAAATCCTCATGAGTTTTTGAAAACTCGGCGAGTTTTTTGCGAGTCTGCCAACTATGGGACAAACAACTTGGTTTTCTAGATGGGTACATCCTCTCACATGGTTGATTACTTGATCAGGACTCAGTAGTACAATCAGGTATCAACATGCATTTGGTATTATTACATTTTTTTTGAAACCACGTGTCTATGCTACTTCAACAAAAACATGGGTGCTTACATTTGAGAGATCATCTTCCCACAGACAAATTGAGCTAGCATCTCTGCTTTTGCATCAATTTGTAATGATTCAACATCCTTTTAGAAGCAATTGTAGGAATGATTGTGTCTGGCAGGTCTATCCTTTAAAGTATCAAATTTTTGTAACTGCAAAGAAGAATTCTCTCTCAAAAAATTTGATTCAAGTCTTTTGCACACAAATAAGATGCATAGTTTGGCATTTATCTCTTGTGGTCTTCGATTATCCAAATTTCTTCTCCTAGTGTTGTTTTACATTGCAAGGCACATAAGGAGTCTCCTATAATCTGCTTTTTATGCACCTTTAAAAGGTTTTAGCTGCTTTTCACTGCAGACAGGTGCACACCATTGTTTCTTTGTGCTGTTGTTTAACACAGGTAATGTCTCTGAACCTTAGCTTCTTCACTCTTATCTTGACTGATGAGCTCTAATGGAGAAGCAATCAACTCAATATTTTTTTCTTAAAGTATTTTTACTTTCTAGTCTTCTATAGTTTGGTACCTATGCAACCATTAACCGACAGGTCTTGGGACTCCACTCGTTATTCATTTCTTAGAAAATATGAAACTTGTGTCCATACTTGTTGTATAGAACATTAGTTGCATTAAAGAAGAAATATTCCTATTAGTCCATATTTAGTTTCTCCAAATATGCCCCCAAAACTCTATTTGCATTTTAGATAAAACACTTTGGAGTGCGGAGGAGTAACTCTGCAAGCACTAGGTAAATTAGTTTATCCACTCTTATATACCTTTGGATATGATGGACTGTCCTCAAATTTTAAAGCATTTTGCTTTTGATCTTAGCAACTTGGAAAATAACCATACTCTTAGCAAGTGCTTCCATTCTAGTTTGGTGTGCTTGCCCAATTGTGCTCTAGGTGTTGAAATTTGCCAAATCTAATTAGAACGATTAAATCATTGCACTTGGAGAACTCAAGAAGGCAATATAATACCTCAAGCAAAAGTTTTGTTTTCAATGAGAGTGAAATACCATTGGTAGCTAGCGTAGATTGTAAACCATAGGGCCCTAGTGGTGGGTAGTTCTATTGGCCAACCTTTGGTAGCCATCACAAAGTGTAACCCAAAGGGCATTGGTTGCGAGATGGCTCCTAGATTTACATTTTAAAAATTATGACTTTACCAATTACATACGTGGTAGTTTTACAATACAATGAATTTACTAATTTTGCTTGTTTTTGTAATATAATCCCATAAACCTCCAATCCAAGCTATGTCAACCATTATAACTTTGCCAAATCTTGTCTCTCTTAACGAATCTCAGATTATTCCACAAAGTTCATGGTCATCAATCATGTAGTAGTAGCAACTTCTTCAATGCAAGGGTTAAAACCTTCGGTGGTTGCTCTCTACAAAACCCTTTTGTGATTGCACTTTATTCCAAAAACTACATGATTTAAAATTGAAATTACATGGAAAAACTCTCAAAGCACATGTACCTGCACCCCAATATTGCCACAATAATACTAAATATTTAATTCTTTTTTTAAAATTGTGTTGGGGTTACAAACTACTTGTAAATGGTGCGAAGATTTGAATTCAACATGGTGCCTTCGCGGTTGCAAAACTAGATTTATGCTTTATATGACAAACTGCCCACTTAATAAGATTGGAAAATAAAGTCGCCTTATTTACAAGAGTAAATATTTATTACTTAATAAAAATAGTTTAAAATGACGTTTATGATTTAGTAAAGAAGGGCCCATAGATGCTCTATTTGCAAAATATAAGTGTAGTTATTGGTTTGCACATGAAATTGCTGTATGTACTCTCCATGGGACCACAAGGCTCAACTCACTTTTTCTAGTAGATCTTGATATGTAGGTTGGATATAATATTTTCCTAGAATTTAATTACTTTATTGTATATTTTTTCAAGTCTCGTGCTTGATACATTTGCAACTCAATTCAAAGATTCATCTTATCCTTGAAAGTTAGTAATTGTGGGCACATATAAGAAAAGTAATGTGTTCTTGTATAAGGTTCATTTTTGAGAAGGAAAAAATAGGAACCATAAGAGTTTGCTTTTGAAATTTAGAAAATGATTGAAGATGTTAGTTTTGATTTGAATTGGCTGTAAGTGTAATTGATTATTTTAAGTCTCTTGTTGCTTCCACCACTTACCAAAATTAAGATAATTCCAATGGCATGCTTGAAGGAGATTTAGTTTATAGTAATATTGTCACTTGGAATTGCACCCTTGCTAAGTCTATTGTTTAGCAATTCTACGGAAACATGGTACTGATCTCAAGGCGTGGGACCCTTACAATTGAGATCAAACCTCCAAAGAAGGTTAGCTTCCTCTCTAATCTAGATGTAGAAGTGTTGATCCAACTCAACACTAAACAACCTTAAGCTAGTTCTATTCTATCAGCTTGTAGGAGGAAAGGGGAAGAGAATACAAAAATGAAAAGGGGTGGTGGTGCACCAAGATTAGAATGTGTTTCTTCTTGCTTATTATAGCAAAAAGAAGCAATGAAAATGGTAAAATGACTTACACAGTCTTCTATTCGACCAATTCTTGGGAGTTGTATGAAGGTTAGGGTTTGACAGATATAAAGAGGGAGAAAACTAATCATAGTTAGCCCTGCCAATGAATTTAACACAACATACAAGCATACAAGAACCATGAACATACAACCCTACAAGAATCATGAACATACATTCAAATGAGAAGGTAAGGATGTTTTACATAACAAATCAGAAGTGAAGAGAGGTAAAAGGGACAATTTTCATTAATTAGAGGCTTGAAGCTAGTTTATAGCTGCAAAAATGCAAAAAATTTACTTAAGTCTGCTAGAGAAAACAAGGAAGAACATGTAACAATCAGCACAAAGTGCTTCTTATTAAACCCTAGCCACGACTCAATCCAATGAAATGTAGATAAGTGGACATGAAATCCCAAGTTGTAGGTGTGAGAAAACATTCTTGACATCCATGCCATGCCTCAACATTGATGAATTTGTGGAACCCCCACAAAATCTATTGCAAAACACAACAGGGATGGCCCTCTAAAGAATGGAGGCCTTTAATTCCTAAATACAACATGGGCGTCATTTTGCCCCCTTTAGAATTCATGGGAAAGCATTAAAGATCATTTCTAGGGCCTCCATAGATCAAATTTGATGGTTGCAGAAGTGGTTACAACATTGATGGTGTTTTTGGGTTGAGAACACACCCATTTTTGGCCAATTGTGAAAATTCGACACCCTTCCAAGTGTCACTTTGAAGTTTGGAGAAGATCTAAGTAAATGTGAGGAAATTACGCAATTGTGGAAATTTGACCTTGATATGGACATTGCGAAACTTCTAAGGGATAAGGGATATGCTCGGTTGAGCAAGGAAGTTCCGTAGGTGTTGCTTTTGCGGGGAAATGGGGCAGATGTGGTATTGCGAGAAAACGAGGAGGTCATGGATGTTGCAAGGGGTACTTGGATATCCATCGCTGCAAAGAATGTTTGCAAGAACACCCCTCTAAGGTTAGGCAAGAAAACCAACTCTTATTGAACATTGTGGAAAAATCGAAGGTATATGGATATTATCCACATAGCGTTAAAAGTTTTGCAACAATAGGTCAATGCGAGGAAAGCAGGTACAAAAGGAATTGCAAGACATTAGTGTCTATCGGGTTTTTGCGGGCTTGGGGACCTCATTTGAAATGTACTGCTTGGCTTTGGAATGGCTTAGATAGCTTTTTCCGCAATTAGCCCCTTAGTTGATTTTTGTCTTTGTCGGGTTCATGTGGGAAACCGATTGACAATTGCTCCTTTGGAAAGATGTCCGGTTCACATGAAAATACCTGCAAAACTAGTTGCCCATGAATCCTCGCAAACTAGAAAATTGGTTACTATTAGGCTCCAGTGGAAAATCCATTGGCAACTGATCATGTGGGAAGTTGAACTCCAACCGCCTACAAAATCTTTACATAGTGGAATTTGGGCTTCAATGGTTCTTGTGGGAAAACCATTGGCAATTGCACCAGCGGAAAACCATTGACAATTGAACCTTTGGAATGATGTCTTGTTCACATGAAAGCCTGCACATTGTTCAATTTCCCATGAAATCTCCACAAACCTTCAACTTGTGGTACTTTAACCTCCATTTGGTCCATGCGGGAAGTTAGCCGACATTCACCCACAAAATCTATACAATCATTTTTATAATTTTCTTCTCTTTGTAGGGAAAAACCAAGTGAATTGCACTTTGTGGGAAATCCTAATAGAATTGCACCTTGGCTGGTTGGAAGTAGAAAACTTGCAAAAGGTTAACTTAGCCAATTTTGACCCAAAATCCAACAAATTTTAATCGGGGTTACCCATTTGGGTGCTCTAAGAGATGGAAGACTCAAAAGATCCGAACGCTTATCCAATTTTGAGATATTTTGCATTTGGGTTAATGACTAAGGTAGGAGAAGGAAAACCTCAACACAAAAGTACAACTGACCCAAATTCCCACAAAGATCTCTCAGGTCGGTTATCAATAGTGGGAAAACAAGGGTGACACAAAGTGTCAACATTTACATCAGCGACCTCTAAGTTGTTGATATGGTTATGTTTCTTCTTGTGACATTCAGGAAGTTTCAATATGGATTTTAGTTCAACAAAGATTTAGGATGTATATACAACTTTAAGATAGTGTGGTGAGGCGACTTAGTTTAAATGCCAAATCATTTTGAGATGCTTGCTATTCGATCATTATGTGTTGAGTTTACCAGAACTGGTGAGCAATTAAAGGGCCCATGTAAAGGGCATTTTTTAAAATGTGAGCTTGTTTGGTTTTTTTTGGTTAGCTTTGTTGGTTTTGTTTTGTCATATTACTAGTAAAAAATATGATGTTAATCTAAACAGTCGTGGCTTGGAATGGATTGTCAAAATATTAATGGACATTTTAATATTTTTTAGATGTACGTATAGTTGTTTTAAGTTTTGTGTGTAAGTAATATTTGTATATGTTGACATGACTTGGTATTTCATATATTTCATTACAAAATGACATTGAATGATATTTTTCTAAGTTGCTGGTTTTGGTACAAGGTTGGGTACAGGTACGGGGTTCTGGTATGTCAGTACGACAATCTTTTTTCCTTGGAGATGGTACTGCTATATATATATATGCAATTTTTTTAAAAATATACAAAATTGCAAATAGTAAATAATGACCTTTGAATCTTTATAGTATGATACTTTATCATTGATCAATGATAATGATAAAGATAATTGTCAATTGATAGTTCAAAATTTCAATATCATGTCATATATCATATATGTCCAAGATGATTCAAATTGAAATAATTATAATTACAAAATTTGAAAATAATACAATAAAAAATTAGTATTTTGGTCTTCAATCTTCATCAAAAGCGTTTAGATTGAGGTCATTGCTTGCTTTAATATCATTTGAACTACAAGCAAATGGAGTGCCACTCCCACTAGGTACATCATGTGTAAGAACCTCATCATCATTTACATTGACTCTAGCAAGCTCTACAATAGATGCATCCAAGTTGGTACACTTAGGGGCTATATCCCAATTCTTCGTTGCCCCTTGTAGTGATCTTCCTTATGTGATAGGATACACAAGTTGGAAAGGATATAAACCAAGTCTTTTGCTTTTTTTGCAAACAATTGGTTATGCTTCACTAAGTGGATAAAGGATTATGTACTCCAATTCCGTTCAACCGAAGAACTTGCAACTTGTTGAAATTGGAGAGAAAACCAACACAACTTAAAAATAAAAAATGCAAAAGAATGGAAAATACTAAAGTCTATGAATGTTCAAAAATAAAATAGCTTACTACGGGATAGAATTTTGATTGTAAGAGGCTAGAGGAACAAATAATCTTGCCCGTGGAGGTACCACCATGTACGAGCATCTTCCTTGTATTGGTCTCAAAGACCACATAAACTCTGATCTCATCTTGAGACTAATTTGTCAAACTCTTTCCTAACATTAACTACCACTACAAGATCTAAGAAGGTTCTTCAAATGTCAACTTGTATCCATAAGAAAATTCACTATCTCTATATGGTGTAGTTCTCCTTGGCAAAGAAAGTAGCTTTGTGCTATAATATTTGGGGGATAATGCATATGCAAGGAGATCCAATGATGTGTTCATCTTGTTCCAACAGTGATGAATAATTTTTTTCCACACTTCAAAAATATGCTTCTTTGGGATCATTCTCCTTCTGTGCCATTATGACTTTTATTTTTCTATTATGGAGTCAATGCCATCATAGATTTACCCCAAACATGGTTGATTTGTATCAGCAAACCTAATCATACTAATGTTAGGCTTGGTGAAACTCAAGACATAGTCAACACAAGCCCACCAATCATCATCTAGGATCAATGACTTGACCTTTTGGGCCCTCTCTGAATTTGATTGCTTCCAAATACCCCATTGGTGGCTAATGACCGCAGTGCCCAATGCCTCTTGCACCTTCACAAGTTGTTTCAAAATGATTGTGATGCAAATCGGGTCCTAGCAACCTAATGTTGTGTAAAAAATAAGTTAATAACACATTAAAATGTAAGTAAATATGGCATAAATTAAATTTACCTTCAACAACTCCAAATTTGAGAATGTCCTAAAGATACCTTGTGACATATGATGCTTTGTCACAAACATTTGGATTTCCTCACCCTCAGTGGATATAATTTTCACTCACTCTATTTGAGTGCCAATTGTTTGTATCACCAAGTTAAGGGAGTGTATAGTACATAGTGTCCAAAAAATGTGCTCGTACCTTTCCTCAATCAAAGCACTTGCTGCCCTGTAACTTTTCACATTGTCCATAATGACTTGGACAACATTATCAAGATTTGCCATCTCTATGGAATCAGTGAGGATTTTTGAAATGAATTTTGCATCCTTGATTTGCCCCTCACAATCAATTGCCTTAAACAACATTGCCTCTTTAGGGGACATTGCAATAACATTTATTAAAGGTTGGTTTTTGCAATCTTTCCATCCATCAGCAATGATGGATAGTCTTGTTTCAATCCATGAATTCCTAATTGGTTTGAGTGATGTCTCTACAATTTTTTTTTTTTTTTTCCTTTTGCCAATTAGGTGGTGCACACCTTTTCATACCCAAGACCCATGTAACCAAAACGTGCATTACTGATTGCTGCTACCATTTCCCACCAATATGGTGATCTCACCAAGTTGAAAAGAAGACCATTGGTATAAATGCAACGTGTAATTTTTTCATCTACAATGTCTCTTGTTTCATTTTGAAATGCCTTAACTAATGGGCCTCTTTTATGAGAAGAAGAGGGATCTTCTTCTTGGATAGAGGTTGTCTCCAAGAAAGGATGTTGGGAGGCCATTATTGAAGGAGAATCTGTAGGTGGCTTCAATGATGTTTTCTTTGCCAAAAGATGAGATTTTAATTTTCCTCTCTCATGCATAACATCAACTTCTTCAACTTCTTGTTCTCTGATGAATTCCATAACTTGTTCTTTTGACAACCTCTTTGTAATGTCCCGTTTAATTCCTAAATGTCTGCAGCCTATGTTTCAAAAGAAATCAATAAAGATAATTAATATTACACCAAATTGGTATTAAATAAAGATTAAGTTGTTAAGAATGGTCAACCAGCATATGAAGGGTTGTGTCCCTTGAGCAAGATAAGCTATATAAGGAAGGTAGATATAGAAGGAAAAGGAATGTGCAGGAATTATTAGGACTGATTACAAGTAATAGACAACAACACTAAAAATTAACTTATTTAAATTATCATTCTCCAAATGCAGTGATGAAGAGTTGTAACTATTGAAAAGGCAATAGAGGTGAACAGGTGTGACTCCCTCAAACTTGAGATATAAAAGGGAAAGCATTTCATTTGAGAAAGAGATCCATAACATCATTCAATAATCCAATTGAGAATAGAACCTTATGTGACTTTGCAAGTAAATTAAATTATGTACTCAAGAGTAGTGATGATGTGAGAAAGGATGTGATTCTTAATGTGAAAAAATGTGACTCTTAATGTGAAAGGTTGTGACTCTTTCAATAATAAGATATAAAAGGGTGATCATTTCCTTGTGGAGAAATCATCAATTTGGGAATGAATCAGTGAATGAATTTGGAAATAAATTATTATTCTCAAAAGGCAGCAATGAAGGGTGGTGACTCCTTTATTGTGAAGGGTGGTGACTCCTTCAAGAAATGGATATAAAGGGTAAATCAATTCAGCATATAAATAAGTTGGAAAAGGAAGAATAAGAATAAGAAATATAAGACATCTCTTTGGAATAGAGATTGAGAACAGCCATTGGTAATATTCTGAAATGTAATTGGTGGCAGCCATTTAAGAGTAAATTTATCATTTCCTTAAGAGATATTTATTTAGAAATATTTTAGCAAATTCCTTGAGGACTCATGTCTTGAATTTGTGAAGTGTCTTGCAAATAGGAAGGCCGTTCAACCTTCCAAGTCACGAGAGTTGAAGGACTAGAAATTCTTTATATCAAGCATGCCACCCTGAGATGGATGAATTGGAGGTTTTGCCATATTCGTGGGTTGGGAGGCCGAATGGACCCAAAATCCATTTCTGTGCTCTTGGGCTTGGTTGAAGAGGAGAACCTTCATGTGTCTTATCAAGCATGCCACCCCAAGATGGATGAATTGGAGTTTTTGCCATACTTGTGGGCGGAGAGGCCGAATGGACCAGAAATCCACTTCCATGCTCTTGGGCTTGATCAAGGAGGACGACCAACCTCCTAGGCGGATTGAGGGATGGAATGGATCTAAAATCCTTCCATGCTCTCGCAATACAAGGGCAACCACCCTTGAGATTGCGGTTTGCAAGCATTTCTAATGAATTCCTAATATGGTTGACTATAAGAATATGCCTTGGAATAATTATTAATGATATTAAGGTATTTTGGATTCAAATATTAATGATGCTATGAACTATGGATCTAAATATTATGATATTTTAGCTTATGATGTATTGATCTCAATATTATAATGTTTTATGTATGAATTTGAATATTACCGTAAAGTTGATACTTGCTATTTTTTATTTTTTATTTTATTTTTTAGACTGCAGGAATCGGGTAGCCCCCCCTATAAACTGCAATACATTTGGTAAACTTTTTTCATGTGATCGGTGACGTTGGCACGACACACCCTCCGGTACCACGGGGATGGGGGGAGACTAGATCTTGTGACCTCTTGCCTGCAGCAGGATACTTTAGCCAATCGAGCCAAGGGCTCAAGTTGATACTTGTTATTACTAATATCAGTTTTTAGTGATTATTATTGTTTTGCAGGCCTAAAATTAAGAATTTCCCAAAAGGGGACATTACACCCTTCTTGTTTCGCCCTTCACTTATTCTAATTCCACGCCCACTTGTAGCACATAAGCGAGCTTTCACTTGACTATATGAACTCTTAAATTGGACCTCACATTGATTATAATTCCAAATAAAACCCCTATCTTTTGGAAGTTGTTTGAGCATTGTAACATATTTCTATAGAGGAGATGCTTGATCATATTTAAATCACTAAATTTGAACTAGTGGCCATTCCAAATAGATTGTTATAAGAAATTACAAAATTTTAAGTTCAAAAAAAAAATGCAACCGTACAATATTTATAAACCAACAAAAGTTCAAAAGAAACCCCAAAAAAACATTTTGAAATATCCTAAAACTTGTTTTTTTAAAAATATAGAATTGAAAAAAAAAACTTGAAAAAATTCATTAAAAACCTGGAAAACTTTGTTAAAACCTAAAAGAATGCGTTAAACTATTTACCTTAGATCAATAGATGTCCTTTGTGCAAGCTAGATATGTCCCTCTGGCACTTCTCAATCCTTCTCCTTTGAAAAATACAACCAGTCTTCCAAAATGAAAAAAATGGTAAAACAAGAATGAGTTTGTGTGAAAATATGTTTGTTTTTGTCAAACAAGAAATATAATGGACACGTTTTAGGGTTGGAGGCACTTTTTAGGTTTTGTTTTTATGTTTAAATGTTTAAAAAATACTTTTATCCTCGTTTTTAACATTTAAAAAACAAAATTTGTGCTTGGAGGTTGTGGGAGCACATCCCACAACCTCTAGGTATGTGGGAGCGCGTCTCATGACCTCCATGCATGTGGGAGCGCATGGGAGTGCGTTCCATGACCTCCAGGTACATGGGACCGCATTGGGAACGACTAGGGCACGTCCTTGTTGCCGAACCTCACCCAACCTAGTGGGGTACGGGACCAAGACCCTTAAGGGGAGAACCCAACAACTTAGGTACTTTGTAGTTACTATCTTTATAGGGGTTTGATTATTTTGTATCTACATGTGCTTATCTTTTAGGTGTAACAAAATACTTTGGCTTGTGGAAAATCTTGAAGGAATTAAGGATGAGGATAATAAAGGTTGGTTGCAAGGATAAGATGATGATGCTATTCCCTTGAATTTCCTATCAGCACATCCCTTGGACCTTCTAAAGTTGCATGTGCTAGTTATTATTGTAGGGGGTGCTACATCCATTGTTTGGGTTATTTTTGGAGAAGGAACAAAGCAATGTAAAGATTGTCTAATTTTAGTAGAGACAAATATTTAAAAAAGAGAAAATCAGACATGGAACCAAATTTCATTAGAGTGAAGTGACATTTGAAGAAGATAAGAGGCTTATTGTGTTTGTTTAGATGCGAGAATCATGCACGTGTGGAAGGGGAAAGATTCTTTAAACATTTTCAAGCGTTGTTGCTTTGACTCACTCATATTACATAACATACAGTAGGCTCTCTTTTTTGCCCATTTATCTTTTGTATTATATGAAATTCTAATTATGCAAATCCAAGTGTTTTGTTGGGTTCTTTATTTGAGTAAATCCTATGCATTCCAAGACTTCAGTTTTGAAGTTGATTCAATTGGGTGTTCTGTGGTGAATATAGACTATGAAAGAAGCTCAGTTTAATTGTGTAATGAAAGGGGTCACATATATTGTGTGAGTATTCAAAGGCAATATTTGGATGGAATAGTGTATTTGTTGAAGTGGGTTTTGAAGTTTATGCAATTGGGTGCTTTGAGATGAATTTGTAGGATATATATATGAAAGAAACAATTCTATTTGGGGATGACTTGGGTAGTATGTGTTGTAGGAGTATTTGAAGATAATAAAATCACAATGGAGGGAAGTGCAATGAATGGAGCAATGTTGTTTGGAAGTCCTTCAATGCTTGATCCCTTGCAATCACAACATTTTTCTCACTAGCCTCGACCTTTCAGTGGTGGTCTTATGCAACTTCTCCTCCATATAGCCATTTCTAGTCACGGATAGGACATTACTATATGCATCCACAACAACAACAATAGTAGCACCAATAACATTATCATCATTGTTTTGGTCATTATGTCAAGAGTCTAGGTAGAAACTCTAGTAGGTGTAAGCCCTCTTAGAGGGAGGAGGGTGAACCAAGTTTCATAGAAGATGGGACACATGGCTCCAAGGGGTAAGGAGAAGGGTGAAGAAATTTTTTCACTTTTCACCTTCTTGTTTCAGGGCTTTTAATTTCACAAGTGTCTATTTGAGAGAACTATGGTTTATTTTATTGTTGTGTAGTGATAGTTATTGCCCTAGCCACATTCATTGTTTTAAGGTCCTATAACTTAGGTATTGTTGCACACACAGTTAATTGACCACCTCTTCTCCCTTGTAGGTAGTTATCCTTGGGGGCAAAACACCAATTTTGTTGTGGTGTAGTACTACAGGCATTTTATTGATATTTTATTTCATCTACTTTGATTGCATCTCCCCATTGTTTCCATCTCTTTAGGAATTTAGTAAACTTTGGCTTTATTCAGTTGTCTTGGGACAAATGAGTGCAATTGCTTGTGATGAATGCCTCCTCAAATAGCATTTATGACTTCTCTCATCATCGATGGGATGGGGGAAATGACAAGAAATAAAAAGGGAAAGAAAAATAAATTTCAGCATATAATTTAGTTTTAGGTCACAATACCAATTTGGTTTGTGAAAGCTTCTTGTGGAATTGTACAAGGGGATTTCTTTTAATTTACCTTATGTATTGTTTAAAATTCTTAACATCTAATGGTCAATCTTGTCAATCCAACCTAGTACCAAAATATTTCTTGATCTTATGTTACAAAATAACTTATATTAGACTTTTTAAGCTTTGCACAAAGTATTAAAATTTAAAAAATACTTTGGGAAAAACCTGAGAGAGTATCCTTAAAGCAACATGTTAGGTCCCAAAATTGCAGGACCACAATCCTAGAACATTTCTGCTCACCTTCAAGCCTAGGGATATATTGACAAGAAGGTAAAAAGGAGTTCATCAATAGATTGCAGATGGTAGAAGGCCTACGATGAGGGTGGATAGTCTTTCCTACACTTTGAGCTCAACTTAGACCTAGGAGGGTGTTCCTAGAGGTATCATTAACAAGGTTTTAAACCAATTAAAATATAACATAACTATAACACTAAATAGATATTACCCAAATGTACACTCGACCCTAATAATTGTCACTAGGTCAAGATCAACTAGTAGCATAAGACCTTTATACAGCTAATAACACACTTTGCACATGCACATACAAATATAAGCATTGTTGTAGTCCCTTAAGATGTTTTCATTTGTCAATACATACACAATGGCAAGGTGTAGAAATATTGCACATAATTCTTTGATGATCCAATAGTTTCAGTTTGCTTAAGATTTGTTCCCTAGTTTGTAATATCAAATCATGAATGTGTATACTTCTAAACTAAACCTAATCTACTCCTATAGCTAACCAAAACAAAGATTGATTTAATGAAAGATGATTGATTGACCTTTAATGTGGATGGTGCCTATTCCATTGGCAAACATAGTCAAGAGCAACAAATAGGAAGGAGATATAGTAAGCAAAATATCAATAGAACCACGTTGGCTGGGTAAACGTCCTGAAGTAAGAGTAGTTATGAATGCTGTGGATCATCCTCATGATAGATGTATTGACACACATATCAAAGATTACATTTTACATAATTGACATACTTAATTATCTATAACCAAGATTGCAATGACCTACATAGAATAAAGGAGTGGCCAATGCAAAAACTTTGCAATACATTAGATGCTGTCACAGATACTTGAGACCTTCATTACATTTCTGCTAGCAAATGTGGCAAGAGGAAATACAATAATTGTGATTACAATATTTCTTTGAATCACTACAAATAGCCATGGAGACATACCATTATCGAAAAGTGCACATGACAAAACATTCCTACACTTACAAAACATATCCCTTCATTTACGACTTAGTCTTTCAATGTTTGATGAATTAGAAACAACTCAAGGCATCCACAAACTGGAAAATTAATTTAGGGACTAACAATTGAGTGTATGGCAAACAATTATTTGTAGATTTGTCATTTCATGAGGTCCATTAGCACATGGAATGGTGAAATTGAGAAACATATCCCTTCATTTACGACTTAGTCTTTGAATGTTTGATGAATTAGAAACAACTCAAGGCATCCACAAACTGGAAAATTAGTTTAGCAACTAACAATTGAGTGTATGGCAAACAATTATTTGTAGATTTGTCATTTCATGAGGTCCATTAGCACGTGTAATGGTGAAATGTGAGAAAACCCAACATTCTCCACCAACAGTCATCCATGCATAGTGATTTGTGTTCAAAATCATGTGTGAAAACCTCCTGCAAAACATATGAACTCCTCGTGGGAGGCATGGAGAAACTCCTTATAGATCTACAACTTTTTTTTTTTATTTATCGCGCCTCTCAATCTAGTGTGTTAAGGTATGGGCAAAGCTGTGAGATTCGTAAAAAAGGCTGTTAGGAGATAGCATGAAGACATTGGATCTTGAAACCCTAATTACAACACTAATGAGAGCACAAGGGTCGTTTTGCTTTATTCCCTTTTGAAATGGTGATATTTGTGGACTCTCTTACACCTTTAGGGTTTTGGACCTAAAAGGAGAGACAAATCTCAACACTTCACTCAAGAACAAACCCTTGAGATTTCAATGCAAAGGAGATTGTCCTAGGGGCTGAATGATGTCTAATGAGGGGTTCACCACCAAGTGTAAACTTGGAAAAGATAAAGAATTGGAAAACACAGTGTGATATGCAAACTAATTCTAAATGACCTAGAAAATGCCTTAAAAATTTGAATGAAATAGAACAGAAAAGCAAGAATGTAAAAGATATGCACTTGGAAACCTTGAGGTAACTGGAAACAGTTCTGAAATTCTGGAAATTTTGACTTTTTGACTAACTGGGACTCATTCGCCACCCTGGGCGAATCAATCCCATATCAGGGTTTTTGCACAGAAAGCTGTTTCGGGAAAAAGGGTACTGGAATTTGCAAAGAGATCTGATAGACACCTTCAGTGGGACTCATTCGCCACTACTGGGGGATGAGTCCCGTTTTGTCGTGAAGTGTCCCAGGAGCAAAATCTTGAATTGAAACTTTGCAAGCCTCTGAAGATGGATAAAATAAGCACTTTCCCACTGATTTCATGCAAATTGGATAAACTAAGCACTTTCCCGAAACAACTTTTTGGGCAGAAACCCTGATCTGGGACTCATTCGCCACTATTAGGGGATGAGTCCCGTTTTGTCGCGAAGTGTCCCAGGAGCAGAATCTTGAACTAAAACTTTGCAAGCCTCTGAAGATGGATAAAATAAGCACTTTCCCACTGATTTCATGCAAATTGGATGGATATTTTTCCCTAGATCTGAGTTTTCGTGAGTCTTGACAACTTTTCATGACAACATTTGCGACTTTATCATTTTGGCACTCTTGAAAGCTTCCAATCCACTTTTCTTCAATCTACAAACCTGCAATCACACATTAAAGAGGGGAAAACTTGTTGATTGTTAGGGGATAGGGGTTTTCCCTTGGTCAAACCCCTTTTAGGTAATTAAACCAAATGATGAAATAAAATAATGAAGCATGAACATGAGATAATGCAATTAGAACCTTGCCATGATGATGGATCTTGAATTGCTGCAACAATTGATGAACAAATCTGCCCTTGAATGCCTTAGAAATGATCTTGAATGCTTGACTCTTGCTTTCTTGACTTGATAACATGTAGGCTTATGTTGCTTGTTATGAAATGAGGATTTGAAAGCTTGTTTATATAGGCAATCCACCTAATAACCCATGTATTTGATCTCAAAGGCCAACATAGGAAAAAATTGAATTAAAAACCCACTTTTCCCGCTCAAAGCCTTAAAAACAGGCCAAATGGTACTCATTCGCCCAAGGTGGCGAATGGGTCCCACAGGGGCTATTTTTCATGCTAAAGTGTCGGGGAGTGAAGAATTTAAGCTTTTATGTTGATTTTGTCGGGTTTTTGATCGAAATATACCTTGGGATGCACAATATGGGGTCATAGGGGCCTATTAATGATGATATAAAGGTCATAAATGCAATAGGGCCCAAAATCCAATGTGAAAGTGTGAATAAATACACTTTACAACACTAAATTAAGGCAAAATTGAGTCTATTTAGCTTAGAAGGGCTCTAAATTCCATGTGAATGTGTAAAACACATTACAACACTAGATTAGGTCCACTTGATTTACAAGCCTCCTGAATTTAATGTGAAAATGTAAATAAATACATTTTACAACATTAGATTAGGACAGAGTTAGGTTAATTTAGCTTAAAAAGGGCCCAAGACCTAATGTGGATGTGTAAAAACACCTCACAACACTAGATCAAGGCGATATCAAGTCCAGTTTATTATTAATTATTCCCATATCAAGTGTGAAAATGTCAAGGGATCCATTTTTCTACACTACACCTTTAAATCTGCACCCAAAAGATTAAACAATGGGTTTTGGGCACAATTAGGTTTGATTTGGTGGTTGTAGGCCCTCATTGGCTCATTAATGGCATTTTGCAGGCCATGGTCCTAGGTGAAAATGCATCCTAAGGGTCTTGGGTCAAAATAGATCATTTGATGGAATATTGGGTCCAAGAGGGACCTCTGGGATGAGAACTCGAGCACTTAGGTGCCTAGTGTGAATCAAAATTTGGGATGGAACTGGGAACCTCGTGTTGAAAGAGTCGGGAGAGAAAATGGGTTGAGAATTAGGAGGTGGAAAGGAATTAGCACTAGGGAGTTGGGAAGAAGGGAAAAATTGGTGTCGGGTCTCAAGAACGACCATAACCATGGGAAATGAATGGGGGAAAGATTGGGTCGTGGCCTCGATGAAGAACACAAGACTAGAAGTCAAGGATAAGTTTGCGGGTGAAGGGTTCCCCTAGGAGTCTAATATGACAAGGGTAGTAGGATTCAAGGGTGGGAAGGAAATTGAGATGAGGATTGGAGTTCAGGGGAGCGGGGGAGTAGGCACTGAGAACTTGGTGCCAAAGTTCAAGGTTCTCTTGAAAGTCTGAACTCTAGTGGGAAATGAAGAAGGAAGTTGGGTGTGGAGAGCGGGAACAACCTTGGACCTACAACATGATGCAACAATTTGGTTTTCCCTTGGGAGTCTAAATTCCAAGGAAATAAGAAGTTGTGTTGGGTTTCCAGGCTCGTGAAGAACTCTAGTTAGGGGAAAAAATGCAAAGGGAAACCTAGGAACCAGGGTAGGGAAGGCATTAGGAATTGAGATGGAGAATCGATTTGGAACCTGGATTGGGGTCAAGACATTGGAGGAATTGGAGATCGGAGGTCAACCATATTGGGTACCCAGGTAAGGGCAAGCTCAACACTCTTAACGTTGATAAGGGAAAACTTAAGGAAATTGGACATGAGAAAAGGGATGCCGAGAAGGGGAAGCCTAATGGGATGGGAAAGCCCAAAATTCCAAACTTTATACTTAAATTTTTTTCGATGAGCGAAGGGTTGGAATGTTGTGGAAGGTTAGTGGGGATGGACAAGTTCGATAACCTGACAAAGGTAAAGGAGAAGTTGGACTTGGGCTAGATGGCATGTCCGGAAGGGGAACCTCGAGAGTCAAAAATTTCGACGACTTGCATAGACTTAGAGAAATTCAACGCCCCAAACTTAGAAACTTTTTTTGATTTCATGCAACATTTAACACCAGAGGGGCGCATAGGGGATGGCACTGAGGCAAAATAACATATAAAGACTCACATAAAGTTTTCTTAGATCAATAATAGTCTAAAAGCAAAATTTGGCCTCAGTGCATAGAAAACTGGGACTTAAGCAAAATATGGCACTGCAGAATTTTGAGTCCCGACACAACATTTCTGATCACACTACTCTATCCAGCATCAAGATGAAACCGTGGAACACATAGTGTGATCCCAAATGTTGATGTATAATTTTGCATGTTAAAGCAAAGTATTTTTTGTTTTGGACAATCAAGAGCATTTGTATACTTTCAACTTTTTACCACAGATCATTTTTAGTTTACATGGCTTTTATAAGTTCAATTATTTAAGAATACTAATTTTCACAAGTAAACATAATATAACCAATGTGTTATATTTTTCTTGTTTCCAACATTTTGAGTCTGCTCCAAGGCCTCTCTTAAGGGAAATATTAGATCAAAGCTTAGATGATTGCTTAATTTAGTGAATAATTTGTTTCCTAGTTTAAATTAGGCAGCATTTTTCAAGGTTTGTGCCATTTTGTGCAGTGAACTCAGAAAACTCTTTAGACTTTCATGTTTAACTTGTTCAATTTGCTGTGGTACTGTGGCTGCAGTGTGATTTCAAGAATGCAACAGTATTGAAAAACATTTGTTCTTTATAACTTTCACTTTGAGTATTGTCATGCATGCTAATCACAAGGCTTGCAAGGAAGATGTAAAAAATGTACCATTTGCTTTAAGCAATTATCGTTTCATCTCCAAGCAAGCTGCTACTTTTGTAAACAAGACAACAATTTAGAAAGAACAAAGTATCAATGATTGTAGAATACTAATATATTTTTGCCATACTATCGAATATGTTAGTTTGTTGTCTTGCAATAAGCTATGAGAGTTCCACTTGTACATCTTTCTAATGTACATTATTATGATGTTTAGCCTGGTTTTGTTGTTCAAAATTTCAAATGGTTATTGTTACTTATGCTTTTAGCATCAAAGTGGACGATATAAAGATGGCAATGCAGATTAAGTGACTTGATTGTGTTGCAAAGCTCTGCCTCCTACCCTTTTTCCATTAGAAAGCTTCTTGAAGCAAGCCTCAAAAGTCAAATGGGCTGCTTAAAGTACCATAGTTCATAATGGTTTAGATGCCAAGGTCATATGTTTAGTCTGCACCAAAATCTTCCTAGCTTACATGCAACCTTATTGCTTTTATGGTTTCACCTTATTGTTTCTTGTCTGTTTTGTGGTTTGCGTGTGGTTTGATCCCCAGTATAAACTTTTAAATACCCAAGAAAAGGGTGCTATGGTTTACTTAGACTTATGTTCATTCAGAAAGCCCATACATTTGTCTTCAATGGAACTTTAGCTCTGTTGAAACCAATATGATTTTCCCTGCAATCAATTCCAGGCACTGCAAATTTGAAATGCCTCTCTTCTAATATATTTGGGCTCAATATGTGATGGTAAAAAGAGTGCCCACAAAAGGAGGTTGTAGATGGTTTATTTAATTTTTGGCATAATAGATGAGATTGGTCTCAATTCTCATCTGCTTTATTTTTATTTTTTCAAATTATGAGATTTTTTTGGGGTTTGAAGTTGGTGTTGACACTACTTGAGCATCTTGTATTTTGATTGCCCGGGGAAACTTGAAACTTCTCCAAGAAGCTAGGCTTCTCAAATGCCAAACCTAATTTGTTTTGTTTGTGCTGGTTTGCAAAAGATGGGATCTTGAGTGTTGAAGCTTGGAAGGGGCTGTTTATTTCAGTTTGTTGTTTGTGCGAGCTTCATAGGATGTCAAAGGTGAGCATCTCTCTCACTCACAGCTGTATGTCTTGAAGGATTTAGGCAGTGTTGCAAGCTTGGAAGAGTTTGTTGTTTTGTAGCCACTATGGGCTTTTGGTTTGTCTAGCCTAGATAAAGTTTTTTTGTTTTATTTCAGAGGTCCGTTGGGATTTCTTTCAAAGCATCTCTTTATAATAAACATTGTGCTCTAATCTTAGTTTGAAATTTCACCAAAGTCATCTTGCTAAGGATAAACATTTAGAGTTTCCCTTCTTGATTATTGTGAATAGTTTTCTGTCCTTCCTACAATCTATATAGCCATAAACTGTATTACAGTGGTTATGTCTGAGAATGGAATTATAATGAGGTTTTCAATCATTGCAAAGATGGTATGCTTACAGGGTTCATTTTTTTTGTTACTTTGTGGAGCAAGTTCATTTGCATCATATGCATGGCTTGGGTGCCAATGTGGTTTGACAGAGTTTTCTGGTTCTGGATTAAAGGGATTTTCTCATGCTTATTTTTGGTGCAATTGATGCCTGAATAATTGATTGTTGGCCTCCAGTTCTTTGGTACAAACTTTGCACTTCATACCTTCAAATTCTTGCTTTCAGACAATCTATTGTGTTGATGGAGATGTTTGCTTTTTGTGTGTAGAGATGTTTTGGAATATGCAAGTGAAGTGAAAAGTGTGTCATGCCTTTCATTGTTGCAAAAAGAAAATAAAAGGTCTGCATATTTCTTTGTGGGAGCTATTGAGAGTCAGCAATTTGTTGCCTAATTTACAATTCAAATTCTATCAAAACAGGGTACAATTTTTTGATGTTTGCACATGTTACCATTGCATACTGTACAAATTTGTAAAGTCGTCCTATGTAGGGGTTGGACCAATGTTTCCTTGGGCAATCAAAACACCATATTCTCAATTAATGTTGCTTAAGTAATGCTAAATTTCAATTGGAAAGGCTTTTACCCAGTTTAAAGCCAAAATCAGGACTAAAAAAATAGTGTCTTGCCTCTATTTTATTTTTGTGAAATTCATTTATATTATGGCAGAGGATTCTTCATTCATCATTGCAGAAACAACTTTCTTGTCTTTTTATTACATGTGTTTTATATCCAATTAATTGACACTTGCAACATATTAAGCTTATATTTGTTTGATGTTTTAAACTACTGCATCAAGTAATGACGTTTTAAGAATAATAATATAGTTTATATCTCTAATGTTATTACCAAACCCTTGTTCCAAACACAGAGGGTGTTAAGCGCCACACTAAGCTCAACATTTTCGTTTTACAAGAATTGTAAAAGATGTTAAGTGGTGTCAAATTCTTGTCGAGAGATAAAGTCAGCCAGGTAAGCACTTATACAATCTCCTTTTGTATTTGCTATTTAACAAATTATATATATTTCAAGTTTTGTTGGTTTTCTATTTTAGGCAGAGCATGATTCAGATTTGGATTCTTCGACACCCCAAAAAAATAAGAGGCAGCACAAATCCCGCAGAAAGTACTATTCTTCATCTTCTGATATCTCAGAACAAGCAGAAGAGAGGAAACACAGGAAGAGAAGGTCGAAGAAAAAGGCCAAATGGGATTCTTCATCATCATCTGAGAGTGATGTCTCAGAGGAAGACAAAAAATATAGGAAGAAAAGGTCTAAGAAACAGGCCAACTGGGACCCTATGTCATCATCTGAGAGTGATCTCTCTGAGGAGAAACGCAGACAAAGGAAACATAAATATAAAAATTCTTCAAGGCAAAGGAGGGAAAAACAAGAAACAACCTTGTCAGGTTTTGATTGCTTAACATTTCACTTCAGTTTTTTCCTTATGGCATCATATCCACTATTCATTTCTATAGATTATTTTTTTGTAATCGTAGCTCCATGACTACTTATCTGATATTATAATGAAGTTTTCTCTGTTTTTCATAAGCCCAATTATATGTATTTTTCCAATTGTTGTGATCATGTTGCAGAGGATAAAGGGAAACCAGGGGCTATGCGGGAAGATATAGAATTAGCTAGAAAAGGGATGGGGTTGGAGTGGATGGTCAGACCTTCAGAACGACCTGCTGCACATCAACCACCACAAGAATCATCTCCAGAACTCCAGGAAGAAGAGGTTGCCTCTCTACTATTATGTGCACTTTATTTCTGTAAAGGAACTTAAAAAGATTTCAGTTTATTATCATCATGATGTGAAATGTTGGTTATGCTGCTGACTTTTAGTTGGGTGTGTAAACTGAGAAATGAATTTCATAAGATTAACCCTATGCATGCAATTTTTCTGTCATAACATATTTGTTTTCTATACAGATTATTATTATATTAATCAAAATTTCCTAAAAATTTGATGGCCTAGTAAAGGTAATAACAAGTATTCAAGATTAGAGGAGACCAATAGTGTAAATCTGCTAGTGTGCAATCTACGAAGTCATTGTCTCTTGATTATTGATTGCTCCAACACCATCTCTAATTAGTTAGTGGCAGTCCATATATCGTTATCACCACCAATGAAGTTGTGCATACCACCACAATTCACATTCAAAATTGGTTTGAAAGAATTTGTACAAATCTATCACATATCCCTGACAGTCACCTGAATTGCAGTCTCTCTGCAGTCACATGCCACTACATGGTCAAAATGTGCTTATCCCCAAGCCAAATATCCTTGTCTTCAATGCATCTAGTTGCACACACAGCTTCTCACATTATAAATTTTTTGCATGCTTCTTCTACTTGACTTAAAAGAGACTTGATTTACCATCTCTTGGTCTGGTGTTGCTTCCTCCATGCATGACTCTCAGTATTGTCAACATTTTGATGTACACAGTACAAAATTTTGGAAGAAACTACCCATTTTGACTTGCAACTTGACCCTGGGCATTACTCCAAGAAATTTATTTACACTTGTAACTTTTGATACAGTTCCATCCATGACCATTATCTTGATATCATATTGTTTTGGATTTCCAATGAATACACTCTCTCATAACGATTTTTTTTTTGGCTAAAAACACCTAGGGTTAGGGACCCTAGAACTGCAAATAATGGAGTGAAAAATTAGTAACCAATAGAAAAAGATTCTTATCAGAACCTCAAAATATAAAGAGCATATTATAATGCACCAAGGCAAACAGTTGTGTCTTCAGTCTTCAGCACCTTCCATCCCTTGAAAGTAGTTATCATGGAAGTTCTTCACCTGTTGCTAATGAGGTCTTAACGGCCAACAGAAGAAGCATCCATTTCCTATTTTCTAATTCCGTTCTTCTTCCTCTAGTTTAACACTGTCACAACTCTTATTCCTTAGTGTGAGGCTGTGATATGCTGTCAACTTGGTTAAGTATTACAATATGTACACGATCTTCTAATAACAAATTTTGTAATGAAACAATTTGCATAAGAGAAGAATATAATAGGAAATATGCTATAAATAATTGATGATATTTGAGAACAACAAGCCACTTCTATAGAGGAAACCTCCAACTATGTCCATTAAGAACACAATTCACAATATAATGATAAAAAACTAACTACGAGCTCCTATATATACCCTACTTATGCCTTCAATGTCACTTAGGCTGATTTAGATACTTAAATATAACACCTAGGACAACCTAATCATTTAAATAAGATTATAATAATGATCATATAACTTAATTGAGAGTGAAGGTAGCCACAGGATGACTACTCATAACCCTATACACCCAATAGGATTAAGGATGTAGCATGCCTCCCCTCTTCAGAGAAGCATTATCCTCAATGTTGATCAACTATGGATGCTTCTGCACAAAATCTTCATCTTCCCACTTGGCATCTTTAATTGGCAAATTCTTCCACCAAATGAGATACTTTGTGATTTAAATTTGAGTGAGCTTTTGGATTAACTGTGTATGAGTTCAATCAACGTTTCGAACCACACTCAGTGGTTCATCATCAGGAAGAGGATAATGAGGGATAGTATTGCAGAATGGGCCTAAAGAAGGGAGAGGGTGGTGAGGGAGGAGACTGGAAAACGAGGAAAGAGAAAGGAGGTGGAAAAATAATAAATAAAAGACAATATTTATGAAATTATATTTAAAAATAAGAGAAGAGATATTAATAATTTACTAATCTGATTATTATAAGTAAAAATAATTTATTAATAAAAAATAATTATTTTAAGATTGCTATTAATAATCACTATTTTAAACCTTAAAAATAATAATATTTAATATTAAAATAATTGTTATCAAGATTATTATTATATTTATTAATCTTATGATCATTAATAATTAATAAAAGAAAGTTAATAAAAGAAAAAATAATAAGAAAATTGTTATTAATAATCTTATAAACAAATTATAAATAATAAGGATAAATAATTATTAGTAAATAATCTTAGTGTTATTATAAATAATAATGATAGTATTATTTAAAAAAATATGTAAAAAATCTTAATCTCATAAAACATTATTATAAATATTTATTATTGACAATAATCTTATTAGTAAAGCTGAATTGTTATTATTATATAATATAAATAATATATATGTAAACAATCAAAAGAGGCTACAAACTAGATTTTTAATATAAAAGAAGACATAAGAGTTTTAATAATAAGTAGGGTTTGCTGCTTTAATCCTCGCGTGGTTTCAAACTTAAACCATGTCATTTCAAATAAGTCCCCTCCGATTGCTCCTTCACCTATCATCCCTCTCCCCTCTTGCCACGTTGGCTCTTTCCCTACCAACTATCCCCTTTCTCTCCCTTCACACGATTCCCCCTCTAATCTTACCAAACCTTTGTCAGTCCCTTCTACAATAGGAGATTGGCGTTATAACATTATTTAACTTGAAGGGAAAAAATTCTCTACCACAAGCTTTATCCAAGATTGGGAGAACAAGCTCGTGGTCAACCTCTTCAGTGTGAGTATTGACCCACTTGCCCTTCTTAAAACGAGGTTTGGGTTTCGCTTCTGCTCCGTCTTACATTCCAAAGGTTGATTTTTTGATCGAGATTGAAAATGCCATTCAATCCCTTCCTAATCCCATAGCCGATGAAATCAGACAAGATTGTGCTGTAGCTCTTAGATATGCAAAACCCCCAAGACGAAATGTTCCCAAAGAAGAGTTTATAGCTTTCAAAAATCTCACTAAAAACAATGACATCGTCATTATCAAAGCGGATAAGGGGAATGCTTTCGTCATCCTTGATAAACAAGATTACAACTCTAAAATGCTTGACCACCTCTCTAATAGTGGTAGTTACAAGGTCCTCCCTTGCAACCCCATCTCCAAAATTTTCAACAAAGTCAAACTTGCCATCAACCATTCTTCTTTTGATGATCTCACCAGGAAACGCCTCATCCCTCACAAAGACATCACCCCACAGATTTATGGAGCCCCTAAAATTCACAAACCTGGCATCCCTCTTCGTCCAATTGTTGATACCATCCACTCCCCCACTTACAAACTTGCTGCCCACCTTGCTAACCTGTTATCCCCTCTAGTAGGAAAATCCAATTCCTTCATCAAAGATTCTTCCCACTTTGTAAATTTCATCCAAGACAAAAAAGTGGAACAAAATGATATCGTGGTTAGCTTTGACGTTGTGTCCTTGTTCACCAAGGTTCCAGTACATGACTCGGTGGACATAATTAGACGCAAAACTAATGATGAAATTGCTTCCTTGGTTGAATTATGCTTATGTTCCACTTTCTTTACTTTCCAAGACATAGTTTATGAGCAAGCTCATGGGGTAGCAATAGGCTCTCCCTTGTCCCCAATTGTAGCAAACCTTTACATGGAATATTTGAGGAGCTTGCTCTCAACTCCTTCCCCCTCAAACCCAAATGGTGGAAACGTTATGTTGATGACACCAATGTTTGTTGGCTGCATGGCCTTGATCAATTAAACCTTTTTCATTCCCACTTAAATAGTTTAGTGTCGTGCATCCAATTCACCAAAGAACTTGAAACCAACAACCAACTCCCTTTTCTTGATGTCCTCATAATCAAAAAAGATGATGGTTCCCTTGCTTGCAATGTTTTCAGAAAATCCACCCACACTGACCTTTACCTTCATGCTTCCTCCCACCACCACCCAGCCCAAAAAGCTAGTGTCCTAAAGACACTAGCAACCCAAGCCTATTGTATTTGTGACAAAGAGCACATTGTCTTAGAGCTTTCCCACCTCCACCAAGTCTTCAAGCTAAATGGCTACTATAACAAGTTCATACAAAAATCCTTCAATCTTGCCAAAAATTGTATCAACCCTAAGCCCAAACCCAATTTTTTTTGACACTTCCCGCATAGCCACCCTCCCTTAGGTTGAAGGAATTTCTAATAAGATCGCCTGAATCCTTAACAAAAAGGGCCTCCCTTGTGCTTTCAAACCCCTCTCAACTACCAGGAAACTTATCTCTTCTGCTAAAGACTCGTTGCAAACCACACTCCACTTAGGGGTTTATAAGGTTGTTTGCTTGTGTGGAACCCCATACATCGGGGAAACAGGTCACTCAATCCGTACTAGGATTAAAGAGCACAGTGCTGATATCAAACATGATCGAATAATGAAATCAGCCCTTGCTGAGCACTCATACCACACCAAACATCACATATGTCTTGAGGATGCCTAAGTATTGGTCAAGGAAGATAATTTCTTCAAAAGAAAACTCCAAGAAGCTATTCTCATTAAAAAACACCCCACCAATCTCAACCGAGATGAAGGTTGGCATATGAGCCCGACCTGGCAACCCTTATTAACCTCCTCCCAAGTTTATCCCTGTCATCCTTAATCCTTCCCTTATCCCTCCCCTTTCCCCCCTTCTCTCCAGCCTCTTTCCTTCCTCTCTGTAACCCTTTCTCCCTACCTTGTCTTCCTCTTCCGCTGCTCTTCTTACTCCCCCCTTCCTTTCCTTCCTTCTCTCTAGCCTCTCACAAAATATTTAATTATTTTAATCTTTACTTTTTGTAATAATAATAATTTCAACTTATTCATAAGATTATTAATAATAGCAATCTTATTATTATAATTATTATTAATAATCTTATTATTAATTACTAATAAGATCAATATATAATAATCTTGATAATAATTATCTATTAATAATATTCCTAATAATTTAATTACTAATAAGATCAATATATAATAATCTTGATAATAATTATCTATTAATAATATTCCTAATAATTAAAATTCTTGTGTCTTTTTTAATATTAAAAATCATTTATTTTGTAGCCTCTTTTGATTGTTTACATATATATTATTTATATTATATAATAGCAACAATTCAGCTTTAGTAATAAGATTATTATCAATAATGAATATTTATAATAATCTTTTATGAGATTAAGATTTTTTACATAATTTTTTAAATAATACTATCATTATTATTTATAATAACACTAAGATTATTTACTAATAATTATTTATCCTTATTAATTATAAATTGTTTATAAGATTATTAATAGCAATTTTCTTATTATTTTTTCTTGTATTAACTTTCTTTTCATTAATTATTAATGATCATAAGATTAATAAATATAATAATAATCTTTTTAATAATAATCTTGATAACAATTATTTTAATACTATTAATAATATTCTCAATAAATATTATTACTTTTCAGGTTTAAAATAATGATTATTAATAGCAATCTTAAAATAATTATTTATTATTAATAAATTATTTTTACTTATAATAATCAGATTAATAAATTATTAATATCTCTTCTCTTATTTTTAAATATAATTTCATAAATATTGTCTTTTATTTACTATTTTTCCACCTCTTTCTCTTTCCTCATTTTCCGGTGTGCTCACTCACCACCCTCTCCCTTCTTTAGGCCCATTCTGCAATCCTATCCCTCATTATCCTCTTCCTGATGATGAACCACTGAGTGTGGTTTGAAACGTCGATTGAAACTCATACACAGTTAATCCAAAAGCTCACTCAAATTTACTTCATAGACTGTGGAAAAATTATACCAACTATTAGTTTGTGGCTGTCCCAATTCTCAACTTCTTTGTGCATGTCTTGAGATTAAACATTGGATCCAAGATAACTTTTCCTTCCTCATCTATCTTTGGAACACTGTCTATGTAGGGATTTATTGACCAATCACCTTCTTTAAAAAGGAAAATATGAAAAATTAGATGTACCTTTGATGTTGGAGATAACTTAGGTTTGTAGGCTACGTTACCAATCTTTTGTAGGATCTAGGATAGACAATAATATTTTGGTGATAACTTGTTATTTTTTGTTTGTTGCTTTATGGACATATGCTTATAAGGTTGTAATCTCAAGAAAACCTAACCACCTTCTTCAAAATGCTTTTGGTTATGATGTTGATTAGCTACTTGTTTCATTCTATTTTGTGCCATGGCCAAATTTTCCTTGAATCCTAAAAGTACCTATTGTTGACGATTAATGTGGTCTTCCACAACCTAAACTCTTGGTATCACTTTCAATGATGATGTGATGGATGAGGGATGGTGTCCATATAACACCATAAATGGAGATAGTTTTGAAGAACTATGGAAGGAAGTGTTTTACCACCATTCTACTAGTGGTAGCCAATTCGCCCATTAAGGCTGCTTATTTGAAGTGAAACAATGTAGATAACCTTCCAAGCACTTATTGACGACCTCAGTTTGCCCATCTAAGGATGGTATGAAGAGTTGCAAGCCAATTGAGCACCTAGACAAGAGAATAAATCTGTCCAAGAGTAACTAGTAAATATAGGATCACAAACACTGATAATAACCCTTGGGGTATCATGTATCTTCTGTATATTCTCCATAAATGCTTTTACCACTATACTTGCTATAAAAGGATGGGATAATGCAATAAAATGAGCATATTTGGTGAGGTGATCCACCATTGCCATAATGACACCCTTGCCTTTAGATTATGGAATGCTTGTGATTCAATCAATGGAGACCTCTTCCCACTGCTTACTAGGAATAACTAAGGGTTGCAAAAGATTAGTTGTCTTAATCATCTTCCCTTTATTTCTTTGATATACCAAATATTTTGCCACAAATTTTTTGATCATCTTTAAGCCCTTCCCAAAAGAAATGTTGTTTGATTCGATGATATGTCTTCAAAAATCATGAATGACCCTTAATTGGAGAACCACGAAGGTCCTCAAGAATCTTGTGTTTGAGGGTGGAATTCTTGCATAGGTACAATCTCTCTTTATACTACAAAGAGTCTTTCTTCCAGCACAATTTATTTGAACTATTGGGATCATTGTGCAATCGTTGAATGAGATTCCTTATAACAACATCATTTTGCCACTCTAATTTAACTTCTTCAACCCAATCTATTTGTAATATTGAAATGACGCACAATGATACCTCATCCTTCTCATCCTTCTTGGATAGTGCATTAGCTACTATATTCTCTTTTCTTTTTTTATTGATGATCTCAAAGCCATAACTTAACATTTTAGTGGCCCATTTTTGTTGCTCTTTAGAGGATAACTATTGCTCAAAAAAATATTTTAGGCTATCATGATCTGTCTTAACTTTGAAGTGTCTACCCATTAGATATGCCCTTTGTTGATGTATATTGAGCAGCGTTAGTAGTATTCTTCCAGCGATCTTCTTACATGAGATAAACTAAATTATAGCCCATGGCTATTTAATTTATTGAGTCATCAAGAGGCACGATGATTGAAGAGTTATATCCATTTGTTAAGGCCGACATATTATAATGAAGAGGCACGATTAATATTATTATCAAGGCCGACCTTGATATAATGTGAATATTGAGGAGGCGCAAATGTCAAGGTAGCCGACTTCTTGAATATTGGAGACGTGATGTTTCAAGGTGGCCGACTTGATGCATTGAAGAGACGCAACCTCTCCCTTCATATTGTATATATACTCGATGGCCAATTCATTGTTGATCATTTCAGTTTTCATCCTAGTTCGTTCTCCATCAAGTTCGAGTTCTTCTGAAGGCTGTTCAATATTATTAAAGGCTGAGTTTTTCATCAGCAAATTGTCTTCTTGTGTTGCTGTGTTGCATCATTCATTGCTGCTTGTATTTGGGCCTGCATATCGGCCTCTTGTAAGGAGATCACTATTGTATTGGTTCAATATATAAGAGAAGTATTGTTGCTGGGTTTTTTTCCCTCAAGAGGAGGGTTTTCCCAGGGTATCTGCTGTGTTATTGTGTCTGATTTTGAATTAATTTCTGTGTATTAAATCTGATCATAAAACTAACATGGTATCAGAGCGGGTATAAGGAAGATCTTGATCAGATTTGTCAAGCAGCTCACCTAGTTGCTGAATAAAGTAAAATATATGCTGATAAAGAGAAACGGACAAATCTTGCCAGCGTCAGAAGGCAATCGATTGACATATAGGTGCGAAGGAGTAATGTGACTCAAATATCATAGGCAAGCGATATTAATCTGTAGCCGCTATATATCACATTTGATGAAGTGGCCGCCAATGCTCCAAGTCGACGCAGCATAATCAGTTTAGGATCGCAATTCAAGGACGAGTATTGAAGAATGAATATTCTTGGGGGATTCCCGTGAACTAGCATCAGGTTTAAGCATTTCATATTTGGATATTGCGGTTACCTTTGCATCAAGAGTATCCTATGATCGCCAGCGTTAACAGAAGACTCATGAGCCACAAGTTGAAGTCTGTGGGAGTCGGAAATTATTATTAGGACTACTCTTCTCAGAGTTCATTCGAGCATCTTGCTGTGTACATGGGAGAAACCAACATTCCTTGCTACCGAAGGCCGAAAGGAGATGCCACGTACTTGCTATTGGCGTTGAATTGCAGAGGAGTTCCATGTCTTCTGTTTGCGGAAGCCTTGCACGGGAATATTTCTGAGAATATGGAAGTCATGACCCTCTGCTAGACTGTTATGGGAAATATAGATGCAAATTTGACATTGGTTATATGTGTTTCACTGGGATAAGATAAGATAATTGAATCATATTTTGTGTTGTCTGGCCATCGAGTTTATGCAGATTAGATGATGATCCTACACAATGTTCCAGTCTCGTGAAAATTTCAACTCTAATGCTGTGTGATCAGTTGCAATCGAAGTCAAGAGTTTGCATTGAGAGCAGCAGTGATCGATGCCACTGTAAATGGCAGAGAGAGCAGATATTGTGATCGTTGATATCGATCCCTCAGTTTCTGCGGACAAAATTCTGGCTTCATTAATTAAAGTACTGCATGGCTGAATAATGTTTATGAATTGTTATTAATTCATGCTATAACATTGAGAGAGTAAATCATGTATGCTTCTAACAGTGGTATTTCTCTTCGAAATAGTTGAGTTATATGAACTATTAGTAATCTCTTCTTAATGTGCATTAGGATGGACCAAGAGATTGCTTTCAAGAGAAAAGTATGGAGACATTGCTTGCAGCCATGAGTCTGAGTGAATAACTGAAGAAATCTCTTCGAAGAGGAAGAATTAACCTTCAGAGGGAGTTCTATGTCTCGCTGAGAACAAGAAAGGGCTGTAGTGTTGCAAGGCCATATGCTAAATCCTTGAAGTACCTCTTCATCAGTTGAGATCAAAATTGCTCAAGTCAGTCAACTTGGATTTAACATTGGTAGAGTGATCTGGGATGAGGTCAAAGAGGACAGCCCTGAATCTCTACAGAGGTGTGCGTTGGAAACCATTTCTCTAAGGCAAGTGTTGTAGGCAATCTTAGACGACGAGGTCAAAAGGTTGATGCAAGTACTTGAAGATTCAGAGGGAGTCTACTGAACTTGAAGAAGATGTTTAAGGAGGTTGTAGCTAGTTCAGATCTGGTGGATCCTCTATATTCACAATTTGATTGGATCGTTCATGTATCTAGTCAATACTAGACCAAATATCTGCTATGCAGTGAGTGCACTTAGTCAGTTCATGTGTGAACCCAAGCAGATACATCTAGTTGCAGTGAAACATGTCCTGAGATACTTGCATGGCACAGTTGGATATGGGTTGAGATATTCTTCAGGTGTGGATTTAAAGTTGCATGGCTATAGTGATTCTGATTAGGTAGGGTGTGTTACTGATCGGAAGAACACCTTTGGATGTTGCTTCAGTTTGGGATCTGCTATGATTTCCTGGTGCAGCAGAAAACAGTCATCTGTAGCATTGAGTACAACAGAGGTAGAGTATATTGCAGCTTGTGTGGCAGCTCGGGAAGCAGTGTGGCTTCGTAATCTCCTTGCAGGATTGTTTGGACAATCAATGGAGTCTACTATCATTCATTGTGATAACCAGAGCTGTGTGAAGCTTTCTGTCAATCTTGTGTTTCATGATAGAACCAAGCATGTTGAGATCAAATACCACTATTTCAGAGATATGGTAAGCTATACAGTTGAGGTATATCAGCATTGATGAGCAGACGACAAACATTCTCACCAAGCCTCTCTCCAGGATAAAGTTTGTGTACTTTCTAGATAAGCTTGGTATGGTGGAGAATACAGCCTTAATTGAGAAGGAGTCTTAGTATCAGTGATCCTCATTAATGAGTTCTTCTCTATGAGAGAAGTTTGAGGTGAAATCCCTTGATTAATGAGTTCTTCTCTGTGAGAGGTTCAAGGTGAAATCCTTGATTAATGAGTTCTTCTGTAAGAGAAGTTCGAGGTGAAATCCCTTGATTCCACCCTCTGGGAGAGCCATGGTGGATGTCATGTATGTGACTCCATGACAGCATCAACGTGAGAGAGTCCGTGATGATTTTCTTGTACTTGTGTTTTCACCTGGGAGAGCCATGGTGAAAGTCATGTTGAGGTGACAACATCACGCAAGTGATGAACACTTGTACATACCATACATGGTTGTAGCCATTATGGTTGATATCATGTTGAGGTGATATCTGATATCACGATGAGGTGATATTTTTCTTTTCCACTCATGGTTGTAGCCATAGTGGTATACATCACGATGAGGTGATATGTTTTGTGCAGCTGGAAGTATACTCCCTAGCTGAGAGGGAGTGTTGATGTTTATTGAGCAGCATTAGTAGTATTCTTCCAGTGATCTTCTTACATGAGATAAATTAAATTATAGCCCATGGCTATTTAATTTATTGAGTCATCAAGAGGCACGATGATTGAAGAGTTATATCCATTTGTTAAGGCCGACATATTATAATGAAGAGGCACGATTAATATTATTATCGAGGCCGACCTTGATATAATGTGAATATTGAGGAGGCGCGAATGTCAAGGTAGCCCACTTCTTGAATATTGGAGACGTGATGTTTCAAGGTGGCCGACTTGATGCATTGAAGAGACGCGACCTCTCCCTTCATATTGTATATATACTCGATGGCCAATTCATTGTTGATCATTTCAGTTTTCATCCTAGTTCGTTCTCCATCAAGTGCGAGTTCTTCTCAAGGCAGTTCAATATTATTAGAGGCTGAGTTTTTCATCAGCAAATTGTCTTCTTGTGTTGCTGTGTTGCATCATTCATTGGTGCTTGTATTTGGGCCTGCATATCGGCCTCTTGTAAGGAGATCACTATTGTATTGGTTCAATATATAAGAGAAATATTGTTGCTGGGTTTTTCTCCCTCAAGAGGAGGGTTTTCCCAGGGTATCTGCTGTGTTATTGTGTCTGATTTTGAATTAATTTCTGTGCATTAAATCTGATCATAAAACTAACATCCTCCATTGTTTCATTGCATTAAAATTAGCTAGCATTTCTTTCTTATAAATGGGTTTGAGTTGTGTTTTACCCTTTAATTAACAACTTTCAAAAGTGATGGGCCTACCTTCCTGCATGAGAACTGCTCCTATAATATTTCTTGAAGAATCACACTCCACAATAAATTCCTTGGTGAAGTCTAGAGTGGTACACAACCTCCTTCAATCTTTCAAATGTTGTATAAGTTAACTCATTCCATTGAAAAGCATTCTTCTTGAACAAAGCTTTGAGGGATGATGCTATGCGTGTGAGACCCTACCCTTTATGACCTTGTTGCGTCTACACGTTTGAATTTTTCTTGTCTATATTCCATGTGCCCATGATGGATGTTATTCTTGAGTTAGGAGTGATGATCGTTGTTTGACTGATTTTAGATAAGGTTAACTAGAAAAGTTCTACCTAATCAATGGGTATTGTGATATCTCTATGATTATCAGATGTGTTATTTTGTTTGATTATGCAATTTCTAGTAGTGGCACTATGCATATTAGATGTATTAAGTTATAAGGGTTGTTGGTGACTGGTAATGGGCTTACTTATAGATGAAATGGTTTGTGATTAATCATTCAGTTTCATATGATGTCCTCTGGTGTGATCTTTTGGTGATTCTAGACAATTATGGGACTTAGTGTTTTGTTGGTGCACATTCATTTATTAAGGATGGTATTTGTCATGATATTAGACTTCATGATTAATGAATAGACTGGTGCAAATTTGGGAAGGTATTGGTGTAATTATGGATGTTATGGTTTATATTGTTCATTTAAGAATATTTGATATGATTATTGTGACTAGTGCATTGCAAAATGCATTCTTTCATTTATTATGTACATACATATTCCTATCGTACCGATATATTTTTGAGTGTGCAGGACTTCTAATACCGATGGATATGAGACTTAGCTACCTTTTTGTCTTGTGTACATTATGTTCGTCCTAGTTCTTGGTTCCATATTTGGTATTTTATTTTTATTTTTGGTTGTGTTTTGTGTAAATTTTAGTCTTGTAATTTAAATGGAGTTTTGAGGTCTTTTAGGAAGAATTAAAGTATATTTTATGTTTAAGAAATAGCCTATGCCTAAGGTATAAGGGTTAGAAGTTTGTTTTTATCATTTGTGTTATTTTTAAAAGTGTTTATGACCCTTTTTATGTTCCCTTTGTAAAAGTGGCGAAAATGGGGATATGGTTTTGGTAGTTGAGTTAGTTGGGAGAGGGTAACTTCTTCCTTCCCTTTTTTAACCCCCTCCTTATGGAGAGGAAGGGGTTACCATGCCACTTTGCTCTCTTGCATTTAGAGTTCTTTCTTTGAGGAGATTTTTGGGGAGGAGGAGGAGATCTTGGGCGAAGGAGATTGTGGGAGGAGACTCTCTCCATTTGTCTACCATTAGTGGGATCATAGCGTTGGAGGTAACTCTTCCCTCTTGTGTTGTAGTTCTTGTATTCATAGTGCTATGTTGTGCATCTTTGTAAAAGAAAGGTTTTGTGTTGAGGGTTTTGTTTTGGGGAATTTCTTTTGGGATTCTTGTTATGTCAAATCTTGTAATTGTGATGCATCTTGTTTTGGTGTATCTTTTCTTAGGGGAGGCGACCCCCTCTCTTATAGAGGAGTTTGGTCCTCCATGTGTGGGGTTGAGTGGGAGATTGCTCCCTCGCATTGGGGCTTTCAGTTGGGATAAGAGTATCCCATTAGGTGATGGCCATCATCGAGGGTATGAGTACCCTTGTACTTATGGGATATGAGTATCCCCTTTGTATTTTCAGTTGTGCGCATTGGAGGAATAAGGGGTGTTGAGTTGTGGACATGTTGGTATGGGGTTTTGTGGAGATTTATTGTGGAGAATGTACTTGATGTTATATATATGTATTTATTCCACCCATGCCTTGTCGAGCCCCCACTCCCCCTAAATGGTTTACCTTTAGGATAAACCAATGTGATAGTCTTGTTGTGTTGTTGAATATGTGAGTAAGGTGGTTCAAGTCAATGTATTGTTGTGTTGAGCCTTTTAGTGGCTACATGAAAACCCTATGCTCGGGGGTGGGTTGTTCTACAACCTTATGGATGGGAGGAGATCCCATCGGTATCTTGTTGTTTTTCCCTCTTGCTTATTCTTTTCAGGTTCTTGGTGGAGGTTGAAGATGTTATGGAGTTATTCAAATCTTTTGGAAAGAAAAGAAAAAGTTGTCCGGGTTTCAAAAAATATATACATCTTTGTCTTGTAATGTATTTTGTGTATCAAATGTTGTGAATCATTTGTAGATTGTTTAAGTTGCAATTGTGTTGTTCCATTGCATTTTAAGTAAAGAATAGAAAAGACATTTGCTAAGTTGCAAAGCAACATATGTGCAAAATAAGTGTATATGTTCCTTGGGAAGAAAAGATTGTATTCTTACATTCTTTAGTTACAAAGAATGGTATGTCTTTTTTTGAATACGTTGTTATGATTAATGGTTGTTTGGTTATTGTGGGAAGGAAAGCATTAAAGGATTACAATTGATTCTAAGTGAGATCTTTACAATGCGTTGAATAATGCCAAGGTTATTGAACTATTTCGTGGAATGTACATCAGTATGATCAAATGGCATCACTAGAAACTCATAATGACCCTCATGAGTCCTAAATGCTATCTTGGGCATATCTTCTTCCTTAATTTGAATTTTGTGATAACCAAGGTTACACGGGGACGCGTCCCCTGCCCCAAAACCCCCTGTCCTTGTCCCTTGCCGTCCCGGGGACGGGGGGACGCGAAGGGGACGTCCCCCTGCCGTCCTTGAAAATGCAAAATCCACCAGAAACACCAGGAAACGTTTCCTTCACTTTGGGGACGTTTCCCCTTCCCCGATACGGATTGGGGACGTTTCCCCGTCCCCTATACGGATTGGGGACGGATTGGGGACGGTTCCCTATACTGGGGATGGCTAGCCATCCCCCACAGGTTGCAAGTCAAAATATATTAAAAAACAATTAAAAAATGATTTTTTAAAGGTTTAGTTCCTTCGCATGGGGCCCACCAACTGTTTAATGTTTTAATTGTTTGGGCTAAAGTCTGAAAAAGACTAAATATTAAATCTTTTAGTTCCACTCTTGCTAGAGGATGATAGTGACTCAGATAGTTTTGAGTGTTTGGATATTCATAGTCCGAATGAG
Organism: Sequoia sempervirens; assembly: GCA_007258455.2. Taxonomy (NCBI): domain Eukaryota; kingdom Viridiplantae; phylum Streptophyta; class Pinopsida; order Cupressales; family Cupressaceae; genus Sequoia; species Sequoia sempervirens. The sequence continues at coordinate 230,648,210 of VDFB02058242.1, forward strand.
GCTTAATTTCATAGATTGTTGTATTTAATATTTTGATTTTCATGTTTGAACTTTGAGACTTCTAGATACATGTTTGAGACATTTGGATATTTCATATTGATAGACCATGGTTTTATTATGTTTGATATTGCTTTGATAAATTTTATAATGCTTTAATGACATTTCTTATGCTGTTATAGTACTACTCTCGCAATTTACTTACATATTGATATTGTTGTTATCAATTATTAATTTATTGACATATCTCTCTTTCCCTCTCTCTCTCTCTAATATATTAATAAATTTTGAAAAAATCATATGTATATATGTATTTTGTATGTCGCCGTCCCCTAAAAATTGCCCCCTTAGGAAACCTCCCGGAAACGCGTCCCCTGCCGTCCCCCCGTCCCCGACAGGCCATGGAACATAGGTGATAGCTTGATCTAAGATCAAGTTTTTTAAAACGCATAGCCCCATTCAATTCATCTAGTAAAACATCAATGATTGTGATAGGAAACTTATCTTTGATGGTTTACTTGTTGAGCTTTCTATAGTTTGGGTGCATGCACCAAGTGTCATCCTTCTTACACACCATCACAATAGAAGAGTAGGCACTTTGGCCATGCCTGATAATACTTGCCTCTAGTATCTCTTAAACCATCTTCTCAATCTCACTTTTTTGTATATATAGTTGAATGGCATGATCCAAATCTCTTTTAGGAGGTAGTCCTTTTGGAATATCTCCAAAAACCATTGAGTGACGATCTAGTTGGGTAGGAAAATTTGATTGATAGGCTACTACTGAAAACAATTGGGCCACAAATTCACCCCTTTGGTAAGCATCTTTTGCATTTGATGAGAGCTTACTATTTGTGAGGACTTTGCATGCAACCCTCTTAGTTCAACCAACCTGCCATTTGAGTGAAATCTCACGAGTAGCTGCTAGAAGTTCATCTCAAGTGTCACCAATGTAGTGAGTCATTGAACTCCCAACACTCTATCTGGTGCACCCATGGGAATAGAAAACATTGGGGAATCAAGTCAATACTCTCCCATGGTCAATTTAATGCAATGACAATTTATTGAACAACTGATAGTACACCCATCTACAATTTGTACATGAAATTTTGGAGTGGGATAAATAAAACAATTCAGATGAGTTGCTAATTTCTTGTTAATGAAGTTGTGAGTGCTTCCTGAGTCTATTAACACTGTTACTCTCTCATTCTTCAAGAAACCCACCACCTTGAGAGTTTGTGGGGTGCCAATTCTAGAAAGTACTTGACAAGAAATGTTTGGTCAAGTATCTCTTGATTCCTCATCTATCTCATTGTCACCCTCTAATATTGGTTCTTCGTCCTCTTCTTCCTCACGTAGCCCTTCAATGTAGAACAATTTCTCTTCAGTGCATTTATGTCGTCGATTGTATTTGCTATTGTAGTTAAAACATAACCTTTTCATTCTTTCTCTTCAATTTGTTGTGGAGTCAGTCTAATAGGTTGAGGAAGTGACTTTGTAGGAGAGCTTTAATCTTTGTTGCTTACAAAACTTTTCCGTTTATTGGAAAAAAACATTTCCTCTACTTGCCTTGCCATAATCATTGCTTGGGACATAGAATATGGACGAAACATGTGTACCTCATATTTGATGTGGTACTTTAAAACCTCCCAGGAATAATTCTTTCAAATTTCCCTTTGCAACATTCTCTAGTTTTAAAGACAAAGTTTGGAATTGATGAATCTAAGCCTTGATCTTACTTGTTTATTTTAATTTGCCAAGTTGGCTGAAGTAGCTATCCATAAGATTGTCACCATAATGTGTGGTGAGTTCCTCTTGGAAAACAAACCATGTAACAACACATCTTTTGTTTTTCTTCTCTTCACATTGCCAACAATACCAAATGAATTGGTGAGGATCCGAGTATAAGGATGCCATTGCAACCTTTTGTTGATAAGGAACATGATGAAGATCAAAGAATTGCTTTATTTGGCAAAGCCATCTGGTTGGATCTTTAACATCAAACTTCCTCATATCCATATTTAGTGTGAAATGCCTAGCCATAGAATTTACTTTGATGATCCATCTTTAGATCTGATTTAAACTCAAAAGCACCATTCTCGTTAGGAGACTCATCTTCTTCACAAGTCTTAGTGAGTGGATCCATACATTTGGAATCTATAGAACCTTGGCTCAAAACTATTTGTTCACTTATTCCCTTGATATCAGTTATCTTAGCTACCCCTTGTATTTGCTTTGCCATCCTTGACAAGATTTCATTCATCTTATTGGTTGCTTCCCGAATTTGTTCTCTTATAGATTCATTATCTTTGGGATTATCTCCTCGATTTCCATATCATCATTACTTGTTTTCTAGGCGTGACAAAAATCTTTTTGTTCCTTGTTGTAGGCCCCACCATGATGGGAAAAAATAAGTTTGTAATAAATCACACAAAATAAACCAAATGATCTAAAGATTTTAGTGTAATTTACTTGGGTGTAGAGCTCACCTTGCTGAGAAATTTTTTGCAGCCTTGGGAGCAAATTTAGTGTAAACCCTAGTTTTGCAATACTTTATTGGAAACAATTCCAAATGCCTCCAAACTAGAACTGTAAGTGGATCAATGCGCCCTTGTTCAACCTCTAGAATATAGATTTTTTTTTGCTGATTTGCAGCCTTTAAGACAAATTCAGTGGAAACCCTAATTCTACAATAACTCTAATTCTTCTGCAAATTCCCTCAAATGTATACTGTAGTAGCTTCAATGTGGCCTTGAAAAACCCTTTGAAAGTAGGAAAAATTCACCAAATTGAGAGAGATTGCTCTTTACAATTTGCCCTCCAAAATTGAAAAAACTGCCTTGGTTCTTGCCCCCCAATTGCCAAGAGCATGCTGTGATACTACTTGTAATGAAACAACTTGCGCAAGAGAAGAATATAACAGGAAGTATGCTGCAAATACTTGATAATATTTGAGAATAATAAGCCACTTCGAAGGGGCAAGCCTTCAAGTACATCCAATAAGAACACAATTTGCAATATGATGATAATAAACTAACCACCAACTCCTATATATACCCTACTTATGCTTTGGATTTCACCCAAGCTGACTTAGATACCTAAATATAACACCTAGGATGACTTAATTATCTAAATAAGAATATAATAATGATCATATAACTTAATTAATAGTCAAGGTAGCCAAAAGTTGACTGTCATGTCCTTCCCTCTTTAAAGTCAACTTCTAGCACTTTCATTAAAATAATGTTTTTAAAAACCACATAGATATGTCATATTAATTAATAAATATTTAAATATAAAATATATTAATTTAAATTTCAAATTTCATTCTAGGCACCAAGGATGGGTCCCATAGGCCCATTTTGCACAAGAGGTATATTAGCAAGTTCGTTTTTCAGATTTTGACATGAATGATTATTATTTTCCAGTCCAATTGGCAAAAATCTAGCGACTAGTTGTAGAGGACAAAAACCCTCAACTAGTTGACCTGAGTTGAAGTCTTGAGTTTGGTGAGTTAACATCCTAGGGCTATATATCTACCAGGCGATTAGAGCCCTATTTCCTTTGATAGGCTATAGTCTGCCATTGAAAAGACAAGCTAGATTTGAGCGAGAGGGTCGTAGATTAGACCTACAGGTTGTAGGCCACCCCAATTGCCTACTAGGGAGCAATCAACAATAGTCTATCACAAGGCGGATAAGCTTTTGACCTACCATCCACAACCAAGGCAGCAAATACCAAGGGAACCAGATTGCTGTCAAATAGTGGTAGAAGTGTAGACACAATTCCAACTACTCGTAGAGTGAAAGATCTAGTTGCGGTGAGTTTGAATGGTGAAGAATTAGGATCCCGGTTACCAGTAGGGCGGACTTAGGTGGAACAATTTGTTATCATCTAAATGCCTCAAATTGAGCATTGGCACTGCATTTTACCAAGGACAGGCTCATCTAGCTAAATTTGGCATTAGGCAACGCTGGTGAAGCTGTTCCCACACATCACTAGAGGTCAGCCATCAAAAAACTGTACTTTTATGGTTTCATGCCTCAAAGTTAAGGGCAAATACCAGTCGGAAGGCGTTTCCAGATTTCTGAAGGTGTAAACCTCCCACAACTTTCCAGTCATATATTAATTAATAAATATTTAAGTATAAAATGTATTAATTTAAATTTAAAATTTCGTTCTAGGTGCCAAGGATAGGTCCCATGGGCCCATTCGGCATGAGAGGTATATTAGCAAGTTCATTTTTCAGATTTTGGCATGAATGATCATTATTTTCTATCATGGAACTGGCAAAAATCTAGCAACTAGCTGTAGAGGATGAAAACCCTCAACTAGTTGACTTGAAGTTGAAGTCGAGTTTGGTGAGTTAACATCCTAGGGCTGTATATCTACCAGGTGATCAGAGCGCTGTTTCCTTTGATAGGCCATAGTCCGCCATTGACAAGACAAGCTAGATCTGGGCAAGAGGGCCATAGATTAGACCTGTAGGCCGTAGGCCTCCCCAATCCCCTACCAAGGAGCAATCAACAACAATTTATCACAAGGTGGGTAAGTTTCAGACCTACCATTCACAGCCAAGGCGGCAAATACCAAGGAAACCTGATTGCTGTCAAATGGTGGCAGAAGTGTAGACACAATTCCAACCACTGGCAGAGTGAAAGAACTAGTTGGGTCGAGTTTGAACAGTGAAGAACCAGGATTCAGGTTACTAGTAAGGCAGACTCAAAACACCTAGAATTGAGCATTGGTGTTGCATTTTACCAAGGATGGACTCATCTACCCAAATCTGACATCAGGCTTTGCTGGTATTGTTGTTCCCATGCATCACTAGCGGTCAACCATCAGCAAACTGCCAACTTTGAGGGTTTCATGTCTCAAAGTTAAAGGTGAATACTAGCTGGAAGGTGTTTCCAGATGTCACCTCCCTCAACTATCCAGTCGCACATTCTAGGAATCAACTGCAGATCAGATCTAGGGAGTGAGGTTTTCAGGGGCCAGCTTTCCGGCCAGGTTTCTATAGGTCCATACTCAGATGGTTGTAACTGCCTCACCAGCAGCAAATTTCCATCATGCATCATATCAGGTCCATAACTATTATATTGTCTCGGATTTGAATTAATTAATAACTGGATACTGTTATCAGTTGTGCAACTTTGTGATTAAAATTTCAATTTGCTTAACTGTGTAAACTGAAGCAAGAGAATTGTTAGGGCAGAATATTAAGACCCTAGAGTCATTACGTTGACCACTCATAATTCTGTATATGCTATAGGATTAAGGGTATAGCAAATTCTGTCTTCAGTTACTTCCATACATTCAACAAAATGGCTGTTAAAATAAACAGATTGAAAGATTTTTTGTCATCGTAACATTCCGATCTTTCTCATCTCACTAGGTCCCCTTCAGAAGGCAGAAACTTTGCGCTGACAATTACTGCTGCTATTCACAAACAGGAATTCTATAGAGAAATGCCAATTATTGAATCAACAAACCATATTATTGAATCAACAAACCATATTTCATTCTATAGAAATTTTGTAGTTTATCATAACAGGAATTCTATAGAGAAATGCCAATTATTGAATCAACAAACCATATTTCATTCTTTTATTTATTGCAAGTAAAAATTGCCGTCATACCCATTTCATTTTTCCTTACAGACAGAATAAGTTCAATGCTCTCATGCAGGGTGGGTATCAGGAATCAAGAGCATTTTCTCACTCTCATGATGCAGATTCATGCTGGCAGGGGGAATTCTCATTCTTTTCCTTTTCAAAATTTGAAGACACTACCCATCCTAGTCTCCTTATTAACTCTTTTTACAACAAGTCAATAAAATTCAAATTAACAGACAGATGCAAGGGGTTCCTTCATACTTCAGTGCAGAGATTTTGTTTCCTCCTTCCTTGATACCATATCACTCTCACAACCTCAAATTGATACCATATCATCAAATTGATACCATATCACTCTCACAACCTCTCTCATTCCCTCACCATTATTCGCAATTTCTCTCACACATCCATAGATTAATGATTTAAGCAAGTATAAGCCACAACATGCAGTTGGGAACTACCAACCGAATTGGTTGTGCTGGAGCAGGGAAGATGGACATTCTTGTGGTTATCATTTCACTCACTTTACTATTTTTCACACATTATTAACTTCTTGCTCTTAGCACAATACAGCATGTGGAAAGACAAAATCATTTCTCGGCTTTGTAGAAGTAGAACAGAACAGAACTGAGAAGAGGGACAAAATGCATAAAATAATATGATAATTGAGGTAAAAGTAGTTCTTTACTGATACACTTTCTGCGCGTGCATATTTCTGCCACTTAAGTTCTTCTATCACTCATTGCCAAAATCTAACCCATCGGGTTCATTACCACGATGATGAGCCTTGATCTCCCCATGTGTTCACATCGAACGGTTCTAGTGTAATTCCGGAGGTTTCAACTCGCAAGTCTACTGCTTCAGAGATTTACTTCTGGAATGCTAAAACTTGGAACCTTAGAACCAAAGTCTGAACCATACAAGGATGCAGATTAGACAGCTACTTTATATCTCTGGGAATCTTCCTACCACTATTTTATGCTTATCACACGTGCATATGCAAATGCAGCTATTCTAATAGTGCAAACCTTTCAGTGAAAATTAGATGCGAGAGCCTTCAAAAGTCATTCTCTCTTTTCATTTTATCTGCAAGGCTGCCACATCATACCACTCAAAAGGCTATTTCTACGCTTGATGACAAAAAATTCCCAAGTCTATTATATATATTTTTTAAAGATGAAATGCTAATGCAAATGCAAAGCATGTAGCAGAAATCAAAGACAGTTCTTCTCTCAATTGATTGACCAGGATCCAACATTCATCTTGTTTATCAGCTTCTCAAAATCATTCACGTCGACAATTCACATCATCCATTATTTTTTAAACCTTGTAAATTCTGAAGACACAATCATATATATGGGTTTCTAATTACCTCATTAACATAATTTGCAAAGTAGGGCTGCACATAAGTAGTATTCATGTTACCTTTTCTGCTCTGGTTGCATTCTGCCTGGAAGCATTTGCAGGATCCAGCTCTGCCACATAATTTGCACCTCTTTTCAGCATAAGATGTCATTCAACTTGCAACTCTTTTGCTATCCTATTTCCTCATGCATGTTCTGCAATTTCTACCTGCCCAGAGGCAATGTTCTCAATCCCAAAATGTTCATTCCCATCCAGAACTTGCACTATGCCAGCAGTTGTGATTGTCACATCAGGTCTAAATGGTTATAAATTTAAAGGGGGCAACATGCACTTCATTTGCGTCCTGCTCCACCTGTTAAATAAGGTGGTTCTACGAAATGAAAGCCTAGAAAGGGTTCTCATAAGAGCAGGGGTAATCAAGGAAGTGCTTTTTTCAATTTTGAAAATAGGATATTTAATTAGGGTGGTGGTGGGGATTAATGCAAGTTTGGCAAGGGCATTGGGATAGGACTTAGATGGAAGCATGGCTGGTGTTAAGGATAGGAGAGGGAAGGGGCTTAGAGAGAAAGGGTGGAACAGGACATTTTGTAGGTCATTTGGAAGAAGTGGGAGCCAGGCAGTATTTGGGGCTCTAGAATTAATTCCTGATTGGACTCCTCAGTTTCCATCTCTCTAGGTGGGACTGATACTGGATAGTATCACAAGATGTCACAAGCTTCATAAAACAGATCTCCACCATGGGCACAACTATTTTAGTGGATTTGATTATACACAATTGTGAACAAAATGATAATTTCTGTATGTGTAACACAGAATAATACATCTATCGTTAACCTATGAGCTTCTGTAATAGGGAACTCAAAAGCAAATTCAATAAAAAATGTTCTTGATCATCCAAATTCCTTACAACCTTGCCGTTGATCTAGGGCATACGTGTGCTCAGGGGACAGCACAATTAAATGAATCTAAATGTACTATAAATGGAAGCAAATGCAAGAGTGATAGAGTGCAAATGTTAATCAGAGTGTTAATCATTAAGATAGATTCAAGAATGAGAAGATCAACTTCTCTGGACCAACTTTTGTGAAGACCAACATGGAACCACCACACTGAAAAGAAATATTGCTTGAGCAGAGAATAGGCATCGAGCCTGGAAACAATTGCAAAGATCAATAACTCTTGGTCTGGTAGGAAAATAGATAATTACTTAACATTAAACTGGCATTTGTCATTCTGTATGCAGTGGAAGTAGATCAGATGAGACAGATCTGTAAGAGATTCATATCAGAACATGCCCAGTGGTTGAGGCAATATTGGAGGCAAAACTGTTAATCTAATATCTGAAGTGCAAAATATCTGAACTAGAGCACCAACTGATGGTCATTGAGCAAGTTGGCTAGAGAAAAATAATGCATAAAGAAAAGTTGAACAAAAGACAGAATTAGTATATATAGAGTCCAGGAAATACATAAGAGAATACTTTTAGAGTTGAAGCCAGCATAATATGGGAAAAATGCCACTGCCAAAGCTAATACAAAGAAAAAGTACTATGAAAATATCATCAATGACAGTGTTTACAATCATAAAAGGCATACAATGTTCCCAAAATTTATAGAAAACTTCACTAGAAATAAATTCAATCTGGCAAATGGGTACTATAAAACTCAATGGGAGAAATGGAATTCCATGCTGTATGGTGAAGTAAAGTACGAGTGGCAGACTTTATTGGATACAATAACCTTCCAAACTGTACTGTGGATCAGAATTGATCTTTCTTGGAAATCCTAAAACATAGAGGTTAGACCGTAGAAACCAAGTTATAAGCATGCTTACTATCTGTGTTTAAGATCCAAAATACCATTAGCGGGAAAGATGACTTAATGCATGTCAATGTTCTTTTGGATAACAGATGTCAGTGTAGATGTTCTTTTTTCAGTAATTTGTAATATTCCATTTTGCATAAAGATTTTGAAGTGGAACTGCAATTCTTTATCCATCATGTTAGACTGTTAAAAGTGTTTGATAACGATTTTCTTGTATTTGGCACTGAATTTAGAAGGGATTCAATAACATACACAAGCAGTCATTTCTTATCCCTGTATGCCAGGACTTACAAGTTTGTCTCAAAGACTGTAAATCTAAATGAATCTATTTAGACCTGGAATTCATGAAAACATGACATAAAGAAGCTGGATTTGATGAAAATTATTTAATTATAAGGACAGATGCTAACGTTGTATGTTGATATGATAAGGAATTTTGAACTCTAGAACATCAAGCTAAAAAATCCTTCTTATCCACCTTCATACAAGTAAAACAAATTACCTTCAACACAATATTTAAAAATTCATTCCAGTAAAATGTGCAGGATGACTTCTGCTTTTTCTACGGGAGATCCTTTATAAATTATTGCAGAAGCTAGAATCATGCTAATGAAGGAAGTCATTTTGCTTGCTTGCAAGGGCTTCATAAGAAATAGCGTTTTAAGAATTATGTATCTGATTATTCACAATTTCCAGCTTTCTTACTAACAAAATCATAAAAATTAAATGAAAATTCTATTTCTGAAGTAAAGTGTAAAAGAAGACAGTTTTGTTTTTCCTTATCCTGGCAAATTAAATTGTACGAGCTTTTCATTGAAAAAGCAGCTATCTAGTTCTATGGAATCCGTTCAGTAAGTATTGACAATGCTAATGGAGAAAGCAATATCAAGGAATGGCATGTATGTTCTGCAAATTCCAAGGGAATCTTTGAACTGACAAATTTTAAATCAAGACAATAGGGTACTAACTCTATGCATTATTTCATGTTTTTCTTTGACCGACTTCATCTATTACTAAGTAATTTCTAATAGACAAGAAAAAATAATATGATAGTACAACTGTCAACATATGAAAAGGAAAGGTGAGTTCAAAAAAGAGAATAAAAACATAAATGAAAGTTAAAATGGCTTGGGAAGCATAGCTGCTGCTAGTCAGGTTGAGGTGCTGATGCAAGAATATGGAGACTTAGGCTGTAAGGTAGTGCTGCCAAATGTCTATTGCAAAGGTTGGGCCAACTGTGGGCATTTTCATTAACCACCATAAGAGAGTCAATGCAGGATCTGTTAATATTAATAGGGAAATGGCCAAGGCTAAGCGGGCTAGGCTGGAAAATTCTTGGAGGAAGAGAAGTACAACCACTAGAACCTCTTGTAACACCCAATGGCGATGAACATCCAGGAATGTGAATATGCAAAAATGTTAAACCTTTGACACCATTTGACCACTGTTTTTGGCCTTGCAATAGATCTGCACACTTAAGACATGACTCCAATGGTCCAGATGTCAACACAAGCCCTGATTAGGGAGTCACAATGCAATCTTATTCACAAACCTACTAGGAATCAACTTCCTTCTCAATTCTGAGTTTTTTCACAAAGAAAACATAAGTTAGAAGGAAAATATGAAGAAAAGTACTATATGTGTTTGCAAATACATATATCCTGCACTACTAGTTTTTGCTGTTTTTATTTATATATCAGTATTTTTAAGTTAAAATTACCAATGAACAATTTCAAAATGCTAGTTGTAGTCATTTCTGTGGAAAATTTGAGATTTATCTTCATATCATATGGATTATAAGAAAATGAAACTTAGTTCGCTTATACAAATGAGATAATTGGTTTGAATTTTGAAATGCGTATTATAAGAAGTCTTCTATTGCAATGGTGAATTGTGCCCTCCCAGATGCATTTAACAGTTTGTGTAATTGATTTTCAGGAGCCTAAATCAAATCCCAAGGAATTGAACCCATACCTCAAGGGTGGGAGTTCTGGCCATCCAGAAGATGATGAAAATGCAGCACAGAAGTTGGGGAAAAGCCAGTTGCCACCTCCCTCAGTTGTTGGTGATGGAGGTGCTAGTTGGCGACTAAAAGCTTTGAAGCGAGCAAAAGAACAGGCAGCTCGAGAAGGGCGGAAGCTTGATGAGGTGATTGATGTTGAACAATGTCCTCAAGTGTGGAATACTGAATATTTGAGTTGGCCATTGTTTGAATTTTAAGCTCAATGTTCTTTAGGGCCATATTTTATATGAACACTTGAAAACTTATTTCTTTTCACATTTGCAGGTCGTAGAAGAGCGTTGGGGTTCTCTTGCTCAATACACTGCATCTGTAGCAACAACAAGAGCAGCTTCTGCTCATTCTCATTTGCATGCAATTAGGGAGAGGAAAGGGGAACGGAGAGGAGGACATGTAAGTGTGAACAATGGAGATAATGATAAGGAATTAGACAGCGATGATCGTATGATAAGGAGTAACAATCGAGATTACTTGAGAGATGTTTCTCTTCATAATTCACGCATGAAAGCACCCAAAATACACAATTCCTTATCTTGGAGAAACCAAAAAAATGCTCATATTGTCCGTCCAGAAGATGCAGAGCTTATCAGAACAGCAGCATCTAGTTTAAATAAATTTTCTGATGATGGCAGTTTCTTCCGGAATTTTAATAAACCGCAAACAAAGGAAGTTGAGAATTCATCTACAACTGTGGCTTTTGAGGCTGATAATGCATCTGCCAAAGATTTAAGCACCAAAGGTGAAAAACCTTCGTCAGACTATGCTTATCAGCAAGATGGCATAGAAAGTGATCCTCACAAAGCTGAGGCTACATCTATTGACCATGTTCCAATTGTACATGGATTAACTGCAAACCAATTGGCAGCTAAGGCAATGCAGCTACGTTTGAAGGGAAAGCATGCTGAGGCAGACCAACTGTTGGTAAGGAGATCATTACATTTTTATGGTTCTTTACATAATGATCATGTTTGCAGAAAATGGGAAGTTCAGGAAAACATGAAATATGATTGAGCAAAAAGATTTGGAAAATATTGACATTGAATTATTTTGAAGCATATATGACAAAACATGAAAATATTTCTTTGAATAAGATTTTTGATTTAGGGTCAATTAAGGTTAGAGAGAGTAGGTTACTGTTTATTCACTATCTACAAAACAAGTATTTTATACATATTGATATAGCCATAAAAAACAAAAAAACATGATCTTTTTGATTTGGAGGTCTTTTGCTACCATGCTTTTTTTGTGATTATAAAAATGTATTTTGTGGGTTGGATGCCATGGTTAGAAACCCCAAATAATGTTGGATCTCCACATCCTATCAGAGGCATCCCAAATAAATGCTAATAAATGTCAGTGACTTGAACTAAATATAATTTTGAATTTTCTAAAGGTGTAAGACCTAACTGGCAAAGATAGGCCAGACACAAAAATTATTAGACACATATTTATAGCCCCTGTAGAAGGCTTCAATTTAATGGTTTTGAGCTAGTAATCTTTCTGGACCTTTGGGTTTAGGGGAGGGTTCTTGCTTTCACCATCAGTACAATTATCATTAGCACATTAACCCTAGAATATTCTCAAAGTTCATAGAACTTGTGGAATGTTTCATGGAGTTTTAAGGTACTTATTATGCAAATATGTTGGCCTAAAATGTCTGAAACAATTTGGAAACAGAAAGCCTCCTTGAAGAGTAAATCAGCTTGTAAAACCAAAATTGCATATTCTGAATTCTCATGTAGCCACTTATGTTTTAGTCAATTCATGAGTTTGTAAGACCAGTACACAAAATCTCAGCAAAAAAAGTTCTTGAAATGACAAAAAATGAAGTGGTTTTTTGAGTACATATAGGTTTTGTTGGTGCTAACTCCCTTGTAAGTTGTAACCATGATGCCATATTGGTGGCCTACCGGAGCAGAATTCCTTCTTAGCTCCTTAGACTAATTGCTGGATTATTCTTTACTGGATTGTGCTTAACTGTTTCTCATTTGTCTTGTTTTTTTTACTCTTTTTCAATTTGGTTTCTGTAGCTGATTATATATAATGGCAAGTGGCATAAACATTCTTTCTTTTTTATTAGATTTTTGTGAGAAATGTTTCAACAGTAACACTGCCCTATGGGGCAGTTATGCATTACTTCTGTAATGCAAATTTGACCATGGCATAAACTAATTAAGAAAAATGGAAACATGAGCAATCCTGAAAACTGATCATTGCATATGCTCTAAAGGCATTTGTTTTTTGGGAGAAATTCATTGAGAGTAACACTGCCGTATGGGGCTGTTATGCTTTGCTTATGTAGGGCAAATTTGACCATGGCTTATTGATAGACTACCTAAGAAAAATGGAAAGCCAAGCAATCCTGATCACAAACCATTGCATATGTTTGGAAGTCAGGTTTTTGAGGTTTACTTTCTTGAGATGATTAATGATTCTATGGTAGACTTTATTAAACGGAATTAAAAGATCTTCCAGTGATCATTTTTATCTTTGTGTATACATATTTTGTCAGTACTTTCTGTTGAAGCTATACTTTTCTTGATTCATTAGTTTGTCACTTTGGAAAAATCACAATTGTCTCCTTTATACTTTTCTATTGTGTTCATACAGTAAATACCATATAATGTGTCTTATTATGTTATAAACACGACCTTTTTATATAAACTATTAAGATGTCATCTTGTCTAATGTAAGTGTTTCAACCCCTATAACAGAAAGAGTCACAAAACGTTGCAAAGGCATGCAACTCTACTGAAGAAAATGCTGCGAATCAAGTAGATATTGCCCGGTATGTTAACATAGCACGTGTTTGCTGGTTTTGTTTGTCCTTCCTGTTTCCTATATCTAATTACATGCTTATTGTATCAGACCTGATTTGAAGAAGATCAATGCATGGGCCAAGCAAAAAACTGAAGATGATGGAGACTCACATTTGGCTTCATTGATTATGCGTAACAAACAGTTCAGAAAGGATTCTCAGGCAGATGATGAGTATGATTTCGATAACATTCCAGGTAGAAAAAAAGAGAAGAAAGCAGTTGTAACACGCCAGACAGGCAATAATGCAACAGTGAATATTCAGAAGCGCATTTTAACTCAGCAAGAGCGTTGCCATCTCTGTTTTGATAATCCTTCAAGACCAAAGCATCTAACAATATCAATTGCAAATTTCACATACTTAATGCTTCCTCCATGGGAACCAGTTGTTCCTGGGCATTGCTACATTTTACCATTACAGGTAAGGATATCATGGTACCTTTTTAGAATTAATTATATTACATGCAATGTATATTTGTTTCTTTTATAATTTTTTTCCGGAGGATTTATAAAATTAAAGACTATCTAAATTTTCCTTGCAGCATGAAGCATCGACTAGAAATCTTGATGACAATGTGTGGGAAGAGATTCGCAACTTCAAAAAATGTCTTCTCAGGATGTTTGCAGAAGAGGAAAAGGATGTACTGTTTCTTGAAACTGTGATGGGGTTGGCACAGCAACGGCGGCATTGTTTGGTTGAATGTATTCCTGTGCTTAGTGATATTGCTAAGGAAGCACCAAATTATTTTAAGAAGGTTAGTTATGTTTTGTTTGGCTGGCATCTTAGAGCACGAGTTGGCTACTCTTCTATGCTTGATGATAGAATCTAAATTCAAGTGTTCCTGAGAATTCACCCAGGTGTTTATCTGGGTTGAAGCTTTGGCTTGGGGAAATCCTATGATACGTTTGTGGTCAAGGAATGTGGATCAATGGACTTGTAAATTTGATTTCATGTATTCAGTTATATTTGCAGTAGATCAATTACTAATCATAGAAATCTCTTTGGATGTTGCATGCTATTGTTTTGGAACAGTTTTTTATGGTCTTTGTTTAGTTCTCTTTTCTTTGTCAGATATGACTTGTCTGTTAAGCTACTTTTTTCTCTTTTGCACTCTTGGTGAACTTGATTCCATGTATTTAGTTTTGTCAGTAGCTCAATAGCCCTTAGAAACCTCTTTCGATGTTGCATGCTATTGTTTTGGAACAATTTGTGGTGTTTGTTTAGTTGTCTTTTCTTTGTCAGATCTGATGTGTCTGCCAAGCTACTTTTTCTCTTCTGTGCTCTTTCTTTGTTTCCTTGTGCGAAACATGGTCATGCGAATCTAAAATTATTTGTCCCGCTATAGCATCTAAAGGTATATATATCCAGTAGCTCATAATATTAAGATTTCTGGCTGTCAAGATTTTCTAGAAAGGATTTGAGAGGTCTATTTAGTCTCGTGTCAGTTTGGATTTACATTTTTATCACCTAATGAAGGCTGAAAGTCTAAATTGGTTCTGCTGCAGGCAATTGACGAAGCCGAAGATGAATGGAGTCAGCACAATGCTAAGAAGCTGATTGATACTAGTGTCAAGGGTTTGAGAGGTTCCATTCCAAAAAATTTCCCTTATTTTCACGTAGAATTTGGTCTGCAGAAAGGTTTTGTCCATGTTATTGATGATGAAAAGAACTTCAAGAGTCAATTTGGCCTCAATGTCATCAGGGGCATGCTACAACTTCGAGTGGAAGATATGTATCGGCGTAGACAGCAGGAGACTGTTGAAATGCAACGCAAAGCTGCCTCAGACTTTGCAAGGAGATGGGAAGCAGTTGACTGGACAAAGATGCTGGACTAACTGTGGTTTTCTTTTAACATGAAGAATTTAAGTGAGAATTGTAATTATGCTGTAATATTAATATTAGTGTAAGATGATTTTTCTTAAGCTGCCTTTTTGTGGGTTTTGACCCAATCTGTCAATTTGTCTGTAGTGCGTTCAGATTTCTTAGTAACTCGGACTTTGGTTTGAGGTTCCTTTTATTCCATTATTCTCTTTAAATGATACCATGTGTAAATTTATATTCAATTTGCATATTCCTTAAGTGCTGTTACAGCCCCTAAAGGGTCAAGATTGAATCAAATGGCAGTCGCTCATATTTTCAAGCTTGTGGTGTTGTCTTCAACTTCCAGAAAGATTCAATTTACCTATTCTTTAGGTGCTGTTACAGTTCCTCGAGAGTTTAGATTGAATCAAGTAGCAGTCCATCACATTTTCTGTTTTCAAGATTATGGTGCTGTCTTCAACTTCCAGAGTAAATACATGTAAAAAAAAATCTCATCTACCTGTTCTTAGGGAGCTGAATGAAACTGCATTTTATAGGAGAAATATTACTTGGGGAGATGGCAAATATTTTTCTGGAAAGATTGGAGCAACTATAGATATTGGACTGCCTTCCCCCTGTTTTTCATGACCATGATTTCCTTCTTTGGGAAGTGTGCCAGCTGGAGAATCTTCCGACCAGAAATCTATTTAATAAGTTTATTTTAAAGCCAGGCAGGGCCCCATGCAGCTGCTTAGTTTATTTTGGCTTTAGCAGCCACTGTTTAATTTTTCTTAGGAGTAATTTGTGGAGCTGGTGGCCCCATAATATTTAATTTTGCTGCTTATTTTTTAGCAATTCATCTTAAATTTTATTTTTTGAAATGTTTTTTATCTTATGTATGAATGAATAGTATTATAATAATTTTGTAGGAAAATTTGGAGGGATAAATTGGAGGCAAATGAAAAGAGGGAAAAAATTTATGAGAGCCACATGGCAGTTGCTGCTTACTTTTAGACCCCCATTTTTTTCCACAGCTTATTTTCAATTCCTAAATAGTAGCTACTCCACTAAAATAGGGAAAAATTCTAAATTATCGTTTTCTCACAATTTTAAATTTGCATGGGAACACTCCAGCTGCTTAAGTTTAAGCAGAAAAATGCACTTAAACAGAGGTAAATATCTTAGATGGTTTTGCTCACCATCTAGAGTAAATATATTTTTTGTTAATACTTATTATCATGTACGTTACTCATTCCTTCAGTTGCAACAACTAACTTTATTAGATCAGTCAGTCACGATAGTCTAATACAAGTTTGCTCTGGCTTTGGCACTCATGATACTTCCTTGTTATGAGGTATTCAATGACTATGGGGAAAGAGGCAGGATTAATATCACAAGCCTATACGTTCCATTATATATTAGTATTTATTTCGTTTTCATAATTTCGTAGGATTCAGATAACTGAAGACAAATAGGTGCACACCTTTTTAATTAATTGAACCTTCCCTGCTAAAATCCTATCAATATTTTAGGTGAGGAGATGCTAGTCATTTTAATTAATTGGAGCTTCCTTGGTTGATTTGTTTGATATTTTATTTTTTGTGGTATTTTCATCCATGTAAAGTCATTTTATGAGACAAACAATACAAATCTATGATTGAACGAAGAATAAACTCCACAAGCATTGAAAAGAACAATATATTGGTGGGGTATAAAGACAACAAAAGAATCACACTTAATTATAGAGTAAAAATTGTGTTACATTGCACATTATAGTTTTAAGTTGTGCATTCATTTTAGTGCCCACTCCTTTAGACATGCTGGAGGGTGTGTGCCCTATTTTTGTGCCTAAAACCTGTCATCATGTGACATGCAAGCAAAACACGGATCTTCTTGCTACAAGCTAGACATTTCCCATTGTTTCCACAATTGTGCCCTCAAGGACATTAGTAGATACACACTAATTATCTTGAATGCTAGGGACCCTATGTTGCTAGAATTCAAACATAAAATGGCTAAAAGCCTTGCTTGTTGGCCTTAATGTGTTTTTGTAACAATCATCTCATCAAGTAAGCCTTATAAAAATACTTTGACCTCCTTAAAAAATATTCATCTACTTTATCAGATTTTTGTTAGAGTTGATAGAAGCTAGACAAATTTTACACACAAAATAATACACTTCTATTCTCTTAATTCATTCAATATGATAGTACATATTTATAGGAGTTACATCTCCTATATTATAGGAACCTCCTAAAATAACCCCTTTACATAGATGAGTTGTTTTAACAACTAAACATATTAACACTCGCAATTAATAATTATTGTACTAACAATTATGAGAATTATGTAATACTCCCAACACTAATACTTTTGAACATTCTCTTGCAAGCTTATGTATTTTGTTGTTTTATTATTCCTCAATTGCCAAACCTTTGCAAAGTCCTTGCAAATTTTAGTTTATTTATAGCAATTAATAGCTCCTTACACTTATCACACAACACATCTTCCACAAGAGAAAAAATGACAATTAATGGTGACTCCCCAACACCTCCAGAACAGTTGCTAGACCAAAATATTTTTCACAAGAGAGAAAATGACAATAATACTTGTTCCAACAATGCAATATTGAATAATGGTTGAATATGCAAATGTACATGAGATGCCTTGCTTATAAAGGCAAGGTGATAGATAGGATTAGACAAGATCATGATAAGTGTTTTAATTCTATAACATGAGACAACTAACAAACTAACTACCTAGGAATCATACAATAAAGGTAGATAAGATAAGTTCTAGAAAAGCCAACTAAGACTTTTTAGAAGGAATCTTATATTCCAATTAAACTTAACATGTGAATATCGTCCCCTAATTTTCTAGTGAGTGAATTAGTTAGGTACAAGACATTTATTCACACCAATAGAGTCCATCTTACTATTTCCATTGTTGCGAAGCATATGCACACATTAGAAAGCTTTCTAAGGTTTTTCCTTCACACATCTTGCAACCACTATAGTTACACTTGCACTCTGAGGGCATCGTACACTTCCAAAATTACTATCTACTTTAAAGCTAAAACAAGCTATCTAGGGCATTGATTGAGTTAGTAAACCATTTAACCAAATTTCTTCCCTTTTCTCATAGGTTTAGTTGCAAATAACTTCACGTAGGAAGATTGGATCCATAATCTCCAAGCATTGTGGGAACCACAAATATCAAGCAACAACCCTTGAAAATTTTAGGCCCTTGAGATCAAAGAATATTATTGATTGTAGGTTAGGAATACACCCAAGGGGTTGGGGATGTGGGTTTTATGGTTCAAGGCATGGGTTAAGGTCAGATAGCTTCCAAAACAATTTTTAGGCAAAGGTCACTAGCATAGGCATACAATCACAAGCACAACCTTTGAGGTCACTAGTGTAACTTTTGCATCAAAACCATTTGACTTACTTCCAATTTCTATAAACTATTTGTGAGCATTTGTTAGTCATTCCTTTGGTCTTTTATTTCTTCTTCTAGCCATTTGTCATCACTAAACATTGAATGAAGAACACTTTGTTAGCCCTTTCCTTTTTCAATAGTAGTAAAATTTTGATTCCCATCTCATTGTCTTAATTTTACTTAGAAAGTTGTTTGGAATATTTGTTATTCTATATTGCTAGTCTACGTAGGAAAAACAAAAAAACAAAGTAATGAATCCTAGCATGTTAGAAAGTTGCTTATTTTCATTTACATTTTGGTGAATTTGAACACTTCCAACCTTCTTCCTTCCAAATCATTAATTTTCTTCATTTCAAAACAAATAAAAAATAAAAGTCCATTTTTTGTGTGGGTGTTATGAACCTCACTCCAAGTCAATTGTGGAGAAAAATGTTAGCCTTTGGCTAACTTGTTCTTCTCTTCCTTTGATCCAAGCTTCTCATTTCCCTTTTATCTCCCCTATTTCTAACAATCCACTTTACTTTCACAGCATGATCCAATTTCCACAACACTCTTATCTACCTTTCCCAACATTTATACTAGACCCCTCAATGCCTATTCAAATCCTCCTATAGCCCTTCATTTCCTTGCCCGTGCCTCCTTTTAACTCTCACTCACACTTGGCCTTTCCTTCCCTTCCCCATGGCTTTTCCCCTTTCCCTAACTTCTCTTCATGCCAACTTTCTTGTTCCTCACTTTTCATGTACCTTCTCACTTATTGCCATACCTTCACCCACTTTCTTGGCATCTATTCTCATGATCAAGACACACTTATGTCCTTCAATGCCTTCCCTTTTTTGCATTTGCTACACTTTCCTCTTTTACATCCCCTTTTTACACTTCTTGCATTCTCACTTACACCACATTACTATAGTTCTTGATGATTTCTTTCTTTCCCCCCTTCCCTTCTCTTAAAACATGTTTACACCTTATGGAGTCGCCAAGGGAGGGTGAGGGTGAATGTTCTTGGTGATCTCTCTTTCCCACTTCCTTTTCCTTTTCCTTTTCCTTTTCCTTTTAAATTTTTATTTGTTGGTTGTTCATTTGACTTGTATTTGGTTGCTACACCAATTTGATATTAGAGTGGAGCATTTTGAGTCATCAAGGTGAGCTTGTAAGAGTTTACATTAACCTAAGCATTTGTGAGCATTGTCACAGTGTAGGTGAACCAAAGAAGATAGCTCACAAAGTTAGAAGAGAAGGTACAAGAAATAATTGTGCAACATTCATTGCATATATAGTTGATGCATTAAGACAGGTTCAAGCTTGGCTTAAGGTCATTGATGCTACATGATATAGAGAAGCAATGGTGATGGAAGATACCAATGACAATGAGAGAGATGGTTGAGATGTGATGGTTGGTGCCATTGATCTAGAAGATGTCAAGGACCTAATGAAAAAAGAGAGATTTGCATTCACCTTGATGAAGGTTGAGAGTAAGCAACAATTTGATCTCTAAAGCTACTTATGAAGCTTAAATCCTAAATAATTGGTTGATTTGATCAATGAGATGGAAGACATATTTCCAGTTTGAAATAATTCAAGGAACCAAAGATAGTCAAGTATTCAAACGTAGAGTTGAAAGAGCATGTTGCCTTGTGGTGGGACTTGGTCTAGACGAGTTGTGTGCAAAGGGACAAATGTAAGATCTTATACTAGGATTACATGATCAAACTTAGGGAGTAGTTTATGCTAACTAACTACACTTATTTTTTCAAAAATATCTAAAGCCTTCACTAAAGGGAGCTGATTGTGAAGGAGTACATGGAGTTCTCTAGACTAAGAATTCTTGCTAGTCATATGGAAGACAACATTGATAAGGTGTCTAGGTATGTGAAAGATTTGTGTACTCAATCCAAGATGATATTTGTTTACTAAAAAATATTATGTAGAGGCCTATTAGCTAGTGCTCAAACTTGATAAATTTTGTAGACAATAGAGTGCATGTAGTATTAGGAAATGCAATGCTGAAAGGGCAAGCAAGGTGGTGGAAGGGAAACCTACATGTGTAAGGATGGTGCAAAAACAAGTTGTGCTACACCAAAAATAAATTGTGAGGAGATCTTTGACAAAGGTGTATAAAGGGAGGTGAGGATGCAATAGAGGATTTAGTGGGACATGCTTCATTCACTATATATTTGAGTGTTTAGACATTGTGTGAGGGGTGATCCCACAATAGTGGTTTACACTTTTTGGGACATCCCGATTTTTGTTGAAATCACATATTTTTAGAAAATATAATGATTTAAGCCTTGAAAAGTTCCATTTAAAGGATTCCAATTGAAGAGGGTTTGATCAAACCACCTTAGATCAAACCCCCGTGGATAGAACCCCACTAGTTTTAAGCCATACCTATAACAAAGTCTCCTTTACACTTATCAAAATGCTGATAAAAAAACCACTTTTGATTTACCTTTTGGGGGATCAAATGAATTCATTTAAAATTTATTTTTTGTAAGTATCTAGTCCTTATTATAAGCTTCCCAAAAAGTATAATTTAATATATTTATTTGATTATTATATTTATTTTTTATTTCTTGTGAATGTATGTTTTTCACCAAAAAAAGCTCTTCGTTGCACATATGGAAAAATAGTAGATTACCAAAAAAAATTCTGAAAAATATGTCCCTGCTACTATTGATTTCCTTGATCCAACAAAAAAAAAAAACTTGAATTTTGATACATACAAAAGAAGTTATGTTGTATACGATCTGCCTATGTTTAAATTTTAATTGGTTTGACTTCAAAATTTAATTTAGAAAAAGTAATTCAATAAAACACTATGAAACCAAATGAATGTGTTATATATTGTAGTTACAAATCTAAATTCAAAAAAAGTAGAATTTTATCCTTATAGAAAAAAAGTTATGTTGTTTATGGTGAACATCACTCTTTAAAAATGGTGTTTATTGTTAAAAACTAGTTTTTTCGAAGGAGATGGAAAAAAAATGTAATTTGATTCCAAAATTAAAAAAAAATAAATTTAGAATCTACAGACAAAATGTCAAAAATCACTAGTTTGTGTCAACTTCAAATTCCTCATGGTTTAGTAGCTATAGGTGCCTGAAAGTGAAGATTTAGTTAAAAAAATTTAGTTCAATGTCCAGTTTGGCCAAAAATTGTAAACCAGTATTGTGGGATCACCCTAAGAGAAAGGTTGTGTAGAGAAGTGTGTTTATTTTACAAAGTTGATGAAGGCATGATAAGAAGTAAAGTATAAAACACAATCCTAGAGGTTGGGAAAACTTGATGATGCACAAGGTTTTGTTTAAACCTACACACGATGATAATGAATCATCATTGATGACGAGCCTCTTAAAAACTAAGTGCAAATCAAGAAGGAAGTGTTGTAAGCTAATCATTGATGGATGCAACACCAACACCTTAATATTGACATCACTAGTACAAAAACAACAATATATGACTAAATAAACTACTAAAAATTGCATATAAATGACTAATTTTGGTCATGTGACCATTAGTAGTTTATTGCCGGTCATTTATAACGTGACCAAATTTATGACTAAACTATTTTAGTCATTTATCTACTCATTAATTTAGTCCTTGATTTGGTCATTGATTTAGTCGTTGATTTAGTCATTGATTGTTGTTAACTGGTCATTTATTTAGTCATGGTAGTGATTTATTTAGTCATATATTTAGTCATTAATTTAGTCTTATATTTAGTCATTAATTTAGTCATTGATTGTTGTTAATTGGTCATTTATTTAGTCATGGTAGTCATTTATTTAGTCATTGTAGTCATTTATTTTAATCATAGTAGTTATTTATTTAGTCATAGTTTAGTCATTTATTTGGGTGAATCAATGATTCAAATTACAAATCAAATCTAACATAATTAATCCTCACAAATTTATGCAAATAAACTTCAAGTATCATAGATATTCAAATGTTGAGAAAAACATTATGAAATGAAGACTAAAATGCTTGAACAAATATGATTGATCACAAATAGATCACAAATCAAAAGACCCACAACACAATATTTATGAGTTTGAAAATTTACTTCATTAAGCCTCATTGGCAAATCAAAACCTTAATAGTTACAACCTCACTAACAAGTCATTGTCTCACTAATTGTTTTACAATGAATTTCTTTTCTTGAAAATTTTATTTGGTTTTGAAACTCAAAAACCAAATGAAACTCAAGAACATTTACAACAGTTATACTTTGCAAATCTTTTCAAATCAAGGTTTCTGTTTTCCATATATTCATACACCAGAAGTCTTTATAGGCCTTGAGAAAAACATCCCAGTGAACGCAAAAGATTTTGGTGATGAACATTTGAGATGATTGTGCTGCAATATGCTGCTGCAATCCCTCTTTTGAATGCTCTTTTATGATTTTCAAAGAAGCCTTCAGTTTAGGTTTCTCTGCAACAAAAAAAAAACAAAGAATTTTAAGTAATCAACACTTTAAAAGACTTTTTCTAATCCCAAAAGGATATTTTTCTTCATTTCATGGTGGAACATACTTCATCAGTAACAATATGTAGCAAGAGAGATATTTAAGGCACGATAGAGAATTAAAAGAAACAGGGAGAATATCACAAAAAACTAACATTAGAACTAAGTAGGCTAAAAATCATAGTTAAGTAGAACATTGCATCCTATACAATAGAATGAAAATTTCTAAATGACTAATGTAAGCTAAAGCTGGCAAGTGTTTTAATAAATTACAAAAGTAAAACCTACAAGAGAATATCAAATGTTTAATTACCATTTCAAATTTTGAAAAATCAGCCAGAAGCATAAGTTGTAAGAAATAGGACACAACGGATTTAAAAAATGAGACTTCTCAAGTTTGCACTCATTGAATCCTAGTGCCATAAGTGCAAAGACTCTGAAACTCAAGAAGAAAATATAGATTAAAGAAATATTCTAATTACCAAAAAAGCCATCACTTCTACAACTTCATATATTTTAAATATCTAACGTGTTAAGAATAAGAAGTGGTAGATTCATAAATAAATAATGTTCAAAATGATTGTTTTGATATTTTCTGAATACTCCCTGAATAGGAAGAACTCAAGATTCCATAGATTTGATGTCCCATGAAAGTTATTTCTTATGCCACTATTACTTTCCAATGTCAGAGATGAAAAAGAGAAGTTGCCAGGCTAAGCTGGCCTAATCCCTCTATGCAAGTCAATATATGTACAATAACCCTGAGAAAATAGTAAAAAAAAGGAATTACAACCTTTAAATGGTTTGTAAATTATTCTCTGAATTAAGCAGCCATTAAAAAACTGATTATCAGGATTTTCAAATAAAGATTGGCAAAGCGCAATGGTTCTTACCAACTGTTTGCCATAATGGTCAAACTTCTAAGAATGGACAGTCTAAAGCCAGCTATTGAGAAGTGTTGGTATTTGACGACATCTTTGATCTCCATTTTTGCAAGACATGTTACCAAAAGTTAAAACCTTGGAGTAGTTTGTAGAATAAAGCTCCAAACATTATAGTTCTATTGAACAAGCCAACTCAAGAAAAATGCCTTTGTATTTTGAGACAACAATTGTTGTGATCAATGCCAGAAGTAAAACCAATAATCACCATAACGTAACACATTTTAGCTTCTCTTATTTGCTTTATGAGTAAATTAAATCCATGATTGTACCAACTTCATGTACCCAGGAGAAAGGTTATAGTTCAAGTTGTAGTATTAGGTGTCTGATATCAATCCAACCACTACCAGCATGTCGCAATCAACCTGTACATATAGGGGAACTACTAATCGTTCTAAAGACCCCATCTTGCATTCATATTGAAGTCTCACAAAAAAGAGAGGTTAAGAAGCAACAGACTCTAATTTCATAAAGCATAGGAGCATACTGATATTAATGGAAGCAGTTTAGGATATGGAAAAGTCTCTTGGGTAGAGCATAAATTCTAACTCGCGCTAGACTCAGAGAACTATATGTGATATTCTAAGATCAAAAATGGAATTTTACATTGGAAACTAAACTGGAAAAAAGTTCATAATAGGAGTACTAAAGCCACTAAATGATCCTTATCAAAAGAGCAATCTATCTCAGTGGAATTCACTGCACTATTACCAAATGAAGATCTTGGAGCCTCTCTCACTTATTAATTGATCAAAGGTAGAAGATGGTTTTCTTGAAAATAGAAAGACAACATTAGTTGATAGGACGCTTGGTTAGTTGAAGGGCAGAACTGTAAAATGTACCGAAAAGGAAACTTTGGGTTGAACTGAAGGATCCTCCAAGTTAATAGGTAAATCATCAGAGTCAAACCCTGTTAGGGTAAATGTCAGCTGTCTTTTATCTGTCACATCAAAAACACGTGGCGATGGAACAAGTAGAGATGGGGATGACAATGACCATAACAAGAAGATAAAGCTAGAGACAATTTGTTGTGGTGACACGGGTTGTGCTATGAAGGTAAATAATATTCCTCCTAAGGCTAACCAAAAACCTCCTCTTGTGCACCCTCTCATAAGTCTGACTCCTGACCCTTCTATAAATGTGTAATCAAATGTTCCTATTGAAACACTTAATGCCATTGTTGTAATAGACAACACTACCCAATGATACATTTCCACTCTAGATGGTGTTTCTTCCCCATTTGGCTAGGACAAGAGTATTCCTCCCTATATTATTGCAAAAAAATGAACTGGGTGACAATCTCCTTTTGTACATGTAGTTTCTTCTTCTCTTGTATCTCTTTATATTGATTCATTTCAACTCCCTACTTGGATTCTAGATATGGCGATTAGATCAGAAGAAAGAGAGTCTTTAAATCTATGAAACCATATTTGGATTTAGTCTTGGTGATTGTGCAACACAAGTCACCCAAAAAGACAGACTCAGATCAGCTTACAAATTGATGTCAATGGCTCTTTATTTACTTAGATAGGAAGTCCATTGGTTAAGAAGGACAAACTGGACATGTTGGCCATTGATTACCAAGTTCAGAATATTTCCACGTCCAAACCTTGCAGGATGGGAGAAACTTAGCTGTTAGAAACAGTGGTCCTCTCATCTTTTAGAAACAACGGTCCTTTCTTCAATCAAACAAATGAAGAAAGATGGGTAATCTTTGGCTAGTCTGAAAGAACAAGTACATAAACTTAGCTAACACATGCAGCAAGTTACAGGTAGGAAATTCAAACAGACTTATATTTTTAGGCCTTGTCCCAATGCTTCCCACCACAGCTTGTCCTCAAAACTGTCACCACCGAGGCCTCAAGAATGATGATTAACATTTTAAACAAGAGAAGGAACACTTGAACATGTTCTTTAGAATGAAAGGCTTCAAAATAAAACAAGTCATTGGGGATTTTTCAGACTACAAGAGGCAATCCAAGTTATGGGACCATATGCTCAAATGGTCAACCTCAAGTCTGTTTAACATACATAAGGGATTTTAAATAGGCTTATAGAGATATTGAGGAGAAAGAATGCAAGGTCTTAGTCAACTATACTTCCCTGCAACACTCTAAAAATATTTATAAAGCCTGCCAGGGACACTATTGATCCAAGTAAAACAGTTGGGTTTGTCTCATCACTTGTTGTTATGGTTGATGTACACAAGGAAAACATGTTGATCTTTTCATATAAGAATTGATGGGTACTCCAGATATCTAGACACTTAAACAAGGTTTACAAATTGGCTTTAGTGGAGTATGCCTCTTCCACAATGCACCACTTTTGAATTGAAGAGGCAGAAGTAATTTCAAAGGAGGATCAATTTACAAGGTGCTGACTAAGAGAGTGATAGAGATTGAGGAGCATTTGACAATTTGGGACAAAGGATTGAGCCTAAGTCCAGTCATGGAGTCCCATCATCCAGAGACTTAGTAATGGACCCTGCCAGGTTATATAATAAGTTAATTAATTTTTCTCTTTTCTTGGGAAATTTGAACCCTGAATTGAGAATAATATAATTATTTTTTGTTTGTTATTGTGGCCTATGATCCATTATTTTGAAATTGTCCTGACCCTTTTGTTGTAAATATCACTAAAATTTTTCCCATTCTTTTGGGCTGTGTAGCTCGGATGTACTGTATAGTAATTTTTTATTTTTTATTTATTTTTAGATAGGATGTTCTTGACCTTGTGAACTTGAAAAGGGTTATCTAAGATCTTTATCTATACTTTAACTTATAAGTCATCTTTGTGATGGACATTATGGGTGACTCGAAGGGTGGATTCTTTCACAGATGTGTTTGTAGTTTCTATCTGAAAGATTTTTCTTCCAAATCAATATGGACTGTGAAAGCTTAAAATCTCTAATAGTAGTTTCACCTGTAATATCTCCTCTTTCAGTTGTGTTTAAAATATTTGTATCTCCTACCTCCAAGAAATCTTATCCAATTGCACATGGAGTCAACAGTCTTATATACTACTCCCAAACAAGGAGAATCAACTTATGCATATGGGATTAAATCAACTATGAGTTGAACAATATCATTAATGAATTTCACATAATGATAAAACCAAAATCCAACACCTTGATCTATTTTCCTGGCTACAATACCAGCCTCTGAACATGGCTGACTTCACTGAATCCACATCACAAATGAATGTAGACCTTAGGAGTTTACAGTAGTTTGCAAAATGTTCGTTTTGAGATTTTAAGAACTCTTCATTGGCATAAAAATTCTAGATGTATATGGCATGGTCATGGTTTGTTATAAATGTCTCTACTTTAGGATATGAAACATTGCAAAGGACAATCCAATCAAATTTCCTAATGCCCTTCAAGACATTATTTATGGCATGAATAACACAAGGTTTTGAATTGATGTTTCTGTACTCTTTCTTGTATCATCTTGCCCACTGCTTTACATAATGAAGCAGCATCTGCAATAACCAACACATCCTTTTACAATCCAGCCTGTGTATAACTACATAAAGAATCTTTGACTTATAAAGGGTCTTATTCTCTTGGAATGAATGATCATGGACGAAATAAAATATTGCCCTGAAGGACAAGAAACCCTCCATCTTTGACAAGGGCCTGTTATTTTAATCTGTTTGGCCATCCATGATAACGGAGTAACCCTTTTTTGACTGCTTTCATCTGATTGGGCTTACTTGCTTAGCAACTTCTTCTTTCTCTTATCTTGGAGTACACCGGGGGGTTTTGGCATCCTGAGTGCTTATATGCATTGGTTGTCTCATAATGGCATGCACCATCTGACAGTAATAGTGAGAATTTGGTACATTGAAGGAAATATGACACATAAGATGTGTGCAACTGTAAGATCACTTCTTTCCCTACGTTCACTTTCAAACATGAACTAATGGATGGAACTTGCATTTTATATGGAGGTGATTTCTTGTAGAAGCGTAGAAGTGTATGCATGATGAATAGAAGATTATCCACCGGATTTACAGTCAACAATAGCAGCAATAGAAGAATGGGTATAGACTATATATTATACATCATTTCTTCTATAACACTTTGTTCTTCCTTATTTTCTGTAATCACGAAGGGTCATTCTAGCTTTTCTCAGATCTAGAAACACCATAACAGCTCCAAGTAAAACCTTGAATAACTGCTCTATGATGGAGCACTCAACAAGTTGTAAGGATAACTGCTCTATCGACTAATATCGACTAATTACTAGCACTTGCACCCATAGGAGGTTCAAGGATAAGCCGATAGGAATTTAAAGGTAAAATTTAAATGTGTTTTAATATTGCATTAAATGAAGTACTACACTCATTGCACGTATATCCAGAAAAATGCTTAGAGAAGGTGTATTGTTAAACTTTAAATGCTTAGATGAAGTCGTTTTAATATAAAATTCAGAGGATCAAATGAAGTCATGTTATATGCTCAGAGAGGTGTATCATTAAACTTTAACGAAGACCTTCATTCTAGAGGAGAAACTTTGACACATAAGAACATAGAAGAGGATAATAAATGTCCAAGAATAGAGAGAAAATGATGTTCTACTGATCAATCAAATGCTATTTGCAATGTGAAGTTTCAAGATCACTTGGATATGTATAACAAACATTGAGGATGAGATAGCTCAAAATCAATAATGGGAAAAAAGAGGGATTGGCATAGAAAGGCATCAATCTGGGAAAATTTGGGACAATGGGCAGTTAAAGCAAGTGAAATATCCTATATTTGGTAGCAGTAGGAATGGCACAAAAAGCAGGAATGATAGAGATAAAAAAGCTGTCATTTGTGATATTGACTTTGTAATAGAGAACAAAGGATTAGATGAGCATGGATCAAGTGTTTAGGAAAGTGTCTTTTTATGCTATAATGGAGATCTTCATTCTGGAGGAGGAATTGGGGGTTAAGAGATTATTGATGAGGAACATGAGTGTCTGAACATTGAAAGAGATCAATGTCCAATTGATTAGTCAAAATGGCATTTGCCTTGTGATTTTCCAAAATCATCAATAAAACTAGAAGATCAAAATGTGACCCAAAGACAATTCTAGAGACAATTTGCACATTTATAAATGAACCTAAGTCCAATGATAGCAGCTCAATTTAAAAGGATGCATCTCAAGAAGGTTACGAAGAGAGTACATATCATATTTGTGATGTGCTCCACAAAAAAAAAATTGTCAGTTATGAACAACAAGCTGCAATCCCTGTGCAAGAGACCTGTGGGAATTCAGTTGATAGTAACTTAAAGCCACTTGAAGAGTGTAGAAAAAATACACATGCCATTGTTGGAACTGTTCATGTTTGCTCAGGATGTTCCTGTTTCTTTGTGGAATTTACATTACCATGAATATATTGAGCATGAAAGGGCACTACTTGATGTTAAAGAAGGGTCACTTGAGCCAAGCATTGTGATGTTGCAGGATGAAACAAGAAGCTTCTATAATGAAATGGTGACAACAGATATAGATTTGAAGGGGTGTGGATTATCATGGATGAACATGGAAGTTGCAGATCTTCTTAGAACAGAACGCAGGGATAATAATATGAATGAAGATGGGTGAAAAGGGATGGAAAAATAGAAACAACAAACAATAATGCTTTCATTGCCCACTTACAGTCAAGTATAGAAAAATAAGTGGGTGCGTAAGAAATAAATTGAGGTAACTCAACAAGGTTAACCCAAAAATTGCTATAGAGAAGATTGGATTTTACAAACAGAACAACATATTCAAGTAGTCTAAACAGATACATCTCATAGAAAAATTTCAAAAGCTACAATAGTAGCAAGCAAAACGTACAATAATAACATCCAAAACGTAGACAAATAGTTTGATAGGGAGTAACGGTAGTAATTATGATAAAAATTAAAAACTAAAACATAAGCAGAGACTTACCAAGAGCTCTCAAGCTTTTTGCCTTTGTATAAATGTTTCTTGGGCATCCACTATAATTGTTGCTTCTATACGTAGCTCTATTTTTCTAAATGCTTACATGGACATCTCATTTTTATCTATTTAACTTTTTGAAATGTTTCCCAAAGTAAGAAAGATTGTCATTGCATTAGAATAATGGTAATTGTTATGAAAGTATTTGAAATACAATCTGTACCATCTAAAACCAAACATCTTGCATTTTTATGTATACTTTGTGACCTATTGCACAACAACTTATGTGGCATAGTTTGTGACCTTCCAAACAAGTATGGTGATATCGTATTGAGGACCATTGAAAGAGGAAACTATCTGAAACATTTGTACTTGCTTTTGCACCATAGTATTCTCCTCCTTGGGTTTGCATGTGTTATTCACTTATTCTAGGGGTACAAATTTGTTGGTTTTTTTAGATCATCCATAGTAGTCCTTCTAACAGGAACTATTCCATGGAGGCAACTTAGTCCTGTTAGATGCCATGTTTGGAAGTCATGGACAGGCCCTGATTGCAAGCTTCTATTAGCCCTGGCTTGAATACTAGAAGGCCTAGTTGGGAGATCCTCCAAGCAAAATCCAAGATAAATCTAATTCACCCCTTTGTTGAATCTTGAATTCTTTTTTTCACTCAGCTTTTTAGAAGAACAAAATCACCAAACTTCATTCTCGTATTCATAATCTTGCTACCTTGCCTACAAAATGTCTTTTTCTCTCACTCTATATCTAAAGAGACCTGACTTGAAAGTTGTGGTTCCTGAGCAACGGATGGTATAGTGCTGGCTGTTGATGAAAAGCAATGCAGTCAATAACATCTCTGTCAGGGCTCTGCATTTACCACATCCCAGACAATTAAGCATCATCATAAGAGGAGATTAAATAATTATAAGGTACATGGGAAATAATGGAAGGCTTCACTTATAAGGTACATTATATAGTTGTTGTGGATGTCTTTATTGTTTCAAAACAAGCAGCTCCCTTCTTCTATTTTCTAACCAGATGTTTTTTCTTTCCAATGTAAACAACTCAAGACTTCAATGGTTTGTGACCAGGAAAACAAAATTGTATCCTTATACATAGATTTCCCTTGAATTCAAAATCGATTTACCTTATTTATGCACCACATCTATTGTCTAATCTAAATTACTATTTATCTGCAATAGAAACAAATAAAAAACTTCAATAACATACACCTCCCTGAAATTGTATCAAGGGGTGGCACTATTCTCTTCCAAAACTAGTGTTTTCTCCATTGAATAATCATCTCTTCAATGGGCACAACTAGGTTCTAGGCAAGAGGAAGTATACAAAGACAGTCAGAATAAAGATCCAACCTGCGAAGAATAGGAAAATCCCAAGGCATAACTTTAGAAATTGCACCTTTTCACCTTGTGCACATTCACACTAAGGGCAAGTGTAGACAAATCAAACAACCTTGTGATGAGCTTGCCAAATGAAAAATTACACTGTTCCTACACATTGTGAACTTGCCATCACACAGAAAAAAGTAAGGAACAGATGCCATGCTAAATTTCCTGACTACTACTTAATTTGGCATGAATTTAATGAATTACCTGAGGTAAGTGCACATAATCATAGCTACTCAGGTTTAAGCTTTCATGGTTTAATTTTATGTTACATTGGGCTTTTAAGTTATCAAATCCTAGAAATAGTTCAATTCTAATGGCATAATGAGACTCACTGCTTCTCATTATTTACTGAAACACCAGAAATGGTTCACATCTAAATGCATAAGAGTTCAGAAATAACACATATTCTTTTCATTGTGTATTGTCGGAAACAATTAAACTTGTGAGGAGCTACTCCCATAGACAACTATAAACTAAACTAAATTTCCTAACTAATATCTAATAGCACATGAGATTACTGAAATTTAGCTCAGTGCAATCACACAGTTTACCTTCCAATGAAGGAGCATTCTAATATTCATTGTCAATGCAAAATGGAATTGATTATTGCAAATTGGCTTTACACAAAAATAATTCTACATGGAACCACTAAGAAACAATGGCCATCAACTAGACTCTAATTCAAGAGGGAATGATGCAACGCCTTGCACTAAAGGAAAACAGAGAAATATCCCCAACCAGATGCCATATCAAGGGGGTCATCAATACAATAGCTGAGGAAGAAGGCACTTGGCCAAATTGTCTCAAAAATCATGTGAAGTTTTTAATAGAATGCCTCAAAGAGATGTTATCTCTTGGACTGCAATTATTACTGGATATGCACAAAATGGATTTGTTGAAAACACTTTAGAAACTTTCAAGCAAATGCAATTGACAGGTATAAAGCCAAATTCCACAACCTTTGCCAGCATCTTTCCTGCCTGTGCCAAAATGGGTGCTTTGGAATAGGGTATGAACATCCATCAAAGCATAAATAATAGAAGAATTTTGTCAAATGTTGTAGTTGCAACTTCCCTAGTAGACATGTATGCAAAATGTGGAAGCATAGACAAGGCATGTGAATTGTTTGACAGAATGCCTAAAAGAGATGCCATCTCATGGAATACGATGATTGCGGGATATGCACAAAATGGATTTGCTGAAAAGGCTTTAGAAACTTTCAAGCAAATGCAATTAGCAGGTGTGAAGCCAAATTCCACAACCTATGCCAACGTCATCCCTGCTTGTGGCAAAATGGGAGCTTTGGAGCATGGTATGAACATCCATCAGAGCATAATGGATGGGGGATTTTTTTCAGATATTATGGTTGGAAATGCTATGTTAGACATGTATGCAAAATTTGGAAATGTACACAAGGCATGTGAACTCTTTGATGGAATGCCTCAAAGAGATGTCATCTCATGGAATGCAATAATTGTAGGATATGCACAAAATGGATTTTGCAAGGATGCTCTCAAAATATTTGAATTAATGAAGCACTCTAAAACATATCCTAACATTGTAAGCTTTGTTTGTATTCTTTGTGCATGTAGACATGGAGGTTTAGTGGATGAGGGTTGTACATACTTCAATCACATGAGTAAGCAGTATTGCATTACACCTACAGTTGATCATTATGTGTGCATGGTTGACCTTCTTGCCCATGTTGGCTATCTCGAAGACACTCTAAAATACATCATTAAGATGCCAGTTAAACATGTGGTCATTGTGTGGATGTGTTTTCTTGCTGCCTGTAGGTTACATATGAATATAGTCTTAAGAGTATTTTGATGCAAGTAAAGGAATAAACAAATGCCTTCTACAATCTCAGTTTGACCAAACTCAATCTTCAACAAACCATCCTCATTTGTTTGCTCATCTTCCACTCATTATTCATTCCTCAAAACACAAAATTCCTTAATCCATCAAACATCCACACAACAATAAGAGTTCCAATGTTTTTTCAAGCCTTCAAACCACCTTTAACAACTTGAAAATGATTGACTAAAATAGACTAGGTTCCTTCAAATATCAGTACAAGACCATCTCATCACCAAATTGTCCTCAATGAGCTATAATATCTTTTACAAATAAAAATTTAGAATAAAACGCACAAGCCACCAACTCTAAACCTGAGACCTCTCCATTAGGGTTAACTCAACATAATTCAACTTATCACAAACCACAAGAACACTGGTTTCCTCATTTGGTTATAGTTCCTTCATAAATTGAATGCAAAGCTTGTAGGTCTACAAAATGGTCTGTCAAAGCTTTTCTCCCACGATAAACACATTTACCCAAAACTAACCACACCTTTAGATACCTTTTTGGCTTAGTTAAAACATATGTCAAAGTGGGGTATAGGTCCTTTGGACCAAATGATTCAAAACTGACTGTCTCAGTCAGAATTATGCCTCTTTAGGCCTTAGCTACCACAGGGGTCTTTAGTTTCTTCTATCTCCAAACCCAAACTCTCACAACCAATACTTCGATCACTCTTTATTTGGTCTACACAAGCTTATTATTCCAGGAAAATTCCACTTCTAAAGGTATTTTTATAAACCCTAGACTCTAACCTCCATCTTTACTCATAAAACCCTGTTTTCAGACTAGGGCAGTGATTATTCACCACACTAAACTCATCCTCTTGATCTGTAACCTCTGAAATATGCTTCAAACTATGCTTTTACCAAAAGAGTCTAGTTTAAATATAAAAATTTACAAAGTAGTCAAACATTTGCATGCTACAATGTTCAAAGTTGGAAGACATACCCCAATCTAGTTCCAGAGTCATAATCACCTTTAAGGCCTTTCATGTGTCATCCTCAAAACAAAAAGACAAAAAAATTTTGTGCTCCATTGAGTCCTATCTTGTGGGGGTGGTGAAATAGAAGAACACACAAAGGAGATTCCTAGAAGCACCCCTAAAATTCTATAAAATGTAAATTGAATAATATAATGGCATGAGAACAACAACAAGGACAGGGGACCAAGAGGTGAGAACTTATCACCATGGAATATAGTTTCTTTGGAAACTATAAGATGACAAATAGCAACCCCATTAAAATTAAAGTTGATACTTACAAGCACTTACTAAGATTCCTAAGCATCACCATCATGCTTACAAATACAAAACACCAATCAGTATGACATCTAGAGCCTAGGTGATATAAAGACCTAATTTATCTTGTATTTGGATATGATGTTTTATGCCAGCTATAATCACTTAAGTGATCTCCCAAAAAACAGCTACAAGAAAAATTTAATGTTCTTGTGCAAAGAGAAACTAACACAATATAATGGAATATGTCACAAGACCAGCAACACCACTGATTTGGATGGGGAGCTATGGTGTCATCAATCGAATTTTAAATTCCTATCTCCAAACATGAAAGTAGTGTATTAACATGATTGTAGTTAGTTTATCACCAAATTCCATCATTAGCAAACTAAAATTAATTGTAATAGCAAACATCTTTAGCAATCAAAAATAGTAAACATGGTATATTTGACCATTATACTATAATCATATATCATAGTATCACTAAAGCAATTCCAACAATACCAAGCTGAAATAGGGGTATCGAATATTCATGGAAAGCTCCCCCTAAAATAGAATAAATGACTTCTAGAGCATCTTACAAAAAAAGATAGTTAATTATATAAACTATACTTTAACGGTTTATTTTAATTACATGATGATGTGGATTCAGATCAGATGCCAAAGTTAGAACATTGTATATTTGATAATCGTCTATGTAAAGTTTATCGTCTATGTTTATCGTCTATGTTGCCGTCCACGATTAATAAAGTTTATCGTCTATGTAAATCTACAGTGGGACAACGTAATAAACAATGCTGTCGGTGAATTTCAAGTGCACAAGACAAGCGTAGATATTTTTCACAAACAAAGCCTATATAAACGCATACAATTCATATGCATTTACAGCACTTACAGTCTATTTGGGCCAAGGAAGAAGGAAAAAGGAAGCTCTGAATAACTGTCTCTCAGGTTGGTTCATAAAATTTCTCGGTTGTTATATGTACTAGTGTCAAATTTACTAAGAGCTTTCACATTTCTCTTTATGTATTGAATTTAATACGTATTCGTAAAATTTGAAGATATGTCAATAAATTTTAACTCTGTTCTTTTGGATTT